>OX451736.1:1411247381-1411847381 GCA_948472305.1 Vicia faba
TGATCAACGATGTTTAAATGATTCACTAAGACCAAATTTTATGAAGATTCATTAGAGCATTGATAAGACCAAAGCCTCCTCACAATGAACCTCAAGGTTATTGGATTAAAGGTTTCAAATTAAACATACTTGGGTTTGAACACATATATTTGGGCCATGAATGATCATTTCTCGAATCGGGACAAATTTAGCGATATGTTAAGCAATCGTAAGTGGACTTATATAGAAGTCGCACCTATTTTGAGGTCGGTCAATAGAAATATATGTGCCATATGTTTGGAGAGATGATATATAGATCATCCTCTAACAACATGTAGCACAATGAGAAAGGGATAAGATGAAGAGGGATGAGATGTATTCAAACCAAATATTTTGATCAAACTATCATTAAAATCATTCATCCATTTTAGTGGAGTTAAACTCAACACCCAAGATCCAATGATGTTAATTAAGTTCATGATCAACAATCACATAGTCAGAATATAAAATAAATAAATTGCATTTAATGAACAAAAATAAAAAGAAGAAAAATGTATTTCAAATTGTTTTTTAATGGAAATAAAAGGCAAAATAGCAAACTATATTTAAAGTGTCAAAGAAAATTTTGAAGATACCATAGAAACGTCAGAAATGATCTTAAATATTTTTAAAAAATTTTTTGTAATTTTTTTAAAACAGAAAAGTAATTTTAAACTAATTAAAATCACTCAAATAAGTGAAAAAAACATCAAAAATAATTGAAGACAAAATAAAATTCTAGAAAAATTTCAGAAAAGTCAGAAATAGAGAAAATGATTTTGATAAAAAATTTTGGAATTTAAAAAATGCCAAGTATTGTTTAAATAATTAAAATAAGGTAAAACAAACAAAAATTATGAAAAATATCAAACATTAAAATGAAAATCATAAATATTTCAAAGTATTTTTGTATGTTTTCTTTCATAATTTTGTGATAAAAAATAAAAGAGTTATGAATTTTTGAAATTGAAACAAATTTAAAACAAATTTTGTAAAAATAAATAAATCAAAAATAAAGTGAGGCGTTGGATCCAGTTCATTAAAACACGCTGGCGCATCTGATGTTTTAAAAGTGATGATGTATGGTGATCCACGGTCAACAAGCGGACACTAAAGTCACGAAAGTCAGACGAATCACAACATTTCAATTGTCTTGCTCTCATTGATTGAAGAGGCTACGTAGGTCATCATAAACCTCCAACTACCCTGCAACTAGGGCGAAACCATGATTCTTAAATCTGTAATTTTACACGCTCATAGTGGTATCATCATACGCGTCTCTTCAAGACGATCACCACCATATCCTTGTGCCAAATTTATATAAAACACAGCTTACTTGATTTGGAAAAAATCAAAGATATTTTGACAAATTTGAAATCCAAAATAGAAGTATCAAGCGCTTTGATTAACAAAAAATTGAGTTTATAATAAGCATTAGTGAATATCATAGACCATTCCAGTAATTTCAGTTAGAAGATGTGGTGCCTCAAATTACCTGAATGAAGTCAGATGAACTTGCTCTATAAATGGACTTATCTAGCACGATTCAGAGCACCTAAAGGCTTGATTTTTCTTCTGTTAGTTTCAAGGAAGTTCAAGGATGAAAGATTACTGACAAAATTGGATTGAAAAGTGGAGAAAGGAGGAATTCGAAATCTCAAAAATTGAGTAATGGAAGGAGTTTGACAGAGTGATTTTGGATGTTTAAGCTTGAGAAAATGAGAGGAGTGAGGTCCTCTATTTATAGCGAAGCGAATGGTGCAAAGAATTAAGAGGAAATTTGAATATTTAAGGGAAATTGGATCAAGCTCGAATGTGAAAAAGTGTTACCCCATGTGCATTAAAACTCAATCAATTCATGTGTTTTGATCCTTTATTCAACTTTTGGAACTTTGTTAAACATGTTTAAATAAAAAATGCGTACTAAATTGGCTATTAGAAGCCATATTATGAATTTCAAATTCTGACTTTGGAAAAAACTTTTGTTTCAAGGTACCATCTTTAAATCCATGGTGTTCATAGCTCAAGGGGTGTTAGGGCATGTTCCTTGAATAATTTTAAATATAAGGTCACAAACATTACAATGTTCAAAGAGTGAGATCAATTGGATGCTTGAGCTAAAAGTTGTGATGAGTCAAAGTTGAGAAAAAGATGCTGACTTATAATGACCTATAATGTTGAGTCAAAAGTGACCTATAATATTTTAAGTTTAACCAAGGCTTTCTTCAAAAATTGAGCTTTGATCATTGATGCTAGCTTGATGAAGACTTCCCAAAGAACATTGTGAAACTTGAATCACTCAAAAATACCATGTATTGAAAATGTTATGGCCTTGTAAAATTGGTTAAAATTCATGAGGTGACCTATAATCTTTTGAGTTCTTAGGGCATCTTCCACCCATTTTCAAGCATTCCACATAAACTAAGAGTTTAAGTTCACATCCTTAAGATCATTATGGAAATATAATAGGCTCAAGGAGATAAAAATTTACCAAGTTATGATCTTTTGAAGTCTCATAAGGGAATTTGATGGCCTATCTAGAGGACTTGTAATCTTTCTCAAACATTAGGCATCTTCCACATAAAATTTTCTTGAAACTTTTGAAGTGATTTGTTGATGACCCTTTAAATAGAAGCATGTATTTAGAGTCACTCAAAAATCTCAAAATATGGGCAAGATATAGCCCTTAGAAGTTCAAAACCCTAGCTCCTAAAGCACCAAAATGACTTGGAAATCCCTTTCAATTTTGACAATCTTCCTTGCACAATAACCTTTTCCATGTGAATGGAAATTATTTTGGGTGGTAATAAGAACTTGTTTTACCCTAAAATTTTGCCTCTCATTTTATTCAATACATACTCCTAGAGGTCCTCAAATGCTTAAGGTTAACAAAGAATTGACCAGACAAATTCTCCTCATAAGCAATGCATTTCCAACTAGGGTTTCACTTTTCACAAAGAAGTTTGGATTGAAAGGGCCTAAAGTGATTTCCATGGTTACTAATATGTCATCAAGAATGATCATGCCAAGATTCATTCCTTGCATCACAAGTATGCCCAGTCAATGGCTCAAATGTTTGAAAAACAATTGTATTGGTCAAAAAGTCGATTATGGTCAACATACAGTCAAACTTCAATATTTTTTGTCAACATCAGCATTTTTAAGTGATATTCATCATTCGATCAAGGGTTGATCATGATTCTCCAAGGAAATCCCTCAGATAATCAAAAGTCAAGAATTCCCAAATTTGGGTTTCCTTAGGAGAAGTCAACTAAACTTTTACCAGGCATAACTTTAACATGCTTCATCAAAATTTTCCCAACCAAATCCCATTTTGAAGAAAATTCAATTCTCTACAAATAATATTTTGTTCTCAAGTCCAAAAAATGCTTCATTTGGAAGATATGATCTCATACATTATAGGTCATTTTCAAAAAGTCAACAAAAGACACTTTTTGTCAAGGAAACTTACATCAAGATAATGTATCCAAATGCCAAAATGATTAAAAGATAAAGTATAGAGGATATCTTGGGCTTCACAAAAAGTCAAAGATCCTCTCCAAAAGATGAAAATTGATCATGTTATGGTTTGCACAAGTTGGGCAAATTTGTGAAAAATGCATGAAGTCAACTTTGAGAAAAGTAGGATAACAAACACATGCGATGGTGAAATATAGGCAACAAACATATGCGATGGCGAAAGATAGGCTAAAAAGATATGCAATGGAGAAAAATTGGATAACAACATATGTGATGGCAAAACATCAGCAATAAACATATGCGATGGAGAAACATCGACTAAAAAGATATGCGATGGCGAAACATCAGCTACAAACATATGTGATGGCGAAACATCGGCTACAAACATATGCGATGGGGAAACATCGACTACAAACATATTCGATGGCGAAACATCGGCTACAAACATATGCGATGGCGAAACATCGACTACAAACATATGTAATGGCGAAACATCGTCTAAAAGATAGCAAGATATCATGGTAAAGATGGAAAAATATAAATTTGACAAGGTTTAAAACAAAACCAAAAAGGGCACAAACAATTAAGATTGGTTTGTATTTTTTACCTTGAAGAAGGATTTAAGTTCATTAGGGACGTTTTTATGATTTGCCAAGAAGAAGTTTTAGTCTTAAGATGCAATATGCAAAGAAAGGAAAAATAACTAAGGGAGACTAGCCTAGAACTATCCCTAATGTTATCATACAATGATTGACTCTAAGGTTGAGGATAAAAGGGACATATCTACCCTATGTTAGCAAGCATGGATACATATCCTAATGTCTAGCTCTAAAACTACTCTAATCGAGCGATCCTAAGGGAAGTGTAACAATTCCTATTCTAAGGGAACATGGTATAGCAAACAAATAAGCAAACAAGTGCTTTGGAAAAAGCACACAACCATGTGTAGCATATATTTACTCAAGGGGGTGGAGGAAACAAGAGAAATGCTTTAGCCAAGGGGAGCGTATCACTCGAAGCAAACAAGCGGGAGATGGATGAAAAGAACAAAAATGTGACGTCCAAAGCGACTGAACACCTAACCAAGATATAGAATATCAACGTACGCGACAAAAGGAAATATGAACGATCACGGAGTGTCAACATCGGCCAATGTGAAATCCTGACAAAGCGTAGGGGTTTGATTGCAAAACCATTCTCCACTTGACGGACTCAATACATATGATATGCACAACTCTGAAGCATCGATGTACCACATGAGCTAAGGATGACACGGACTAGAATGTGCGGGGGTCGATTACGGACCCTCCCCACTCACCTCCTTTTAAGAACTTATCATCTGTAATATAATGCGGGTACAGATGTAAACACACGTGCAGAATAGCTACTTTAAAGGTAGGATTTTAAACAAACACAATTAGCATACAAAAAGCGGTGCCTGCTATAGGTCTTTAAACAGATACTTTGAGGGAATGATCTTTATTTCCTGCTTCCTACTTCTCATGATCTCTAGAAAGAAATAAAGAATTTGATAACGAATGCGATAAAAAGGTATGAGAGGAATACCAAACGGATACCAATCTGTAAATATCGAGCAATATCAAAGAAACCCGAAAAACTTCATAAGCTTCTAGCATCAACAATGAGATTCAGTGAGAATATGCGTTGAGGCATCAATAAGCAAGATCAAAATGTGTAGAGGACACATCCGTATCACAAAGTGCCTGCACAAAATACAATTGGGAAAACCAAGAACAAAATGTGTATCGACACATTCGTACTCCCACGCACCTGTATAAAATTCAATTATACAAGATACAGGGTACAAAACAATGGAATGCGTGTCGTAACACGGTGGGAGAACTGGCTTGGGATGTTTTACGTTTGATCGCAATTATTGCGGTTAGCAAGAGTAGCCACCGACTTTTCTTTTATCCAATGAAGGAAAGGGTGAAAAGAACAGGAAAGACCTTTGAGATTATTTTCTTGAGTTCAGGGGGGTAGATTATGAAAAGGGGAGGTGTTAACACCCTTTTCATCCATAGTTATCTATGGGCTCTTAGTTGCTTGCTAGATCACTTACTTTGTTTGAAAGCGTACTTTATGGTTATTTTTTAAAGTATTTTTGAAAAGCTCCTTTGTTTAGGCAAACTTTGTAATGATTCTTGTATTTACAAGAATATATACAAAGTGTTGGACTTTTGAAAATATTTCATGTTTGGAAAATGTTTAGTGGGTGTTTGGAAAGATGTTTGTTTTGAAAATGAGCAAGAAACTAAGAACGTTTCTACCTACTCAAAAGTCATTGTTCTTTTCCTCCTCCTTTAGATATTTCTATCTTACCATTGATTGGTAAGAAGCCCTATCATTGGATGTAAAGGGTAAGGCGTGGGTCATCGTATAATAACGATAGCAATGTTGTGAGATATCTTAGCATTTCTCTTGAGGGACAAAGATCATTTGAAAGGAAAAATTTTGAAGAGTCATCGAGGGACTATTATCTTGTATTTTTTATTGTTTGGCTAAGATATCCCACATGCATAACATGACCATTTTTAGGCAACAAGTGGAGTTAACCCTAGGGGTGCATGTGTGAATAGTATGTTTGATTTGCATGCATTTAGTATTTGATTAGGGGTTGTCTAGTTGGTGATTTTATCTTTCCATGCAAATCCTACTTTACTAGCATTTATATGAAAGCGCTAAATTGCGGAAAGTAAATATTCTACACTTTTACAATCATTAGGGGGATGGAGTGTACAAATTTACAAATGGGGATTGCAAGAAATTAAAGTCCTAATTATCTATTACAACCATATTGAAATAATGTACAAGAAATATAAACTAGGCTTGTTTTGTTTTTGTTAAGGGAAGAAACGAATTGGCTTAAGAAAATATTTTTAGTCTTTTGGTTTTAAAAGAAATAAAGCAAAGTGTATGAGTAAAAAATATTATTGATGTTTTTAATTAATGAAAATAGAAGTGGTATTAAAAATAATAAAAGGGAAAAGAATCAGAATCACCACATTGCTGAAAGGACAGAAGTAAGGGGCAGAAACTTTGACTCTGATGTGCTGCAAATCAGAAAGAAAATGTTAGCAGAACAGGGGAAGGCCAGAGGTTCTGGGTCTGAGGGCACTAAAGTTATATTGTCACTGGTAGGCCGGAATTTTTGGTTATTTTAGAGAGTCTGGAAGTTCTGATGCAGCTGGAAACCTATAAGTTCTAGTGTCACTGGCAAGCTAGAAGTTATGGTAATGGGTAAGTGAAATGTTAATGCTGTTGGGCGAGAATATCTAGAAGTTCTGGTCCAGGATCATTGTTTTGACAAGAGAAGAAAGGGGATTGATCTAGAAGCAATGGTCAGACTAATGGGGTAAAAATGTCAGGAAATAAACATGAAAAAGGTGTTTCTGGGGCTAGAACTCAGGACCCTTAACACTAATGTCTTATACACACGCTCTCTACCACCGGCGTGGCTATACACCTGGTATTAGAAACAAAAACATAAACATATATTACAAAGTAAGCTCTAATGATGAATTTCATCTCTTTCTCCACGCCAATCAGAGCCTCTGCAACTTAGCCATTTCTCAACAAAACAGAAAATGCAAACATAGCAATTATGGCGGGTTTTATTATGGTTTCAGAAATATAAAGTACTAGAACTGTAAATCAGAAGCAAGCATGAATTTTGCTAAACCTAGTTTCCTCAAGAAGTTCTGAATTGAGATTCTCTCTACTTAGGACAAAATGCATGAAATCTATGAATATGTACAGAATCAAAGACAGGATGTCTACATTGTATTTTTTTTTAAATGAAAACCTAGCAATGCCTAAGTAATGTGATGAGAGTCAGTAGAAGCCTACCTTACAACTGGAAAATGTTATGTGAGCTAGAGCCTGGTTCTGACTGTTGTGATGTTCTGGTTAGCTTTCTTACATTCAAAGAAGGCTGAAAGAAACCTTCACTTGAGTTATGAATGGCTATAATGTTCTGGAGCAGCTAAGAAGTAATGTTCTGATTTTTTTTTGAAATGGAAGTTAGTGGAGATTGAATTGCAGTCTGTAAACAGAAGTTGGGATTGTTTCTAAATGTATGTTAGAAACTGTGTGGGTGATTTGGCCAAGAAACGTGCAAGAAAATTCGAGTTTGGGTGTAAAAAAACAGAAGCTTATCAGGTTTTTGTGTTTATGCTTGTAGTTTCAAATAATTTGAAATTTCAACAAAATTTCAAGGTTTTCTTTCTCAAATTCTTGACCTCCTTAACAGTTGCAAATTAAGTTCAATTTATATGCAAGGATTTAGGATCTTGGATAAGCCAAGAGTACATCCATCATATGCTAGGACCCTGACTTGTTCTTGAAGCAAATTTAAACAAGTATGGTTCAAGGCACAAAGTAGGGTGGTTAGCAGCTTTAGCCGCGTTTAATATGAATCTGTAAGCATGAATTATGGAAAAGTACCCTCAGAAACAAAAGTAGAGTGCAGGCCCAGCATAAACTTTGTACAAAAGTTTGCTTTTCAAGGAAAACAATGGTACTTCTATGCCACACGTGGGGAAATCCTTTGGATAAAGACTCAAAAGTGGGTGTGAGTATTAAATGATGATGAGATTTATCAAAACAAAAAACGTGCAATATGAGATTATGTATCATAGCTTAATCTGGATCAGAAGTTCAGCATCAGCGCAACTTAAAACAAATATCCAATTTCTGATCTTTGAATCTCCCTGCTCTAGTATGTTCTGAAGGAGTTCTCATACTTTTCAGAAAGCTTGTAACATGCTTTGCAGACCTTATTTGAATTACTCTTGCAAACTCTGATTGAACTTTCGTGAAAACTGACCCAGAAGTTCTAACTAAATTCTTTCTTGGAAAGGCCCAGAATTTACTGACTACTTCAGTTTCATGGACGTGTCTTCAAGGATTTATAACTTGAAATCCCATCATTTCTAGGAGAAGTTCTGTTCTCCAATGTCTTAGATCTCATTGATATCTAAAACTCTTATGTCATGTTCTTCCAAAATCAACTTGCATCATGGTAAAAATCTGGCCAGAAGTTCTGAACTTGTCATATTTCTTAACACTTTGAAAAAATTCTAAGTGTTTAGAATTTTGACTTTTCCAAAGAAAAATTGACTTTTGAATTTCTTAATGAAACAAATTTCATATTCTAACATGCCTTGATGAAATATGATTCTTGAAACATGATTTTGATCCAAAAGTCAAAGTTTGACTTTTTAGTGTGCAATTGACCATTTTGCCCTTGTGCCAATTCCAAACATAAATTGATGTATCAATGATGCAAACTTGATGTCATAGTTGATTGTTGTACCCCAAAATTTTCCCTCCCATATTTCTCAAAACATTGCAAAGAAAATCTCCAAGTTGCTCAAGGTAGTCCAAGAGTTTGCCAGACAAGCTCTCTCCTAAGGCAGTCTACCCCAAATTAGGGTTTTGTGTTGCATCAAGATCCTTGAGTCCAAGTGACCCCAAGTGCTCACAAATGTCCTAATATTTTCTCAAGATCATCCATGACAAGTTTCAAGCCTTGCAAAGGAATTTTGCCTAGTCAATTGATCAAAGGTCCAAAAATCGACTGTGTTAGGGCAAAAGTCAACTGTGACCCAAATACAGTCAAACTTCAATATTTTTTGTCAACATTCTCATTTTGAAGGATATTTCATCATTTGATCAAGGGTTGATCATGATTCATCAAGGATTGCTCAAAATTCATCAAGATTCAAAAGTTGCTAAATTAGGGTTTTATAGGAAAAGTCAACCCAACTTTGACCAAGCATAACTTTCTCATACTTTATGCGAAATGACCCATACAAAGCTCATTTTTAAGAGGATGCAATTACATACAATCCATCTTCATACCCCAAATTCAAAATATGCACTCACAAGAAGTTATGAATTTTGACATTATAGGTCATTTTTGAAGGTCAACAAAAACACCTTTTTTGTCAAAGCTTCGAACTTGATCATGGAATATCAAATTAAGATGGGACCAAAAGGGTTGATTAGAGGACATCTCAAGATTTCTAAAAAGTCCAAGAAAACCTCCAAAAGTTCAAAATGAAAGAAGTTATGCATTGTTGAAGTTGGACTTTTTTGCAAAATTTCCAAAAGTCAACTATCCCCAAAACTTCAAATTTTGCCAAATAGGCCCATTCTTTTTCACTTGCTTTGAGTTTGCATTATTGCCCACGTACTCTAGCTTTGGACATGTGTCCATATCTTATTTTTATTATTTAATTTGATTTTTATTTGAATTAATTCATTTTAAATCAAATAAAATCACATAAAATCAAAAACATTGAAAACTAAAGATCTTGTGATCATTTCAGGTTTCAATAGACAACTTGCATCCTTCCAAAATCGTATCAAGGTCATTATGCATAACGAGATTGGATTTAGGTCAAATTTGGAAAGTTTTGATAGAGAATAAAATCAAATCTCAAAATCATCAATGGAGGAAGATTTGGACAAAGTTTGTTACCCTAATACACTGAGCATTACATAAGGAGGCGATGCAGACATTTACAAGGGTTAGAGATCAATTGGAGAGGTAGAACGAAACTTGCAAAAATCAAGAAAAAGCTTGGGATAGAAATCAATCATAGAGGCGTTTTCAGGGCTTGGCAAGCATCACATTCGTTTCCTGGAAACCTCCACAAGTAAAAACAATCCAAAGCACTAGTTTTCAAGCTTCCTAGAGCACTGTAAGTACCTCACGGATTCGCGATGTTCTTGAAATCGAAGATCTTTATTTCGACATCCATTGATTAAAATAATTGCATATTCTTAATCCACTCATCAGTTACAAGCTTTTGGCATCATTTGATTTTGTTTATCTAACTTGTAGCAAGATCCACCATTATTAGGGTTTTGTTCTTGTTTTTGGGGTTTCTTGTTTTAGGGATAATTGGCCCCAGATATGGGCATGGTTGCATCCAGGAGGTTGAGACGAACTCAACCCTGGTCTTAGAATCCATCTTCATGGCTGGTACAAAGTTTTGAGGTGGACATGCTTGTAGCGATGGACCTTTGTCCGTTGGTATAGGTGTTTGTGTCTTTTAGCCACGGTTGGAGGACAAGGACGAGGCGTGTCACGCTACCACTCGCCCATTCAAATCTTGGCGCGTTTTTTTATATATTTGTCTAATGAAATCTGTTTTATTATATTATCTTTTGTTTGCATTATATTGACAACTAAAAACAAACAACATAGTGGCATGCTTGGCATTGGATATCCCTTCAGGACCTGGGTTCGAATCCCAGGTCCCCCATTTTCTCAATATTATTTTCCTGCAGATAATCATTTGCATGGTCAAGCCAGATTTCAACCATGGACATTCATTATCAAAGAGCCGGATGGCCAGATGGCCAGATCTAATGGTCAAGCAGTGGAGGTATACCATGGACTCAGTCAATGCAAATGCATTGGATCATAAAAGTCCAAACGGATCAGCTTAATGGGCCAGCAAAAATGCTTTCCACACCCTCCAAAAAAGGCCCAATTTCTCTCTTTCTTTCACATTTTTATTTATTTTAGTTTATTTATTTGTCTTATTTAACTAATATCTAACCAATGGATTAATTTTCTTTTTTATCACAAAATCACAAAAATATTTTTTATCCAATAAATTTCATAATTCTTTTTTTTTATTAATAAGTATTATTAATTAATTAAGATATTAATTAGGAAACTTTAATTTATTTTTGTAAATATTTAAAATCAATTAGAAGTAATTAGGTTTTAACACTAATTTAATTATTTTAATTTCTTACTTAAATTAACAAAAATCCAAAAATATGTCAACTTTTTTTAATTAATTAATTTAATAATTAATTTAGTATTTAATTTAGGATTTAATTTCTTTGCTTAAAATAAAAACAACAAAAAGGCATTTTCTTTTAAAAAAGGGTCAAAACCCTAATTCGCATTCGATTTAATTTTGCGTCGCGCTTTATTTTCTTTATCCAATTAATGTATCTGCTTCCGGTATGTAATAGTTAATTACGAAATTTAATTATTTTACCGCTTTATTTTATTTTCAAAGGGTTGCTTTTGGCGATGTAAATACCTGACGCCTTGTAATTTAATTTCCGCATTTTAATTCCGCAAATTATAACTGCTAGATGTTTGATAATAGGGCTTGCATGACAAGAATGAATGTTTAATCTTAAAATCAAATTAGATCACCCTTAACATGTGCAAAGATAAAAATAACTGAAAACGACACACTCGCACATGCGCACTCTTAGGGTACACCCTACTTGGTTGCCTCCGTACACGGTCATTGAGTATAGGGTATTTTAGAGGTCGTCCTCTTGTCTAAAATATCATGTTGCCTCGAAACGGTTGCCTCGGATATTGTTGCCTCAAACAAATGATCTAAGACATTAGGGTTACCGCTAAGGCGTCCTAACATTGCTTTAGTGACCGTAAGTCCCTCAATCGAATTGATCCTCAAACTCCAACGACGGTGCTACCTACTCACTAATAGTGGGACAACACTGTCTAAAGGAAATTAGCATAGAACGATTCTTTTTTCGAGTTGGTAGATAGTTCTTCGATACTTGCTCATCCAAAACAAAACAAATTTTTCAAACTTACACTCCTTTTCAAACAAAGTTTTCAAAAACACTTCATTACACTCTTGAGGACAGAAGCAAGAGTTAAATTGAAGTTAAAAACAAAAACATTTCAAAGCCCACAAACACAAAGAAAACAATTTTGAAAATGATGAGAAAGTACCTAAGAGCCCGTAGATAACTACGGATAGAAAGGGTGCTAATACCTTCCCTTTCTATAATCTACCCCCCCCCCCCCCCCCCCCCCCCCCCCCGTACCTAGAAAATCTCGAAAAAAGGAATTTTTCTGTGCTTTTTTCCTTTCCTTGTTAGATAAAATAAAAGTTGGTGGTGACTCTTGCTTACCGCGACATTTTGCGAAAACAAACGCAAAATGGAAACCAGCATTCCAAAAACTGTCAGTTCTTCACACCATATCACAGAACTGGAGACTCTGTTGGGGATTATTTTTAAGTGGGGTGTACCTTAGGAATAGTTCATCATAATGTTTTCAATTGCTTGATTTGTATGCTTTATCTTTGTGGGTTTGAATCAGAGTTACTATAAATCCTAACCCGGATCTGAGGATACCATTTAGGTAAGTAGCAATTGACTGTGACGAAACTGTACAGCATAGACCGATACGGTTGAAGCAGTAGCTACGTTGGTGTGCACTTTAGTTTGTACCGATATCCCTTATGGTGGAACAAGGAGAATATGGGTCTTCTAAGGGGTCATTAAACACCAACTGACCGTGGAACCTATAATTGACCAACTTGGCCATAGAACAGTAGCAGTATGCTACATTCATTGAGATCAAACTCTCGCAATGATTCCGGCCGCAAGAAAAGGTTGCCAAACTGGAATTATGACTGATCGAGGGTGGTCATTGATATTGATATCCTCTAGAACCTGGTTACTATTACTTGGACAGGTTGAACCAACTAAACTGAACGAGGGTAATACCTAAACTCCATGCCAGGCTGAAATCTAAGGGCTACGGTGTGACTTGTGTGCCCTTACCCTATTTGCTATTTGTGAATACTTGTGGTGTGTTTCTATCATAACATCATGCATCATGACATTCCATGCATCTTGCATTAAGACTAACCTATTTCAAATACATAGGGGATTCATCTTTGTTCTGTTTTGTAGGTCATGGCCTCTATGCGTAGAAACACGATTCGGATCAGCTTTGTACAGATTCCTACTCATCTTAGAGATTTGGTTGCAAAGTTTCCAGATACTTCCTCTCTTGTCAGAAGACATGGGAACCTCCTTGGTTTGGTCACTTCCAGATTAGATGAACAGATGATGAGTGTTTTATGCCAGTTCTTTGATCTATTATACCACTGCTTCACTTTCCTGGACTATCAGTTAGTCCCTACTCTGGAGGAATTCTCTGATCTACTCAGTATCTCTATTTTAGAGCAGACCCCGTTTAGAGGTTGGGAGAAAGCCCTTAGGCCATAAGAGATTGTTTCATCCCTCCATCTGACAAAGGCTGAGGTAATGTCTAACTGGGAGACTCGAAGTGGGACAAAGGGCTTCTTGGATAAGTTCTTGGTTGATCGGGCTAATCAGTTTTGGGACAGTTTGGATTTTCAAGCATTCGAGGATATTCCGGCCCTTCTCATTTATGGTTTGGTGTTGTTTCCTAACTCGGATTCTTTCGTCGACATGAATGCAGTGAAGATTTTCATGTCCCGTAATCCTGTGCCCACTCTCTTGGGTGACATTCTGCACTCTCCTTATACCCGTACTGCTCGGAAATGGGGAACCCTTATGTGTTGTGCACCATTGCTGGCGAGGTGGTTTATTTCTCACCTCCCCAAATCTGTTTTGAAGAACAAGGAAGGCATGGGTTGGGCCTACAGAGTTATGTCTCTCGCTCACACTGACATCATCTGGAGCACTAAAGACATGGAGCACCATTTTTCTTTAGTAGAATTTTGTTGTTTTGAAGCAAATTTTTTAGTTTGTGTTTCTATGTAATCTTTGCCTATTCTAACATATATATATTGTAAGCCCCTTGTTAGCAAGAGTCGCATAAGGATTTCTCAAAACTATCCCTTCCCTTTCTTCTTACTAAGACCGACCTTTACTATCCCTTAAAAACTTTTACACTTATTCATCAGTACAGGCAATTGGAAAATCTTATTGTATCAAATACCTTGCTTAATCTTTGGATGCAATCTATTATCGAACTTGATGTCCACTCTCTCTATATATAAAAAGAATTACATGACAATTTAATGTGTCACCCACAATAATTCTCTAGCAATACATAATAATTTAGCAACACATAGTAGGAAATTAAGACTTCAAACAACACCTATCATCGCTTTCTCACCTATACTTAGGGTATCATCGTAGCAGAATCACATAAGTCACAGTAATAAGAACTTTCTTTTGATCTTATAAAGACTTAACTTTCATAAAACAAATCAAATAGAGTTATAACATCCAAATCATAGCAACTTCGAAGCAACTCGACAAACAATATTAAACTTCAGCATAAACAAGTAATCAAATCCAAAACATAACTAAAATATTCTCAATCTAGATGCTATATGAATCAGAGAACGACACTAGCAAATAAAGTGACAGTTAAAATAAATAACTTCTAGAGCTAACTTCCACTTACAAAAGTAAACTCTACTCCTGAGTATCTGCAAAATGTCTATGGTGGACAACAACAAAGCAAAGGGGGTGAGAATACATTTAAATAATAAACAGTGCACAAAATAATCAGAATAGTTTCATAAACTACAAAATCAAACACATTTTAACATGCACCTCGATGTCATGTATTCACATCTCACCCTCATCTCAATCAAACTCATACAATTCATACAAAATTACTCATAATCATAATCACATCTCATCATCATGCACTAAAACATACTCACATATTTTATTTATGCAATGCGACTCATGACAACAACTCTACTCAACATGCATTTAAAACCATTTCATCAAAAGGTTCCTTGTTAAACTGGGTTCACCTTACTCGAACCATGAATCAACCATGCTCATATTTGGGATATGTCACCAATCGATCCTACTAGAATTGTGACATGTCTCATTAATTAACAACAACAACAACAACGTGATTGCATGTCAAAACACGTAAATGAAACAACAACATAATGTTTAAAGTCCCCTCCAAAAAATAAACAAAACATGTATTGTCCAAATATTAATAGTCCTCCCTACTCAAACTATTATTCCCTGATCACAACAATAACATCAATATTATTCAACCATTTCAACAAAACAACATCATCTTAACAACATCGTCAATATCATACACAACCATTAATCAATGTTATGATATTTGACCAACAAAACGAAACATTAGCACCTTAACAAATACATATTCACAAGCATTCAATGATGTTTATTCTTTATAACATCAACACATCATCAGATAAGCATAAATATTTGTTAATCGATCATACAAGTCATCACAGACATCCCTACAGTGTACACCTGACTACAATTGAAGTATTTCACCAAGCACTACTATGGGGTACCTCTCTGCGTTAGATTTCTAACGCTTCAAACGACAACTCATTTAGACTTATGGATCAAAAGTTTGACCAAAATAACCGGCAAACCAATATATTGTTGTCACACACCAATCTATGGGTCCAACATGTGACAAACCTATTTCTAAAAAGGAAACCCCGTGACGGACATGTGTCATAATTGGTTAAGAGCATTCTTATTAAATTAAGAAGTCTTTGGTATTTCTCTAATCACTTGGATTAAGTACTTAATAGATTACGCAATGTAAAAATGCTTCTTAAACGATTACGAACACTCTCGGTCAATCTCACATGCATCTTCACGACTCCTTTATAGGTTTTAAGGTAATTTAGGAAACGATATTAATTTGAAACTATTTTAATGTGTGTGTGCTTGCGTGCGTGCGTGTGTGTGTCTGTTTGTGTATGCATTTATGTGCTTATGTGTGAGTGTGTATGCTTGTGTGCATGTGTGCATGTGCATATGTGTGCTTGTGTATGTGCGTGTGTGTGTGCGCGTGTGCGTGTGCGTGTGGGTGACTTAGGAGTTACTCTTATATCCTTACAATTTTCTATGGGAGTTTTAACGCTTCCTCTAATTCACATTATTTAAAACTTCAAAATCCTTTGCTTTATTTATAATCGATCCAACACATCATCTCACACTTGACTTCTTCTAACTATCGAGGCTTTATAGCTTCTTCATCGGCCACATAATCAAATATTTCATGGTCAAAGATCATCACAGACTCCATCAAATGTCGCTTAACAGTAAGTATTTTCATTATTTAATTTGACTTAATAACTTGACCTTGTAAACAAACATCTTAATCATGATAGAAAATCTTTGATCATAATAACTATAACGTCTGATAAGTGATTAGTAGGGCACACCACAACATCAAGCTCAGTTAATAATGCAACACATCACCTTAAATATACTTCCTCTGTTTTCCTTATTAATTTATTTGATTTCAAATAATAATTTTTTATTTTATTGAATTGATTTATTTACCATAGTTTAAGTATTAAGCTTACGTATTTTTCATAATTTTGAAATTAAATAAATACATTTATTATAATTGAGGGACTAAAGCAATGTCTTTCATATAATTATTAAATTAAATTAATTGATTTATTATACTTTATGGTTAAAAGAAGTTTTTTTATTTTAGGTTTAGATTCTGTAGCGGTAGAAATGTTGAAACTAAGTCATTGGATTGACTTAACTCGCATAGATCAAATAAAAATCACCATTGCACTTTATTGTTTCCAAATGGATGGGAAAAGAGCGAATAACCCAAAAGAGAGGGAGAGAATCTATGTTTGGCCGTTGGTTATGTAAAGGGAAGGTATTAGCACCCTAAACATCTACGATATTCCACATGAACCTCTTTGAAAATTTGTGTATTTTGGCTATAAGAGTTGTATACAAAGTAGATGGTGGAGATGGGAAAAGAAGTTTTTTTTTTACTATTTTTTCACCCGTCGCGGTTGAAAACCGTTAGTGTCCGCTTCCCACCTTCCGTGAAATAGGGGATCAGGGTACTCGTAGTTCACCTATAAAAATTTTAAAACACGAGTCTGTTGGTTAATTCTAAGAGACGAGACATCATTGTCTTATCCGAGTGAAAAACATACTTACTACCCACGGTTATGAGAAAGGAGAATTTGTGTCATCTTAAAGTAGAGGATATAGCTTGGATTTTGAAATCAACAAAGCTTCACTCAACATCCAAATGGAAAATATTTCACTTCACTACATATTTTAGAAGTATAGTAGTTTTCATCAATACAAGGATTGACAAGAGTTTAATATTTTGAGAAAATCTTAAAGTAAAAAAAAAAGCCAAAGTGGAAAAATGGTTTGAATGAGATTTATTGACTTTTAGTCTTCTCACAAAAAATATCAAAGTATTATGAAGTTTTTTGAAGTTTGATTAAGAAAATAATTTTTTGAAAATGCATGGACCTAAGTCCAAGTTTATTGTGAAAGCGGTTCAAGTTTAAAAAACAATAATAGTTTTTAAAAGGAGGGAGAAGATTTTTTGAAATTAAAGAAAGATGGGAGGAGATGAAGGGACTATCCTAAAGCATAAGGTAAAAGCTAGGGAAAAGAGCCGTCTAACTAACAAGATGCCAACACTTGACACAATGAGTCAATGTAGAATTCTCATCCTTTAGATTGAAACCAAACAAGCAAAGATAATAAACCTCTTATAAAAACCAAGCTTAAAATTCATTAAGTCTTTTAAAAAATTGGGCAGAGTAACAGTTGTATATAGATGAATTCCCAATTAGAGACAAAGCATATAATCAAAAGAACCTGCACATAAAGAAAACAAACAACCCAATATCTTGGGGTAAACCCCAATAACTCCAGACAAAATAACAATAGAAGTCACAAGGTCTCAAGGTAGGTCAAGGTATCTAATCCTAAGTCTGAGAAGTCCACGACTCCAAAATGCCAAGGATAGTAACCACGTAGTCCAAGTAACATTAAATCTTTTATTTTTCAATTTGATTATTAGTAATCCTCAATAAAGAAAATGAAAGCTCAAGTAAGCAAAATAAAAATGACAAAAAGATAAATGCTCAAGTGCGCAAAGATTAAAATAGCCTGAAATGTAAATGCTAAAGTAAATGTGCTTAAAGTAAAATCATGAAGTAAAGCATAAAAAATAAAGTCAATTGTTAGAAATTAGAGGTTAGTTGAATGACCATCTTGAATCTTGCATTTGAAAACTTATTAGAAGATTGATAAAATAAAAGTCTATTAACAAACAAGTTTACTTATTAGAGGTTAGTTAAATGATCAATGATGATTAAATGATTCACTTAGACCAAATTTTATGAAGATTCATTAGAGGATTGATAAGACCGAAGCCTATTGTTGTACCCCAAAATTTGCCCTCCCATATTCTTCAAAATTTATCAAGGATCATCTCCAAATGGTTCAAGATTCCTCAAGGGTTGCACAGTCCAACTGCCTCATAAGCCAGCTGAAATTAGGGTTTTGGTTCTCTCAAGGAATTTGGGGTTTTCAATGGCTCAATCAAGTCACATATGCCTATATACATTGTCAAGCATCCATATGTCAAGTCTCAAGACTCACAATGACAAATTGCACAGTCAAAAACCCTATTTGGTTCACAATCAACTGTAGGGGTAAAATGGTCATTTTGCAGTTAAAAGTCAAGATTTTTGGTCAACATATTATTTTGAAGTCACAATCATCATTTGATCAAATCTTGATCATGATTCCTCAAGCATGGCTCAAAAATCATCAAAGATGCAAAAGTTACTATTTTTGGACAGTTGAAAAGTCAACTGTAACTTGACCAGGGCATAACGTTTTCATGGTTCATCAGAAAAATCCCATCCAATGCTCATTTTGAAGGGGATGACATTTCCTACAAATCATCTTCACATTCCAAGTCCAAGAAATTCTCTCACAAAAAGTTATCAATTTCTACATTATAGGTCAATTTCAAAAGTCAACAAAAATGCACTTTGAGTCAAAGACCATAACTTGAGATTGGTAAATCCAAATGACACGGGACCAAAGGAATTGGTTAAAGGACTTCAAGACCTTTCCAAAATGTCCAAGAACATGTTCATATGATCAAAATTGAGCAAGATATGCATTGGAGAAGTTGGGAAATTTTTGTGAATTTGCAAAAGTCAACATTGCTCAAAACACATCATTTTTGCTAATGGGCCTAAAATTCATTCTTGAAACATTGTCCAAGGCTTATGCACGACCCATTGAGATTGAATTGAATTATTTTCTTATTTTTATTAATTAATTGGATTTTTAATTCATTTAATTAATTTAATTGTAGGAAAATATCAAGATATGATTTCCAAATCTTTTTGTGAAGCAAAAGTGGTCAACATATGCTGGAGATTTCGTGTGCACATCAAGGGGAGCAAAATCTCCCAATTTGGCAAGGTTTTTCAATCAAAAAGATTGAAAAATATTTGATTGAAAATCAAATATACAAATCATAATGCAATGGATTTCTTGGCCAGAAGTTAACCTAATTCCCTTCCATTATAAGTACTGAAGCTAATCTTAATGCCTCACACGTGAGAAGCTGCTGTAAAAAGCCATAGCCATATTGAATTTTTTCAAGAAAATTGTAAAATCGTTTTCTCACTTCCAGATCAATTCAAAGCTTTTAATTGCTTCTAATACATTGCATAGGTCCCCAGGAACGTGTAGGAATCAAAATCACACGCTAAAGCTCAAAGAATCCAAGGATAATAGTTTCACGGTTTGGAATTTTTTTCATAATCGCACACTTTGATTCATGGATCATTAACGCGTTTTGTTGATTGTTTTGTATTCATAGGGACTGTACGAAGCTTTTGGTACAAGATAATTGAGTTATAGAGCCCTGAATCACAAACCACCATGGACGAATTTTAGGGTTTTCAAGCTCTTAAATTGGGGCTTTGTAATATAGGGAAAATTAGGCTTTGAAAGACCCATGGTTGAAACCGTCTGAATGAGACGAACACACTGAGACCCTCGCGAACAATTTATCTTCATCCTACTCCTAATCATTATTTTTCGTCGTCCTGTTTTGTGGGGGTTAAAAACCCCCGCTATCTCTTTATCTTTTTGCAGGAAAACGAAAGAGACGATGAGTTGTTGATATGTCACTGGTCCATTCAAACAAAAGGCGCGCGTTTTATTGATACAACATATGAGTTTATTTTCCATATATTATATTTGTCCATTATCTAAATAGCAAAACGTGCAAATTGGTGTAGTGGAAGGACGTGCTGGCTATTGATCACTTGGACCTGGGTTTGATTCCCAGGTCCCCCAAAATAATTATTCATATTTTTCTTAACGTGATTCTATGCAGGATGCCTAACGTGTTCCACTATGAACCTCATGTCCCAGCCTGCCAA
This sequence comes from Vicia faba, assembly GCA_948472305.1. Classification (NCBI taxonomy): domain Eukaryota; kingdom Viridiplantae; phylum Streptophyta; class Magnoliopsida; order Fabales; family Fabaceae; genus Vicia; species Vicia faba. The sequence goes on from OX451736.1 coordinate 1,411,267,925, forward strand.
GTGGCCATAAGCATGGATCCAATGATCAAAAGATGAGGAGCACCATGCTCCCAGTCAATAAGCGCTCTAGAGGATCATCAAAGTCAAACGTGGCTGAAAGCTTCATGGGCCAGAAATTGCCAAACTCCCCTCCTAATGGGCCAACACACCTCCCTGGGTTCTTATTTTCTTTTCCTTTTTTCTCTTTTATATTTTCTTTACTAATTATTATTATTACTATTTAATTAATATAATTAATTATTTTTCCATAATAAATCCAGAAAACCTAAAAAATAATAATATTTTTATTGATAAAATTTAATTAATTATTTTTGTAAATAAATTCTAATTAATTAGTCTAGTTGTTTAAATAGGACAATTTTAATCTTTTTCATAATAAATAAAATTAATATAGAAATTAGGGTTTTTATTAACTTGTGATTTTATTTTATTTTTATTTTCATTAAAACATAAAAACATAAAAATACTTTTTTCTTTTAAATTATTTGTTAATTAGTTATTAGGTTTAATTTTAATAAATTACAAAAAGGACCAAACTTCTTTCTTTTCTCAAAAAAGGGTCAAAACCCCAAGGACGTCCTGATTTAATTTCTTTTCGCGCATTAATCTTTTTTATCATATTTATGTATCTGCTCCGAGTATGTAATAGATAATTAGGTCCTTTATCGCTTTCTTTATTTTCCCGCATTTATTTTCCAAAGGTGTGATCGGTGGATCTGGAACTGACTGTTTAACGCTGGTTCGCGAAATGTCGCGGAAGCAAGAGTCGCCACCGTCTTTTATTTTCTCCAAATGGAAAGGACAAAAGCACAGAAAAATTCCTTATAGAGATTGCTCTCGGTTCGGGAGGTAGGTTATAGAAAGGGAAGGTGTTAGCACCCTTTCTATCCATGGTTATCCATGGGCTCTTAGATACTTGCTCATTGTGTTTTCAAAAATGGTTTGTTTGCTTTTCAATTGTGGGTTTAAAAAAGTTTCTTTGAAAATTTCAGTTCTACTCTTGTATCGGTCCTCAAGAGTGTTTGAAAAAATTTCTTTCGAAAGCTTTTTGAAAAGGTGTCGGTGTGAAAAGTATTTTTTGAATTTGTTTTGAAATTAGAGCAAGTATCTAGAGTCGTCTACCTACCCTAAGGAATTCGTCTGTGTAAATGTCCTTTAAAGTAGTGCCATCCCACCATTTCGAGGGGCAAGGCAACAGTGAGGCGCACCCTAGGGGTGATGTGTGATTTGTGTGTCATTTTCAGATATTTTGTCTTGTTCATGTCATGGGTGATCTACACTTTTGTTTTTATTTTTGGGCATTCATTCTTTCATGTGATTTCTTAACAGTTAAAGGTGCGGGAATTTAAAGTGCGGAAAAGATAAAGGTCCTACGCTATTACAAAGGCGCGGGTCTACATCACCAAATTAATCCAGACCCGATTTGAAATAAACTGCAGAAAATAAATGCCTAATTAAATATTACAGGGCTTTGGAGCAAGTACATTATATTCACAAAAAGAAATAAATGAAACGCGCGAAACAAAAATGTAATCGAATGCGAGGGCGTTGGACCCTTTAAAGGAATTAAAATAAAATTATTAAAATAATTAAGTTAAATAAAGGAAATGACTTATTTTTTATGTTTTTGTATTTATGACATTAAAGAAAATTAAATTGGAATTTAAAAGTTAAATAATTCTAGTTCTAATTGTTTTTAATTTATTTAAAAAAACGCATTAAAGTTAAAACCTAGAATTAAAACTAAATTACTTATTGAATTTATTTACAAAAAAGAGGTCATTGATGAATTAAATTAAAATAAAACATATTTTGATTTTTATGATTTTCTGATTTTTTGGTTTTTTTTTATATTATGAAAATATTAATTTAAGGGATTAAATTAAAACTAAATTAAACAAATAAAAAATAGAAAAATAAAAAAAAAGAGTGAAAGAGAGCAAACAAAAGGGGGGTGTTGACCCCAATTTGGAGGTCATGTTGTAGCAGTCAGGCCCAATGGTTTAAGGCCTTTGGTTGACTTTTCAGTGCGCGTGTGCATGGTTGACTGAGGGTATTCCATGGACCTCCCATTCTGACCTTCAGATGCTTCTTTCAAGACACTTGGCAAGCCTTTGTATTGGGTGTATGGTGAACCCTTGGAATGTGCACTGCGTAGGAACAGGTTAGACAAAATAATAGAAGTGATGTGAGGGGACCTGGGATTCGAACCCAGGTCCCAGTGTTTACCAACCAACGCCTTAACCAACTGATCCACCAACGCGCCTTGTATATAATATAAGAAACAAATAATATAAAATAAAATGGACGTAGTGTTATAAAATAAAATAAAAAGCACGCTGGATTCAAACCAACCACTCACACCGTGCCACGCAGTCGTCTTCCCCAATGTACCTGTAATGAAAATGAAATAGCGGGGGTTTTAAACCCCCCCAAAACGCAAGCTTTTTGAGAATAGCGAATAGGCCATGGTGGAAAAGAAATAGGGCGCGATGGTTCAAATCCACTCAGTGAAAGGTCCTGATTTTAATAGTAGAAATCTTAGGGTCCAATTGTTCCGTGTATGCAAAGCCCTAATTTGAAATTCCATGAACCCTAGTTTTTGTTCATGGCAGAATCGGACTCAGACACCTATAATCCAATTGGATGGCACCAAAAGCTTCAGAGAACCCTTATTAGTACAAATCAAGCAATAAAAACCAATGAAAATGGATGAATCGTGCTATGCATTTCTGAAAAAAATACAAACCGTGTAGCTTTGTGGGACTGATTCCTTGCACGTTTGAGTGTGGTTTTGATCGTTGGAGCTTCCTTGGGACCTCAGGAAGATGTTTGGATCAAAATGGAGGCTCAACAAATGCTCCAAGGCAGTTTTCAGTTTTCAAAATTGTGGCAAAAAATGTGAGTTTGCTTATGTGCTTTGGGCGCAGCTTAGGTCTCAATGTTGCTTCTGATCACTTGCCTATGTATTATGTAACATGTTTGGATCAAAGTTATAGCCTCTTAATGCATTGCCTTCATGTTCAAGATTCTCCATAAACCTCCATAACCAACTTTCCATTTTTGAACCATTTTTGAATTCTTGCTCCATTTGGCCTCTTGCACGAATTTGGCATATGCTTAATGGTGATTCAGAGCTAGTTAAGACCAAATATCCCCTTTTATTAAACTTCTTGATTTTCTTTTGATTTTAAAAGATTTAAAATTAATTAAATCGAATAAAATCAATTAAAAATGAAAAAATTAATTTAAAAAATTGAAATAAAAGGTGGGACACGTGGGAGACATGTCCAAGTTAATTCAAGTGAAAAAAGTGGGGCCCTTTTGTCAAAAATGAAGTTTCAAGGATAAATGATTTTGGCCTTTTCACAAAAATTTCCCAACTTCTCCAATGCATATCTTGCTCAATTTTTAAGATTTGATCATGTTCTTGGACATTTTAGAAAGGTCTTGAAGTCCTCTAACCAATGTCTTTGGTCCCATGTCATTTTGATTTACCAATCTCAAGTTATGGTCTTTGACTTAAAGTCCCTTTTTTGTTGACTTTTGAAAATGACCTATAATGTTGAAATTGATAACTTTTTGTGAGAGCATTTCTTGGACTTGGAGTGTGAAGATGAGTTGTAGGAAATGTCTTCCCCTTCAAGATGAGCATTGGATGGGATTTTTCTGATGAACCATGAAAAAGTTATGCCTTGGTCAAGTTACAGTTGACTTTTCAGCTGTCCAAAAATAGAAACTTTTGCATCTTGAGACTTTTTGAGCCATGCTTTTGAGAATCATGTTCAAGCATTGATCAAATGATGTTTGTGTCATCAAAATAAGATGTTGACCAAAATTTTTGACTTTTGACTGCCAAATGACCATTTTGCCCCTACAGTTGACTGTTGAGCAATTAGGGTTTTTGACTGTGCAACTTGACCTTGTGAGCCTTGAAACTTGACATGTAGGTGCTTGACAATGTTTATAGGCATAGGAGACTTGATTGAGCTCTTGAAGACTTCAACTTCCTTGCAAGAACCAAAACCCTAGTTTGACTGTCTTAGGAGGAAGGTTTGACTGTGTGGCCCTTGAGTAAACTTGAACCAATTGTGGATGATTCTTGTCAAAACTTTGAAGATTATGGGAGGGAAAATTTTGGGGTACAACAAAAGGGTTATGTTTTTAGCGATGTATATACCCGCGCCTTGTAATAGCGTAGATTTACCTTCCGCACTTTATTTCCCGCACAATTATTAAACTGTTAATATGCGTGACAAGACTTGTATGAAAAATAAAATCAACTCGTAGCTCACAATGACGCATGTTCAAAGATAATCTTAAACTGAAACTGGACACACGTGCACATGCCACTCCTAGGGTACGCCTCACTGGTTGCCTCGACGTGGTCATCAAGTATAGGGTGTTTTAGAGGTCGCCCTATTGTCTAAAGATCCAGTTGCCTAGAAACAGTTGCCTCAGATAAAAAGGATCTAGGACATTAGGGTTACCGCTAAGGCGTCCTACTATTGCTTTGGTGACCACGTTGTCCCTATAATCGAATTGACCCGAATAACTCCAACGACGGTGCTACCTACTTCTTTATAGTGGGATAGTACTGTCTAAAGGACTCTTACACAGCTTAATTCCTTAGAGTAGGTAGATTTCTCCTGGGTACTTGCTCTTTCAAAAAAAAAATAATAACTTTTCGCACCTACACTTTCAAAAAAATTTCAAACAAATACTTCATACACTCTTGAGGACTGATACAAGAGTTACCTAGAAGTTTTCAAAACGAAACTTTTTTCAAAACCCACAAACACTTGAAAAGCAAACAATTTTTGAAAACATAGTGAGCAAGTACCTAAGAGCCCGTGGATAACCACAGATAGAAAGGGTGCTAACACCTTCCCTTTCTATAATCTACCTCCCGAACCGAGAAACATCTCGAAAAGGAATTTTGTTGTGCTTTTGTCCTTTCCTTGTTGGAGAAAATAAAAGACGGTGGCGACTCTTGCTTACCGCGACATTTCGGGAACCAGCGTTTCCAAACAGTCAGTTCTATTTCCACGATCACAGAACTGGCGACTCTGCTGGGGACTTAATAAGTGAGGTATACCTTAGGATTAGACCACTCTTATGTTTTCAATTGTATGTCTTGATTTCTTTTATATTTGTGGGCTTGCATCGGAGTTTCATAGTTCCTAACTCGGATCTGGGGAATACCCTTTAGGTAGCATAAGCTGTGAGGGACCTGTCCGGCATAGACCGACACGGGTGAAGCAGTGGCTACATTGGTGTGACACCTTGGTCTGTACCGATATCCCTTGTGTTGGAACGAGGAGAATATGGGTCTTCTGAGGAGTCATTAAGCACCAACCGACCTTAGAACCCTAAATTGACCCAACTTGGCCATAGAACAGTAGCAGTATGCTACACTCATTGAGGCTAAACTCTCGCGATGGTTCTGGCCGCAAGAAAAGATTGCGATGCTGGAGTTATGACTGATTGAGGGTAGTCAGTGATATTGAGATCCTCTAGAACCCGGTTACTATTTTCTAGGACAGGTCTTAACCAACGAAACTGAAAGAGGGTAGTACCTAAACTTCATGCCGGCCTAAACTCTAAGGGTTAACTTGTGTGACTTGTGTGCCTTCAAACCTGACTATTTGCATATTCTTGTTATCTAACAACACGAGTTCCTTGCAGGTTTTGTTTACAGTCCTTGATTGGGACTTATAACAGGGTTTACTTACCTCATTCCACGCATAGCATAACATCATATCATCATACCATTGCATGCATCCTGCATAAGGACTAACCCATTTCAAGGATCTCAAGGGTCTGTGATGCAGGTCATGATGAACCAACTGTCTAGCAAGGGGCAAAGGGGATTTATTTTCCTCTAGCCAAAGTTGATAACTTGAGTCAGGGGCTATGACCCACTCGATATGGTGAGCTTTGACTCTTGAAGAAGGACTCTCAACAAAATGAAGTTTCTTCAATCAAGCTACTAGATTCTAACAATTTTCTTGTCTACCCCACGAGATCCTTGAAAACATTGCATGCATACATACACATCATTGCATAACAGGTACCCTGGTTACAGGTCACTTACCTCCTTCGCTATTTATTTCAGCAATGGATTCCCAACAAGACAACCGGGACCTCCGTACTCAAGAGACTCAGTTCAGAGAAATCTTCCTAAGCCTATCCAAGGGGCAGGAAGAATTGAGAATGCTCCTCATGGGGAATTTGGTCAAGAACAGTCCAGAGGACGGTAAGGATGAACGGCTGAAACATCTGCAAGATGAGGTAGATGCAATGAGAACCCAGATGCTGGGACAAATGGCCCTTATCCAAGGCTTAGCTCGGGAACAAGAAGAGTTGAGAACTGTGATCAACCAGCTTCAGCGAGACAGTATGAAGCAAGTAGTCAAGGCTGGAGACCAAACCGGTAATCAGCCTCCAAGAAGTCAAAGGTTTGGTTTGATGAATAGACCTCTCCAAGTTGCTACTACTTCACAGGTCCAACAACGACCTCACCAAGAACAATGGGTTGATCAGAGCAAGCCAAACAAGCCTAGGAGGCAATTCACTCAGCTCAACATGTCGTTGTTTCAAGCTTTACAACGCCTGTTGAGATTGAATCTGATCACATTAAGGGCTCCTCCCCGGAATCCCAACACCTCAGCTCCTACCTATCATCCCAATAAAAGGTGTGCCTACCACTCTGCCAGTCCAGGACATGACACCGACGACTGTTGGTCTCTGAAGAACAAGATCCAAGACCTGATTGATGAAGGAGCATTGGAATTCACACAAGATGGTCAGGCGGAGTTCTTCTACCATCCCTCCAAGGTTCACCATTTGAAGTGACAAGTCCTGAGACGAGAAGACTTTTTGCTCATTAGAATTTTTTTCAATTTGTAATTTTCTTTTGATTGTTCAAACATTTATTCATGTCAAACGTTGTTATTTCATTAATGCATCGCATATGTCTGTTTTGAATCAATATATTCGCATTCTCTATATTCAAACTGCTTTCATTTTTTGTGATGTTCAAACTCTCGATTAATAACTCTACGCCTTTTGAGGGAGGATGACGAAAACGATACCACGATCTTTACAGTATGCTTTTGGACAAACCCCGCTGATGAGGTACAAGCATTGTTTCAAATCCTAAACAGTGGAGTAATAAGGAAGATAATCCCTCGTCAACCCCTCTGAGCCAAAGAAGTTGGAGTTTTTCTTTTCGAAAATTAAAACCCTTAATCATAACCTGGGGCAGGGTAGTTCTCTCAGTTGATCCAGGTGCACAATGAAGGGCATCACTCAGTGATCCAGGTGCCCAATGAATGGCATCAAAGGAATCCTTCCAAAACAAAAGACAGTGATGGTTCCGATTAATCATAAAGACAGGCAGTCATGATCTCTCAGAAATAAAAGCCCGATAAGTCAAAACCTATAAAGGAGACTTACAAAACTAGGGCATCCCGATGATTGTAATCACAAAAGAAACAGTCAGGCAAAAAACAGGAATAACGAAATCAAAAAAGAAAGAGGTCATACAGACTCTCAACAAAAAAAGAAATGACTGCCTGGTCAAAATAAACTGTCAATATCCGAACCATCACCGGAATATCAGAGCGAAGACTCAAACAAGATCTAATGCACGATTAGCTGAGTTTAGGATCGGAGAATATCACGAAGAGCGGGTGGGTACAAATAAAATTTGAGCCTTTATCCTTTAATTCTTAAACCGTGAACCAAGCCACGTTACAACCCTTAAATGTCCTAGCTGAAACATGGGTTAGTTCGAAAGCATACTGTCGCAAAAGGTATCCTGGCTCATGTAGGGCTCGCTGTAAAATCCTGAGTTGACATCACATTTTACAAAAATCACTTGTTTTAATGAAAACTGCATTTTCAAAAAAAAAAAACTTCAAGACAGACATAAGCTTTGCATTCTTAAAATAACTTTGTTTGCATATGACTATTTGTTCGAACAGCAGAGAAATTCGCACGACGAATATCTAATGAACAAAAACCTTTTCAATACAAAGGGTCATCTCAAGTGGAAAAACCCTTCCAACCAAGGGGCATGGCATGATCATTGTCCATCATCTGGGGCAGTCAAGTCAAGATTCAAGGAATCTCTAAAATTCCAAATAGCCAGGGGCAAATCTCCACCTGAGTCACTTGGGGCATCAGACATGAATTCCAGCGACGAATCTGGAACGATCAAACGAAGATCTTCTGGTGGTATGGCAACACAATGCTACTGACAGTGACAACCCACTGCACTCTGAGAACGTGGACATAGTTGAAAAAAAATACTACGCATAATCAAAGACCCGCTAGGTTGACACACCTAGGAAAAAATAAAGGCTTCCCGACGAACCAAAAGGATTCGGGCAAAAATAAGGGATGAAATGAAAAAATTTGTATACCCGGCAAGTCGAAAACCTGAAAAGGCGGCTTGGGCAAAAATGGGAATCTCGGTGGACTGAAAACCCAAAAGGGCAGTCCAGGCAAAAATTAGGGATCAAAAGCGTACGACAATGTCCCGTCATCTCGTCACTTACCTACCAGAAGAGGATTTGTCAATCGGCGGTTATCAAGACCTCCACAGGTATCTTCTTCTCCCGCAGAAACTGTGGCAATAAGAATTGTCTGAACTATACAAGATGCTCTGTCCACGAGGTACCAAGATAAGTTCAGCTGAAGAACATGACCAAGATACCCTCACTCCCCGAGAGTAAGACAAGATTCAGCAATACTCTCCCCGAGCAGAGTTGGTCTCCCAACAGCCCTAAAAAGGCACAGTGTCTCCAGCAAGTCAGCAACGCTCTTCCCAAGCAGAGTTAGTCTACTGTCAGCCTTAAGGTAGTTGGGTATCCCCAGAAGATCTCAACATTCCCCAGTGGAGTACGCAGTTGTTCCCTAGCAAGCATCCCCGGCAGTCTTAATATAAGATTGTTCCCCGGCGGAATACCAGACACACCCAGTGGAGCCATTCCCCGGTACAGTTCAAAAGTTTCCCCAGGAGAGTTGAATCAATCTCCCCAGTAAATTCTGGAAGTTTATCCCCAGTAGATCCCGGAAGCTTATCCCCCGCAGAGTGCAAAAGCATCTCCCCGACTTTATTCAGAAGGTTATTCTCCACCAGAGCCTATAACTGGGTTATCCTAAGCTAATTACAACGGAAAGATCGTCCTCGGCGAAGTTCTTCCTATCCCCAGCGGAGTTCATCAAATTCCCCGACATAACTTATCAACAGAATCCTCGGCGGAGTTATCATCAAAATCACAGCGAAGTATCTCTTCCCACCGAGTAATTCCCCGCAGAGTAATCTCTCCAACAAGTTGATTCCCCAATGAAGTCATCTTCTCCTACCGGTTTATTCTTGAAATCATCATCCCCAGCAGAAATGAAGAACTCTACTCTTCAACATCAGCCCAGGATTCAACGAACTTCCCGGAAATCGTCAAAGATTTATTTTCCTAGACGAAAATACATTCATAGACATTTCACATTTCATACATCCTGTTTACATACATGATAAAGTGCATACGACACAATCTCATTCATTTTTGAGAACATCATGACATCATGCATTTCATACATCATGATATTGCATACAACTAATACTTTGCCTTTTCAGGAAAAGGTCAATCAAAAGATGATTACCATATACCCTTGCAGTTCCAGACCAACCCCTGTAACAAGCCAGGAAAATTCTGTGGACGACTGATCGTGGGTTAATACCTGAAATCAGACAGGACAATTATCTACTTGATCATCCTTAGGCAACCCCACATCGGTTCCTCCTCAATCTCAGATGTAGTTTTACACGGACTCATCAACAGGAAACCCTACATCGGTTCCTTCTCAACTTCAGATGTAGTTTTACACGGACTCATCCTCGGGCAACCCTACACCGGTTCCTCCCCTTCCTTTCAGATGAAGTTTTACACGAACTCATCATCGGGCAACCCTACGTCGGTTCCTCCTCAGTTCCAAGACGAAGTTTTACACGGACTCATTGTCGGGCAACCCTACACTGGTTCCCTCTCAACTTCAGATGTAGTTTTACACGGACTCATCGTCGGGAAACCCTACACCGGTTCCCTCTCAACTTCAGATGTAGTTTTACACTGACTCATCATCAGGAAACCCTACACCGGTTCCCTCTCAACTTCAGATGTAGTTTTACACGGACTCGTCCTTAGGCAACCTTACCCCGGTTCCTCCAGAGGTCTTACACGGACTTATCTTATAGTAACCTTACCCTGGTTCCTCCAGAAGTCTTACACGGACTTATCACAAAGTAACCTTACCCCGGTTCAGCCTGAAGTTTTACACGAACTTATCTCACAGTAACCTTACCCCGGTTCAGCCTGAAGTCTTACACGGGCTTATCTCACAGTAACCTTACCCCGGTTCATCCAGAAGTCCTACACAGGTTCTCTCTCCAGACGTAGTTTTACACGGACTCGTCGCCAAGAAACCCTACACAGGTTCTCTCTTTTCAAAGATGAAGTTTCACCCAGACTCATCGTCAATCAACCCTACACAGGTTTCCTTCATTCCAAGATGCAGTTTCACACGGACTCATCATTAGTCAACCCTACACAGGTTTCCTTCTTTCTAAGATGCAGTTTTACACGAGCTCATCATGAAGCAGCCGTACACAGGTTCCTTCTTTCAACTTACAAAAGTTACAATTCAACAGACAATCTCCAGATGGCATCTATAAGCCCATCCACCTACCAACAGTCTCCAAATGGCATCCATAAGCCCATTCACGACAAGATTCTGTCACATATCCAGATGGCATCTATAATCCCATCCTCCTATCCATGATCTTTCCAAATGGCATCTGTAAGCCCATTCCCTACATCACACTGCTGATACTTCCACTATGCGAGTGCAAATTTTTGGGCACTCTAGTGTTCAATCATCTTCCACCTTCGGATCACGAAAGGCACGCCAGCCAATCTACATCCTCAGGTCTAAGAAGATTGAACAGGGGAAACGGTTGTACCCCAAAATTTTCCCTCCCATATTCTTCAAAATTTATCAAGGATCATCTCCAAATGGTTCAAGATTCCTCAAGGGTTGCACAGTCCAATTGCCTCCTAAGCCAGCTGAAATTAGGGTTTTGGTTCTCTCAAGGAATTTGGGGTTTTCAATGGCTCAATCAAGTCACATATGCCTATATACATTGTCAAGCATCCATATGTCAAATCTCAAGACTCATAATGACAAATTGCACAGTCAAAAACCCTATTTGGTTCACAATCAACTGCAGGGGTAAAATGGTCATTTTGCAGTTAAAAGTCAAGATTTTTGGTCAACATCTTATTTTGAAGTCACAATCATTATTTGATCAAATCTTGATCATGATTCCTCAAGCATGGCTCAAAAATCATCAAAGATGCAAAAGTTACTATTTTTGGACAGCTGAAAAGTCAACTGTAACTTGACCAGGGCATAACTTTTTCATGGTTCATCAAAAAAATCCCATCCAATGCTCATTTTGAAGGGGATGACATTTCCTACAACTCATCTTCACATTGCAAGTCAAAGAAATGCTCTCACAAAAAGTTATCAATTTCTACATTATAGGTCAACTTCAAAAGTCAACAAAAATGCACTTTAAGTCAAAGACCATAACTTGAGATTGGTAAATCCAAATGACATGGGACTAAAGGCATTGGTTAGAGGACTTCAAGACCTTTCCAAAATGTCCAAGAACATGTTCATATGAATAAAATTGAGCAAGATATGCATTGGAGAAGTTGGGAAATTTTTGTGAATTTGCAAAAGTCAACTTTGCTCAAAACACATCATTTTTGCTAATGGGCCTCAAATTCCTTCTTGAAACTTTGTCCAAGGCTTATGCACGACCCATTGAGATTGAATTGAATTATTTTCTTATTTTTATTAATTAATTGGATTTTTAAATGATTTTTAATTCATTTAATTAATTTAATTGGTGGAAAATATCAAGATATGATTTCCAAATCTTTTTGTGAAGCAAAAGTGGTCAACATATGCTGGAGATTTTGTGTGCACATCAAGGGGACCAAAATCTCCCAATTTGGCAAGGTTTTTCAATCAAAAAGATTGAAAAATATTTGATTGAAAATCAAATATACAAATCATAATGCAGTGGATTTCTTGGCCAGAAGTTAACCTAATTCCCTTCCATTATAAGTACTGAAGCTAATCCTAATGCCTCACACGTGAGAAGCTGCTGTAAAAAGCCATAGCCATATTGAATTTTTTCAAGAAAATTGTAAAATCGTTTTCTCACTTCCAAGTCAATTCAAAGCTTTTAATTGCTTCTAATACATTGCATAGGTCCCCAGGAACATGTAGGAATCAAAATCACACGCTAAAGCTCAAAGAATCCAAGGATAATAGTTTCACGGTTTGGAATTTTTTTCATAATCGCACACTTTGATTCATGCATCATTAACGCATTTTGTTGATTGTTTTGTGTTCATATGGACTGTACGAAGCTTTTGGTACAAGATAATTGAGTTATAGAGCCCTGAATCACAAACCACCATGGACGAATTTTAGGGTTTTCAAGCTCCTAAATTGGGGCTTTGTAATATAGGGAAAATTAGGCTTTGAAAGACCCATGGTTGAAACCGTCTGAATGAGACGAACACACTGAGACCCTCGTGAACAATTTATCTTCATCCTACTCCTAATCATTATTTTTCGCCGTCCTGTTTTGTGGGGGTTAAAAACCCCCGCTATCTCTTTATCTTTTTGCAGGCAAACAAAAGAGACGATGAGTTGTTGATATGTCACTGGTCCATTCAAACAAAAGGCGCGCGTTTTATTGATACAGCATATGAGTTTATTTTCCATATATTATATTTGTCCATTATCTAAATAGCAAAACGTGCAAATTGGTGTAGTGGAAGGACGTGCTGGCTATTGATCACTGGGACCTGGGTTCGATTCCCAGGTCCCCCAAAATAATTATTCATATTTTTCTTAACGTGATTCTATGCAGGATGCCCAACGTGTTCCACTATGAACCTCATGTCCCAGCCTGCCAAGTGGCCATAAGCATGGATCCAATGATCAAAAGATGAGGAGCACCATGCTCCCAGTCAACAAGCGCTCTAAAGGATCATCAAAGTCAAACGTGGCTGAAAGCTTCATGGTCCTGAAATTGCCAAACTCCCCTCCTAATGGGCCAACACACCTCCCTGGGTTCTTATTTTCTTTTCCTTTTTTCTCTTTTATATTTTCTTTACTAATTATTATTATTACTATTTAATTAATATAATTAATTATTTTTCCATAACAAATCCCGAAAACCTAAAAAATAATAATATTTTTATTGATCGAATTTAATTAATTATTTTTGTAAATAAATTCTAATTAATTAGTCTAGTTGTTTAATTAGGACAATTTTAACCTTTTTCATAATAAATAAAATTAATATAGAAATTAGGGTTTTTATTAACTTGTGATTTTATTTTATTTTTATTTTCATTAAAACATAAAAACATAAAAATACTTTTGTCTTTTAAGTAATTGATTAATTAGTTATTAGGTTTAATTTTAATAAATTACAAAAAGGACCAAACTTCTTTCTTTTCTCAAAAAAGGGTCAAAACCCCAAGGACGTCCTGATTTAATTTCTTTTCGCGCATTAATCTTTTTTATCATATTTATGTATCTGCTCCGAGTATGTAATAGATAATTAGGTCCTTTATCGCTTTCTTTATTTTCTCGCATTTATTTTCCAAAGGGTTATGTTTTTGGTGATGTATATACCCGCGCCTTGTAATAGCGTAGATTTACCTTCCGCACTTTATTTCCCGCACAATTATTAAACTGTTAATATGCATGACAAGACTTGTATGAAAAATAAAATCAACTCGTAGCTCACAATGACGCATGTTCAAAGATAATCTTAAACTGAAACTGGACACACGTGCACATGCCACTCCTAGGGTACGCCTCACTGGTTGCCTCGACGTGGTCATCAAGTATAGGGTGTTTTAGAGGTCGCCCTCCTGTCTAAAGATCTAGTTGCCTAGAAACGGTTGCCTCGGATAAAAAGGATCTAGGACATTAGGGTTACCGCTAAGGCATCCTACTATTGCTTTGGTGACCACATTGTCCCTATAATCGAATTGACCCGAATAACTCCAACGACGGTGCTACCTACTTCTTTATAGTGGGATAGTACTGTCTAAAGGACTCTTACACAACTTAATTCCTTAGAGTAGGTAGATTTCCCCTGGGTACTTGCTCTTTCAAAAAACAAAAAACAACTTTTCGCACCTACACTTTCAAAAAAATTTCAAACAAATACATCATACACTCTTGAGGACTGATACAAGAGTTACCTAGAAGTTTTCAAAACGAAACTTTTTTCAAAATCCACAAACACTTGAAAAGCAAACAATTTTTGAAAACATAGTGAGCAAGTACCTAAGAGCCCGTGGATAACCACGGATAGAAAGGGTGCTAACACCTTCCCTTTCTATAATCTACCTCCCGAACCGAGAAACACCTCGAAAAGGAATTTTGTTGTGCTTTTGTCCTTTCCTTGTTGGAGAAAATAAAAGACGGTGGCGACTCTTGCTTACCGCGACATTTCGCGAACCAGCGTTTCCAAACAGTCAGTTCTATTTCCACCGATCACACCTATTAATAATGAACCTCAAGGTTATTAGATCAAAGGTTTCAAATTAAACATACTTGGGTTTGAATACATATGTATGGGCCACGAATGATTATTTCTCGAATCGGGACAAAATTTAGTGCTATGTTAAGCAATCGTAAGTGGACTTATATAGAAGTTGCACCTATTTTGAGGCCGGTCAATAGAAATCTATGTGCCATATGTTTGGAGAGATGATATGTAGATCATCCTCTAACAACATGTAGCACAATATGAAAGGGATAAGATGAAGAGTGGTGGGATGTATTTAAACCAATTATTTAGATCAAACTATCATTAAAATCATTCATCCATTTTGGTGGAGTCAAACTCAACACCCAAGATCCAATAAAGTAAATGAAGTTCATGATCAACAATCACATAGTCAGAATATAAAATAAATAAATTTCATTTAATGAACAAGAATAAAAAGAAGAAAAATGACTTTCAAATTGTTTTTTAATGGAAATAAAAGGCAAAATAGCAAACTATATTCAAAGTGTCAAATAAAAATTTGAAGAGACCAAAGAAACGTCAGAAATGATCTCAAATATTTTTATAAAAAATTTGGTTATTTTTTTAAAACAGAAAAGTATTTTTAAACTAATTAAAATCACTCAAATAAGTGAAAAAAAGATCAAAAATAGTAGAAGTCAAAATAAAATTCTAGAGAAATTTCAGAAAAGTCAGAAATAGAGAAAATGATTTTGATAAGATTTTTTAGAATTTAAAAAATGCCAAGTATTGTGAAATGAGGATAAACCTTTTATTTAAAGGAGAAAAAAATTGGCTCAAAAAAGAAAATGATTCATGGGCCTTTTAATGATATAATCGATTAAAACGTACATTTGATTGATTAAAGGGTTCAACATATGACAAACCTATTTCTAAAAAGGAAACCCTGCGACGAACATGTGTCATAATTGGTTAAGAGTATTCTTATTTAATTAAGAAATCTTTGGTATTTCTCTAATCACTTGGATTAAGTACTTAATAGATTACGAAATGTAAAAATGCTTCCTAAATGATTACGAACCCTTTTGGTTAATCTCACATGTATCTTCTCATTTCCTTTATAGGTTTTAAGGTAATTTAGCAACAAGAGATTAATTTTAACTATTTTGATGTGGGTGCCTGTGTGTGTGCATGTGTCTGGTTGTGTGTGTATTTATTTGCTTGTGTATACATGTGTGTGCTTGTGTACGTGTGTGTATGTGTATGTGTGCGCGTGTGTGTGCTTGCGTATGTGTGTGTTTTTGTGTGTGTGTGTGTGTGTGTGTGTGTGTGTGTGTGTGTGTGTGTGTGTGTGTGTGTGTGTTTGTGCGTGTGTGTGACTTAGAAGTTACTCTTATATCCTTACAATATGCTATGAGAGTTTTAACTCTTCCTCTCATTCACATTATTTAAAACATCAAAATCCTTTGCTTTCTTTATCATTGATTCAACACATCATCTCATACTTGACTTCTTCTAACTATCGAAGCTTTATAGCTTCTTCATAGACAACATCATAAAATATGTCATGGTCAGAGATCATCACAGACTCCATCAAAAACCGCTTGACATTGAGTATTGTCAGTATTTAATTTGACTTAATAACTTGACCTTGTAAACAAACATCATAATCAGAATAGGATAGAACATCTTTGATCATAAAGACTATAACGTCTGATAATTGAATAGGAGGGCACACCGCAACATCAAAGTTGTAACGCCCCGATTTAATTACGCATCTTATTTGTTTTATTATTATTTTTGATGTTGTCGATTAATCGGCCGATAATTATTTAATCAGGATTAATTGAGTTTTGGCGTGTTTATGATATTAATTATAATTAATTATATTTGATTGAAATTATATTAATTATATTTGTTGAATTAACTATATTAATTAAATTATATAAAGATTATATATTAAATATATAAGTTATATATATACTATATATTCATTACAGTACTATGTATATATATATATATATATAAGAACGTTGGTTTGCTGTTAGTATTATGTATAAGGCATGTTAAGTATGTTAATATTTTCATATATTAAGTTAGTATGTAACATATATGTTATGTTAATAAATATATGAGTTATTATAATATAAAAGTAATGTTTACTGTTAAGTATTATAATATATAATAGTTAGTAATGGTTGACAGTAAGGCAAGGCGTGGTGAGAAAGCTGTTAGAAAATAAATATGTTATTTTATTTAAAATGAAAAAGTAAGTATAGAAAAGAAAAAAGTTAGTAAGTCAGGAAGGGTTAGAAGCTGTATGTTAGAAACAGAAAACAAAATCTTTAAAAAAAAACAAAACAGAGTTAGAAGCTTAGAAAGAAAAGAAGAGTTTTGAGGGTTTTGAAGAAGAAAAAGAGTATACAGCAAGCTAGGATTTTCGGTAGATCGTGAAGATAAAGTCGGTAAAGCTCGATTAAGGTAAGGGTTTGACTTCCACCAATTATTTAGTGTGTGATTTTATAGTTTTGATTTTGGAATAAATTAGGGGTTTAGGGTATTTGTTTTGGCCACTGTAGCGAATTGAATAAAGTATCATTTGGTAGCATGGTTATGCTTGCTGTAGCATGAAACACAAAGTAGTGCTTAGAAGCACATGTTTACAATACATTAGCATAAAAGGTATATGCTTGCAAAGCTGTGAAGTGATGAAAAGAATTAATTTGTTTTGCTCACTTACTGTAGCGATGAAATATATATAAATATTAAATGGTACTTGAGTTACTTGCTGTATGCATAGAAGTGTAGTAGCATCTAAGGTGTTTGTTTTAGATACTGTAGCGGCATTTGGAATTCCAGTTTAGTAACATTGGTTGCTCATATACTATTTATTATATAATACTTTATTTGTTATAACAATGTATTATGCTAAATAATAATAATAATAATAATAATAATAATAGTAGTAGTTATATTAATAATTTAGTATTACTAATATAGTGATTTAAGAGTTGAGTTAGAAATAAGAAATTTAGTATAAAGTAAAAATAATAGAATTTTTGGCCGATAATTAATTAACCGATTTTAGCCAAAATAGTCCGAATAATTATGCGGTTTATGGTAGTAATTTTGGTTGATCTGTTGGGTGACATTTTTGTTGAAAAATGGAATTTTTGCAGGTGAAGTCGAATTAAGTTGAATGCTTCCGGTTTATGAAATTGTGTTTGATTTGAATAAATCATGGAAGTAACATTGTTTAAACTGGTACAGTACTTGATTTGTGAATTATAATTGCAATGCATGTACAATTGTTGGTATTTCATTGTGTTGGAATATGTGGTATGTGTATGTTAAGGTCGGAAGTGGTCTTAATTGCATACGAGTTGTTGGTTGTACATTGCATGGCATGGTTGGTCTTGAAATAGAGACGGTGAAACAGTGGGTTCATGTTTTATAGACGTTGATCCTTGAATGGAAATAGACGTAGTGGCTTTGACCCGGAAAGGGAACATAGGCGGTGAAACATGGGTTCACAAAAATAGACGTTGATCCTATAGTGGAAATAGACGTAGTGGCTTTGACCCTATGTGGAAAAATAAGCGGTGGAACTTTGGGTCCACAAGTCGGTACCGCATTCGCATGTGTTGAGTCGTGTTGTGAGTCACATGCATAATTGTGTATATTGTATATGTGTGTTGATGTGTTTGGTTATGTACCAATATTGTTGTTGTTTGAATAATGGTTATGTGTCAATGATGTGAGTATTCGGATAATTGGTTTATATGGTTAATGTGTTGGAAATGGCTTCCTTGAGTACGGATACTATATGTGATAAAATGAATATGATCATGATGTGTTGCTTTATTTATTGCCATTGCTTTACCTTAATTACATGTTATATGATTATTGGAATTCTTACCCTTCTGTTTGAAAATGCTTTTGATGGCATTGTTCAGGTACCGAGGATGGTAGCGCGAGGCGCTAGTTAGCGGATGCATTGGATTGCAATCTGTTTTATTTTGATTAGAGTCGAGTCGATGCTCTGGTAGTAACACCTGGGGGGGGGTATATTTAGTGTCGAACTCGTCTATTTTGTATTCGGATTATGATGTATATAATCCTTACTTTGTGTATATTATTTTGTGTATGTGAGACTTGATAACATATGCTTTATGTGAATTATCATTGCTTGATGCCTTGAATTATGTTTTGATTCCTCCATGAATGGAGATGAAGTTAAATATTGAAACTCCGTTGCGTTTGCACGAGAGAAAGAAGTTAAATATTTATGTATGTTTGTTTTGTGTTGATATGCTTAAATTTACAAACGTATCCTGTCCGTTTTTCTTTAAAATTTTGGAATGTGAAGCGTGTTGTGACATCCCTTCCGTGCAATTTATTTTCTCTGATTTTAATTCTTGCCTATTATTTGGGGTAATTAGAAGGGGTGTTACAAAACTCAGATGATAATGCAACATATAACCTTAAACATACTTCCTTTGTTTTCCTTACTAATTTATTTGATTTATGATAATAATTTTTTATTTTATTGAATTGATTTATTTACCTTAGTTTAAATATTAAGTTTAATTATTTTTCATAATTTTGAAATTAAATAAATGCATTTATTATAATTGAGGGACTAAAGCAATGTCTATTATATAATTATTTAATTAATTTAATTGATTTATTATACTTTATGTATAAAATAAGTGTTTTTATTTTAGGTTTAGATTGTGTAGCGGTAGAAATGTTAAGACTAAGTCATTGGATTGACTTAACTCGCACAGATCAAATAAAAATCACCATTTGACTTTATTATTTCCAAATGGATGGAAAAAGAGCGAATAACCCAAAAGAGAGGGAGAGAATCTAAGTTTGGGGGTTGGTTATGTAAAAGGAAGGTATTAGCACCCTAAACATCTACGATATTCCACATGAACCTCTTTGAAAATTTGTGTATTTTGGCTATAAGAGTTGTATACAAAGTAGATGGTGGAGATTGGAAAAGAAGTATTTTTTTTTACTATTTTTCACCCGTCGCGGTTACAAACCTTTAGTGTCCACTTACCAGCTTCCGTGAAATAGGGGATCAGGGTACTCGTAGTTCAACTATAAAAATTTTAAAACACGAGTATGTTGGTTAATTTTAAGAGACGAGACATCATCGTCTTATCCGAGTGGAAAACATACTTACTACCCACGGTTATGAGAAAGGAGAATTTGTGTCATCTCAAAGTAGAGGATATAACTTGGATTTTGAAATCAACAAAGCTTCACTTAACATCCAAATGAAAAATATTTCACTTCACTACATATTTTAGAAGTATAGTAGTTTGCATCAATACAAGGATTGACAAGAGTTTAATATTTTGAGAAAAGCTTAAAGTAAAAAAAAAGCCAAAGTGGAAAAATGGTTTGAATGAGATTTATTGACTTTTAGTCTTGTCACAAAAAATATCAAAGTATTATGAAGTTGTTTGATGTTTGATTAAGAAAATATTTTTTTGAAAATGCATGGACCTAAGTCCAAGTTTATTGCGAAAGCGGTTCAAGTTTTAAAAAAATAATAGTTTTGAAAAGGAGGGAGAAGATTTTTTCAAATTAAAGAAAGATGGGAGGAGATGAAGGGACTATCCTAAAGCATAAGGTAAAAGCTAAGGAAAAGAGTCGTCTAACTAACAAGAAGCCAACACTTGACACAATGAGTCAATGTAGAATTCTCATCCTTTAGATTGAAACCAAACAAGCAAAGATAATAAACCTCTTATAAAAACCAAGCTTAAAATTCATTAAGTCTTCTAAAAAATTGGGCAGAGTAACGACTGTATATAGATGAATTCCCAATCAGAGACAAAGCATATAATCAAAAGAACTTGCACATAAAGAAAACAAACAACCCAATATCTTGGGGTAAACCCCAAGAACTCCAGATAAAATAATAATAGAAGTCACAGGGTCTCAAGGTAGGTCAAGTTCTCTAATCCTAAGTCTGAGAAGTCCACGACTCTAAAATGCCAAGGATAGTAACCACGTAGTCCAAGTATATTTAAATCTTTTATTGTTCAAGTTGATTATTAGGAATCCTCAAAAAGAAAAATAAAGCTCAAGTAAGCAAAATAAAAATGACATAAAGATAAATGCTCAAGTGCGCAAAGATTAAAATAGCTTGAAATGTAAATGCTAAAGTAAATGTGCTTAAAGTAAAAGCATGAAGTAAAGCATAAAATATAAAGTCAATTGTTAGAAATTAGAGGTTAGTTGAATGACCATCTTGAAGCATGCATTTGAAAACTTATTAGAAGATTGATAAAATCAAAGTCTCTCAACAACAAGTTTAATTTGCTTTTTGTCAAGTATATCATTTATTTCAAAATCTAGAGGCAATAACAAATGATCAATGATGATTAAATGATTCACTTAGACCAAATTTTATGAAGATTCATTAGAGGATTGATAACACCGAAGCCTCCTAACAATGAACCTCAAGGTTATTGGATCAAAGGTTTGAAATTAAACATACTTGGGTTTGAATACATATGTCTGGTCTACGAATGATCATTTCTCGAATCGAGACAAAATTTAGCGCTATGTTAAGCAATCGTAAGTGGACTTATATAGAAGTCGCACCTATTTTGAGGCCGATCAATTACAATCTATGTTCCATATGTTTGGAGAGATGATATGTAGATCATCCTCTAACAACATGTAGCACAATGAGAAAGGGATAAGATGAAGAAGGGTGGGATCTATTTAAACCAAATATTTTGATCAAACTATCATTAAAATCATTCATCCATTTTGGTGGAGTAAAACTCAACACCCAAGATCCAATGATGTTAATGAAGTTCATGATCAACAATCACATAGTCAGAATATAAAATAAATAAATTGCATTTAATGAACAAGAATAAAAAGAAGAAAAATGACTTTCAAATTGTTTTTTAATGGAAATAAAAGGCAAAATAGCAAACTATATTCAAAGTGTCAAATAAAAATTTGAAGAGACCAAAGAAACGTCAGAAATGATCTCAAATATTTTTATAAAAAATTTGATTATTTTTTTAAAACAGAAAAGTATTTTTAAACTAATTAAAATCACTCAAATAAGTGAAAAAAAGATCAAAAATAGTAGAAGTCAAAATAAAATTCTAGAGAAATTTCAGAAAAGTCAGAAATAGAGAAAATGATTTTGATAAGATTTTTTTAGAATTTAAAAAATGCTAAGTATTGTGAAATGTAGGATAAACCATTTATTTAAAGGAGAAAAAAATTGGCTCAAAAAAGAAAATGATTCATGGGCCTTTTAATGATCTAATCGATTAAAACCTACATTTGATCGATTAAAGGGTTCAACATATGACAAACCTATTTCTAAAAAGGAAACCCTGCGATGAACATGTGTCATAATTGGTTAAGAGTATTCTTATTTAATTAAGAAATCTTTGGTATTTCTCTAATCACTTGGATTAAGTACTTAATAGATTACGAAATGTAAAAATGCTTCCTAAATGATTACGAACCCTCTTGGTTAATCTCACATGTATCTTCTCATTTCCTTTATAGGTTTTAAGGTAATTTAGCAACAAGAGATTAATTTTAAACTATTTTGATGTGTGTTCCTATGTGTGTGCATGTGTCTGGTTGTGTGTGTATTTATTTGCTTGTGTATGCATGTGTGTGCTTGTGTACGTGTGTGTATGTGTATGTGTGTGTATGTGTATGTGTGCGCGTGTGTGTGCTTGTGTATGTGTGTGTTTGTGTACGTGTGTGTGTGTGTGTGTGTGTGTGTGTGTGTGTGTTTGTGCGTGTGTGTGACTTAGAAGTTACTCTTATATCCTTACAATATGCTATGAGAGTTTTAACTCTTCCTCTCATTCACATTATTTAAAACATCAAAATCCTTTGCTTTCTTTATCATTGATTCAACACATCATCTCATACTTGACTTCTTCTAACTATCGAAGCTTTATAGCTTCTTCATAGACAACATCATCAAATATGTCATGGTCAGAGATCATCACAGACTCCATCAAAAACCGCTTGACATTGAGTATTGTCAGTATTTTATTTGACTTAATAACTTGACCTTGTAAACAAACATCATAATCAGAATAGGATAGAACATCTTTGATCATAAATACTATAACGTCTGATAAGTGAATAGGAGGGCACACCGCAACATCAAACTCAGATAATAATGCAACATATAACCTTAAACATACTTCCTTTGTTTTCCTTACTAATTTATTTGATTTCTGATAATAATTTTTTATTTTATTGAATTGATTTATTTACCATAGTTTAAATATTAAGTTTAATTATTTTTCATAATTTTGAAATTAAATAAATACATTTATTATAATTGAGGGACTAAAGCAATGTCTATTATATAATTATTAAATTAATTTAATTGATTTATTATAATTTATGTATAAAATAAGTGTTTTTATTTTAGGTTTAGATTGTGTAGCGGTAGAAATGTTAAGACTAAGTCATTGGATTGACTTAACTCGCACAGATCAAATAAAAATCACCATTGCACTTTATTATTTCCAAATGGATGGAAAAAGAGCGAATAACCCAAAAGAGAGGGAGAGAATCTAAGTTTGGGGGTTGGTTATGTAAAAGGAAGGTATTAGCACCCTAAACATCTACGATATTCCACATGAACCTCTTTGAAAATTTGTGTATTTTGGCTATAAGAGTTGTATACAAAGTAGATGGTGGAGATTGGAAAAGAAGTATTTTTTTTTACTATTTTTCACCCGTCGCGGTTACAAACCTTTAGTGTCCACTTACCACCTTCCGTGAAATAGGGGATCAGGGTACTCGTAGTTCAACTATAAAAATTTTAAAACACGAGTATGTTGGTTAATTTTAAGAGACGAGACATCATCGTCTTATCCGAGTGGAAAACATACTTACTACCCACGGTTATGAGAAAGGAGAATTTGTGTCATCTCAAAGTAGAGGATATAACTTGGATTTTGAAATCAACAAAGCTTCACTTAACATCCAAATGGAAAATATTTCACTTAACTACATATTTTAGAAGTATAGTAGTTTGCATCAATACAAGGATTGACAAGAGTTTAATATTTTGAGAAAAGCTTAAAGTAAAAAAAAAGCCAAAGTGGAAAAATGGTTTGAATGAGATTTATTGACTTTTAGTCTTGTCACAAAAAATATCAAAGTATTATGAAGTTGTTTGATGTTTGATTAAGAAAATATTTTTTTGAAAATGCATGGACCTAAGTCCAAGTTTATTGCGAAAGCGGTTCAAGTTTAAAAAAAAATAATAGTTTTGAAAAGGAGGGAGAAGATTTTTTCAAATTAAAGAAAGATGGGAGGAGATGAAGGGACTATCCTAAAGCATAAGGTAAAAGCTAAGGAAAAGAGTCGTCTAACTAACAAGAAGCCAACACTTGACACAATGAGTCAATGTAGAATTCTCATCCTTTAGATTGAAACCAAACAAGCAAAGATAATAAACCTCTTATAAAAACCAAGCTTAAAATTCATTAAGTCTTCTAAAAAATTGGGCAGAGTAACGACTGTATATAGATGAATTCCCAATCAGAGACAAAGCATATAATCAAAAGAACTTGCACATAAAGAAAACAAACAACCCAATATCTTAGGGTAAACCCCAAGAACTCCAGATAAAATAATAATAGAAGTCACAAGGTCTCAAGGAAGGTCAAGTTCTCTAATCCTAAGTCTGAGAAGTCCACGACTCCAAAATGCCAAGGATAGTAACCACGTAGTCCAAGTAACATTAAATCTTTTATTGTTCAAGTTGATTATTAGGAATCCTCAAAAAGAATAAGAAAGCTCAAGTAAGCAAAATAAAAATGACATAAAGATAAATGCTCAAGTGCGCAAAGATTAAAATAGCTTGAAATGTAAATGCTAAAGTAAATGTGCTTAAAGTAAAAGCATGAAGTAAAGCATAAAAAATAAAGTCAATTGTTAGAAATTAGAGGTTAGTTGAATGACCATCTTGAAGCTTGCATTTGAAAACTTATTAGAAGATTGATAAAATCAAAGTCTCTCAACAACAAGTTTAATTTGCTTTTTGTCAAGTATATCATTTATTTCAAAATCTAGAGGCAATAACAAATGATCAATGATGATTAAATGATTCACTTAGACCAAATTTTATGAAGATTCATTAAAGGATTGATAACACCGAAGCCTCCTAACAATGAACCTCAAGGTTATTGGATCAAAGGTTTCAAATTAAACATACTTGGGTTTGAATACATATGTCTGGTCTACGAATGATCATTTCTCGAATCGAGACAAAATTTAGCGCTATGTTAAGCAATCGTAAGTGGACTTATATAGAAGTCGTACCTATTTTGAGGCCAGTCAATTACAAGCTATGTTCCATATATTTGGAGAGATGATATGTAGATCATCCTATAACAACATCTAGCACAATGAGAAAGGGATAAGATGAAGAAGGGTGGGATCTATTTAAACCAAATATTTTGATCAAACTATCATTAAAATCATTCATCCATTTTGGTGGAGTCAAACTCAACACCCAAGATCCAATGATGTTAATGAAGTTCATGATCAACAATCACATAGTCAGAATATAAAGTAAATAAATTGCATTTAATGAACAAGAATAAAAAGAAGAAAAATGACTTTCAAATTGTTTTTTAATGGAAATAAAAGGCAAAATAGCAAACTATATTCAAAGTGTCAAATAAAAATTTGAAGAGACCAAAGAAACATCAGAAATGATCTCAAATATTTTTATAAAAAATTTGGTTATTTTTTTAAAACAGAAAAGTATTTTTAAACTAATTAAAATCACTCAAATAAGTGAAAAAAAGATCAAAAATAGTATAAGTCAAAATAAAATTCTAGAGAAATTTCAGAAAAGTCAGAAATAGAGAAAATGATTTTGATAAGATTTTTTAGAATTTAAAAAATGCCAAGTATTGTGAAATGAGGATAAACCATTTATTTAAAGGAGAAAAAAATTGGCTCAAAAAAGAAAATAATTCATGGGCCTTTTAATGATCTAATCGATTAAAACCTACATTTGACCGATTAAAGGGTTCAACATATGACAAACCTATTTCTAAAAAGGAAACCCTGCGACTAACATGTGTCATAATTGGTTAAGAGTATTCTTATTTAATTAAGAAATCTTTGGTATTTCTCTAATCACTTGGATTAAGTACTTAATAGATTACGAAATGTAAAAATGCTTCCTAAATGATTACGAACCCTCTTGGTTAATCTAACATGTATCTTCTCATTTCCTTTATAGGTTTTAAGGTAATTTAGCAACAAGAGATTAATTTTAAACTTTTTTGATGTGTGTTCCTGTGTGTGTGCATTTGTCTGGTTGTGTGTGTATTTATTTGCTTGTGTATGCATATGTGTGCTTGTGTACGTGTGTGTATGTGTATGTGTGCGCGTGTGTGTGCTTGTGTATGTGTGTGTTTGTGTGTGTGTGTGTGTGTGTGTGTGTGTGTGTGTGTTTGTGCGTGTGTGTGACTTAGAAGTTACTCTTATATCCTTACAATATGCTATGAGAGTTTTAAATCTTCCTCTCATTCACATTATTTAAAACATCAAAATCCTTTGCTTTCTTTATCATTGATTCAACACATCATCTCATACTTGACTTCTTCTAACTATCGAAGCTTTATAGCTTCTTCATAGACAACATCATCAAATATGTCATGGTCAGAGATCATCACAGACTCCATCAAAAACCGCTTGACATTGAGTATTGTCAGTATTTAATTTGACTTAATAACTTCACCTTGTAAACAAACATCATAATCAGAATTGGATAGCACATCTTTGATCATAAAGACTATAAGGTTTGATAAGTGAATAGGAGGGCACACCGCAACATCAAACTCAGATAATAATGCAACATATAACCTTAAACATACTTCCTTTGTTTTCCTTACTAATTTATTTGATTTCTGATAATAATTTTTTATTTTATTGAATTGATTTATTTACCATAGTTTAAATATTAAGTTTAATTATTTTTCATAATTTTTAAATTAAATAAATACATTTATTACAATTGAGGGACTAAAGCAATGTCTATTATATAATTTATTAAATTAATTTTATTGATTTATTATACTTTATGTATAAAATAAGTGTTTTTATTTTAGGTTTAGATTGTGTAGCGGTAGAAATGTTAAGACTAAGTCATTGGATTGACTTAACTCGCACAGATCAAATAAAAATCACCATTGCACTTTATTATTTCCAAATGGATGGGAAAAGAGCGAATAACCCAAAAGAGAGGGAGAGAATCTAAGTTTGGGGGTTGGTTATGTAAAAGGAAGGTATTAGCACCCTAAACATCTACGATATTCCACATGAACCTCTTTGAAAATTTGTGTATTTTGGCTATAAGAGTTGTATACAAAGTAGATGGTGGAGATTGGAAAAGAAGTATTTTTTTTTACTATTTTTCACCCGTCGCGGTTACAAACCTTTAGTGTCCACTTACCACCTTCTGTGAAATAGGGGATCATGTTACTCGTAGTTCACCTTTAAAAGTTTTAAAACAGGAGTATGTTGGTTAATTTTAAGAGACGTGACATCATCGTCTTATCCGAGTGGAAAACATACTTACTACCCACGGTTATGAGAAAGGAGAATTTGTGTCATCTCAAAGTAGAGGATATAGCTTGGATTTTTAAATCAACAAAGCTTCACTCAACACCCAAATAGAAAATATTTCACTTCACTACATATTGTAAAAGTATAGTAGTTTGCATTAATACAATGATTGACAAGAGTTTAATCTTTTGAGAAAATTTAAAGTAAAAAAAAAAACCAAAGTAGAAAAATGGTTTGAATGAGATTGATTGACTTTTAGTCTTCTCACAAAAAATATCAAAGTATTCTGAAGTTGTTTAAAGTTTGATTAAGAAAATAATTTTTTGAAAATGCATGGACCTAAGTCCAAGTTTATTGCGAAAGCGGTTCAAGTTTAAAAAACAAGAATAGTTTTGAAAAGGAGGGAGAATATTTTTTTAAATTAAATAAAGATGGGAGGAGATGAAGGGACTATCCTAAAGCATAAGGTAAAAGCTAGGGAAAAGAGTCGTCTAACCAACAAGAAGCCAACACTTGACACAATGAGTTGATGTAGAATTCCCATCCTTTCACTACGCCAAAAATAATTTTTAGCAGCACATAAAAGAAAGTGCTTTTGGAAAAAAGCGCTGCTGTAGGTTTTAAAAAAAATCCTCTTAAAAAAGCGCTTTCAAAGGGTGCCTTTAGAAAGTGCTTTTCAAAAGCGCTTCTAAAGGTCACCCTTAGAAAGAGCTTTTTTGGAAGCGCTACTAAACCTGGCCTTTCAGAGGGTACCTTAAGAAAGCTCTTTTCAAAAGCGCTGCTAAAGATCAGCCTTAGAAAGCGCTTTTCCAAAGCGCTGCTAAAGCTGGCCTTTAGAAAGCGCTTTTAAAAGCACTGCTATAGGATATGCTACGAAAGCGCTTTTTGATGTAAAAGCGTTGTTATAGATGACCTTTAGAAAGCACTTTTAAAAGCGCTTTCGTAGGTAGTTTTATAATAAATATCAAAACACAATTCGTATCACTTTTCTATTCTCAGTCAGATTTTCTTCACGAAAAAACCCTAAACCAGAGCTTCTACGGCGGTCAACGGCGCTCAACTTCTCCGACCAACTACAATTCGTATCATGTTTCATTTTTTTCCTCATCTCGTATGTGTTTGTCTGGTTTTCGTGTGCTTTTGTTTGGTTAATGATTTTGAGCAAGCATGGTTTCTACTGTCATAGAAGTTATTAAGAAGTTGTGCATAGAAGTAACATGCTAAGAGAGAAATAATGGAGAGTAACATGCTAAGAGAAAAATAATGGAGAGTGTCACACGTATGAGTTCGATGGTGAAGAAACTGGATCTGGATCTAAATCTAAGGTTTTCAAGTACCATGTCCAAGTGAGTTAGATATGTGCAAACAAAGATGTGTTATAGATTGGGCATTTAGTTTCAGTAAATTATTAGAGTTTGAATGTCATAAATATGAGTTTTGGTTTTTGATATTATTTATTCTTACTGGCTATTTTAGAATTTTATTTATCTTATGGATTGAAAGTGTCTAAGAAAGGAACGGAAACAAACGGAAAAGAAGTTGTCATGTATAACTACTTTAGATGATTTCCTGAATGGGAAGCCAGTAATGGCTCAGCAGTCGTATCCCTCTCCAACAACTCAATTTGACATGGGAAGCGGTTTTGTGAACGCTACCGCTTCATTAAACCCGAGATAGCTTTTCGATTAAGCCACTTAATGAACTTCTAAATATTTTCATTATATTTATAATGTCTATAAGCTTATTTGAACTGTGTATATGGCATGTATTTCTTTGTAGGTTATGATGATTACACTTCATTTTTGAACTTAAAAGTTGAACTTGTCAATTCTGTTAAGTTTTATATTGGATTTTTTTTACTGATTTCGCACCAGCTTACTCCACTGTCTTTGATTTATACAACCACATGATCATATTCTCTTTGATTTAATACTGCTTGGCGAGAAAGTATGATGTTTCTGGAGAAGATGAAGTGGTTTATGAAAGGCGTGCTGCTGCCATACCGACTTCTACAAGAGGTTTTAATGTTTACTATGATGCTGATGTTGAAGGTGAGGAAATAATTAGGAATTTCTTCTTTGGAGGAATGGCCCATGCTGCTAATTTTTGTGGGTTTAGTTTTGTAGGGTCGGGGATGGCTCATAGACAGCCTACTGCTGATAATGGCTCTGACATATTTAATGTCCGAGCTTTGATTCAGGTGCTTCTTGTGCTTCTCATTTTACTTATTAACTTTTTTCCTTCGCCAGATCCCGTCTACACTCTTTCGCAAAACTATCCCTTTGAACACTGGCTTACTACCTCTAAGGGGGTTAACTACTATTTTAAGTCCATAAAGTTTGAACAAGATTATCCCTTGGATAGCCGCGAGCGTCTTATAATTGAGGAAAAAGTTGAGAGAGAATACTTTGGTATTCTTCGCCAGAATTATCAGTTTGAGATGCAGCGACGCCAGTGGAGATATATCAGAGAAACACCTCACTGTGATATGTTTAGGAAGTTTGATTCAGTTCGTTGATAAGTTTGAAACAAGGTTTAATGCAGAGCTAAACTACATGTGATGATATTATAGAATGTACAACTTACTTTTTCACTCAGTAATTAGTGAAACAATTACTAATAAATCACTTTGTTGTGCAATTTTCATTTTAAAAGTCATTATTTATGTAAGATATATGATTACATTGCCTCTCTTAAGTTACTAAATGTGCATTTTGACTGGCATGTATGTCTTTACGTCAAGCATTTTCAGATACCTTAAACCGTACTTAATGGCCAGGCTGAATTCCACGTGTCTTTATTGTTTTATAACTAATAATGTATCACCACATGATTCAACGTGTCTTTTGTTTTCAAATACCTTAAACCACTAATATGCTCGTGTAATTTCATTTTGAGTTTTTGTAGCAACTACTTGCCAGGCTAACTTACATTTTCTCATTTTTATTTGTGTTTTTTTCTTCTGTTTGTTGCATTTCTCTGCTTTCATGTATTTGTTTGAGTTTTGTATTCATGAGGGATGGTTCAACTCATTATTTTGTGATGGTATTGGATGAAAAGATGAGTTTAAGTTGCTACCATTATGTTTTGCTACCATTTCTCAATTTTCCTACTTATGGTTTGTAAGTTCCTAAGAGAGAAATCGTTGGCGTACCACCCAAGAAAAGGGTTCCTACTAGATTTTTCCCTCGATACCGGTAGTGTCTTAAAACAATAGTGGGAACAACGGATTTGATGGATGGTGGTATTCTTCAAATGGATATGGATCAAGGTATCTTTGGTTTTCCTTGCACCGAAATAATTGGACATGAGGACGTGGAAGAGATTTTCCGTCATAAAGAATTATGCGTCAATATTATGTACGCATACATTCGGTAACCCCATCTTTATATTATGTAATTAGTTGAAATTTTTTTAAAACATTTCAATGAATATAGTCTAATATTAATTATGTTTTTATTTAAGGTTGTTATATGACAAATTGATGCGCGGGAAACAATTGTCAAATAGATTCCATTTCGTGTCTTCCTCCCGTGTCAGCAGAGCGACAATTGGTAGGGAACCGGATTCAGTAAGAGAGCACTTAGTCAAAAGATTCATGGCAACTGGCAGTACAGAAAGCTTATATCTTTGGGCGTATAATACTATTCCTACAGGGTTAGATTTTCATTCTAAGTTCATTTTAATATTTGTTATTTTTGCGTAGAAAATTTTCTTCTAAACTGTTGTTTTAATTTATAGACGTCACTGGTTGTTGGTTGCTATCGATCCTATAAAAGAAGTGGTCTATTATCTGAATTCGGTTGACGATGATTGGACAAATTATCCGGATATGAAGTTAATGATTGATACGTAAGTGATATTATTCTAAATATTTGTGTGTATTTATATATTTAATTATTTCCGTGACATTGTTCTAAATATATATTTTTATTTTGTTAGAGCGATACAAGTATTCCTGTGTCAAAGAGAAGCTCGGGTACGACGGTCTAAATCAAACAACATAATTGGATCAAAGTGCAGGTATATTTATTTCCACTATTTTGCTTATAATATGTATGTTATTTGATAAAACAATACAACTATATATTCTTATTTGTTTTTCTATGTAGTATCCTCAACAGCAAAACGGTATAGATTGCGGATACTTCGTTATGCGGTTTATCAAAGAAATCCTTCAACTGAATCAAATAGAGATTCTAGTCACGATATGGATTTATAACTTAGGATTTGTTTTATTATTTCTCAGATATTTCATATAATTTTTTACTTTTAACTAAATCATGCATATTATGTTTTGTAATGTAGTACTTCGATGAATACAAATGTGCATATTATACGAAACTTCAGTTGAAAGAAATCAAAGAGGAATTGTGTCAATATTTTATTGAGCAGAGAATCATATAAGGTATGAATACATTATTATGTGAAAAGTGTTATGAATACATTACATGTGTACATGGAATACCATATTGAGCGTGTTATTATGTTCAAACCTCGCAGGACCAGTACCTTAATACATAATTGACCGTGTTTCTTTCATAGATTATGACTGGTTTAGTTGTTGTTAGGGTTGATTTTGTAAGACTGATTTTGAGTTACAATGCTGATAACAATGGTTTTTATATATTTTGAGGTACAAAAATGGTGTATATATATTTTGGATTACAATGGTATACAATGCATTACCGCAGTTTATGAATTACATGTTATAGCAACTGGTTTATATAAATAATATGCTGCAAACAATGCAGGTATATGAATTATATAAATTATACCTCTAAAAAAAACACCCTATGAAAGCGCTTTTTCAAGAAAAATGCTGCCTTAGGTAACCTATGAAAGCGCTTTTTCACAATAAGCGCTGTCTAAGGTAAACATATGACAACGCTTTTCCAGGAAAAAGCGCTGCTAAAAGACCACCTATGAAAGCGCTTTTCCAGAAAAAAGCGTTGCTAAAAGCCTACCTAAGACAGCGCTTTTCCAGAAAAAAGCGTTGCTAAAAGAAAACTTATGAGAGCGCTTTTCCAGAAAAAAGCGCTGCCTTAGGTAGACCTATGGAAGTGCTTCTTCATGAAAAAGCACTTCCAAAAGCCTACTTAAGAGAGCACTTTTTAGAAAAAGTGATGTATTAGGTAGACCTACGAAAGCGCTTTTCATTAAACAAAAAGCGCTGCTAAAACCTATAGTAGCGCCACCTACGAAAGCGCTTTTAAAGGCAAAAAAAACGCTTTCGTAAGTCTTTTTCGGCGTAGTGTTTAGATTGAAACCAAACAAGCAAGAGATAATAAACCTCTTATAAAAACCAAGCTTAAAATTCATTAAGTCTTCTCAAAAATTGGGCAGAGTAACAGTTGTATACAAATGATTTCCCAATCAAAGACAAAGCATATAATCAAAAGAACCTGCACATAAAGAAAACAAATAACCCAATATCTTGGGGTAAACCCCAGGAAATCCATACAAAATAACCATAGAAGTCACATGGTCTCAAGGTAGTTCAAGGTCTCTAATCCTAAGTCTTAGAAGTCCACAACTCCAAAATGTCAAGGATAGTAACCACGTAGTCCAAGTAACATTAAAGTTTTTATTCTTCAAGTTGATTATTAGGTATCTTCAAAAAGAAAATGAAAGCTCAAGTAAGCAAAATTAAAAATGAAATAAAGATAAATGCTCAAGTGAATAAAGATTAAAATAGCATGAAATGTAAATGCTAAAGTAAATGTGCTTAAAGTAAAAGCATGAAGTAAAGCATAAAAAATAAAGTCAATTATTAGAAATTAGAGGTTAGTTAAATGACCATATTGAAGCTTGCATTTGAAAACTTATTAGAAGATTGATAAAATCAAAGTCTCTCAACAACAAGTTTAATTTTCTTTTTGTCAAGTATATCATTTATTTCAAAATCTAGAGGCAACAACAAATGATCAACGATGTTTAAATGATTCACTTAGACCAAATTTTATGAAGATTCATTAGAGGATTGATAACACTGAAGCCTCCTAACATTGAACCTCAAGGTTATTGGATCAAAGGTTTCAAATTAAACATACTTGGGTTTGAATACATATGTTTGGGCCACAAATGATCATTTCACGAATCAGAACAAAATTTAGGGCTATGTTAAGCAATCGTAAGTGGACTTATATAGAAGTCGCACCTATTTTGAGGCCGGTCAATTACAATCTATGTTCCATATGTTTGGAGAGATGATATGTAGATCATCCTCTAACAACATGTAGCACAATATGAAAGGGATAAGATGAAGAGGGGTGGGATGTATTTAAACCAAATATTTTGATCAAACTATCATTAAAATCATTCATCCATTTTGGTGGAGTCAAACTCAACACCCAAGATCCAATGATGTTAATGAAGTTCATGATCAACAATCAAATAGTCAGAATATAAAATAAATAAATTGCATTTAATGAACAAGAATAAAGGGAAGAAAAATGACTTTCAAATTGTTTTTTAATGGAAATAAAAGGCAAAATAGCAAACTATATTCAAAGTGTCAAATAAAAATTTGAAGAGACCAAAGAAACATCAGAAATGATCTCAAATATTTTTATAAAAAATTTGGTTATTTTTTTAAAACAGAAAAGTATTTTTAAACTAATTAAAATCACTCAAATAAGTGAAAAAAAGATCAAAAATAGTATAAGTCAAAATAAAATTCTAGAGAAATTTCAGAAAAGTCAGAAATAGAGAAAATGATTTTGATAAGATTTTTTAGAATTTAAAAAATGCCAAGTATTGTGAAATGAGGATAAACCATTTATTTAAAGGAGAAAAAAATTGGCTCAAAAAAGAAAATAATTCATGGGCCTTTTAATGATCTAATCGATTAAAACCTACATTTGACCGATTAAAGGGTTCAACATATGACAAACCTATTTCTAAAAAGGAAACCCTGCGACTAACATGTGTCATAATTGGTTAAGAGTATTCTTATTTAATTAAGAAATCTTTGGTATTTCTCTAATCACTTGGATTAAGTACTTAATAGATTACGAAATGTAAAAATGCTTCCTAAATGATTACGAACCCTCTTGGTTAATCTAACATGTATCTTCTCATTTCCTTTATAGGTTTTAAGGTAATTTAGCAACAAGAGATTAATTTTAAACTTTTTTGATGTGTGTTCCTGTGTGTGTGCATTTGTCTGGTTGTGTGTGTATTTATTTGCTTGTGTATGCATATGTGTGCTTGTGTACGTGTGTGTATGTGTATGTGTGCGCGTGTGTGTGCTTGTGTATGTGTGTGTTTGTGTGTGTGTGTGTGTGTGTGTGTGTGTGTGTGTTTGTGCGTGTGTGTGACTTAGAAGTTACTCTTATATCCTTACAATATGCTATGAGAGTTTTAAATCTTCCTCTCATTCACATTATTTAAAACATCAAAATCCTTTGCTTTCTTTATCATTGATTCAACACATCATCTCATACTTGACTTCTTCTAACTATCGAAGCTTTATAGCTTCTTCATAGACAACATCATCAAATATGTCATGGTCAGAGATCATCACAGACTCCATCAAAAACCGCTTGACATTGAGTATTGTCAGTATTTAATTTGACTTAATAACTTCACCTTGTAAACAAACATCATAATCAGAATTGGATAGCACATCTTTGATCATAAAGACTATAAGGTTTGATAAGTGAATAAGAGGGCACACCGCAACATCAAACTCAGATAATAATGCAACATATAACCTTAAACATACTTCCTTTGTTTTCCTTACTAATTTATTTGATTTCTGATAATAATTTTTTATTTTATTGAATTGATTTATTTACCATAGTTTAAATATTAAGTTTAATTATTTTTCATAATTTTTAAATTAAATAAATACATTTATTACAATTGAGGGACTAAAGCAATGTCTATTATATAATTTATTAAATTAATTTTATTGATTTATTATACTTTATGTATAAAATAAGTGTTTTTATTTTAGGTTTAGATTGTGTAGCGGTAGAAATGTTAAGACTAAGTCATTGGATTGACTTAACTCGCACAGATCAAATAAAAATCACCATTGCACTTTATTATTTCCAAATGGATGGGAAAAGAGCGAATAACCCAAAAGAGAGGGAGAGAATCTAAGTTTGGGGGTTGGTTATGTAAAAGGAAGGTATTAGCACCCTAAACATCTACGATATTCCACATGAACCTCTTTGAAAATTTGTGTATTTTGGCTATAAGAGTTGTATACAAAGTAGATGGTGGAGATTGGAAAAGAAGTATTTTTTTTTACTATTTTTCACCCGTCGCGGTTACAAACCTTTAGTGTCCACTTACCACCTTCTGTGAAATAGGGGATCATGTTACTCGTAGTTCACCTTTAAAAGTTTTAAAACAGGAGTATGTTGGTTAATTTTAAGAGACGTGACATCATCGTCTTATCCGAGTGGAAAACATACTTACTACCCACGGTTATGAGAAAGGAGAATTTGTGTCATCTCAAAGTAGAGGATATAGCTTGGATTTTTAAATCAACAAAGCTTCACTCAACACCCAAATAGAAAATATTTCACTTCACTACATATTGTAAAAGTATAGTAGTTTGCATTAATACAATGATTGACAAGAGTTTAATCTTTTGAGAAAATTTAAAGTAAAAAAAAAAACCAAAGTAGAAAAATGGTTTGAATGAGATTGATTGACTTTTAGTCTTCTCACAAAAAATATCAAAGTATTCTGAAGTTGTTTAAAGTTTGATTAAGAAAATAATTTTTTGAAAATGCATGGACCTAAGTCCAAGTTTATTGCGAAAGCGGTTCAAGTTTAAAAAACAAGAATAGTTTTGAAAAGGAGGGAGAATATTTTTTTAAATTAAATAAAGATGGGAGGAGATGAAGGGACTATCCTAAAGCATAAGGTAAAAGCTAGGGAAAAGAGTCGTCTAACCAACAAGAAGCCAACACTTGACACAATGAGTTGATGTAGAATTCCCATCCTTTCACTACGCCAAAAATAATTTTTAGCAGCACATAAAAGAAAGTGCTTTTGGAAAAAAGCGCTGCTGTAGGTTTTAAAAAAAATCCTCTTAAAAAAGCGCTTTCAAAGGGTGCCTTTAGAAAGTGCTTTTCAAAAGCGCTTCTAAAGGTCACCCTTAGAAAGAGCTTTTTTGGAAGCGCTACTAAACCTGGCCTTTCAGAGGGTACCTTAAGAAAGCTCTTTTAAAAAGCGCTGCTAAAGATCAGCCTTAGAAAGCGCTTTTCCAAAGCGCTGCTAAAGCTGGCCTTTAGAAAGCGCTTTTAAAAGCACTGCTATAGGATATGCTACGAAAGCGCTTTTTGATGTAAAAGCGTTGTTATAGATGACCTTTAGAAAGCACTTTTAAAAGCGCTTTCGTAGGTAGTTTTATAATAAATATCAAAACACAATTCGTATCACTTTTCTATTCTCAGTCAGATTTTCTTCACGAAAAAACCCTAAACCAGAGCTTCTACGGCGGTCAACGGCGCTCAACTTCTCCGGCCAACTACAATTCGTATCATGTTTCATTTTTTTCCTCATCTCGTATGTGTTTGTCTGGTTTTCGTGTGCTTTTGTTTGGTTAATGATTTTGAGCAAGCATGGTTTCTACTGTCATAGAAGTTATTAAGAAGTTGTGCATAGAAGTAACATGCTAAGAGAGAAATAATGGAGAGTAACATGCTAAGAGAAAAATAATGGAGAGTGTCACACGTATGAGTTCGATGGTGAAGAAACTGGATCTGGATCTAAATCTAAGGTTTTCAAGTACCATGTCCAAGTGAGTTAGATATGTGCAAACAAAGATGTGTTATAGATTGGGCATTTAGTTTCAGTAAATTATTAGAGTTTGAATGTCATAAATATGAGTTTTGGTTTTTGATATTATTTATTCTTACTGGCTATTTTAGAATTTTATTTATCTTATGGATTGAAAGTGTCTAAGAAAGGAACGGAAACAAACGGAAAAGAAGTTGTCATGTATAACTACTTTAGATGATTTCCTGAATGGGAAGCCAGTAATGGCTCAGCAGTCGTATCCCTCTCCAACAACTCAATTTGACATGGGAAGCGGTTTTGTGAACGCTACCGCTTCATTAAACCCGAGATAGCTTTTCGATTAAGCCACTTAATGAACTTCTAAATATTTTCATTATATTTATAATGTCTATAAGCTTATTTGAACTGTGTATATGGCATGTATTTCTTTGTAGGTTATGATGATTACACTTCATTTTTGAACTTAAAAGTTGAACTTGTCAATTCTGTTAAGTTTTATATTGGATTTTTTTTACTGATTTCGCACCAGCTTACTCCACTGTCTTTGATTTATACAACCACATGATCATATTCTCTTTGATTTAATACTGCTTGGCGAGAAAGTATGATGTTTCTGGAGAAGATGAAGTGGTTTATGAAAGGCGTGCTGCTGCCATACCGACTTCTACAAGAGGTTTTAATGTTTACTATGATGCTGATGTTGAAGGTGAGGAAATAATTAGGAATTTCTTCTTTGGAGGAATGGCCCATGCTGCTAATTTTTGTGGGTTTAGTTTTGTAGGGTCGGGGATGGCTCATAGACAGCCTACTGCTGATAATGGCTCTGACATATTTAATGTCCGAGCTTTGATTCAGGTGCTTCTTGTGCTTCTCATTTTACTTATTAACTTTTTTCCTTCGCCAGATCCCGTCTACACTCTTTCGCAAAACTATCCCTTTGAACACTGGCTTACTACCTCTAAGGGGGTTAACTACTATTTTAAGTCCATAAAGTTTGAACAAGATTATCCCTTGGATAGCCGCGAGCGTCTTATAATTGAGGAAAAAGTTGAGAGAGAATACTTTGGTATTCTTCGCCAGAATTATCAGTTTGAGATGCAGCGACGCCAGTGGAGATATATCAGAGAAACACCTCACTGTGATATGTTTAGGAAGTTTGATTCAGTTCGTTGATAAGTTTGAAACAAGGTTTAATGCAGAGCTAAACTACATGTGATGATATTATAGAATGTACAACTTACTTTTTCACTCAGTAATTAGTGAAACAATTACTAATAAATCACTTTGTTGTGCAATTTTCATTTTAAAAGTCATTATTTATGTAAGATATATGATTACATTGCCTCTCTTAAGTTACTAAATGTGCATTTTGACTGGCATGTATGTCTTTACGTCAAGCATTTTCAGATACCTTAAACCGTACTTAATGGCCAGGCTGAATTCCACGTGTCTTTATTGTTTTATAACTAATAATGTATCACCACATGATTCAACGTGTCTTTTGTTTTCAAATACCTTAAACCACTAATATGCTCGTGTAATTTCATTTTGAGTTTTTGTAGCAACTACTTGCCAGGCTAACTTACATTTTCTCATTTTTATTTGTGTTTTTTTCTTCTGTTTGTTGCATTTCTCTGCTTTCATGTATTTGTTTGAGTTTTGTATTCA
Organism: Vicia faba; assembly: GCA_948472305.1. Taxonomy (NCBI): domain Eukaryota; kingdom Viridiplantae; phylum Streptophyta; class Magnoliopsida; order Fabales; family Fabaceae; genus Vicia; species Vicia faba. The sequence continues at coordinate 1,411,306,626 of OX451736.1, forward strand.
TGAGGGATGGTTCAACTCATTATTTTGTGATGGTATTGGATGAAAAGATGAGTTTAAGTTGCTACCATTATGTTTTGCTACCATTTCTCAATTTTCCTACTTATGGTTTGTAAGTTCCTAAGAGAGAAATCGTTGGCGTACCACCCAAGAAAAGGGTTCCTACTAGATTTTTCCCTCGATACCGGTAGTGTCTTAAAACAATAGTGGGAACAACAGATTTGATGGATGGTGGTATTCTTCAAATGGATATGGATCAAGGTATCTTTGGTTTTCCTTGCACCGAAATAATTGGACATGAGGACGTGGAAGAGATTTTCCGTCATAAAGAATTATGCGTCAATATTATGTACGCATACATTCGGTAACCCCATCTTTATATTATGTAATTAGTTGAAATTTTTTTAAAACATTTCAATGAATATAGTCTAATATTAATTATGTTTTTATTTAAGGTTGTTATATGACAAATTGATGCGCGGGAAACAATTGTCAAATAGATTCCATTTCGTGTCTTCCTCCCGTGTCAGCAGAGCGACAATTGGTAGGGAACCGGATTCAGTAAGAGAGCACTTAGTCAAAAGATTCATGGCAACTGGCAGTACAGAAAGCTTATATCTTTGGGCGTATAATACTATTCCTACAGGGTTAGATTTTCATTCTAAGTTCATTTTAATATTTGTTATTTTTGCGTAGAAAATTTTCTTCTAAACTGTTGTTTTAATTTATAGACGTCACTGGTTGTTGGTTGCTATCGATCCTATAAAAGAAGTGGTCTATTATCTGAATTCGGTTGACGATGATTGGACAAATTATCCGGATATGAAGTTAATGATTGATACGTAAGTGATATTATTCTAAATATTTGTGTGTATTTATATATTTAATTATTTCCGTGACATTGTTCTAAATATATATTTTTATTTTGTTAGAGCGATACAAGTATTCCTGTGTCAAAGAGAAGCTCGGGTACGACGGTCTAAATCAAACAACATAATTGGATCAAAGTGCAGGTATATTTATTTCCACTATTTTGCTTATAATATGTATGTTATTTGATAAAACAATACAACTATATATTCTTATTTGTTTTTCTATGTAGTATCCTCAACAGCAAAACGATATAGATTGCGGATACTTCGTTATGCGGTTTATCAAAGAAATCCTTCAACTGAATCAAATAGAGATTCTAGTCACGATATGGATTTATAACTTAGGATTTGTTTTATTATTTCTCAGATATTTCATATAATTTTTTACTTTTAACTAAATCATGCATATTATGTTTTGTAATGTAGTACTTCGATGAATACAAATGTGCATATTATACGAAACTTCAGTTGAAAGAAATCAAAGAGGAATTGTGTCAATATTTTATTGAGCAGAGAATCATATAAGGTATGAATACATTATTATGTGAAAAGTGTTATGAATACATTACATGTGTACATGGAATACCATATTGAGCGTGTTATTATGTTCAAACCTCGCAGGACCAGTACCTTAATACATAATTGACCGTGTTTCTTTCATAGATTATGACTGGTTTAGTTGTTGTTAGGGTTGATTTTGTAAGACTGATTTTGAGTTACAATGCTGATAACAATGGTTTTTATATATTTTGAGGTACAAAAATGGTGTATATATATTTTGGATTACAATGGTATACAATGCATTACCGCAGTTTATGAATTACATGTTATAGCAACTGGTTTATATAAATAATATGCTGCAAACAATGCAGGTATATGAATTATATAAATTATACCTCTAAAAAAAACACCCTATGAAAGCGCTTTTTCAAGAAAAATGCTGCCTTAGGTAACCTATGAAAGCGCTTTTTCACAATAAGCGCTGTCTAAGGTAAACATATGACAACGCTTTTCCAGGAAAAAGCGCTGCTAAAAGACCACCTATGAAAGCGCTTTTCCAGAAAAAAGCGTTGCTAAAAGCCTACCTAAGACAGCGCTTTTCCAGAAAAAAGCGTTGCTAAAAGAAAACTTATGAGAGCGCTTTTCCAGAAAAAAGCGCTGCCTTAGGTAGACCTATGGAAGTGCTTCTTCATGAAAAAGCACTTCCAAAAGCCTACTTAAGAGAGCACTTTTTAGAAAAAGTGATGTATTAGGTAGACCTACGAAAGCGCTTTTCATTAAACAAAAAGCGCTGCTAAAACCTATAGTAGCGCCACCTACGAAAGCGCTTTTAAAGGCAAAAAAAAACGCTTTCGTAAGTCTTTTTCGGCGTAGTGTTTAGATTGAAACCAAACAAGCAAGAGATAATAAACCTCTTATAAAAACCAAGCTTAAAATTCATTAAGTCTTCTCAAAAATTGGGCAGAGTAACAGTTGTATACAAATGATTTCCCAATCAAAGACAAAGCATATAATCAAAAGAACCTGCACATAAAGAAAACAAATAACCCAATATCTTGGGGTAAACCCCAGGAAATCCATACAAAATAACCATAGAAGTCACATGGTCTCAAGGTAGTTCAAGGTCTCTAATCCTAAGTCTTAGAAGTCCACAACTCCAAAATGTCAAGGATAGTAACCACGTAGTCCAAGTAACATTAAAGTTTTTATTCTTCAAGTTGATTATTAGGTATCTTCAAAAAGAAAATGAAAGCTCAAGTAAGCAAAATTAAAAATGAAATAAAGATAAATGCTCAAGTGAATAAAGATTAAAATAGCATGAAATGTAAATGCTAAAGTAAATGTGCTTAAAGTAAAAGCATGAAGTAAAGCATAAAAAATAAAGTCAATTATTAGAAATTAGAGGTTAGTTAAATGACCATATTGAAGCTTGCATTTGAAAACTTATTAGAAGATTGATAAAATCAAAGTCTCTCAACAACAAGTTTAATTTTCTTTTTGTCAAGTATATCATTTATTTCAAAATCTAGAGGCAACAACAAATGATCAACGATGTTTAAATGATTCACTTAGACCAAATTTTATGAAGATTCATTAGAGGATTGATAACACTGAAGCCTCCTAACAATGAACCTCAAGGTTATTGGATCAAAGGTTTCAAATTAAACATACTTGGGTTTGAATACATATGTTTGGGCCACAAATGATCATTTCACGAATCAGAACAAAATTTAGGGCTATGTTAAGCAATCGTAAGTGGACTTATATAGAAGTCGCACCTATTTTGAGGCCGGTCAATTACAATCTATGTTCCATATGTTTGGAGAGATGATATGTAGATCATCCTCTAACAACATGTAGCACAATGTGAAAGGGATAAGATGAAGAGGGGTGGGATGTATTTAAACCAAATATTTTGATCAAACTATCATTAAAATCATTCATCCATTTTGGTGGAGTCAAACTCAACACCCAAGATCCAATGATGTTAATGAAGTTCATGATCAACAATCAAATAGTCAGAATATAAAATAAATAAATTGCATTTAATGAACAAGAATAAAGGGAAGAAAAATGACTTTTAATGGGAATAAAAGGCAAAATAGCAAACTATATTCAAAGTGTCAAATAAAAATTTGAACAGACCAAAGAAACGTCAGAAATGATATCAAATATTTTTATAAAAAATTTGGTTATTTTTTTAAAACAGAAAAGTATTTTTAAACTAATTAAAATCACTCAAATAAGTGAAAAAAAGATCAAAAATAGTAGAAGTCAAAATAAAATTCTAGATAAATTTCAGAAAAGTCGGAAATAGAGAAAATGATTTTGATAAATTTTTTTAGAATTTAAAAAATGCCAAGTATTGTTAAAATAATTAAAATAAGGTAAAAAAAACAAAAATTATGAAAAATATCAAACATTAAAATGAAAATCAGAAATATTTCAAAGTATTTTTGTATATTTTTTTCATACTTTTTGGATAAAAAATAAAAGAGTTATGAATTTTTGAAATTTAAGCAAATTTTGTATAAATAAATCAGAAATAATGTGAGGCGTTGGATCCAAATCATTAAAACATGATGGCGCATCTGATGGTTTAAAAGTGATGATGTATGGTGATCCACGGTCAAAAAGCATGCACTAAAGTCATGAAAGTCAGACTAATCACAACATTTCAATTGTCTTGGGCAGAACCCTGATCAATGAAACTAATATAGCAAAGCACTTTTGGGCAGAAGCTGTGAACACAATATGTTATATTCAGAATAAAATCTCTATAAGACCTATTCTTGAAAAGACTCCCTATGAATTGTGGAAAAACAGAAAACCCAACATTTCTTATTTCCATCCTTTTGGATGTACTTGTTTTATTCTGAACTCTAAAGAAAATCTGAACAAGTTTGATTCTAAAGCACAAAAGTGCCTTCTACTTGGATATTCTGAATGCTCAAAAGGCTATAGAGTATACAACACAGAAACTCTGATTGTTGAAGAATCAATCAAATTCAGGTTTGATGATAAGCTTGGCCAGCAACAGCCAAAGCAAATTGATATTTCTGTAGGTACAGAAGATCATCCCTCAAACTCTGAAACTTCAGAAGCAAAGTAAGACTCTGAAGCAAAGAAAGACTCAAAAGAAAAGGAAGATTCAGAAGATCATCCTCTTAACAATGCTCTGGACAATCTCAGAATCTCTGAACAACCCACTTAGAAAAGGTTTCCTAGAATCTCTTTAGCTCACAAAGAAGATGTGATTATTGGGAGAAAACAAGATCCCATAAGATAAAGATCCTCTCTCAGAATCAATGAAGAATCATTGTTTGGATTGGTATCTCTGATTGAGTCAAATTCTATTGATGAAGCTCTGGAAGACAATGATTGGATCTTAGCAATGCAAGAGGAACTCAATCAATTTTCCAGAAACGATGTATGGGATCTAGTTCCAAGACCCAAAGGATTCAACATTATAGGAACCAAATGGGTTTTCAGAAACAAATTGAACGAGCAAGGAGAGGTGATCAGAAACAAAACACGATTGGTTGCACATGGTTATAATCACCAAGAAGGAATTGATTATAATGATACCTTTGCCCCAGTCGCCAGGTTAGAGTCTATTAGATTATTAACTTCTTTTGCTGTTCAAAATAACATTTCATTATATCAAATGGATGTTAAAAGTGCATTTTTAAATGGATATATAAAAGAAGAAGTTTATGTCCATCAACCTCTTGGCTTTAATGATTCAAAACATTCAAAACATGTTTTTAAATTAAATAAGTCTTTGTACGGTTTAAAACAAGCTCCCAGAGCTTGGTATGATCGTCTGAGTAATTTTCTTTTAGAAAAAGATTTTACCAGAGGGAAAGTGGACACAACTCTATTCAGAAAGACATTTAAAAATGATATCTTAATTTGTCAAATTTATGTTGATGATATTATTTTTGGAACCTCTAATATCTCCCTTGGAAACGAATTTTCTGAGACCATGCAGGCAGAATTTAAGATGAGCATGATGGGAGAATTGAAGTTCTTTCTGGGAATTCAAATCAATCAGACTCTAGAAGGTACTTACATACATCAGTCGAAGCATGTCAAAGAACTTCTGAAGAAATTTCAGATGTCAGAAAGCAAAGATGCTAAGACTTCAATGCATCCAACATGCATTCTGGGAAAAGATGAGGTATGTATGAAGGTAGATCAGAAGCTCTAGAGAGGTATGATTGGATCCCTTCTCTATTTGACTTCATCTAGACCTGATATATTATTCAGCGTATGTTTATGTGCTAAATTACAATCAGAACCTAGAGAATCTCACTTAGCTGTTGTTAAGAGAATTATGAGGTATCTGAAAGGTACTACTAATGTGGGTCTGTGTTATAGAAGATCAAAAGATTTCAGACTAGTAGGTTATTGTGATGCTGACTTTGCTGGAGATAGAATTGAAAGAAAGAGCACCTATGGAAGCTACCAGTTTCTGGGTGACAATCTTATCTCGTGGTACAGCAAGAAGCAAACAACAATTTAACTTTCGACAACAGAAGCTGAGTATATATATGTTGTTGGATGTAGCTCTAAGATGATTTGGATGAAAAGTCAGCTAGAAGATTTTAATCTTTATGAAAGTAATATTCCTATCTTCTGTGACAATACTTCTGCAATTTGTCTTTCTAAAAATCCTATTTTACATTCTAAAGCTAAACACATTGAAATTAAATTTCATTTTATATGGGACTATATTCAGAAGGGAATTTTAAATTTAAACTTTGTAAAAATAGACCATCAATGGGCTGATATTTTTACCAAACCCCTTTCAGAAGATAGATTTAAATTCATTTTGAAAAATATTTGTATGGAATTATGTTCTGAATAAAAGAATATTTATCTTCTGTGCTTGACTTCAGAATATTCTGAAATGAATGCTCTGATTAACAACTCTTCAGAAGTTAGAAGAGAAGTTACATCAGAAGCTCTATGTAATGTTCTGAAATGTTCTAACGTTTCATTTCAAGTATAGCTCAGAAGTTCATTAGATCAAACTGTTGTCCCATGCAACCTTCAGGAGATGAACACTTGGTGTGTTTCTAAAAGGTCACGCGTGTAATCTATTGACGCCGTTCTAGGTAACTATTATGATTCGATTAAAATCTCACGCTTTCCCCTCACTTTTCAATTTCATTAAATTACTAAGTCATGATTAGATTCTTTTTATTTAAACTTTACTAAATATTTTTTTTACAGTTTTATTTTTTAACCTATTTCTGAAAAGTCTTCATATAAATATCTTTGTAAAAACCCTTCTCATTTGTTGTTTTGGTGAACCTCTGAATCTTTTATTATAAAAATTTTACGCTCTTCAACTATTTTTTATATACTTTTTTATTATGCCAAAAAGGGGGAGAAAATGAGTATTTTGATCTAATCTCTGATTAACAGTTATGGGACTAAGTCAAACATTCTAACAAAATACAAGATTTCTTTTTATGCTTTAAAGAACTTTGCATGTATCATTTAAACTCTGGAAGTTTAATTTCAAATGAACATTATCTTCTAAAGACCTGATGAAGAAATCTCAGAAGAAAACTTCCAAAGCTCGGATGAAAATTACCAGGAAGTTTTTCTTATAGAAATATTTATCTCAGGGGGAGATTCCTATCTCTTATTTCAAATTTATTTCTATATCTGAATATATTTTTGTCATCATCAAAAAGGGGGAGATTGTTAGAACAAGATTAGTTCTGATCATATCTCAGAGTTTTGATGATAACAATAAATTATATTTTATATATTTGATACTCTGATGAACATATTTAACTGTTTCAGATAATGTTCTGACAGAAGCATCTCGATGTGCTGAGCCAAAAATAAATGAAGAAGTTCTTTGATGAAAGAACTATTTGTTTTAGCGCAAGTACTGATGCTTTCTCTGATAATTTTCTGACAAAAGCATCTTGATGTGCTGAGCTAAAAATAAATGAAGAAGTTCTTTGATGAAAGAACCATTTGTTTTAGCGCAAGTGCTGATGCTGATGCTGATGCTGACTTTGGTAATATAATTATTTAAATGCATCTTCTAACACTTAGCAAGTTTCTGTGTAAGCTATGTTTCAGAAGATATTTGAAAGCAAGTGTTGTTCAGAAGATATTTGAAAGCAAGTGTTGTTCAGAAGATATTTGAAAGCAAGTGTTGTTCAGAAGATATTTGAAAGCAAGTGTTGTTCAGAAGATATTTGAAAGCAAGTGTTATTCAGAAGATATTTAAAAGCAAGCGCTGATCAGAAGTACTTAGCAAGCAAAGCGTTGCTTAGAAGATAAGCAAGCATGTTTTGAATTCAATAAGTGAAGCAAGTTCTGAAAGAATGCAAAAGCTAAAAAAAGTCTTGTCAAGGATCATGAGACATGCTCTTACAAGTGTCATTTGCTCATTTAATGGAAGACGGCTACATGCACTCAAGTTTCTACTCTAGTGCATTAGAAAATGGAATAGTGCAAGGATACACGCAAACATTTAATGCTCTCCCTTTGAATGCAGCAACGATCATGTTTCTTCATGCTATATATAGAAGAACATTAATTGCAAGCCAAAAAAAAAGCTAAACTGAAAGACTGAACTACTGAAGTTCTGAATAGAACTCATCAGTTTTAAAAGAAGCAAGAACAAAGTGAAAATATTCTGGGCTCAAAAAAAAATTTCATACACTTTGTGCAATACTATTATTAGTGAAAAATCACAGTTGTGATATAGCTTTCTTAGAAGCAAACTTTGTTTCACTATCTGTAAAGATTTATCTCTTGTAATTGTTCCTTGAGAGACCAAGTTTGGTCAGATTTCTCAAGTAGACTAGGACTAGTTTAAGTCTTAGTGGTGTGAGTTACTTGTAAGATTACTTGTGCATTGTTAGTCACAACAGTTGTTGTGTGATTGTAATCAGTTAATTATAGTGGATTAAGTCCTTGTTGAGAAAGGCGAAATCATCTTGACGGGTGGACTGGAGTAGTTTGAGTTCAAACGAACCAGGATAAAAATAACCTTGTCTTTCCATTATTGTTGAGCCTTTAAGAAATAGAAAAAGAGAAACTTATTCAACCCCCCCCCCCCTTTTAAGTGTTTTATCCACCTTCACCTTACAGCTAGTAGATCTGATAACACATTTGATGTGGGTGTGGGTGCAAGATATCAAGTTGAGCCAAAAATAAGTCACATTAATCAATAAAGAGGTTTCTGAAGTAACTCAATGGTACTAGTGACTATGACATGTTGTACTCTCATGGTTCAGATTCCATGTTTGTAGGGTATTATAATGCGGATTGAGCAGTAGTGTTGATGTTAGAAAAAGTACTTATGGTGGATGTTTCTTTTTAGGAAACAATTTGATCTACTAGTTTAGTAAGAAACAAAACTGTGTTTCATATCTACTATTGAAGATGACTACATTGCAGCTAGAAGTGGCTATTCACAAGTGATGTCGATGAAGCAAATATTAAAGGAATATAATGTCAAACAGGATGTCATGACATTAAGTTGTGATAATATGAGTGTTATCATCGTTTCAAAGAATCATATTCAATATAGCAGGACCAAGCGTATTGATATTCGTCATCATTTTATTAGAGATCTTGTTGAAGACAAGGTGATTACTCTGGAGCATATAACCACTGAGAAACAATTGGCTGATATTTTCACCAAAGCTTTTGATGAAAATCAGTTTGAAAAAATTAGAGGTGAACTGGACATCTGCATTATTGAGGAACCTTAGGTTCCATCAAAAAATGTGTGTTTCCAGTGCTCTTTTGTGCTTCCATTTGTTGATTGAGCTTGTATGCTCTTGTGTGCTTCCAGCTTTTATCGTACATTTACTCTATTTTTGTCAAATTTTGGCTAAAGATGGAAAATAAAGTGTTAGTGTGTGTTTGCTTGGAAGTTTGTTTATCTTGATGTTGATGTCATATCAAATGTCTTGACATGTTGATTAACATTGTGATAGAACTGTACTATTGCTTAGGGAGAGTAGTATTTATTGTTGCTTGCTATGTATTCAGCTATGTAAGAGGGGCATGATTATTTGTCATGCTTATTGCTGGCGATTAAGGATATTTTATTATGTTGCTAATGATGTGTGTGGGTGTGTGCATGATGTTATACCAGATGTCCTGACATCTTTACTTAAGTGTTTTTTTGGAAAACTATGTGCAATTGTTTTCTATTTGTGAGGCTTATTTTCTTCTTCTGCCACATGTTCCTCTGATGTGTGAACTTGGACAGATCATGTTTAGTGTGTTTGGATGTTCCTTTAGGGGGAGTATTGAATATGTGTGATAGTTGGAGTAATGGAACTATTGGAAGTTGTTAATCATTATGCCATGGTGTTGAGTTTGTTATGTTGTACTAGAGTTATTTGTGGGTTTTTATGATGTGATGTCATACCACATGTCCTGACATATGATCTTTTGAGACTTCTAGAATTTGAACAAGAGTTGTGTGTGAGCCAGAGTCTCTCTGTAGCTGCTTTTATCTTTGATGTTTTCTAATTGCAGTTTGTACAAAGTGTACATGGTTCTCATGTAGCTTGTGTTTTATTCTTTGTAGTTTTATTCCTCTTCTCCAAATTGGTTGTGCTAAGGTTGTTTTTGCCAAAAAAATTCAAAGAGGGAGATTGTTAGGTCTGTGATTTTATGATTGAAAATAATATTTGTAAAACATGTTTCATTTAGAAAAATATATATCTTCACATCCTGATGTTGAACAAAATATCATGACATATTGACCAACTGTTATGACATGTTATGTTGTCATGTATTAAAACAAATGTTTAGCCAGATGTCTTGACATCTTGGTTAATTGTACAACAAGTGCAACTGTTATTTTCTCGACATATTTGATTAGTTTTGAGATTCCCTTGGATATATCTCACTTATTTTTGTAGGTCAAGAAGATTTTATTAGGAACAATGCAGATTTAATTTTGTTTCATAAAAAGGATCTTGGAGACTTTTTAGGAAACTTTGAAGATTTGTTCCTATTTTTGGGGAGAAGATCTTGCAGCTGATTTACAATTGGAAGATTGGGTTTGTTTGAAGAGTAAAAGCCCATACTTCAAGAGTCTATATATAAGGATGTTCTAAACTAAAAATAGCAGGATTTCACATTAAGAAATCGTGTGTGGTTGAAATAAGGGTTTAGGGTTTTTAGAGTACTTTAGGTGTTATGTTTGTTTTGGTATGTTACCCATGTATCTTCTGATACATTGAGGTAGAATGATTGTTCATTGTTATTTGGAATTCACTCATAAGTTATTAATCAAAGAGTAGATTATGTGTCAAGTTATTGTCACTGAGGTGACTGTGGAAAGTTAGAGGGGGATCTCATATCTAGAAGGTTTCTAGGAAGAAGTAGCACAAGATAGTGATTAGGAGATAAGTTATAAACCGGGGTTGTTTAGCTTTAAACTAATACTATCATAGTGGATTTCCTTCCTGGCTTGAATGCCCCTAGAGTATGTGAGTTGCACCGAACTGGGTTCACTACGCGAAAAAAACCTACGAAAGCGCTTATTTTGGCCTTTAAAAGCGCTTAAAAGCGCTTTCTAAGGTGGCACTGCTAAAGGTTTTAGCAGCGCTTTTTGTTTAATGAAAAGCGCTCTCATAGGTCTACTTATGACAGTGCTTTTTCTAAAAAGCGCTCTCTTAAGTACCCTTATGGCAGCGCTTTTTCTTTAAAGCGCTCTCTTTAGTACCCTTATGGCAGCGCTTTTTCTAAAAAGCGCTCTCTTAAGTAGGCTTTTGGCAGCGCTTTTTCTAAAAAGCGCTCTCTTAAGTAGGCTTTTGGCAGCGGTTTTTTATGAAAAAGCGCTTTCATTGGTGGCGCTTTTTTTGGAAAAAAGCTTTCATAGGTTGTCTTTTAGCAGCGCTTTTTCTTGGAAAAGCGCTGTCATAGGTCTACCTATGAAAGCGCTTTATCTAAAAAAGCGCTGTCATAGGTCTACCTATGAAAGCGCTTTTCTCCAAAAAGCGCTTTCATAGGGTGTTTTTTTTTAGAGGTATTATTTATATCATTCATATACCTGCATTGTTTGCCATAACCTGTAATTCATAAATAGCGGTAATGCATTGTAATTCTGATACCCCGTTCTCGTACTCTTTCGACAATCGATTGGAATACATCCATGTCTTATCCATGGTTTACGGTTTCTGAGTCAAAACCAATACTCAATATAACAAAACCAATACTCAATACTTTTCACTAAATTCATTTTATTCTATCAACTACTTTAGTACACAAGTATAACACAAGAAACCATAAACAAGAAACTATCATTGCTCAAAATCAATCATAAATTATGTTTGTATCTCAAATTATATATAAACCATTGTTATCTGTATTCTAACTCAAAGTCAGTCTTACAAAATCAACTCTAACAACAACTAAACCAATCCTTATATTATTCTCTGCTCAATAAAATAGTGACACAACTCCTCTTTGGTTTCTTCCAATTGAAGTTTCGTGTAATATGCACATTTGTACTCATCGAAGTACTACATAAGAAAACATAATATGCATGATTTAGTTAAAAGTAAAAAATTATATGGAATATCCGAGAAATAATAAAACAAATTCTAAGTTATAAATTCATACCGTGACTGGAATCTCTATTTGATTTAGTTGAATGATTTCTTTGATAAACCGTATAACGAAGTATCTGCAATCTATATCGTTTTGCTGTTGAGGACACTACATAGAAAAACAAATAAGAATATATAGTTGTATTGTTTTATCAAATAGCGTAAATATTATAAGCAAAATAGTGGAAATTAATATACCTGCACTTTGATCCAATTAATGTTGTTTGATTTAGACCGTCGTACCCGAGCTTCTCTTTGATACCGGAATACTTATATCGCTCTAACAAAATTAAAAATATATATTTAGAACAATGTCACAGAAATAATTAAATACATAAATACACAAAAATATTTAGAATAATCTCACTTACGTATCAATCATTAACTTCATATCCGGATAATTTGTCCAATCACCATCAACCGAATTCAAATAATAGACCACTTCTTTTATAGGATCGATAGCAACCAACAACCAGTGACTTCTATAAATTAAAACAACAGTTTAAAAGAAATTTTTCTACGCAAAAATTACAAATATTAAAATGAATTTAGAATGAAAATCTAACCATGTAGGAATAGTATTATACGCCCAAAGATATAAGCTTTCTGTACTGCCAGTTGCCATGAATCTTTCGACTAAGTGCTCTCTTACTGAATCCGGTTCCCTACCAATTGTCGCTCCGCTGACACGGGAGGAAGACACAAAATGGAATTTGTTTGACAATTGATTCCCGCGTATCAATTTGTCATATAACAGCCTTGTGATCGGTGGATCTGGAACTGACTGTTTTAAAGCTGGTTTCGCGAAATGTCGCGGTAAGCAAGAGTCGCCACCGTCTTTTATTTTCTCCAACAAGGAAAGGACAAAAGCACAGAAAAATTCCTTATGAGATTTGTTTCTCGGTTCGGGAGGTAGATTATAGAAAGGGAAGGTATTAGCACCCTTTCTATCCATGGTTATCCATGGGCTCTTAGATACTTGCTCATTGTGTTTTCAAAATTTGTTTGCTTTTCAAGTGTGAGTGGGTTTTGAAAAAAGTTCGTTTGAAAACTTCTAGGTAACTCTTGTATCAGTCCTCAAGAGTGTATGAAGTATTGTTTGAAAACTTTTTGAAAGTGTAAGGTGTGAAAAGTATTTTGTTTGTTTTTTTTTTGAAAAGAGCAAGTATCCATGAGTCATCTACCTACCCTAAGGAATTAAGCTGTGTAATTGTCCTTTAGGTAGTGCCATCCCACCATTGAGAGATAGGTAGCACCACCGTTGGAGGTGTTCGGGTCAATTCGAGTTTAGGGTCAGTGTGGTCACCAGGCAATAGTAAGACACCTTAGAAGCTACCCTTATGCCATTGATCTTTTTATTCCGAGGTAACCGTTCTGAGGCAACTTATTCGAGGCAACTAGATCAATGGAACATAAGGACTTACTAAGACGTCCTGTACTCAACGACCACGTTTCGAGGGGCAAGGCAACAGGGTGATCACCAGAGCAACAATAGGATACCTTAGAAGCTACCCTTATGCCATTGATCTTTTTATTCCGAGGCAACCGTTCCGGGGCAACTTATTCGAGGCAACTAGATCAATGGAACATAAGGACTTACTAAGACGTCCTGTACTTGATGACCACCTTTCGAGGTAAGGCAACAGTGAGGCGTACCCTAGGGGTGGTGTGTGAATTGTGTGTCATTTTCAGTTTATTGTTTGTCTTGTCATGCATTGGTGATCTACGTTTCGATTTTATTTTTGGGCATTCATTCTTTCATGTTATTGTTTAACAGTTAAAGGTGCGGGAATTTAAAGTGCGGAAAATAAAAGTCCTACGCTATTACAAGGCGCGGGTCTACATCGCCAAATTAAATAAAGACCCGATTTGAATAAGTAAAATGCGGAAGGTAAATATCCTAATTATCTATTACAAGGCTTTGGGGCAAATACATTATATCTACAAAAGAAATAAAAATAAATGTGCGAAAAGAAATAAGAATCGAGTGCGAGGGCGTTGGACCCTTTAAGGAATTGAATTGAAATTATTAAATTAATTAATGATTAAAGAAAAGAAGTTATTTTATTTTTTATTTTTTTGATGTTTTTGTTTTTTTATGTTTTTTTATGAAATAAAATAGAAAAAGAAATTAAAATGTCAAAAGAAAAGCCTAAGTCTAAATTTATTTTAATTATTAAAAAGAATGTTAAAATGACCTAATTAAAAAAACTAATTCAATTATGGTTTATTTACAAAATAAAGATAATAATAATAAAAGTGTTAATTATATATTTTTTTTTTTGGGTTTTTATGAAAATGTTAGTTAAATTAATTTAATGATAGAGTAATTATTTTTTGGTGTTTTTTTGGATCAATTTTGATGACTAAAAGCAAATAAAAGTCAAATCAATGATTATTTAACAATTAATTAAATATGCATGCAAAAATATTATTTTTAATGTCAAAAATTAAATAAACATTTTTCTGATTAAAATGCAAAAGGAAAATATTTTTTGTGAGTTTTTAAATGCATGAGAAAATTATTTGAATATAAATTAAATTAGGATTAAAAATATAAAAAAAGGTGAAAAACAAAGGAAACATGTTAATTATGGAAAAGGTGAAAAAAAATGCCTGAACCAGGACTCGAACTCGTGCCTTCTGGGAATATCCACTAACGCGTTGCCATCTGAGCCAGCTGTTTCAATTGACATAACAATAAACACTTTATATTATATTGATAAGCAAATAAATCCTGGGAATTAAAAAAAAACGCGCGCGGAATTTTGAATGGTCTAATGCCCGGTTGCCACGCCATCGTCTTCTACCTTTTCTGCAAAATAACAAACATGTAGCGGGGGTTTTAAACCCCCCCAAAACACAAGCCTGCAAATAAAAGCGATTAGCTCCTCGTTAGACATAAATTAGGCGCGAGGGGTCCATTGGATTCGTCTCATCTTCCTCAATTCAACCATGGCAGTTTGATGTTCCAATTTTTGCGTATGTGAGAAACCCCAAATTGAAAGCTTCGGAAAACCTAGATGTCTCCCATGGAGATTTGCATTTTGTGGCCTTACAGTCAAATTAAAGCATACAGGAAGCTTGGTAATAACATCAGCAATGCATAGCAATATTTAAAATGAATTAAAAAAGGCATGGAAATGGAGTTTTGATTTTCAAATTTTGGACAAACCGTGGGGTGTCGTGGGGATGCTTCTTTGCGCGTTTGGGCTTGATTTTGATTGCTGGAGATTCCTGGCAATGCAAGGAATGTGTTTTTGATTGGAATAGAGGCTTAAAACGTGCTGCAAGTAGGTTTACAGTTTTGCTTTTTTTCTTGAAAAGTTCAAATGTGTTTTTTTGTTTTTGGGGACTTTTTAGGTTGTGATTTTCTTGTGTTCTGGTGCAGCCTCTTCTCAATTTCGTTTTTGATCCCTTGTATAGGCATTAGGTAATGTGAATCAAAAGGAATTATGGTCTCTTAATGTATAGCATTCAAGTCCAAAATCCTCCATAAACCTCCATAACAAAACTTCCTTTTTTGACTCATTTTTGAATTTTTGCCTTGTTTACTCCCTTGCACGAATTTTGGTAGGCACATAATGATGTTTCAAGGCTAGTTAAGGCCAAATATTCCCTTTTAAATTAATTTTTGAATTTCTTTTGATTTTAAAAGATTTAAAATTAATTAAAATCAATAAAAATGAAAAAATTAATAAAAAAAATCTGAAATAAAAGGTGGGACACGTGGGAAGCATGGCCAAGTTAATTCAAGTGGAAAAAGTGGGCCCCTTTTGTCAAAAATGAGATTTCAAGGATAAATGATTTTGGCCATTTCACAAAAATTTCCCAACTTCTCCAATGCATAACTTGCTCAATTTTTAAGCTTTGCTCATGTTCTTGGACATTTTAGAAAGTTCTTGAAGTCCTCTAAACAATGTCTTTGGTCCCATGTCATTTTGATTTACCAATCTCAAGTTATGGCCTTTGACTTAAAGTCCTTTTTTGTTGACTTTTGAAAATGACCTATAATGTTGAAATTGATAACTTTTTGTGAGAGCATTTCTTGGACTTGAAGTATGAATATGAGTTGTAGGAAATGTCTTTCTCTTAAAAATGAGCTTTGGATGGAATTTTTCTGATAATCCATGTGAAAGTTATGCCTTGGTCAATTTCAGTTGACTTTTCCAACTGTCCAAAAATAGAAACTTTTGCATCTTGATGATTTTTGAGCCAAGTTTTGAGAATCATGATCAAGCATTGATCAAATGATGTTTGTGGCTTCAAAATGAGATGTTGACCAAAAATTTTGACTTTTGACTACCAAATGACCATTTTGCCCCTACAGTTGACTGTTGAGCAATTAGGGTTTTTGACTGTGCAACTTGACCTTGTGAGCCTTGAAACTTGACATGTAGGTGCTTGACAATGTTTATGTGCATGGGAGACTTGATTGAGCCCTTGAAAACTTCAGCTTCTTTGTGAGAACCAAAACCCTAGTTTGACTGGCTTCAGGAGGATGGTTGACTGTGTAGCCTTTGAGTAGACTTGAACCAATTGTGGATGATTCTTGTCAAAAATTTGAAGGTTATGGGAGGGCAAATTTTGGGGTACAACAGTTGCCCCTGTTCAATCTTCTTAGACCTGAGGATGTAGATTGGCTGACGTGCCTTTCGTAATCCGAGGGTAGAAGATGATTGAACACTAGAGTGCCCAGAAATTTGCGCTCACATAGCAGCAGTGTGATGATGGAAATGGGCTTACAGATGCCATTTAGAGGTTGACGAATAGGATGATGGGCTTATAGATGCCATCTGGATGTTGATCGCGTAAGAGATTCTTTAGCGAGAACCTGCATGCCTGCAAAAGAAAAAAATGAGTACCTGACACATTGCAGGAGCTGATTTTCAGATGCTTGGTATAGATGTGTCCTGACTGGTTACAGGAGTTGGATCTTTGAATTCTTCAGACGTGCCCTAGCGAGATACAGGAATCGAGTCTGGTACTATAGTCGTCAACAGATACTCCCTGGCAAGATTCAGGTATCGGATCCTCGAACTCTTCAGACGTGCCCTGTCTAGATACAGGAATCGAGTCTGGCACTGTAGTCGTCAACAGATACTCCCTGGCAAGATTCAGGAATCAGATCTTCGAACTCTTCAGACGTGCCCTGTCTAGATACAGGAATCGAGTCTGGTACAGTAGTCGTCAACAGATACTCCCTGGCAAGATTCAGGAATCGGATCTTCGAACTCTTCAGACGTGCCCTGTCTAGATACAGGAATCGAGTCTGGTACTGTAGTCGTCAACAGATACTCCCTGGCAAGATACAGGAATCGGATCTTCGAACTCTTCAGACGTGCCCTGTCAAGATACAGGAATCGAGTCTGGTACTGTAGTCGTCAACAGATACTCCCTGGCAAGATATAGGAATCGAATCTTCGAACTCTTCAGACGTGCCCTGTCAAGATACAGGAATCGAGTCTGGTACTGTAGTCGTCAACAGATACTCCCTGGCAAGATACAGGAATCGGATCTTCAAACTCTTCAGACGTGCCCTGTCTAGATACAGGAATCGAGTCTGGTACTCTAGTCGTCAACAGATACTCCCTGGCAAGATACAGGAATCGGATCTTCGAACTCTTCAGACGTGCCCTGTCAAGATACAAGAATCGAGTCTGGTACTGTAGTCGTCAACAGATACTCCCTGGCAAGATACAGAAATCGGATCTTCGAACTCTTCAGACGTGCCCTGTCTAGATACAGGAATCGAGTCTGGTACTGTAGTCGTCAACAGATACTCCCTGGCAAGATACAGGAATCGGATCTTCGAACTCTTCAGACGTGCCCTGTCAAGATACAG
The DNA here is from genome assembly GCA_948472305.1 of Vicia faba. Taxonomy (NCBI): domain Eukaryota; kingdom Viridiplantae; phylum Streptophyta; class Magnoliopsida; order Fabales; family Fabaceae; genus Vicia; species Vicia faba. Next base: position 1,411,324,460 of record OX451736.1, read on the forward strand.
GAATCGAGTCTGGTACTGTAGTCGTCAACAGATACTCCCTAGCAAGATACATGAATCGGATCTGGAATCACGACAGTTGATAGCAATTATCCTTGTATTAACTTTTGTCCTGAAAAGACAAAACGTTAGTTGTATGCGATGCCGTGATATATGACATGCGAGATGTTCTCAGAATGAATGAGATTGTACGTTCATGATGCGTATATGCATGCTATAATGTATGAAGATGTGTTGTTTATGAATGTATGTTTTTGTCTTAGGAAAATAAATCCTAGACGGAGGCCGGGAAGTCAAATCCTGGGCTGATATGAATAGCATTCTTTGTTTCCACTGGAGAGTGATGGTTGCAAGAATAAACCGGTAGGAGAAGATGACTCCGTTGGGGGAATAAACTTGTTGGAGAGATTACTCTGCGGGGAGAAAATTAATCTGGCGATCTGGCTGGGGAACAATACTCTGTGGGGAGAGAGGTACTATGTTGGGGAAGCAATTCCTTTGAATGTTGGTCCGCCGCCGGGGAATAATCTTTAGACCAAGACTGCCGGGGATGTTTGTCAAGAATGTGTGCTGCTGGGGAAGGTCGAGATCTGCGGGAGGATACCCAACTTCCTTAAGGTTGATAACTGCTTTGCTTAAGGAGAGTATACTGCTTGCTGGCTCACTCTCTGGGGAATTAAAATACCTGGTTGTGTTCTTCAGCTGAACCTACCTTGATACCTTGGAGGACAGAACCATTAGATTGCTTAGACAACCTATCATTGCCCCTGTTTCTGAGGCGGGAGGGGAAGACTTGTGGAGGTGCTTGAGGACTGCCGATTTGACCAATCTTCTTCTGGTAGGCAGGTGACAAGATGATAGGACATAGTCGTACGCTTTGATCCCTAACTTTTGCCTGGACCGCCCTTTCGGGTTTTCAGTCCACCGGGATACCCATTTTTGCCCAAGCCACCTTTTCAGGTTTTCGACTCGCCGGGTGTACAGATTTTTCCATTTCATCCCTTATTTTTGCCCGAACCCTTTTGGTTCGCCGGGAAGCCCTAATTTTTGCCTAGGTATGTCAACCTAGCGGGTCTTTGATTATGCGTAGTATTCTTTCGACTATGTCCATGTTCTTAGAATGCAGGGAGGTGCCCCTGGCTGTTTATGTTGCCATGTTACCAGAAGATGTCTGATCGCGCAAGATTCGTTGTTGAAATGCCCCAAGTGACTTAGGCGGAGATTTTCCCCAGGCTATTTGGCCTTTGAGAGATTCTCCGAATCTTGATTGGACTGCCCCAGATGATTGGACCATGATCATGTTGTGCCCCTTGATTGGAGGTACTTCTGTTCATTAGGCATTCGTCGTGCGAACTTCTATGCTGTTCAAACAAAAAGTCATATGCAAACAAAGTTATGTTAAAAATGCAAAGCTTATGTCTGTTTTGAAGATTTTGAAAATGCATTCTCTTTCATAAAACAAATGAATGTTTGTAAAACGTGATGTCAACTCCGTATTTACCGTAAGCTTTAAGGAGTCAGGATACCTTTCGTAACATTATGCTTTCGAACTAACCCATGCTTCAGCTAGGACTTTTAAGGGTCATAACGTGGCTTGGTTCACGGTTCAAGAAACAAAGGATAAAGGATCAAATTTATTTGTACCCACCCGCTCTTCGTGATGTTCTTCAAACCTAAACTCAGCTGATCGTGCGTTAGACCTTGCTTGAGTCTTTGCTTTGATATACCAATGATGGTTCAGATAATGATGATTTATTCTGAATGGGCAGTCATTTCTTTTTGTTGAGGGTTTGTGTGACCTCTTTTTTTTGATTTTATTATCCCTATTTTTTTTTGCCTGAACTGTTTCTTTTGTGATTACAGTCAGCGGGATGCCCCAGTTTTGTAAGTCTCCTTCATAGGTTTTGACTTAATGGGTTTTTATTTTTTTGAGATATAATGACTGCCTATTTGTATGATTGTTCGGAACCATCACTGTCTTTTGTTTTGTAAGGACCGCTTTGGTGCCATTCGTTATGCACTTGGATCAACTGAGAGACTACCCTGCCCCAGGTTATGATTAAGGGTTTTAAATTTCGAAAAGAAAAACTCCTACTTCTTTGGCTCAGAGGGGTTGACGAGGGATTATCTTCCTTATAACTCCAGTGTTTAGGAATTGAAACAATGCCTGTACCTCATCAGCGGGGTCTATTCAAAAGCATACTGTAAAAATCGTGGTATCGTTTTCGTCATCCTCCCTCAAGAGGCTTAGAATTATTAACCGAGAATTGATCATCACAGAAAAATGAAAACAGTTTGCATATAGTGAATACGAAATAATTACTTCAAAACAGACATGTGTAATGCATTAATGAAATAACAATGTTTAACATGAATAAGTGTTTGAACAATCAAAAGAAAATTACAACTTGAAAATTCTAATAAACACAAGTCTTCTAGTCTCAGGGCTTGTTACTTCAAATGGTGAACCTCGCAGGGATAGTAGAAGAACTCGACCTGACCATCTGGGGTGAATTCCACAGCTCCTTCATCAATCAGGCTTTGGATTTTGAACCTCAACTTCCAACAGTCATCAGTATCATGCCCCGGGCTGTTAGAATGGTATGCGCACCTGGCCCCAGGATTATAGTTGGGTGAAGAAGTCTTAGGATTAGGGTGAGGTCCTATCAACGTCACCAGATTCAACTTCAACAGGTGTTGCAAAGCTTGGGACAGCGACGTGTTGAGCTGGGTGAATTGCCTTCTGGGCTTGCTCTGATCAACCCGTTGCTCTGGGCGAGGTTGTGGTTGGAGCTGTGAAGTAGTAGCAGCTTGGAGAGGTCTATTCATTGAACCAAGCCTTTGACTTCTTGGAGGCTGATTACCGGTTTGGTCTCCAGCCTTGGCTACTTGCTTCATACTGTCTTGCTGAAGCTGGTTGATCACAGTTCTCAACTCTTCTTGTTCCCGAGCTAAGCCTTGGATAAGGGCCATTTGCCCCAGCATCTGAGTCCTCATTGTGTCTATCTCAGCTTGCATATGTTTTAGCCGTTCATCTTTACCGTCTTCTGGACTGTTCTTGACCAAATTCCCCATGAGGAGCGTTCTCAACTCTTCCTGCCCCTTGGATAGGCTTAGGAAGATCTCCCTGAACTGAGTCTCTTGAGTAGGGAACTCCTGGGTGTTTGATTGGAAAGCCATTGCTGAAATAAACAACGAAGAGGGTAAGTGGCCTGTAACAAGGGTACCTGTTATGCAATGATGTGTATGATATGTATGCAATGTTTTCAAGGATCTCGCGGGATAAACAGGAAATTTTGTTAGCATTTGGATCCGGTAGCTTGATTGAAAGAGCTTCATGTTTGTTGGGAATCTTTCTTCCAAGGGTCAAAGGCTCACCATATCCAGTGGGTCATAGCCTCTGACTTTAGTCATCATGTCTGGTTTTGATTTCCAAACAACCTTGGTTAAGGGAACCTTCTTCAAGAGTCAAAGCTCACCATATCAAGTGGGTCATAGCCTCTGACAACCTTGGCTAGAGGAAAATAAATCCTCTTTGCCCCTTGCTAGATGTTTGATTCATCATGACCTGCATCACAGACCCTTGAGATCCTTGAAATGGGTTAGTCCTTATGCAGGATGTATGCAATGGTATGATGTCATGCTATGCATGGGGGTAATGTAAGTAACCCTGTTATGAGTCCCAATTAAGGACTGCAAACCAAAACCTGCAAGAAACTCAGTAAACTTTGTTATGAGTCCTAATTAAGGACTGTAAACAAAACCTGCAAGAAATTCAAGGGTCAGATAATAAGCACGCAAGTAGTTCAAGTACGAAGGCACACAAGTCACACAAGAGAAACCCTTAGAGTTTAGGCCAGCATGGGGTCTAGGTATTACCCTCTTGAAGTTGGTGGGCTCAAACCTGTCCTATCAAAGTAACCGGGTTCTAAGGATCTCAATATCATTGGATTGCTTTCATTGTTCATCGTTTCGATTTAGCCACTGACTGGCGATCAAAATATCCCAAGAAAACAACCCTCAATTGAGTGTAGTATCGAGTATCAACCGACTTCGGAGTACACCAAAGTAGTCATCTCACTACCCTAAAGAGGCCAAGATGGTTCAATTAAGGTTCCTAAGGTCTGTTGATGCTTCACGACACCACGCGGAGGCCCCGTACTCTCCTTGATTGACTCAAGGGTTACCGGTACACACCAAAGTGCCACATCAACGTAGCAGACTGCTTCAACCATGTCGGTATACCCCGCACAGTTCCCTCACAGCCTTGTTGCTACTTTCTAAGAAGGTATCCTCAGATCCGGGTTAGGATCTATAGAACTCCCAAGACAGTCCCACAATTTAAAGCAAACAAATCAAAGCAATTGAAAACACAGTGATCTTAGTCCTAAGGTACACCTCACTTTATAGTTCTCCCCAGCAGAGTCGCCAGTTCTGTGATCGGTGGATCTGGAACTGACTGTTTTAAAGCTGGTTTCGCGAAATGTTGCGGTAAGCAAGAGTCGCCACCGTCTTTTATTTTCTCCAAATGGAAAGGACAAAAGCACAGAAAAATTCCTTATGAGATTTGTTTCTCGGTTCGGGAGGTAGATTATAGAAATAGAAGGTATTAGCACCCTTTCTATCCATGGTTATCCATGGGCTCTTAGATACTTGCTCATTGTGTTTTCAAAATTTGTTTGCTTTTCAAGTGTGAGTGGGTTTTGAAAAAAGTTCGTTTGAAAACTTCTAGGTAACTCTTGTATCAGTCCTCAAGAGTGTATGAAGTATTGTTTGAAAACTTTTTGAAAGTGTAAGGTGTGAAAAGTATTTTGTTTGTTTTTTTTTTGAAAAGAGCAAGTATCCATGAGTCATCTACCTACCCTAAGGAATTAAGCTGTGTAATTGTCCTTTAGGTAGTGCCATCCCACCATTGAGAGATAGGTAGCACCACCGTTGGAGGTGTTCGGGTCAATTCGAGTTTAGGGTCAGTGTGGTCACCAGGCAATAGTAAGACACCTTAGAAGCTACCCTTATGCCATTGATCTTTTTATTCCGAGGCAACCGTTCTGAGGCAACTTATTCGAGGCAACTAGATCAATGGAACATAAGGACTTACTAAGACGTCCTGTACTCAACGACCACGTTTCGAGGGGCAAGGCAACAGGGTGATCACCAGAGTAACAATAGGATACCTTAGAAGCTACCCTTATGCCATTGATCTTTTTATTCCGAGGCAACCGTTCCGGGGCAACTTATTCGAGGCAACTAGATCAATGGAACATAAGGACTTACTAAGACGTCCTGTACTTGATGACCACCTTTCGAGGTAAGGCAATAGTGAGGCGTACCCTAGGGGTGGTGTGTGAATTGTGTGTCATTTTCAGTTTATTGTTTGTCTTGTCATGCATTGGTGATCTACGTTTCGATTTTATTTTTGGGCATTCATTCTTTCATGTTATTGTTTAACAGTTAAAGGTGCGGGAATTTAAAGTGCGGAAAATAAAAGTCCTACGCTATTACAAGGCGCGGGTCTACATCGCCAAATTAAATAAAGACCCGATTTGAATAAGTAAAATGCGGAAGGTAAATATCCTAATTATCTATTACAAGGCTTTGGGGCAAATACATTATATCTACAAAAGAAATAAAAATAAATGTGCGAAAAGAAATAAGAATCGAGTGCGAGGGCGTTGGACCCTTTAAGGAATTGAATTGAAATTATTAAATTAATTAATGATTAAAGAAAAGAAGTTATTTTATTTTTTATTTTTTTGATGTTTTTGTTTTTTTATGTTTTTTTATGAAATAAAATAGAAAAAGAAATTAAAATGTCAAAAGAAAAGCCTAAGTCTAAATTTATTTTAATTATTAAAAAGAATGTTAAAATGACCTAATTAAAAAAACTAATTCAATTATGGTTTATTTACAAAATAAAGATAATAATAATAAAAGTGTTAATTATATTTTTTTTTTTTTTGGTTTTTATGAAAATGTTAGTTAAATTAATTTAATGATAGAGTAATTATTTTTTGGTGTTTTTTTGGATCAATTTTGATGACTAAAAGCAAATAAAAGTCAAATCAATGATTATTTAACAATTAATTAAATATGCATGCAAAAATATTATTTTTAATGTCAAAAATTAAATAAACATTTTTCTGATTAAAATGCAAAAGGAAAATATTTTTTGTGAGTTTTTAAATGCATGAGAAAATTATTTGAATATAAATTAAATTAGGATTAAAAATATAAAAAAAGGTGAAAAACAAAGGAAACATGTTAATTATGGAAAAGGTGAAAAAAAATGCCTGAACCAGGACTCGAACTCGTGCCTTCTGGGAATATCCACTAACGCGTTGCCATCTGAGCCAGCTGTTTCAATTGACATAACAATAAACACTTAATATTATATTGATAAGCAAATAAATCCTGGGAATTAAAAAAAAACGCGCGCGGAATTTTGAATGGTCTAATGCCCGGTTGCCACGCCATCGTCTTCTACCTTTTCTGCAAACTAACAAACATGTAGCGGGGGTTTTAAACCCCCCCAAAACACAAGCCTGCAAATAAAAGCGATTAGCTCCTCGTTAGACATAAATTAGGCGCGAGGGGTCCATTGGATTCATCTCATCTTCCTCAATTCAACCATGGCAGTTTGATGTTCCAATTTTTGCGTATGTGAGAAACCCCAAATTGAAAGCTTCGGAAAACCTAGATGTCTCCCATGGTGATTTGCATTTTGTGGCCTTACAGTCAAATTAAAGCATACAGGAAGCTTGGTAATAACATCAGCAATGCATAGCAATATTTAAAATGAATTAAAAAAGGCATGGAAATGGAGTTTTGATTTTCAAATTTTGGACAAACCGTGGGGTGTCGTGGGGATGCTTCTTTGCGCGTTTGGGCTTGATTTTGATTGCTGGAGATTCCTGGCAATGCAAGGAATGTGTTTTTGATTGGAATAGAGGCTTAAAACGTGCTGCAAGTAGGTTTACAGTTTTGCTTTTTTTCTTGAAAAGTTTAAATGTGTTTTTTTGTTTTTGGGGACTTTTTAGGTTGTGATTTTCTTGTGTTCTGGTGCAGCCTCTTCTCAATTTCGTTTTTGATCCCTTGTATAGGCATTAGGTAATGTGAATCAAAAGGAATTATGGTCTCTTAATGTATAGCATTCAAGTCCAAAATCCTCCATAAACCTCCATAACAAAACTTCCTTTTTTGACTCATTTTTGAATTTTTGCCTTGTTTACTCCCTTGCACGAATTTTGATAGGCACATAATGATGTTTCAAGGCTAGTTAAGGCCAAATATTCCCTTTTAAATTAATTTTTGAATTTCTTTTGATTTTAAAAGATTTAAAATTAATTAAATCCAATAAAATCAATAAAAATGAAAAAATTAATAAAAAAATCTGAAATAAAAGGTGGGACACGTGGGAAGCATGGCCAAGTTAATTCAAGTGGAAAAAATGGGCCCCTTTTGTCAAAAATGAGATTTCAAGGATAAATGATTTTGGCCATTTCACAAAAATTTCCCAACTTCTCCAATGCATAACTTGCTCAATTTTTAAGCTTTGCTCATGTTCTTGGACATTTTAGAAAGGTCTTGAAGTCCTCTAAACAATGTCTTTGGTCCCATGTCATTTTGATTTACCAATCTCAAGTTATGGCCTTTGACTTAAAGTCCTTTTTTGTTGACTTTTGAAAATGACCTATAATGTTGAAATTGATAACTTTTTGTGAGAGCATTTCTTGGACTTGAAGTATGAAGATGAGTTGTAGGAAATGTCTTTCTCTTCAAAATGAGCTTTGGATGGAATTTTTCTGATAATCCATGTGAAAGTTATGCCTTGGTCAGTTTCAGTTGACTTTTCCAGCTGTCCAAAAATAGAAACTTTTGCATCTTGATGATTTTTGAGCCAAGTTTTGAGAATCATGATCAAGCATTGATCAAATGATGTTTGTGGCTTCAAAATGAGATGTTGACCAAAAATTTTGACTTTTGACTGCCAAATGACCATTTTGCCCCTACAGTTGACTGTTGAGCAATTAGGGTTTTTGACTGTGCAACTTGACCTTGTGAGCCTTGAAACTTGACATGTAGGTGCTTGACAATGTTTATGTGCATGGGAGACTTGATTGAGCCCTTGAAAACTTCAGCTTCTTTGTGAGAACCAAAACCCTAGTTTGACTGGCTTCAGGAGGATGGTTGACTGTGTAGCCTTTGAGTAGACTTGAACCAATTGTGGATGATTCTTGTCAAAACTTTGAAGGTTATGGGAGGGCAAATTTTGGGGTACAACAAGCCTTAAATAGAAACATAATTAATATTAGAGTATATTCATTGAAAATGTTTAAAAAAGATTTCAGCTAATTACATAATATAAAGATGGGGTTACCGGATGTATGCGTGCATAATACTGACGCCCAATTCTTTATGACGGAAAATCTGTTCCACGTCCTCATGTCCAATTATTTCTGTGCAAGGAAAACCAAAAATACCTTGATCCATATCAATTTGACGAATACCACCATCCATCAAATTTGTTGTTCCCACTATTGTTTCAAGACACTGCCGGTATCGAGGGAAAAATCTAGTAGGCACCCTTTTCTTGGGTGGTACGCCAACGATTTTCTGGCTCACTTGTTGTGACCCATGAAAAGGTACCTAAAAATCATATAAACTCGGTTAAATTATAAAATTATGTAGTTTTTTATTCGGATCATATAATTAACACTTTAAACGTACCTCTTTTGGTGATACGTCAGACTCGTCGTGCCGCAAAATCCCTTTACCCTTAGATGCGGGTGTTGTAGGAGTCTATAATTACCGTGGAAATAACTGAGGTCAGAACTGACAGTTGAAGACTTAAAGATTCATAATTGTTTTCAACATACCTGATCATCTATGAAAATAAGGTCGGATGGCCATGCAACAAAAGATCCAATTGCATCTCGCAGCAATGTGGTATCAGCAACAATGTCAGGTACCGGCAGCAATGCATCCATATCTAAAACAATGTCAACCGATACTTTCATGTGACCATCCGGAAGCAGTCTATTATGAAGTAAATCTCCCGAACTGTTATGGACTTTTCCCTTGCCAACTAGTCGATAAGTCGGTGACGATAGGTATAGCTGGCAAGATGAAATGCCCTAAACCAATAATAACCGTTAGAAGTGACTAAAAATATTCTATAGTAATAACGGATATATATTGAAAATTACCTCGGGAAATTTATGCTGAAAGTTGATACTAGCTTTGTCACTAGTTTCTTTCAAGTGTGAATTTCTCTTTTCCTCCATATATCTCTCTTTATCCTTCTGCAATTCACGAACTTGAGCTTGTAAATCCTGCAATGTTTGCATCACATCTGCATTGCTAGGATTTCTTCTCCTTGGATTCTTATACAAAGAGGTAGGAGTCACACCATGACCTTTACCCCTCACCCGACCCAGATACTCAGCAATATTTAGTGCTCGACTAAGTACGCTCCTGGTATCGTGAGGATCCTCACCTGGGGATACCGATTGGGACAAGGTCTCCTGTAATTCAATTACATATAAAAAATTATTAGTGGAGATAAAAAATTACTTAAATATTAATAAACATTAATTGATTTAACTAAAGACAGAATCTTATACTTACATATTCATCATACACATGTTGAATATCGGGATTAACAGCTTGATCCTTGCCCACACGGGCTTCCTTCCACAACAAATGTGCCGGTAGTGATGTTGCGTCACTTTTCGTCTCTTCTAACTACGCAATGACGGAGGTCTTAAGATCATCAACTATATAACACATTGAGAGAATTAATAAGATCGTAGAGTTTATATTTACTTACAATTTTTTCCTCTAAGCGAGCATATCCCAAACGCCCTTTTTTGTATGGATATGCGGGTTTTGACGCTCTCTCGCGATTTATAGCACTCACTTTCTTGAAATTCTCATCTCTTCTTTGGCCTACAAAACCAACCCATTATTCAGGTGTAATGAAGTTCTCATATTTCTTTGGACGTTCCGGATCCTCTTCAAGAAAATTTCCTTCATCATCTTTAAGATACTTGTTTGTTAAAAATGTTCTCCACCCTCTGTGTCTTTTTCTAGCCAAACCCATTATATACTTTTTACGGGTATCTTCAATGTTAAAAGACCTCTACAAAAAAACATACGCATAAAGTGTGTTAGTAAAAGAAATTTAAACACATATTATCGTCAAGATAAAGCAAATAACAAAAACCATATATGTACCTTTATCTCAGTCCAAACTTTCTCCTTAGCCTCATCCAACTCTCCTATTTTCCATCTAGGAGTGGTGATCGGAATGTGTATACGAACAAGCGTACCAATGTAGCTTGTCAACTTTGCAGCATTAGACCCAATTAATTGGTCATTATCATTCCATTCTACATTATATGTTACTCCTCTATCTCTATCACGTATGATTCCCCTCATAATAGTTATACCTCGTGTAATATCTTTTTCTGAAGTATTTTCTTGAGTATTTTCAGGAGCATTTCCAGGAGCATTTGCAATATCTTGATTACTAGTCATTTGACCTGTAATAATGAAAAAAAAAATAAACATGAAATGTCAAATAAAAATGAAATGACAAATATAAAAATGAAATGACAAATAAAAATGAAATTGAAAATTAAAATGAAATGACAAATATAAAAATGAAATGACAAATAAAAATGAAATGGCAAATTAAAATGAAATGACAAATATAAATAAAATAGCAAATAAAAATGAAATGACAAATATAAAAATTAAATGACAAATAAAAATGAAATGGTAAATTAAAATGAAATGACAAATATAAAAATGAAATGGCAAGTTATATATACTATTACCCTTTTCACTAAGGTCTCTTTCTTTTCTTGGTAGGAATGTGTTCTACTCGTCTCTTAACAACGCGGACAGTTGGATTGATCCAAATACCCTCATTATGATCGTTTCTAATACATGATTCATTAACATTTTGATCAGTTATGGTTAAAGATTCAATGTCAACACCAATATCACTTTGATCTCCAATGCTTTCATCAATTACTTTGTTAGATAGTAGCACTATAGACCATTTCGTACTTGTCGGATCATTGACACAGAACACTTGTTTAGCTTGAGAGGCTAGAATGAAAGGCTCATCTTTGTACCCCACCCTATTAAGATCCACTTGCAAAAAACCTGACTTATCCATTCGTATGCCATTATTATTTTCAACCCACTTGCAACCAAATATAGGAATCTGAAACTTCTCGTAATCAAACATCCAAATGCGCTCGATAACCCCAAAATATGACAGGTTTGCAAATTTTGGGTTTAAGTCCTTCACACTTGATATATGCATTGCTTCAGCGATCAAGGTGACACCACTATTTTGCATAGTACTTTTGTCATCCTGTTCTTTGGTATAAAATGTGTATCCATTAATTGCATATGCGCTATAAGAAAACACAATAAAACTTGGACTGTATGCTAAACATCTCAATCTTTCTGTTACTGAAGCATGATCTGAACGATACTTTGAATAAATATGTTCCTTAAACCATGGTATGAAACTTCGATTGTGCTCTCGTACAATCCAATTCTCATTTCTATTCGGATTTAAACCTCGAAGAACACCCTTGTGAATTTCAACATACGGCTCAACTTCAAGCTCATTATGCAGAACATACAAATGCACTTGATCCCGTTCGACCATTGATATTGTCACAACTTTATTTCCAATTAGCTTCTTACCTTCTTTTTTTTCAACAATGTGAGATTTGGGGAGTCCAATTGATTGAACATTTGACAGATATTCAGTACAAAACTCAATCGCTTCTTCAACAATATATTGTTCAGCAATACAACCCTCTGGTCGACTTCGGTTTTTCACATACCCTTTTAATATTTTCATATAACGTTCAGTAGGGTACATCCATTTCATATAAGCTGGTCCGCACAGTTGTGTCTCTTTGACAAGATGAACGACAAGATGAACCATTATGTCAAAAAACGAGGGAGGGAAATACATTTCAAGATCACACAAAGTAACAACTATTTCTTTTTGCAATGTTGGTAAGATCTAAGGATCGATCACCTTGCTGCAAATTGACTTGAAGAAAAAACACAGTTTAGTTATTGCGCTTCTTACTTTTTCTGGAAGAATAGAACGTATACCTATCGGTAGAAAATGTTCCATTATAACATGGCAATCATGCGTCTTTAAACTCTTTAACTTGAGGTCTTGCATAGACACAAGTCTTCTAATATCTGATGAGTAGCCTTCTGGAACTTTAACCTCACTTAGGAACTTACACAATATTTTTTTCTCCTTTCTGGATAGAGTGTAAACAGTAGGTGGTAGATATGTTCGTGTTCCTTTTTTCACGGGTCCCAATTCAGTTCTTATTCCCATCTCTACCATGTCCTCCCTTGCTTTAAGACCATCCTTAGACTTCCCTTTTATATTGAGTAACGTACCAATAACACTGTCAAATACATTTTTTTCAATATGCATAACATCAAGAAAATGTCTTACGTACAAAGATTTCCAATATGGAAATTCAAAAAAAATCGACCTCTTCTTCCACCCACCTGTAACAACTTTATGTGCAAAAGGCTTGCCAAACTGAATACTCACATCTTTCACCTTTTCAAATAATTGATCACCTGTCAATCCAGGCGGAGCTCTACGTTGTTCGGTATCTCTGTTGAACGCTTTTCTCCATCCACGATATTGATGTTTAGAATTTAAGAATCTACGATGACCGAGAAAGACATTCTTCTGACAAAGTTTCAATCGCATCGTATCGGTTCCATCTTCACAGATAGGACACACTTTTTCACCTTTAATGTTATACCCGGATAGATTTCCGTAGGCTGGAAAATCGTTAATTGTTCCAAACAACATCGCCCTCAAGTTGAAACTTTCTTTCCTATACCCATCATAAACCTCCACACCGTTCTCCCACAAAATCTTCAAATCTTCGATTAAAGGTTCCAAATATACGTCTATGTCATTTCCTGGTTGTTTAGGCCCAGAAATTAACATAGATAACATCATGTACTTACGCTTCATACATAGCCACGAAGGTAGGTTATAAATCATAAGAATTACAGGCCATGTGCTATGCGAGATACTTTGAATACCGTGTGGGTTCATTCCATCAGTAGACAATGCCAAGTGAAGGTTTCTTGCGTCTTTTCCAAATTCAGGATAATCATTATCAATTTTCATCCACTGTGGTGAATCTGCCGGATGTCGAAACTTTCCATCAACAATTCTTTCATCTGCATGCCAAGTTAAATGTCTTGAATCGGTTTCACTACGATACATCCATCTAAATATCGGAATTATAGGAAAATACCATAAGACTTTTGCCGGAGACAACTTTTTCTTATATCGAGGGGCACCGCATTTAGGACACTCATTTAACGATGCATACTCGTTTTGAAACAAAACGCAATCTTTTGGACAGGCATGTATCTTGTCATAGCTCATTCCAATAGAGTACAACATCTTTTTGGCCTCATACGTTCGATTGGGGAGAACATTATCCTCTGGTAGCATATCTTTCATAAGGGCTAATAACTCTGTGAAACTTTTATCCGACCATCCATTGCCCGCCTTTAAGTTGTACAACTTTAATACCGCATACAATCTTGTGAATTTTTTACAACCATTATACAACGGTTTCTCTGCATCGCTTACCAACCTCTCGAACATTTTGGGACAATCATTAAGATCTTCTTCAAGCGCTTCTGCAATCTCTTCAACTCGATCATAATCGTATGTATCTGTGCCATTGTCGTTTGAAGCATAGGTCCTATTATCCCCCGATTCATCATTCCCGTCACTTTTCTCACCATGCATATTCCAACATGTATAACTTCTATCAATTCCATACCGTATTAGATGCGATGCCAACTGAACCGCGTCAACCCGATTCCCATAACAGCAACACAAACAAGGACATGTCATTCGACCGGGGTCTTCGGCGTGCACAACAGCAAACTTAACGAATTCCGATACCCCGCTCTCGTACTCTTTCGACAATCGATTGGAATACATCCATGTCTTATCCATGGTTTACGGTTTCTGAGTCAATCTGAGCTAAATGATAAGTTAGAAAACAAAACCAATACTCAAAACTTGCACTTGCTCTTGCACAACCATATAACAAAACCAATACTCCATACTTTTCACTAAATTTATTTTATTCTATCAACTAATCACATTTTATGATTACATCACTAATCACAATTCTTAACTCTCACAATTTTATATAAGCATGCATTCTGTTACCTTAAAAAGTTGTTTTTGTTTCTTTATCCATCTCATTAACAAGTTAATTAATCACTTTACATTATCTCTAATTAAATATACATATAGATATAGATATATAGATACATAATAATGAATGGTAATGTGAAATGGGTAACCCCGTTTGTTAATGAATCATAATTTCCACCACCATTCACTAACACAACACAACATCATTAGCACAACTCTCTACATGTCCGTTTCTTATATAATAGTACACCCTTGTTTCATCAAACTCAAGGGCTACCCTATACCAAACTTCATCTGTTTCTTATATATGGCATGGCCTCATTTTAGTCTAAGATATGTTTTCTGATACGAAATTTTGTAATAAATAAAAAGGACAAAATATTTTGTATAAATTGAAAAGAAGAAACAATCACCTGACGGTTCTCTTGTTTTCTGACGATTTGACACGTTTGAGTTCTCCGGTGAGATATGTTGCTCTGAATCGGAAGGTCCTGAAGAAGTTAAAGAAACCAATTAATTTCCAAAACACATTAAACAAACATCAAAAGACAGAGAGCCTTAATCGGGAATCACAATTACATGCCGTCCAACTAGTGTGAATGAGAAACACTAACTGTGCCTGCTAATCAATGAAACAAGAATTTTGTATGTCACTATGGCTTCCAAGAATATATTCCGTGCCCGATTATTCAATAAACGCTCAATAACTTTTAAAACATAATCACCTAACGGGAACCAAAAATTCAAGCTCTTATCCAATTCAAGTTCATGATATGAAAAATCAAGCTCAAAGTAAGCTAAAATCAACCGAACCAAATTCCGGGAAACAACTATGTAATCCTAATAATGCTCAATAAAACTCATCTCAAACAAGTGTTCCATGTGCACACGATAAACAACAATACCATAACCGAGTTCGTCATTCAAAACCAAATCACACAATGTCATCACAAATTCAAAGCCAACATGTTTTAAAACAAAATTAGGAACAATCAAAATCAACACCAAGTTTAATTCATTCAAGATTAACTCAAAATGAAATAACATATTAATAACATCATTAGAAAATCATCAAAGGGTTTTAGGAAACTTTCAAAAATCATCAAACAACAAAAACAACCAATACACTGTAAATGAGAAGAAAATAATAATCAACGAAAACCACAGTACAAACCTTGTGCGGCGGCGATGAGAGTTGACGATGGTGGCGATTGAACGGAAAGAGCTACTGTGAAAAAGCGCTTTGGACGTTGGAAGAGAGGAGGAAACAGGAACGTAAGGGTTTGGGACGTTGGAAGAGAGGAGGAAACACAAGAGCCACGTACAGTACGAACACACAGCTTTAATCAAAAAATTTTTTTTTATTATAAAACAACCTACGAAAGCGCTTTTAAAAGCGCTTTCTAATGGTCATGTATAACAGCGCTTTTCCTTTCGTAGCATACCCTATAGCAGCGCTTTTAAAAGCGCTTTCTAAAGGCCAGATTTAGCAGCGCTTTTGAAAAGCGCTTTCTAAGGCTGACCTTTAGCAGCGCTTTTGAAAAGCGCTTTCTTAGGTTCCCTCTGAAAGGCACCCTTTAGCAGCGCTTCTCAAAAAGCGCTTTCTAAGGGTGACCTTTAGCAGCGCTTTCTTAAGGTACCCTTTGAAAGCGCTTTTTTTAAGCGAATTTTTTTTAATACCTACAGCAGCGCTTTTTCCTAAAAGCGCTTTCGTATGTGTGCTGCTAAAACTTTTTTTTGGCGTAGTGGTTAACAATTGATTGTGTCTATTACCTTTTTAAATTTACTTCAGCATAATTATTGTTTTGGTAAAAGTTTTTTGTCAGCAGATGATGTCTTAATATATGTCTTGACATTGTGTTTTTGGTGTTGAGACATCAGTCTTGACATCTCTTTTAAATTGTCAGAAATTTAGAGAAGATAGAATCAACTACATACTTAGGGTTTTCTTGTTGGATTGCTACTTGTTGTCCTGTATCAACATTTTTCAAAGGATAATTTTCATTATCTAAATTCCGAACAAAATTGAAGAAAGACATAGTCATAGTGACACCGATTCAAGAATTGACTAAACAAATTGTTGTGTCGCTCTACTTTACGTTTCATTGCAAGTTGTGAAAACTTTCATTGTGTTATTGATACATCGAGATAATCTCTTAGATTAATACGATAAACTATTTTGTTGATTTCATTACAATCTTTGTGATTGTAATTGAATTCTAACATCAACAAAATCAAACAAAAATCCGATTGCACTCTAAGGGTGTAAATTTAATAATTAACTAAGTGACTAAATTAAGAGTTAATTATTCAACAATGTAATATCAGCTAGCCGAAGAAGATAAGATATGGATATCCACCGTTCCACGCCTTGCCCCTAGGAGCACCATGCCACGCGGAAGGTAACGTAACATTGCTTCGTGCTATCTAAGTTCCGAGAAAATATAAATAGACGCGTACTATTTATTTCACGTCTTTCGGAAATAAGTTATGGATCTCGACTGCACCGTTCACACCTTTCTCATTCTCGTTCAACTCGGAAACCAGATTACAGTTATTTGTCATATGTTTTTTTCTTCAACATTTCGTATGCCCGTCTTAAAATTATATCAAAATATTAAACTGAAATGTTACTGAAAATTAATCACCATTTCTACATAACCATAGCTTTTGCTTCGAAACTACCTAGCCTGATACGGTTTCAACATTGACTAGTCTGGTTTCATATATACAACCTAAAATATATAGGAAATGGAACTGAATTGTTGTAGGCACCATGCGCCAGTTCAGCATATGTTTGGCTGTGATTTTCAAAATTAAACTAATTTAAATTAAACAGATAAATTCCTTTGAATTTGTCAGAAAATGTTCTAAGAACTTTGTAGTAAATACTAAATAAGATCGCATGGAGGGAAACAATGAAAATTCCCATTAACTTAAAACATTTAAACTAACCTCAACTTGTGAAATGCCCAAATGAATGTGGATTAAACTTACCATAAATTTCATGGTACATACCATGAATTCCATGTACTTAATCGGTATAAAAAGGCCATTTGATTGATTATATGTTATATATCTAAAGAAAATATAATTTTTTGTATTAGCATATAGAATGAGTTCAAAAACAAATGGTTTGAGTTACTCAAAACCTCTTTCAAAAGAGAAGGATTCCATTAATGTTAAGAAAAATCAAACTTCAAAACAGACGAGAGAAGGATTGGCTTACAACACCGGTGATCCTCCTTCTGTGGAAATCACCAGCTCTAAGAAAAGTCGGACAATAAATGCTTCAAATATGTCTTATAGTAGCAATTAAAATAGATATTGAAAAATCTATATGGGGTACAACAATGCTGGTAAGAAAATCATAGAAATAGTATCGTAATTATAGTTGTTTTTATTTTTATCTTTTAGGGGGTGTGGTTGTAAACTTTTCTTGGAGGATGTTGTTCACTTTACGACGGTTCATAGTGGTTCCTTTTCATGTAATCTAGTGTAGTTTTTTAGTGTTTATTTATTATCGTGTTTATTGCTTAATAAACCTGTTTTTCTTTAGTAGAATTTTGTTGTTTTTAAGCAAATTTTTTAGCTTCTGTTTATATGTAATCTTTGCCTATTCTAACATATATATAGTTAGCCCATTGTTCGCAAGAATCGCATAAGGTTTTCTCGAAACTATCCCTTCCCTTTCTTCTTACTAAGACCGGCCTGTACTATCCCTTAAAAATTTTACACTTATTCATTAGTATAGGGAATTGGAAAATCTCATTGTATCCAATACCCTGCTTAATCTTTGGATGCAATCTATTATCGAACTTGATGTCCACTCTCTCTATCTATAAAAAGCATTACACGACAATTTAATGTGTCACCCACAATAATTCTTTAGAAATACATAATAATTTAGCAACACATAGTAGGATATTAAGACTTCAAACAACATCTATCATCGCTTGCTCACCTTCACTTAGGGTATTATCGTAGCAAAATAACATAAATCACAATTATAACATTTTGTTTTGATCTTATAAAGACTTAACTTTCATAAAACAAATCAAATAGAGTTATAATATCCAACTCATAGCAACTTCGAAGAAACTCGACAAATAGTATTAAACTTCAGCATAAACAAGTAATCAACTCCAAAACATAACTAAAATGTTCTCAATCTAGATGCTACATGAATCAGAGCACGACACTACCAAATAAAGTGACAACTAAAAGAAATAACTTCTAGAGAAAACATCCACTTACAAAAGTAAAATCTACTCCTGAGTATCTGCAAAATGTCTATGGTGGACAACATCAAAGCATAGGGGTGAGAATACATTTAACATGCACCTCGATGTCATGTATTCACATCTCACCCTCATCTCAATCAAACTCATACAATTCATACAAAATTGCTCATAATCATAATCACATCTCATCATCATGCACTAAAACATACTCACAGATTTTATTTATGCACTGCTACTCATGACAACAACTCTACTCAACATGAATGTGAAACCATTACATCAAATGGTTCCTTGATGAACTGGGTTCACCCTACTCGAACCATGAATGCACCATGCTAGGATTTGGGACATATCACCAATCTATCCTACTAGAATTGCGACTTGTCTCATTCATTAACAACAACAACAACATCGTGATTGCATGTCAAAACACGTAAATGAAACAACAACATAATGTTTAAAGTCCCCTACCAGAAATAAACAAAACATGCATTGACCCAATAATAATAGTCCTCCCTACTCAAACTATTATTCTTTGATCACAACAATAACATCAATATTATTCAACCATCTCAAAAAAACAACATCATCTTAACAACATCATCAATATCATACACAACCATTAATCAATGTTACGATATTTGACCAATAAAACGAAACATTAGCACCTCAACAAATACATATTCACAAGAATTCAATCATATTTATTCATTATAACATCAAGACATCATCAGATAAGCACAAAGATTTGTTAATCGATCATACAAGTCACCACAGACATCCCTACAATGGGCACCTGACTACTACTGAAGTATTTCACCAGGCACTACTATGTGGTACCTCTGCGCATTAGATTTCTAACGCTTCAAACGACAACTAATTTACACTTATGGATCAAACGTTTGACCAAAATAACCAGCGAACCAATATATTGTTGTCACACACCAATCTATGGGTCCAACATGTGACAAACCTATTTCTAAAAAGGAAACCCCGTGACGGACATGTGTCATAATTGGTTTAAGAGTATACTTATTTAATTATGAAGTCTTTGGCATTTCTCTAATCACTTGGATTAAGTACTTAATAAATTACGCAATGTAAAAATGCTTCCTAAATGATTACGAACACTCTCGGTCAATCTCACATGCATCTTCACGGATCCTTTATAGGTTTTAAGGTAATTTAGGAAAAGAGATTCATTTGAAACTATTTTGATGTGTGTGTGTGTGCGTGCGTGTGTGTGCGTGTGTCTGTTTGTATGTGCGAGAAAGCTCAAGTCTTGCGCATTCTGATTGGAAGTTTAATGAATACTTCAATTATCCCAAAATTTGTCCGACAAACTTAAGGTTATGCTGATGTAGCATACCCTTATAAGTCTCAAGGAAGTAGGCGAAGCTGATGATATATCGCTTACCCGGGTTTGATAATGAGGCAGATAGTGTAATTATGTATGTCTTGGCTTATTCACCCATCTGGAGTGCGATTATAGGAATGATTGACGATGCATGGCTGCTTGAGGACTGGGGCCATGGGTTATGTTTGCGAATTGCGGCATGACGTCTGAGGAGATGTTTTGAGCATGAATACATTACGGATCAGAGGCTATGTGTTTGAGTTTGAAGAACGCACTGCGGCTTAGAGGCAATGGGTTGATTTGGATAATGCATTGCGGCTTAGAGGAAATGTGTTCAGTTTTGTTATTTTTTTAGCATCGCGGCGTGAAGTCTGATGTGATGATCGGTGTTTATGGAGTAATAGAAGGCATTACTGATTGAAGCCTGATGCGTTGGTTTATTGTTTTGCAAATTGCTGCGTGAAGTCTGATGTGATGTATTGTTTCGAACATCGCTGCATGAAGTATGAAACGATGGTCTGGAGTTTGGAACATATTACTACATGAAGTCTGAGGCAATGATTCGTGTCACGGAATAAGAAACACATTATTGCATGAAGTCTGAGGCAATGGGTTTAGGCTTGCAAATCACCGCGTGGAGTCTGATGTGTTAAGCTAATCTTGTTTCGAACATCGCTGCCTAAAGTCTGAGACGATGGTATGAGTTTGGGTAATGCATTGCGGCTTAGAGGCAATGTTTTCGGTTTGGATAATATATTGCGGCTTAGAGGTAATATACTGATCTGAAAGATACATCGCGACTTAGAGGCAATGTGTTTGAGTTGAACAAATATATTGCGGCTTAGAAGCAATATACCGAGTTTTTACAATGTGTTGCGGCTTAGGGGAAATGCAATGGGTTTTTGAGAATGCGTTGCGGCTTAGGGGAAATGTACGGAGTGTTGAGGACTCACTTGTGTCTTAGAGGCAACGTAATGGGTTTTGAGAATATGTTGCGGCTTAGAGGAAACATAATGGGCTTTAAATATATGCAGCAGCTTAGAGGCAACACACTGAGTTTGCAAGGAGCTGATCCCTGCAGGAAGACCTAGGTGATGGGTTGAATGTGTCACGGCATGAAGACTGAGGTGACGGGTTGAATCGTAGGAGGAGTATTATGTGGGTTGACCCTTCGAGGGTGAAATTATTTGTCTATTTGCTAGGCAATACATGTGCATGCATGCGTATTGAATGTTGTATGTATGCGAAACGTATGATGTTTTGACATTGATAAGGAACCCTGACTATATGCGTGTTTTATGCAGGAATGCATAGTGTATGTATGCTTCAGATATGAAATGTGCGTAATATGTGTGTATGCCTTGAAATGTTATGAAGACTATTTTTGGCACTCTCCTTTAAATCATTGGCTTAGAGTTACCAATTCCTAGCGTTGTATGTTGTGTTGTCGTAGCCCTGTTGAACTTGAATGTTAGAAAAATTTAAATATTGATTTTGTATAGATGTAGGCGTAGACGTAAATGATGGCCTATGCTTAGATTTGTAAGCGCAAACGTAAGCATAGACCTTGTGTCGTAAGTCAGGCATAGGTGCTCATGGATGTAGACTTGGCGTAGGGGTGTGTATATAAATGTAATGACTTTGTATTATCGAGTGCAAGCATAGGAGCAGACATGTGTGTGGTCATAGACTTCGTGTATGAACGCGTATATACGCATAGGTACAAACGCATACCAATGTATAGATTTTTGCAAGAAGTAGGAGTAACTGTGTGCGTATACGTGGATTTTCCTTCGATATTTTTCTAACCAAGCATTTTTTGATATTTGTCTGATGCTTTTTTCTGTTAATTCCCCGAAATTGTTTCAAGATAATATTCATGAGTAATAATTGTAGTATTTTGTAAACAAATCTGAGAATACAAGATGCAATTCCTAGAAAGAGGTAATTACAGAAAGTCTTAAAACAGTAAATGGCAATGAAAAATGATAATCGCTACTACTCTTCCCCCATAGCTTTTGATAAACTTATCTCCTTCGCTTCTGAGTTGTATGATTCCAACCTATCTTCCCCTCCGTAGTTACTAGTCATAGCCCTTTAGATCTCAGTCTTTTTGTTCTTTATTTCTTTGTAGGGAATGATCCCTAATTTTTTCCTGGATTGCCCTTTCGGGTTTTCAATCCACCGGGGTAGTTTTTTTGTTATATGCCCCAAATTTTTGCCTTGATCGCCCTTTAGGGTTTTTGATCCACCGGGACGCTCCTTTTTGCTCAAGCCGCCTGTTTTGGAGGTTCGATCTTAGCGAGCTTTTTATACATAGTATTTTTTTACTACGTCTGAGTTGGTTGGATGCGGTAGTTCTTCCCCATCCATTGTTGTGAGGAAGACACCACCTCCAGAGAATGTTGTTTTGACTACAAATGGACCTTCGTAGTTGGGTGTTCATTTACCACGTGAATCAAGGCGAGGTAGTAGAATATTTTTGAGCACTAGATCCACTTCCTTGAATATTCGAGGGTGTACTTTCTTGTCGAAGGCCCTCTTCATTCTCTTTTGATGTAATTGACTATGACACAAAGCCGTTAATTGTTTTTCTTCAATGAGATTGAGTTGGTAAAGTCGAGCCTATACCCATTCTGCTTCTTCCAACTTTGTTTCTCTCAAGACTCGAAGTGATGGTATCTCAACTTCCACCAGGAGTAGTGCCTCCATGCCATATACTAGTGAGAAAGGGGTCACGCCTGTTGATGTCCTTACAGAAGTGCGATAGCCGTGCAGAGCGAACAAAAGAATTTCGTGCCAATCTTTGTATGTCTTCACCATTTTCAGGATGATCTTCTTATTATTTTTGTTGGCTGCTTTGACGGCTCCGTTCATCTTTGGTCTGTATGGTGAGTAATTTTGATGTTAGATTTTGAAATCATCGCATACTTCCTTCATCATCTTGTTGTTTAAATTTGACTTGTTATCTGTAATTATCCGGCTTGGGACACCATATATGCATATGATATTCTGTTTGATGAAGCGCGTAACAAGTTGACTTGTTACGTTGGCGTAGGACGCTGATTCTACCCACTTGGTAAAGTAGTCGATGGCTACCAATATGAAGCGGTGTCCATTAGATGTTTTCGGCTCGATCATACCAATCATATCAATTCCCCATATTGAGAATGTCCAATGGGAGCTCATGACGTTCATAGGAGTCGGTGGTACATTTATCCTGTCGGCGTAGATCTTACATTTATGGCATATCTTCGTGTAATGATAGCAAGCAACTTCCATTGTTAACCAGTAATACCCTTCTCGCAGAATCTTTCTATCCATGGCGTGCCCGCTTGTATGGGTCCCGAAAGTGCATTCGTGGATTTCTCTCATGAGTGTATCTGCTTCTTGCTTTTCCACACATCTGAGTAGTACCATGTCGTAGTTTCTTTTGTATACCACTCCATTACTCAGGAAGAATTTTGAAGCTAACCTTCACAAGGTTCACTTGTCAATGATGGAGGAATTTTCTGGATATTCCTGCTTTTCTAGGTACTTCCGGATG
Source organism: Vicia faba (assembly GCA_948472305.1). Taxonomy (NCBI): domain Eukaryota; kingdom Viridiplantae; phylum Streptophyta; class Magnoliopsida; order Fabales; family Fabaceae; genus Vicia; species Vicia faba. The sequence continues at coordinate 1,411,347,874 of OX451736.1, forward strand.
TCGTAGAACCAAGGTTTGTTGTCAGGTCCTTCCTCAATAGCAAGGCAGTGTGCAGGTTCTTCAAAATGTATGATCTTAATACGCAGTTCATGATTCGGCCAAGTCACTTTGAACATAGCTGATAGGGTTTCTAGAGCGTCTTCCATTTGATTTTCTTCTCGTGGGATATGACTGAAAGTGATTTATGTAAATTCTACAGCTAACTTTAAAACATGATCCCGATATGGAATCAGTTTAGGGTGTTTAGTATCCCATTCTCCATTAACCTGGTATATACTAACGTAGAATCCCCAAACACTTCCAGGTGCTTTATTCTTAAATAGATGGCAGCTTCCAGCCCTAGTATACAGGCTTCACATTCGACGATGTTGTTGGTGCAATCAAAATATAACCTTGTAGTTAGGGGTGGTCATGATTCTTGGGAGATGTTATTACTTCCCCTACACCGTGACCTAGTACATTTGAAGCCCCGTTGAACATAAGTGTCTAATGTGCCCCTGGCTCGAGCCCTTCGTCGGGTCCTGGTATTTCATAGTCAGCTATAAATATGACATCCTCAGCAGGAAAGTCGAACTTCCTGGGATGATATTCTAATAGTGGTTGGTTAGCTAGATGATCGTCCAGTATACTACTTTTGATGACATTTTGCGTGACATATTAGATGTCGTATTCTGATAGTAATATCTGCCATCGTGCAATACTTCCGGTAAGAGCTGGCTTTTCAAACACATATTTTAGAGGATCCATTCTTGCTATTAACCATGTAGTTTGGGTTAACAAATATTGCGTCAACCTCTTGGTAGCCCAAGACAATGCGCAATAAGTTTTCTCAAGGAGTGAGTATCTAGTTTCAGTCAGTGAATTTCTTGCTGAGGTAATAGATTGCATTCTCCTTTCTACTTGTTTCATCCTGCTGTCCCAAAACACAACCCATTGACCCTTCGAGCATTATCAAGTACATGATGAGTGGCCTTCCAGGTACTGGTGGTATTAATATTGATGGCTCTTGCAGACACTATTTTATTGTCTCCAAGGCAGTTTGACAATCGTCATTCCATACTACCGTATGATCCTTTTATGATAACTTGAATATTGGTTCTCACGTAGCTGTTAGATGCAATATGAACCTTGAGATGTAGTTCAATCGCCCTAAGAAACCACGTACTTCTTTTTCTATCCTTGGAGCGAGCATCTCTTGTATAGATTTTACTTTGTCTGGATCAACCTCGATTCCCATTGGCTTATGTTAAAACCTAACAATTTGCCTAATCTGACGCCAAATGTGAATTTATTCGGGTTCAACCTTAGTCTGAACTTACGTAGCTGCTCGAATAACTTTTTCAGATGTATGATATGTTCCTCCTCAGTATGGGATTTGGAAATCATATCATCAACGTATACTTCAACCTCCTTGTGGATCATGTCGTGGAATAACGTGACCATTTCCCTTTGATAGGTTGCCCCTGCGTTCTTGAGACCAAGTGGCATTACTTTGTAGCAGAAACTTCTCCAAGGTGTCATGAAAGTAGTCTTTTCCATGTCCCCGGGCTCCATGTTGATTTGATTATAGCCTGAGAAACCGTCCATAAATGAGAATACCGAGGCTTCAGTTGTATTATGCACAAGGACATCTTTGGGGCTCGCCTTGTTTAGGTCTCGATAATCTATTCACATACATACTTTGCCATCCTTCTTGGGTACTGATACAATGTTATCTATCCAAGGTGGATAATCTACCACTGCTAGGAACCCTGCGTCAAATTGTTTGAGAACCTCTTCTCTGATTTTGCTGGACATATCTGGACGGGTTCTTCTGAGTTTTTTCCTGACTGGAGAAAACCCTTCTTTGAGAGGTAGTTTGGGCACCACTATGTCTGTATCCAACCCTGGTATGTCCCTGTAGGACCAAGCAGATATATCCATATACTCGTGTAATAACTTGATTAGCCTGTCTTTGCTCTGTTCCAACATTGCCCCTAGCTTGATTTCTTTTGGATATCCTTCTGTGCCAAAGTTAATGGTCTCAATAGGCTCTTGATATGGTTGTATGTTGTTAGCCTTTCGCTCTATTTCTCTTGCCATTTCCTCGGAGAGTTCAAGATCTTCGTCATCTTCCTCTTCGTCTTGGTGGATAGGAACATCAAAATTGTATCGGGTCGTAGCAGTAGCGTTATCGGTAATTTTGGGCATGGATCTCCACATTTATCATGTTTTGGTTCATATTTTAGTGCTTGGAATTTGAATATGTGTATGCAAAGAAAGTATTGCCATTTTTTTAATAGATAAATGCAAAAGAAAGACAAGGATCTTAATTGAAAACAGAATATAAATTTTATTAATTATAAATATTGTCTGAAATAAGAACAAGGAAAACCCTTACAAGCAACCCCTATGCATCGGGTTTGACATAGGTTCTTTTAAAATAAGAAATATTACTTAGAAAAGAAAAATATCTCAGGAATCTCCTCAGTAGTCCATCCTTTGAGCTATTCTCCCGGACCGCCCTCTCTGATGAAGTCGGTTGCCCTTTTGGTATTGATTTTGCAAGGTATCATTTCCATGTGCCCGCCATGCTCTGTTCCTTTGCTGACGAAAGTCTCTCAAATCGGAGGAAAACATGCTCTTCCATTGAGAGTATCTTTTGACGATTCGTAACCCAAACCAAAGCGATTCTTCTTATCAGGAATTTCTGGGAGCTTTCCCCAGCATTTCGAGGCATCACCTTCCATGGTAATTTGCATATCTCTCCATGATGTCACTTTAGTCTTGTTACCCTTCTCAACCGGTAATGTTACCACCGAAGTAATTTCCAAAGCCTGGAACGGGGTAGCTATGCAATCTTCGTCGGCATTGATATACTTGTATGATTCAATATGGCTTACAAAAATGTCTTCCTCGCCATCAATTATGATCAACTTCCCTTCCACTAGGAACTTCAACTTTTGATGCAGGGTCAAGGTTACTGCCCCTACTGCATGGATCCAAGGTCTCCCCAGTAAGCAAGTGTATGCTGGTTCGATGTCCATGACTTTAAAAGTGATATTAAAGATATGCGGCCCAATCTTGACTGGAAGGTCCACCTCCCCTAGCATCGAGCTTTGAGAATCGTCAAATGCCTTTAATATTGTAGAACTTGGTCTCATTGTCACATCGTCTATTGTTAACTTTACGAGACTTGACTTTGGAAACACATTAAGAGCGGAACCGGTGTCAGTAAGAACCATGGACAAACGGGTAGTACCTATCTGCATAGTAATGTGAAGTGCTTTGTTATGGGCCCGACCCTGTGGCGGTAATTCATTGTTGTTGAAACCCATGTAAGATCCAAACGTGAGATTTGCTACGACATTGCCAAATTGATTTACCAAAATTTGCTTTGTGACATGAGTTGAATTTAACACTTTCATCAAGGAATCCATGTGTGCTTCAGAGTTGATGAGTAGAGAGAGTATGGAGATTTTCGCTAGAGTTTGATGGAGCTGATCTGCCACTCTGTAGTCACTCTTTTTGATTATTTTCAGAAACTCCTTTGCCTCTTGATCAGTAAAGTCTTTGTTCGGAGATTCTGTTTCCTGATTTGTATCAACCACTGCTTTTCCTTTGTCCTTCGTTGCAATCAAATCTGTCTCTTTTGATGGCTCAGCTCCATAGATTCGACCACTTTGGGTTATACCTCTTGTTCCTGTTATGTTTGAGATTGCAGGTCCTTAACTTGCGGATGACCCGCTTTCCTGCTTCACTCCATTGATGTATACGACTGAGTCATAACTCCAAGGTCAACTTTATTATTATCGTAAGGGATGGGTGAAGGTCCCTTAATTACCATCATGGCTTTTGGAGTGGTGGGTATTAAGAGGGTCTTCTTAGGTACCCTTCATGGTGACCTCTGCTGATTCTCCCCATGGAATGACTAGAGTCTTCTTGGTAAGGCTTGGACCATGGCAAGGAATTACCAATGGCTTTTTCCCTCCAATCGTGGCTATATATTTTTCTTCAGGGTACAATCTGAATTGAAATATCCCCCGATCCACCAGATTTTCCAAAGTTGTTTCAAAAGCTTTTTTATGCTCTAACAAGAATCCATATTCAAATAGATATTCCTTCAACAAGTTGATAGGGGTTTTTGCCTTTATGGTTCCCCCAAAGTCGGTGACCACCTCGATTGCATTTATTGTCGGACCACAAATCGAAAGTACAAACAAGTTTTCCGATCAAATAGTCGAGTAATAATTACATAATCAGAAACTATATAAATGTACCTTGCACAATTAACACACATGTTAAAAATAACAAGGAAAATTAAAGTATAAAAGAGTGGAAGGAAATTTGGGGCAAACAAAAGCTAAAGAAAAGCCAAAGAAGCAAAAAACAACAATTTGGAAAAGATGCGTCACCGCAACAGGCTATGCATCGACTCATGCCCCGAATTTTTCGGTTTGCATCGACCGCTGGGTCCGTGCAACACTTCCCGCAGGGGGACCAGAACTATTTGCATTGATCGTAGTAGGCTATGCGTCAACTCATCACCAGGATTTTTGTCATTTTTGCACCGACCGCCGGGTCGACGCAACACTTCTCACACAGGACTAGAACTGTTTGCGTCGACTTAAAAAGGCTATGCATCGACTAAACTGCAGTCTTGTTCAATTGAAACTTTGAAGCAACATAACTTTTGCATCGGGTGTCTGTTTCACGCATGGTTCAAATCATTAGAAAGCTTGAAAATCATAGAATATCCACGGCACGAAACGGAAACCAAAAACAAAAAAAAATATACAACAAATTCCACGATCTTAGCAGGATTGTCATGTGAATTCATGATCCGATTTCATGAGTTTCGATGCAGTTTTCATCGGATCAAAAACCAAATTCACATCAATTATTCTATTACCAAAGCACAAGGAAATTTGTAGGCAACCAAAAATCAATTGAATCACGAGGTAATATCAAGGCACAACGGCTCAAGCATTTTGTCAAACACATAATCTCTAAAATTCAACTCATGATTTTTTACGCAATTAGAGATTCAAATTATACCACACATAATCAATCAAAAATCATCAATTAAGCTTGAAACAATTTTAACATTTTGTTTTCTCAAATAAGCACTTTCATGAAAATCAATTAATTGAATAAGAACTTATTTAATCATCCAATTCCGGATTTGCACATCATGATTCAAGATCAATTCATTTTCATATTCGATATCACTTTGACAATTCAAATTAGATCAAAGTTTAATTTATTGATCCATAAATTTTCTTATTTAAGAATCACTTATTTGAAAAGTGATTAAATCAAGAAAAGCTTACCATAGAATTGAAGAGGGAGCTTAGGTATAGAGATTGCAATAATCAGATTTGAGATTGGAGAAGAATTGAGCTTCTTTGACTTTTGAATCTTGAAAAAGTTGTTGGAAAAGTTGTTGGTGTTCTTGATAAAAATGAGAGAAAGTTGCTCTTTGATCCTTGAGCAAGATCAGAGAAAGTTTTTGAGTGCTTTTGAGCATTGATCAATTATGAGTCTTCTTTTGAAAATTGGAATGAATAAGAATATATAGTGTGCCCTTTTTTTTGAATGAATGAGCCTCTATTAAACACAAGAAAATGTGTAAATTTTCCCTGATACACACTTAACGAAAATATCATCAATATAAATCTGCATAAAAGTCTCAATGAAGTTATGAAAAATATATTTCATTTCTCGTAGGTATGTTTCCCTAGCATATTTTAGGCCAAAGGGCATGACTATCCATTCGTAGGTGCCTAAGTATCCTAGGCAATGAAATTCCATTTTAGGCATATCTTTATCAGCAATGAAGATTTGGTTATAACCAGAATACCCATCAAGCATACTAAGATACTCGAAGTCTGCGGCTGAATCGATTAGCATTTCTTCCAATGGCATGGGGTATTTATCCCTTGGGGTTGCAGCATTCAAATCTCTGAATTCAATGCAAACCCTCAAAGTTCCATTCTTTTTAATTACATGAACTATGCTAGCAATCCATTCTACATACCTTGTGTTGCGGATGAACTTACATTTGAGTAACCTTTCAATATCTTCTTTAATCATCAAAAAGATTTCTGGTGCAAAGCTCCTTGGAGTTTGCTTGATTGGTTTTTTCCCAGGCTTGATAGGTATTTTTAGTTCCACGAGTTCCCTGATTAATCCAGGCATCTCATTGTAATCCCACGAAAAGTAGTCTTTATACTCCTCCAAGAGTTGGATCACTTTGAATTTGAGTTATGGGCTGATGTTGGAGCTAATATAGGTTAGCCTTTTTGCTTCTCCATCACCCAAATCGATTTCTTCCAAGGGATCCTACGCCAACACCTTAACACTAGTTTCCATGAGATCTTTTTCGAAGCCTAAAGGCTCATCATCATAGATATCATAGAGCCTCTAGCATGTCTTATCGACGTGTGACCTGTCAGGCGGTTCTGGTTTGAAATCCACTACAGGTCCATCCAAATAAACTCCAAATGAACGGTTGTTTCTTGGGCTTCGACAACCATGTATCATACTTCGAAATCCAAGGCCGCTTTTAGTTTGTTTTCGGATATGTAAGCTGAAATATTTTCCAAAAATTTGTACTCATACATAGTCACTGTCTTTGTCTCCCCAGCCAGTGAGCTGGAGTTCAGGTACCCCTTCTACTTTATCCTCTTCCTCCATAGTGTCTCTAAACCATAGGAATCCATGGGTTAGATGTAGGTTTAGGAAGTAAAGGGATTTATCTGATGGCGAATATGCATGAGCCGCAGGGTTGTAAGGTCCTATGTTTGCCAAGTTTTGATCGAAGTGAGATTTGTCCACATGATTTACTTCAGTCATGAAGTAACTCTGGTCAGCTTCGATGTTCTCTAATATACCATCCCCCCTCCAGATTGAGATCTTGTGATGAAGAGAAGATGACACTCCCCCAATGTCATGAATCCATTCCCGTCCTTGGAGCAAATTATAGTTAGCCCTTGAGGCTATAACCATAAACATAATGGGCATAGTAATGGTTCCTATTGTTAGGTCAACATGGATAACACCCAAAGTATGGCCAACATTTTCTTCATAATTCGACAAGACCAAGTTATCAGGTTTTAGGTCTGTGTTTAACATCCTGGTTCTCTATAGCATACTTTTGTGTCGAACATCCCATGAAGTGTAGCATCAAGTTGAATGCTGCTCCTCCATCCAATAAGATCTTGTTGACCCCAGTGTTTTCCACTTTTCCCCTAATAAACAATGGTTTCATGTGGTTCTTCATTACTTCGTCAGGTCTTTCGAAGAATACATTTTTCTCTTTGACCGCCCTATTATTCAATACATAATAATAGACTGGCATGTGCTTGGCAATTTTTGCTTCATTTTCTTCTTCAGTTTCTTTAATCTCTGTTACCTAGTCATATTCCAAAGGTAACACAGAAACTACATTGCAGTTAATACCCAAAGATGATTCAAAACCCGAATCGAAATCATTAGTGAGCATATCCTCATCATCAAGTGGTTGTTCTGGCACCCTCTCCTTGGGTTTCTCCCATTTAGGAGATAAAAGTTTTCTCCCAACTGGACTTTTGTCTTCGACCTCATTGGTGGATTGAGGTTGGTTGGTACTGGATTCTGCCACACCTCTCTCAGCTGCTTCCCTCTCAACTTTCTTACTCCTTTGGTACATCCTCTATTTGGATTTTGACATGGGATTTTTTCCTTTGTAATTGTCATATTTTATGCCTTCTCCTTCAACACTAGGAACTCCCTTCGATAAGCCAACAAAGATCCTCTTCCAAACTCAAAACTTTGCAACTTTTCTTGTCGTTGACTTCTTTTTTCAACATGCCTCACCCACATATCTATTGGGGCTTCATTAGTTGGTTTGGACGAAGCTTGCCTGTTCGCCAAGAGATTTGATCCTTCCTGTTATTGCTTTCGGGGAACTCCTATCTTTTCTAAAACATATTTCACCCGGTATCCTTACAGTTTCCTCTTTGATGGGCAATTCAAACCCTTTCCAATTTTCAGCAGCCTTTCTGTCATACATTGAGCTGCACCTGGGGCACATCAATGCCTCATAATTCTTCTTTTGACATCAAAAAAGGAATTCAAGTAGATTTTCATTTGTCTTGGGATAGGATACCTTCATTTGATCTTCTTCTCTCTGGATGCTTTCTTCGCCAGCCTCTAAGTTAACTTCTTTGCTCAATTCGACCATGTTAACTTCGACATTAATACCATTGCTGCATGTTTCAAGCTAAGGGAGCCATGTGCCTATTTCTATCTTAGCCATATTTTTCTTGCTTAGTAAGCTCTAATGCTTGAATTATGTATTTTTTCTATTTTTTGTGCTTTCTAGGTTCATTTTGTGTGTACATAAAAAAAACACAATTAAAAAATTTATACAATCATTTTATCATTTTTTTTTAGAAATTTAGGGTTTTCATTTATTATTTGCAAAATAAGTCAATAAGTGGGTATGTATTTGGTGTATTTTTTCACTTATTAATAATCAAATGCGAGCTTTTAACAACTTTGGCTAAGAACCCTGAACTGAAACTTTACATGGCTAACATGAAAAGCTAAATTGGGCTTTTACTTAATTTAGCACAATAACCACACAAGAACTACTTTCAAAGATATTACACAAGAGACAAACTTCTTAAATAAATTATAAAATTCCTTCATCACTAGAACAATGAAAGCGTAATTGATATTTTTCTCTCTCATAAAACTAAGGCAATTTCAAGAGGAAAAAGAAAGAAATGAAATGATAAGACTTAAAAGTGATAAGGTATTTTGGAAATGGTTTTCCTTGTGTATTGTAAAATGAGGATAAACCATCTATTTAAAGGAGAGAAAAATTGGCTCAAAAAAGAAAATGATTCATGGGCCGTTTAATGATCTAATTGATTAAAACCTACATTTGATCGATTAGAGGGTTCAACATATGACAAACCTATTTCTAAAAGGGAAACCCTACGACGAACATGTTTCATAATTGGTTAAGAGTATTCTTATTTAATTAATAAATCTTCGGTATTTCTCTAATCACTTGGATTAAAAACTTAATAGATTACGAAATATAAAAGTGCTTCCTAAATGATTACGAACACTCTTTGTCAATCTCACATGCATCTTCACGGCTCCTTTATAGGTTTTAAGGTAATTTAGCAAAAGAGATTAATTTGAAACTATTTTGATGTATGTGTGTTTGTGTCTGCGTGTGTGTATGTGTCTAGTTGTGTGTGCATTTATGTTCTTGTGTATGCGTGTGTGCGCTTGTGTACGTGTGGGTGTGTGCGTGTGTGCGTGTGTGTGCTTGTGTATGTGTGTGTTTGTGTGCGTGTGTGCATGTATGTGTGTGTGTGCGTGTGTGTGTGACTTAGGAGTTACTCTTATATCCTTACAATACGCTATGGGAGTTTTAACACTTCCTCTCATTCACATTATTTAAAACTTCAAAATCTTTTTATTTCTTTATCATTGATTCAACACATCATCTCATACATGACTTCTTCTAACTATCGAGGCTTTATAACTTTTTCATAGACAACATTATCAAATATTTCATGGTCAGAGATCATCACAGACTCCATCAAATACCGCTTGACATTGAGTATTGTCAGTATTTAATTTGACTTAATAACTTAACCTTGTAAACAAACATCTTAATCAGAATAGGATAAAATATCTTTGATCATAAAGACTATAACGTCTGATAAGTGATTAAGAGGGCACACCGCAACATCAAACTCAGATAATAATGCAACACATCACCTTAAACATACTTCCTTTGTTTTCCTTACTAATTTATTTGATTTCAGATGATAATTTTTTTATTTTGATGAATTGATTTATTTACCATAGTTTAAGTATTAAGCTTAAGTATTTTTCATAATTTAGAAATTAAATAAATATATTTATTATAATTGTGGGGCTAAAGAAATGTCTTTTATATATTTATTGAATTAATGTAATTAATTATACTTTATGGATTAAAGAAGTGTTTTTATTTTTGGTTTAGATTGGTTCCTTTTTTTTTTGTGTTGTTTTAATTTTTTAATTTTTAAAACGTTTTATTTTAGTTTTTTTTATCTAACTAACGATGGATTTAGCGATCAATTTCAAAGTTTTTTTTATTATTTATTAGACAATAATGACAAAAATGAAATATTTTAAAAGTTAAAGTACCAAGGTGATACGAAAAAAAATTAAAGGATTAATTTAAACCCAAATATATAATTAAGAGATCAAAATTAATATTTTACCTAAATTAATTTAAAATATAGAACATTATTTTTTTATTTTTTAATTAAAATAATTATGATTTTCATTCTGTTGAACCATCAAACCAAAGAAATTTTTGTTGTTCAATTTTACAAAAAAAAAATTAAGTAACAAGTATTTGTGATCCATTTCAAAAGTAACAATGGTGAACATATTGTCAACTCATAAATCACCATGAAATTTAATTAAATGAGACTCTTTAATATAAATCACCATGAAATTTAATTAAATGAGACACTTTAATATTTCAATTTTTGGATCTCCACCATTTCACTCCTTTCTCATCCTTCACTAAACATTACCTATATTTGTCATATGTTTTTTTCTTCAACATTTCGTAGGCCCGTCTTAAAGTTATATCAAAATATTAAACAGAAATGTTACTGAAAATTAATCACCATTTCTACATAACCATAGCATAAGGTTTTCTCGAAACTATCCCTTCCCTTTCTTCTTACTAAGACCGGCCTCTACTATCCCTTAAAATTTTTTACACTTATTCATCAGTATAGGGAATTGGAAAATCTCATTGTATCCAATACCCTGCTTAATCTTTGGATGCAATCTATTATCAAACTTGATGCCCACTCTCCCTCTATATATAAAACGCATTACACGACAATTTAATGTGTTACCCACGATAATTCTTTAGCAATACATAATAATTTAGCAACACATAGTAGGAAATTAAGACTTCAAACAACACCTATCATTGCTTGCTCACCTTCACTTAGGGTATCATCGCAGCAGAATCACATAAATCACAATAATAAGAACTTCCTTTTGATCTTATAAAGACTAAACTTTCATAAAACAAAACAAATAGAGTTATAATATCCAACTCATAGCAACTTCGAAGCAACTTGACAAACAATATTAAACTTCAGCATAAACAAGTAATCAACTCCAAAACATAACTAAAATGTTCTCAATCTAGACGCTACTTGAATCAGAGCACGACACTACCAAATAAAGTGACAGTTAAAAGAAATAACTTCTAGAGCTAACTTCCACTTACAAAATTAAACTCTACTCCTGAGTATCTGCAAAATGTCTATGGTGGACAACATCAAAGCAAAGGGGGTGAGAATACATTTAAATAATAAACAGTGCACAAAATAATCAGAATAGATTCATTCACTACAAAATTAAACACATTTTAACATGCACCTCGATGTCATGTATTCACATCTCACCCTCATCTCAATCAAACTCATACAATTCATATAAAATTACTCAAAATCATAATCACATCTCATCATCATGCACTAAAACATACACACAGATTTTATTTATGCAATGCTACTCATGACAACAACTCTACTCAACATGCATGTGAAACCGTTTTATCAAATAGTTCCTTGATGAACTAGTTTTACCCTACTCGAACCATGAATGCACCATGCTCGGATTTGGGATATGTCACCAATCGATCCTACTAGAATTGCGACTTGTCTCATTCATTAACAACAACAACAACATTGTGATTGCATGTCAAAACACGTAAATGAAACAACAACATAATGTTTAAAGTCCCTTCCCAAAAATAAACCAAACATGCATTGACCCAATAATAATAGTCCTCCCTACTCAAACTATTATTCTTTGATCACAACAATAACATCAATATTATTCAACCATCTCCACAAAACAACATCATCAATATCATACACAACCATTAATCAATGTTACGATATTTGACCAACAAAATGAAACATTAGCACCTCAACAAATACATATTCACAAGCATTCAATCATTTTTATTCATTATAACATCAACACATCATCAGATAAGCACAAAGATTTGTTAATCGATCATACAAGTCATCACATACATCCCTACAGTGGGAACCTGACTACTACTGAAGTATTTCACCAAGCACTACTATGGGGTACCTCTGCGCGTTAGATTTCTAACGCTTCAAACGACAACTCATTTACACTTATGGATCAAAAGTTTGACCAAAATAACCGGTGAACCAATATATTGTTGTCACACACCAATCTATGGGTCCAACATGTCACAAACCTATTTCTAAAAAGGAAACCCCGTGACGGACATGTGTCATTATTGGTTCAGAGTATACTTATTTAATTAAGAAGTCTTTGGCATTTCGTTAATCACTTGGATTAAGTACTTAATAGATTACGCAATGTAAAAATGCTTCCTAAATGATTACAAACACTCTCGGTCAATCACACATGCATCTTCACGACTCCTTTATAGGTTTTAAGGTGATTTGGGAAAAGAGATTGATTTGAAACTATTTTGATGCGTGCGTGTGTGTGTGTGCGTGTGTTTGTTTGTGTGTGCATTTATGTGCTTATGTGTGAGTGTGTGTGCTTGTGTGCATGTGTGTGTGTGCTTGTATATGTGTGTGAGTGTGCGCGTGTGCGTGTGCGTGTGGGTGTGTGTGTATGTGACTTAGAAGATACTCTTATATCCTTACAATACGCTATGGGAGTTTTAACGCTTCCTCTCATTCACATTATTTAAAACGTCAAAATCCTTTGCTTTCTTTATCATTGATTCAACACATCATCTCATACTTCACTTCTTCTAACTATCGAGGCTTTATAGCTTCTTCATAGACAATATCATCAAATATTTCATTGTCAGAGATCATCACAGACTCCATCAAATACCGCTTGACATGGAATATTGTCAGTATTTAATTTGACTTAATAACTTGACCTTGTAAACGAACATCTTAATCAGGATAGAATAAAACATCTTTGATCATAAAGACTATAACGTCTAATAAGTGATTAGGAGGACACACCGCAACATCAAACTCAGATAATAATGCAACACATCACCTTAAACATACTTCCTTTATTTTCCTTACTAACTTATTTGATTTCAGATAATAATTTTTTATTTTATTGAATTGATTTATTTAGCATAGTTTAAGTATTAAGCTTAAGTATTTTTCAAAATTTAGAAATTAAATAAATACATTTATTACAATTGTGGGGCTAAAACAATGTCTTTTATATATTTATTGAATTAATGTAATTGATTTATTATACATTATGGATTAAAGAAGTGTTTTTATTTTTAGTTTAGATTGATTTCTTAATTTTTTTTTGTGTTGTTTTAATTTTTTAATTTCTAAAACGTTTTATTTTAGTCTTTTTTATCTAAGTAACGACAGATTTAACGATCGATTTCCAAAAAAAAATTATCGTTTATTAGACAATAATGATAAAAATGAAATATTTAAAAAGTTAAAGTACCAAGATCCTATGAAAAAAATTAAAGGATTTATTTAAACCCAAATATATAGTTAAGAGAACAAAATTAATATTTTAGTTAAACCAATTTAAAATATAGAACATTACTTTTTAATTTTTTAATTAAAATAATTATGATTTTCCTTCTGTTGAACCATCGAACCGAAAAAATTTGTTTTGTTCAATTTAACAAAAAAAATTTAAGTAACAAGTATTTGTGTTCCATTTCAAAAGTAATAATGGTGACCATATTGTTAACACATAAATCACCATGAAATTTAATTAAATGAGACTCTTTAATATTTCATTTTGTGGATCTCCACCATTTCACTCCTTTCTCATCCTTCACTTAACATTACCTATATTTGTCATATGTTTTTTTAGAAAAGGGATTTAATGCAATTTACGTGCAAATAATATACGTATATGAGTTTTTTTTAGAAAATAATTTATTTATGATAATATAAATGATATTTATAGTTGATGAATAAAATAACAATTAATATTAATAATAATATGATATAAAATTAATGTTACCAATAATAATAATTATTAAATAAAGAAATAAATAATATAAAGGGAAAATATAAGAATTAATAAAAAAAAATAGAAAGTAAATCAATTAACCAGGGGGTGCAATTTTGGTTATAGAGTAAAACTGTGAGGGTGCTAAAAATAGACTGCGCTAGGCCCAGATATAATTTCCAAGGGGGGTGTATCTGGCTTTGTGTTTTAGTAATTGTTGACAAGGAGGGTGCAAACAGCAGATGGACTAAGCCCAAACGCAGTAAGAGGGGTCCAGACGGATCGTGTATGACGCGGAGTACAGAGTTACAATGGAGACTTGGCCTATGGCCGTCTGATGAAGACCTAATAGATCTGAAAGAAAGGCGCACGATAATTGATATGGACTCGCATATATGGTATCCAAACAGAGTTTTAATATTTTTTTGTTTGTTTTTGTTTTCAATTTCAGCCTCCCGTCTCACTCTCTCTCACGAACCCTTCCCCCAACTGCTTCCTTTCCCAAAACCCTAAGGCCAATTCCCTCTGGCGGCGGAGAAATGAAACCCACCCCAAATGAAAACCCCCAACCCCAAACACCCCAAAATGAAAGAAAAGAAAAGTTAAGGATTTATACCCACTGTGTGACCATCTCGTTCTGATTTTTTGAGCTTTTACGATTTGGAACTGATCCCCTCTTCTTCTCTGTTTGTTTGCAGGTCCCGGTTGCGGCTTCAAAGATTGATGGCAGCGTACGACGGAAGAGCGGTGGCTAGAGGTGGTTCAAGGGTGATTAGAGTTTCCGATCTGGAAACTCTAATCACTTTTGCTTCTGGATCTCCAACGATACATGTTTCGTCAAAATTTTCGTCTTCCAGTCCTTTTCTCCTCCTTTTCCCCGACCCCTTCTGTATTCTTTTCGCTTTCTTTTTATAGGGTTAGCAGTTTAGGGTTTTTTTATTTGCTGTTACAAAATTAGGGTATTTATGGATTCTGTAATTGATTGGGATTATAATGTAAAGACTTTATTTTGTTTACTCTAAGTTTTATTGTTTTTAGATTTGAAACTGATTTGTTCTGTAATCAAATTAATGTTGAAAAAATTGATATGTTTTCATCCCTTTCTGAGATTTGATTAGATTAGGTCTTCTGTAAATTTCTGTTTTTGTTTGTAATTGATTCTGGGCTTAGACTTTTTAGATTTTATCTGTAAAAAAAATCTGGAATTTGCTTTTTAGAAGATTTGATTTGCAGATATATCTCTGCAATACTTGTTATTTTGAAGAAATACGTGCGTAAATATTCGGCAGTTGATACAGCATGTGTGATACGGTGGCAGAAATGACTGTTTAATACTGCTTTGCGTTTTGTGTTTTTTGTTTGCAAAATGTCGCGGTAAGCAAGAGTCGCCACCGACTTTTATTTTATCTAATCAGGAAAAGGAAAAAGAACAGAAAAAACATTTTCCGAGATGTTTCTGAGTACGGGAGGTAGATTATAGAAAGGGAAGGTGTTAGCACCCTTTCTATCCGTGGTTTTCCATGGGCTCTTAGGTACTTGCTCATTTTTCAAATTGCTTGTGCGTGTTTGTCTTGAAAATGTTTTACTTCGTGATAACCCTTGTATCAGTCCTCAAGGGTATGACGAAGTTTGTTTTGGAAATTTGTTTTGAAAGGTGTTTGTTAAAAGTTTTTGGTTGAGCAAGTACTTAAGATTCTACCTACTCGAAAAAATTCTATTCGTTTTCCTTTAGACAACGCTATCCTACTATTAAGGAGTAGGTAGCCCCGTCGTTGGAGTTGTAAGGGACATTTGAAAGGGACAAGTACAATCATTAAAGCAACAATTAGAAAACTTTAGTAGTAACCCTAGATTCTTAAGATCTTTCCGAGGCAACATTTCCGAGGCAACATTCGAATGGGACAATTTGATATTTTTAGACTGGAGGGCAACCACTAAAATCTTCTATGCTTAATGACTGTTTACCGAAGGCAACCGAAGTGAGGTAAACCCTAGGAGTGAGCATGTGCATATGAATTGTTTCAGTTATTTAATCTTTGCACATTCGGTGATCTACCGTTTTAATTTAAATTAATCTTGCCATACAATCCTATTAGCATTCATCTAGATAGTTAAATATTTGTAGGAATTTAAAGTGCGAAAAGTAAACCTACCTATTACAAGGCTTTGACAGTTACATAATTGTCTCGACGGGAAATAAAAGATGCGAAATTTAAAACCCTAATGATAACTATTACATCCTGGAAACAATTACAAAATAATGGCAAAATAATTAACAAGCGCGCGGCGAATTAAATACGAGGACGGTTGAAAAAATAACCTAAAACTCTAAGTGAGGAAAAGTATTTTTTATGGATTTTTTTTTGAGAAAACAATTAAATTACAAATTAATTAAACCTAATTTCTAATTGTTTTTTAATTATGAAAGAAACTAATTAACCTAATTTACTAATTAAATTAAAAAGAAGTATTTTATAAGAAAAATGATTTTGGTGTATTAAATATCTTTTTTTTGTGATTTTTTGTGATTTGTTAATTTTGTGATTAAATAAAAAAATAAATTTTGTGTTAATAAAAAAAGGAAAAAAAAGAAATTAAAAAAGATAAAAAATAATAACTTGGGCTTGTGATTGATTACTGAAGGGGGTGCAAAGCTGAATTTCCAAGCCCAACCAAGTTGAGCCTAGGTTGACCATGTTGGATCTTGTGTGGCATTGACTTGAGGTGTATTATAGTCCTTCAGGCTGGAACGCGTTGGATCTGGGTAGTAGTACATCTTGTGGCTGGACGTTGAGGCGCATGGTAGGCATACGAGAGAGATTTGCACTGGATCTGTGGAAGGGAAAGAAAATAAAGGAAGTTGTCTGGACCTGGGATCGAACCCAGGTCCTTATGCCTTATGCCAATGCCATGTTGTCATCTGCGCTACAATGGTTATTTGTTAACATAATGAAAACAAAATGCAATATATAAAACAAGATAGTTGGATGAAAAAATGCGCGAGATTCAAACGCTGTAATGGTTGGCTGCCACTTAATCATCTTCTCCAAGGCTCCGTCGTATTATGTGATGACCTTTTACCTACGAACAATGTTCGTAACCATAGCCCTGTCACATTCAAAAATCCACAAAACGCCAGATAAATGAAATCTAACTATACAAATCAACTCGTTTTGATCTTGTGAACACCATGGTACCCTTCTTTTTGCCTAATTTAACCTGTACCAGAAATTCCCAAATTGTGACCTCAAACCCTAACAATGGTAATTATTGATTCCAGCATTCTATGCGAGGATTCTTGATGTTTTGAAGCCTACAAATGGTTGAGAATGCTTCCTGAGATGCCTATGAATTGATTTCTGGCTTTAAATCGTCTTAAATAGCCCTCTGTCCCAGAATTTGAACCTCGCTTTTTTGTCAAAAAATTTGAGTTTGCTTTGGCCTTTTCACGACTGCAACCCTTGTTCTTTTGATTTGGAATTGTTCAATACATATAAGAGAACAAATTAGGTCAATAAAATTGCATCATATCTTTAGAAATAATGACTAAGTGATTTGATTTGCTTTTGTATGATATCTTCCCAAAATAAGCTTCAATCCAATCTTTTCCAATCCAAATGAATCTTGCATGAATTCGTCATCATGCTAGCTATACATGGACTCAAAATATGCACAAAAAATCCATGATTTGATTTGATTTCATTATTTTACCATTTAATTTGATTTATTTTAATTTAAATGAATAAAAAATCAAAATAAATGATAATAGTAATAAAATAATAGGTGGAAAAGCTCAAGGGTCGTGGGTCCTATTAGAAACATGTTTCAAGCAAGAAAACATGGGCCCTTTTGGAAAATATACCAATTTTATCAATGTTGACTTTTGACAATTTTCCAAAAATTGCCAAATTTGACAATGCACAACTCTCTCAATTTTGACCCTAGAGAGGTTTTCTTGGACTTTTTAGAAATCTTAGGATGTCCCCTAAGAAACCCTTTTGGTATCATATCAATTGATTCTTCCATGTTCATGTAAGAAGCTTTAAACCAAAAGTTATTTTTGTTGACTTTTCAAAAGGACCCATAATGTAAAAATTCATATCTTTTTATGAGTGTATATTTTGAACTTGGGAGATGAAGATGAGTTGTAGGGAATTTCATCCTATTCAAATTGAGCTTTGAATGGAAAATTTTTGATAAAGCATGTGGAAGTTATGCTTGGTCAAAGTTTGGTTGACTTTTACTAAGAAACCCTAATTTAGCAACTTTTGAGTTTTGATGATTTTGGAGCATTCCATGAGGAATCATGATCAATACTTGATAAAATGATGAAATTCACTTCAAAATATGGATGTTGACCAAAAATCTTGAAGTTTGACTGTATGTGGGTCACTGTTGTCTTTTGACCTAATACAGTCGATTCTCAAGCATCTGAGCAGTTGACTGAGCAAACTTCTTGTGCAAGGAACGAGACTTGACATGGAGAATCTTGGGAACATATTAGGGCCTTGGAGATCATTTGGGGCCTTTTTGATCCACACATCTTGATGAAAGTGGAAACCTTAATTTGAGACACACTTCCTTAGGAGAGAGTTTGTCTGGTCAACTCTTGGGAAAACTTGAGCAAATTGAGGATCTCTAGGAGTATGTTTTAAGTAAAGTGAGAGGGAAAATTTTGGGGTACAACAGCTTCCCCTGTTTAATCTTCTTAAACCTGAGTATGTAGATTGAACACTAGAGTTCCCAGAAATTTGCACTCGCATGAAGTGGCACTTGATTCGTGCTATCGGGAATGGGCTTATAGATGCCATTTGGAGGTTGATGATAGAGGGTTGTCAGAGATAGGCTTAAAGATGCCATCTAGATAGTGTTGATTTCCTGAGACATTCCTTCGATAAGAGTTCCTATTGTTATTTTTAGACGAGGAATCTGTTGAGGAACATTAGTGTCTGTCTCGAGAAATAGAGCTTTAGGAGCTTTAGTTGTCCGTTACTCTACTAGGGACATGCGAAAACAATCGTGTTTGATTAGGTCCTGGTCTTACAGTGTTGTGGACTGCTGTTCGGAGATAAGAGAGGAGAAACCTGGATAGTAAGGTTATGAGAAGGAACCTAGATAGTAGGGTTGCTTCGATATGAAAAGCATGGATAGTAGGGCTATGAGAAGGAACTTGGATAGTAGGGTTACTTCAATTTGAAAAGCCTGGATAGTAGGGCTGTGACAAGGAACCTGGACAGTAGGGTTACTTCGATATGAAAAGCCTGGATAGTAGGGCTGTGAGAAGGAACCTGGATAGTAGGGTTACTTTGATATGAAAATCCTGGATAGTAGGGTTGTGAGAAGGAACCTGGATAGTAGGGTTACTTCTATATGAAAAGCCTGGATAGTATGGTTGTGAGAAGGAACCTGGATAGTAGAGTTACTTCGATATGAAAAGCCTGGATAGTAGGGCTGTGAGAAGGAACCTAGGTAGTAGGGTTACTTCGAAATGAAAAGCCTAGATAATAGGGCTATGATAAGGAACCTGGATAATAGAGTTACTTCGATATGAAAAGCCTGGAAAGTATGGTTGTGAGAAGAAACCTGGGTAGTAGGGTTACTTTGATATGAAATCCTGGATAGTAGGGCTGTGAGAAGGAACCTGGATAGTAGGGTTACTTCGATATGAAATCCTGGATAGTAGGGATGTGAGAAGGAACCTGGATAGTAGGGTTACTTAGATATGAAAAGCATGGATAGTAGGGCTGTGAGAAGGAACCTGGATAGTAGGGTTACTTCGATATGAAAAGCCTGGATAGTAGGGTTGAGAGAAGGAACATGGATAGTAGGGTTACTTCGATATGAAAAGCCTGGATAGTATGGTTGCTTCGATATGAAAATCCTGGATAGTAGGGATGTGAGAAGGAACCCGGGTAAGGTTACTTTGGGCTAAGTCTATGTAAAACTTCACGAGGAATTGGGGTAAGGTTACTTTGTGATAAGTTCGTGTAAAACTTTAGGATGAACCTGGGTAAGGTTACTTTGTGATAAGTTCGTGTAAAACTTCAGTAGGAGTCGGGGTAAGGTTACTTTGTGATAAGTTCGTGTCAAACTTCAGGAGGAACCGGGGTAAGGTTACTTTGTGATAAGTTCGTGTAAAACTTCACGAGGAATCGAGGTAAGGTTACTTTGTGATAAGTTCGTGTAAAACTCAAGATGAACCTGGGTAAGGTTACTTCGATATGATAATGTAGATTAGTTGACCCGTTTGATTTCCGGAACTGAGTTTCCATTAGTTGTATGTAGACGTGATCTGCATAACTACTGGATTCATTGAAGCTAATCGTCTTTTCCTGAAAAGATATCAGGGTTAATTATATGCGATGCATGAAATACAGGGTGAGATGATGCTCTCACAATAAATGAGATTATGTTGTATATGATATGTATACGTATGTCATGATGTATGTTCATGAAATGCTGTCGGGGTATGCTCGCGTCTGGGAAAATAAAACCATGACGGTTGCTGGAGATTTGCGAATATTCTGCCGAGAAGAGATGCTGGAGAATAACTCTGCGGGGACCAGACTTTAGGGGAAGAGATACTTTGTTGGTAGACCTGCTGATCTGGAGGAACAAACTTAGCTTGGGATGAAATTCCGTCGTTGGAAGTGATGAGCTCTGTTGGAGATTGAGCTTCTGTATCTGTAGAAATAGACTCCGCTTGGGGGATGAAATTTGTTGACTCGCCTGCGATTATGAACCTCGGCTGGGGATAGTTATGTCCTGTTTCGAGAATGCTAACATCAATGCCTTTTGGGTAATTTTACTCTGTGGGGAGTGCGTGTACTGATACTGATGTTCCAAAGCTGGCTCTATCCCGATACCTGATGGGCAGAGGAACCGTCGGATTTGGCACTTCTTATTTTTCCCTGTTTATGGAATTACGAGTAACTTCCTTTGTTTCTTATGTAAATATTTATGAGTAGAAATCATTCTCAAATGCATATATCAAAAATAAATCATTGGACGTTCTTGCAAAACAAAACCGAAAAAGAAAAAAAAACAGATTAAAGTTTTGTAAAAATGACTTGTATTGATTTTGAAATTGGCCTGTAATAGGCATTTTGTACAAGGAGGCTGACGTCCTAGTAAGAGAACGCCGCCGAAAGATAGAAATTATACAATTTGTGTAAAAGAAGGAAAAACAGCTATGTGAAACAACCCCATTAGGTTTCAACTCTACTATTTCCTTTATATCTTCAAGCGTCTCATCACTTTGCTACTTGGCCGAAGGTTGATCAGATTGATTGGCGCTTTCCGAGCTTGATAGTCGATACCGAAGTCTGGTCGCAAGATGATCCAATGAGACATAGTGATACACTTCAATCCCTAACTTTTTCCTGGATTGCCCTTTCGGGTTTTCAATCCACCGGGATACCCTTTTTTGCCCAAGCCTCCCTTTCGGGTTTTCGACTTGCCGGGTGTACAGATTTTTTCATTTTGATCCCTTACTTTTTCCTGAACCCTTTTGCTCAAGCCTCCTTTTCAAGTTTTCCACTTGTCGGGTGTACATATCTTTTTTGTTTTTACCCCTAATTTTTGCCCGAACCCTTTTGGTTCGCCGGGATGCCCTTATTTTTTCCTAGGCCAGTCAACCTAGCGAGTTTTTGTTCCTGCGTAGTATTTTCCGACTATGTCCACGTTCACCGGGTACGGAGAATTGTCACTTTCCATAGTAGTAAGTGTTTCCATACTACCAGAAGATGTTTGTTTGATCGTACATGATTCGTTGCTGGAATTCATGCCCAGTGTTCCAAGTGATTCAGATGGAGATCTGCCTCTGGGTTTAGTAGCGTGACTTATTTCATAAACACGAGAGTGTATGTCTCAGGTTTTTAAACAATTAGCTTTTACCGAAATACTTTATAGGCCAAGCGATTCACCGAATTCCCTAAGTCCGATTATCACATACTGGTATAATTAGTACTATTATTTTTAATTAAACTGTTTCCCCCAAAAATCGAATATTCATCGCTTAGTTAGACAAACTGTAGCATTAGATCGTATGAGATTGATCCCCAGTCTCTGTGGGTTCGATAATATTTTAAAACTAGAACGACTGAACTGTATACTTGCAGTTAGTATCCCGACAGACTTATAAAGTCCTGATCAAGTTTTTGGCGCCGTTGCCGGGGACTGGTAGTCAATTAATTACGATTCTTCTGTTGCGCGTTTAGACTAAGCAACAGACACCCTTTGTCGATTTGTATGCCAAGGACTCGCTCACAAGGCGAACCACTTGACAAATTGATGGACGAACCTGAACGCATTCTTTCCGTAAGACGTGCAGTCAGGGATTACTGTTTAAATCACGCTATTCCTTTACCTAAACCCGAAATCAAGATTGATTCTGAAATAGATTCTAATTCTTCCTCTTAAACCGAAACCAATCCAGAATTAGACATGGCCGAAGAACAAAGGACCCGTCCACTGAAGGAGTACGCAGCTCCATCACAACAAGAACCCCATAACAGCATTGCTGCTCCAGTAATAAACTGAAACGATTTCGAGTTAAAACCGTCATTGATATCAGCTATCCAACAACGCCAATTCTCTGGAGATCCTTCCGAGGATCCGAATGAACATCTTACAAAATTCGTTCAATTTTCTGACACATTTATAGCGAACGGTGTTAGTAAAGATGCGATAAGATTACGTCTTTTCCCTTTCTCACTAAGAGATAGAGCTTGGGCTTCGTTGCAATCCTTGCCATCAAATTCCGTCACTACGTGGGAAGGACTGAAGATTGTATTCTTGGCACGATACTTTCCCCCAAGCAAGACCGTTGCACTAAGAGCCCAAATCAACGGATTTAGGCAGAAGGATACTAAATCGCTATTCGATGCATGGGAGCGCTACAAAGATATGATGCGAATGTGCTCACATCACGGATTAGAAAAATGGCTGATAATCCACACATTTTATAATGGACTCTTGTACAACACAAGATTATCTATAGATGCCGCCTCAGGTGGTACACTGATGGACAAGCCTTATGACGAAGCTAACCAACTCATTGAAAACATGGCTCAAAACCACTATCAGTGGGGAGGAGAAAGAACATCTGTGGAGAAAACTCAAGCCAAAGGCGGGATGTACGAGGTTAGTAGCCTAGATAAAGTTAATGCTAAGGTAGATGCTCTTACCCAAAAGATAGAAAGCTTGACCTTGCCTCCTGCAGCTACCGTGGCTGCAGTTACCCCAAGCTGCGAAGTTTGTGGAGTTCCTGGTCACGTTGGAACCGAATGTCAAATCTTAGCAGGAATATCAGGTGGTCAGGTAAATTACGCTCAAGGAAATCCTTATGCCAATACCTATAATCCTGGTTGGAAGAATCATCCTAACTTCTCGTACAAGAGCAATAACGCTTTATATGCACCTGGCCAAGCACCTGCTGTACCTCCAGGGTATCAAAAACCCGCTGTCAATGTTCCTAACATTCCTAAGAAATCTAACCTTGAAATCCTAATGGAAAATTTTATCGCTAATCAAGCCCAACAAAACAAGGAATTTCTCAATCAAAACGTTCACACCGGTGAACAGTTAAAGCTATTAGCAAACAAGGTAGATGCCCTAGCAACTCACAACAAAATGTTAGAAACCCAAATCTCCCAGGTAGCACAACACCAAGCTAGTTCTGCCACACCTGCTGGTACATTTCCTGGACAGCCACAGCCCAATCCCAATGGACATGCAAATGCTATTACATTACGAAGTGGGACAGCCCTTGATGGACCGGTAGATCCTAGACTCCAAAACTCGACCATGTATCAAAAACCTGAAAAAGAAATAGAGAAGTCGAAAGATCAATCTGAAAATGTAGAGGAAGAAGCGAATGAGAACATAGAGGCTTCAGAAAAACCTTATGTGCCTCCACCACCATATAAACCACCAATGCCATACCCCCAAAGACTTGCAAAATCCAAGACCGAGGGGAAATTCAAGAAATTTGTAGAACTTCTGAAACAACTAAACGTCACTATTCTGTTTACAGAAGCTATAACCCAAATGCCGTCATATGCTAAATTCCTAAAAGAGATATTAGCTAATAAGAAAAAAATTGTTGAAAATGAAACCGTCATGCTAACTGCCGAATGTAGCGCCATAATTCAAAATAACATGCCTCCAAAGCTAAAAGATCCTGGTAGTTTCTCCATACCATGTGTAATTGGAAAATCTGTCATAGACAAAGCTCTATGCGATTTAGGATCCAGTGTCAGTCTAATGCCCTTATCTATTTGCGAGAAGCTCAAATTAGGCGACATGAGACCTACCAAGATGTCCCTACAACTAGCCGACAGATCAGTCAAATTTCCTGTTGGTATGCTAGAGAACATTCCTGTCCGAATAGGATAATTTTACATACCAACTGACCTTATAATAATGGACATCAAGGAAGATTCAAACATTCCCATCATCTTAGGAAGACCATTTCTAGCTACTGCAGGAGCCATCATAGACGTTAAGAAAGGAAAACTTACCTTCGAGGTAGGAGAAGAAAAAGTAGAATTCATTCTTTCCCAATTCTTTAAAGCCCTTGCTATAGTTGACTCATGTTGTCTCCTATACATCATTGATGAATATGTCAAAGAACTTGAATGCCAAGAAGACACCTACTCCGAGATGCTGAAAATTCAGACACCAACTATCCTCAAGAACGAAGACTGGAAACAAGAACACTTAGATGCCAACTTAAGCGAATGTTTAGCCTTAACGCCCGATCCTGACCCGACTAATAAGAAACCTGGTATAGAACTTAAAACATTACCTGAAGATCTTAGGTATGAATTCTTAGATAAAGAACTCGAACGACCAGTTATAGTCAATGCCAAATTAGGAGAGATCGAAACCGAAAAACTTCTTAGTGTGTTAAGGAAATATCCAGCCGCATTAGGCTATAATATATCAGATCTAAAAGGAATAAGCCCTTCTCTCTGTATGCACCGCATTATGATGGAGGAGGACTGCAAGACTTCTAGAGAACATCAAAGACGAATAAATCCTATCCTAAGTGAAGTCATTAAGAAGGAAGTGCAGAAATTACTAGAAGCAGGCATCATATACCCAATATCAGATAGCAACTGGGTCAGTCCAGTTCACTTGGTACCTAAGAAAGGAGGCGTTACGGTTATAACAAACACAAAAGGCGAATCGGTAGCACAACGTACTCAAACAGGATGGAGAATGTGTATCGATTATAGAAAATTAAACAAAGTTACACGCATAGACCATTTCCCATTACCATTCATTAATCAAATGCTCGAGCATTTAGCCAAACATTCCCATTTCTGCTACCTTGATGGATACTCAGGATTCTTTCAAATTCCCATTCATCCTGATGATCAAGAGAAAACTACGTTCACATGTCCATATGGTACATTTGCATACCGGAGAATGCCATTTGGACTATGTAACGCACTTGCAACTTTTCAACGATGCATGATGGCGATTTTCGCAGATTTTTTAGACGGAATCATGGAAGTATTCATGGACGATTTCTCTTTCTGTGGAGAGAGTTTCGACGGATGTTTATCAAACCTTGAATTAGTCCTAAAATGCTGTGTCAATGTCAACCTAGTGCTCAACTGGGAAAAATGTCACTTCATGGTGAGACGAGGAATTGTGTTGGGTCACATTGTATCAAACAGAGGGATTGAAGTCGACAAAGCAAAGATCAAAATTATCAAAAACCTTCAACCACCCAAAACAGTTAGAGAAATACAAAGTTTTCTAGGACACGCGGGTTTTTACCGATGTTTTATAAAAGATTTCTCTAAAATCACCAAGCCACTAACCGAATTATTAATGAAAGAGGCTGAGTTTATTTTCGAAGATAAATTCTTGAACGCATTTGAGACACTTAAAGAGGCCTTAATCTCAACACCTATTATGAAACCTCCTGATTGGAATTTACCATTTGAAATAATGTGCGATGCGAGCGACTATGCTGTAGGCGCAGTCCTAGGACAACGCAAAGAAAAAAAGCTTCACACTATCTACTACGCAAGCAGAACGCTCGATCCCGCACAGATGAGTTACGCCACTACGGAGAAGGAACTCTTAGTTGTGGTATTCGCGTTGGATAAATTTTGCTCCAACTTAGTAGGCGCTAAAATCATTATCTATACGGATCATGCTGCGATCCGATACTTACTAAGCAAGAAGGACGCCAAACCGCGACTGCTCAGATGGATCTTACTCCTACAAGAGTTTGACTTAGAAATAAAAGACAAGAGGGGAACTGAAAACGTGGTAGCAGACCATTTATCGAGACTAGATGGAATCCAAACCGAGAGTGTTCCCATAAACGAAGATTTCCCTTATGAACGCCTTATTGCCAAGCTAGAGATAAACCCTACCGACAGTTTAGATCAACATAATGAACCTTTAACAACTGCGATAGTAAAAGCGATTTGTACTAACACCACACTGCCATGGTACGCTGACTTCGTCAACTATTTAGCTGCCGGTGTTTTACCACCTGATTTGACGTACCAACAGCGGAAGAAATTTTTCCATGACCTTAAACACTACTTTTGGGATGAACCATTACTCTTTAAAAGAGGCGCCGATGGGATCTACCGTCGCTGCGTTCCCAATGATGAAATAGACGACGTCATTTCCCATTACCATTCCGCCCCTTATGGTGGACACGCTAGTACGTCAAAAACCTATGCAAAAATACTTCAAGTTGGCTTCTTTTGGCCTACCTTATGGAAAGACGTCCACATAGCAATTATGAACTGCGATAGATGTCAACGCACAAGAAATATATCTAGACGCAATGAAATGCCTCAAAAGGGAATCCTCGAAGTAGAAGTTTTCGATGTATGGGGAATTGATTTCATGGGACCTTTCCCCGCATCTTTTGGAAATAAATATATTTTGGTAGCCGTCGACTATGTATCAAAATGGATTGAAGTCATCGCTGCACCCAAAAACAATACACGTGTGGTACTAAAACTATTCAAGAATATTATCTTCCCACGATTCGGTGTACCAAGACTAGTGATCAGCGATGGTGGCTCCCATTTTATCTCTAGAATCTTCGAAAAGTTACTTTCCAAATATGGCGTTAAACATCGCATAGCCACACCATACCATCCTCAAACGAGCGGACAAGTGGAAGTGTCAAATAGGGAGATAAAATAAATACTTGAGAAAACCGTAGCCACATCCAGAAAGGACTGGTCCTCCAAGCTATTCGATGCTCTTTGGGCATATCGGACAGCTTTTAAAAGCCCTATCAGAACAACGCTGTTCAAGTTAGTTTATGGAAAATCTTGTCATTTGCCAGTAGAATTAGAGCATAAAGCTTATTGGGCCATACAAAATCTTAACTTAAATTATAAGAGTGCTGGCAAGAAACGAGTGTTAGATATCCATGAACTAGAAGAATTGCGTTTAGACGCTTATGCAAATGCTAAAATCTATAAAGAACGAACAAAAAAATGGCACGATAAGCGTATCTCGCGGAAAGACTTTAAGGAAGGAGACATCGTACTCCTATTCAACTCTAGACTGAAACTTTTCCCGGGAAAATTACGTTCCAAATGGTTTGGACCGTTCGAAATTAACAAAGTTTTCCAAAGTGGTGCGATAGAAATTAAAGGTAGTTCTATCGAACCATTCATAGTTAATGTCCAGCGCCTAAAGCACTACTTTAACGTCGGAAATATCGACTACTCGGCTTATCTTCAGTTAAGTGAGCCGCCTACCCCATACACCTAACTGAATAGGTGTTAACTGTCAAGCCGTCGACATAAAATAAAGGCGCTTCGTGGGAGGCAACCCATGTTTTACTTTAATTATTTTTATGCTTTAACTAGCTTTTATTTTTCTTTTCTCTTTCTTAATCTTTAAGACATTTTCATGATTTGCATCTCTTACTCCTTTCTATTTTTCTTCTGTTTTTATTTTTCCCTTTCATCTTTATTTTTCTTTTTAATTTAACTTTGGCAATTTCCTAACCCGAAAATACTTACTTAATTTCTCCTTTTTTCAAACTTTTATCAAATATTTTCAGGGGGGTAATTCTTTTACTTTCATATTTCGCGCTATGGATTGTGCAAACTTCATGAATGTCAAATTGCGAAGCAGACACCAAAGAAGACGGTTTGCAGACCTGGGTGAACGGGAGATATGCCCTACTATCTACGCAGATGATCATGCTATGACCGCCCTTGGCATTCGTGAGAGTGTCATGTACTTACTGCATCAGATTGGTTGGGACACTGCTCCTATCCGTTGACGGTTCTGTACCTACAAAAGGTTGACTCTTGAGTTCCTAAGCACCCTGAGTTTCATTCCAAATCATGGGATGGGATTCAACCCTGGGTTGATCACATTCAGGATGTTTAACATGGATTACACTTATAACCTACGGGAGTTTAGCCAGCTGCTTGGGTTCCCTTTTGGACCCGATGTTATCAGTATGACACAGGAGAACCTCTTGCCTAAATCTAATCTTGATTATTTCTGGGGAAGAATCGCTGGTAATAACCATCCTGAGCCGTCTGATCTTTACTCTGAATGCATCCATAACCCGGCTATCAGGTATTTCCACAAGATCATAGCCCACACTATCTTTGGCAAACAGCAGAATGTCACATTTGTATCCCACGATGAGCTGTTTATTATGTATTGTGCATCCCAGAGCCGTCCGGTGAACGGTGCAGCTTATATGCTCGCTAATATGGAGCGTATCATCCAGACTCCGAATGCACCAATCTTGTTGGGTGGGTTAGTTACCATGCTGTCTAATGCAATTGGACTCTGCCGGCCTATGCTCGGATCTGCCCCGCTTTATGGAATAAAGTCGATGGACATTGCATTCTGTTTCAACACTAGCATGATCGGAAACCTTGGACCAGATCAATTTGACCTTCTAGTTAATCATCAGATCGTCCACCAGTTTAAGCTTCCGTACCCTATCACCAGTGTGCACAACCAAAATAACTGGCTGTTTGACCTTCACCATCCTGCTTCACCGCCCTCCTCACCATCTACGGTTGACATTTATGAGGTTCCAAACACTACTAATGCTGATGAAGATCCTGCTACACCTCCAGGATACCATGAGTTCCCTGATCCTTGGGAACAGCAGGCTACTTCCGCTGAGACCGCGACCCAGGCTCCTGAGACTACTCCACCTCCACCTGCTGTTACCCTGGACTCCCTACATGAGGCAATTACGGACATGCGGGGCGAGCTGACTTCTCTCAGGGTGGACTTCATAACCTTCATGGACTTGGTGACTGATCAGTTGGACTACATGCATCATCATATGTTTCCGCCTCCCCGTGGCTAGAGTTGCCATTGTTATTCATTTTCTCCTCTCTCGCATTTGTACGTACAGTAGGGACACTGTTTAGTTTTAGTGTGGGAGGAATTTTGGTTATTATTTCAGCATTATCATTTTTATTCCTAGTTACTTTGAAACAATTTGTCATGAATTTATTCAATTAAAGTTTATTTTAATTTTCATTTCTTTTCATTTCCAGTTTACTGTTTTATTTACTGTCTATGTTTATACGTAATATTTCTATTTTGTTATGTAATGGTAACAAATATTACAAACTTTAAATTATTAGATTACCTCTATATTTAAAACTCTTATTAATTAAAATATTTCAAAAATTGAAAAAAAAAAATATATACTTCAAACCTTATTTCCAAGAAATTAATAAAATATAAAACTATAAACACCCCAACGGTCCTGTAACGGTCGTCTTATTAATGACGATGCCCGCGTTACGACCGTCACACCCTTGTGACGAGCGTAACGCGCCTTTTTGCCTCATGACGAGTGTCACACCCTCGTGACGACCGTCACGCAAACAGTGTATCAGAACGGCTATTGCAGGGAACCGTTCCAACTTTCAACCATCCCCTTCATAAACCCACTTCCTTCCTCCATTGTTACCACATCACACGAAAAACTACCCACTCACTCCATTCTTCTTATAATTTCTAAACTTCCAACACCAAATTACCATCCATACAGTACCCCATTTTCATATTCCAAAATCAAATCCTACCTACACCATGGCAAACAACCCACACGCTCCAACCATCAATTTCAGAATCGGCGAACAGGGAGAGAATCAACGATCAAAGTTTCAGAAATTTCAACGTCGAGGTCTCCAACCCACAAGGTACGTTGACATCGAATCCCTAAGGCGTTTGGGACTACTCGACAGTGTCCGCCGTTTATTGCAAAGTATGGATTTGTGGAACCTGTGCTGCGAACCAAGACCACCCTACGAAACTCTTACTCTTGAGTTCTTGAGTTCATTTGTTTACCTCACTCCGCCGGGTGTCACAAACCAACTGTCGGGCCTGGAAAAATTCCGCATGTTTGGCGTTGAGCACGAGTTGCCTCAATCCGACATCACGAGACTTCTAGGATTTTGTTCGGACGAAGGTGCTCATTTCCGGGTGCCTGATAGGTTTTGTGAGGAGGCTTTCAACTTGTGGCACAGTTTAACGAATATCCGTGCCGGATCCTACGACCACCTCAATGCCACCCACATTCACAATCCGGCCATCCGCTACTTCCATCGCATCCTTAGTAACACGATCTTCGCCCGCGACAGCAACCATAAGCTCAACTCCAAGGAGCTCTTCTTTTTACACTGCGTGTTCACTGGGAAAAAGATCAATGCCGCCCCGTTCCTGCTTGCCCACATCCACTCTATTTGTGATAGAGGTGGAAAACCATTTTATTTCGGAGGGCTGGTTACTTCAATTGCCATTGGTCTTAACTACGGTGCTGCTCTCGCAACCTTTCCTTCTATGGCATCGGCTTTGCTAACCTTGGATCACTGCAAAGCCGCACACCTCATCTACGAGCGGGAAGACGGCAGATTCCACCCTGTAATCAGGAACACTGTCTATCAGAATATCATTTTGCCGAACAGGGACCGAATCGATCCAAGTAACCGAGCAAACTGGTTGTTCGATCCTGAAATTCCCGCAGAGCATGCACCTGCCCATGAAGACCAACCTGCAGCCGCTGCAGACGAAGTACAAGAAGAGTTGGATAGTGCTCCTCCGGTCCACGACATTCCAGGATCCTCGTCTGCACCTCCTCCTATTAATCTTGAAGACATCCTCCGCGCCCTCCACATGCAAAACCAAATGAATGTGGTGCTTGAAAGGAGGCAAGCCGAGCAATTTGAGTCTCTGTGCGCCCAAAACGCTCAGATCTTGACTGGACAGCGCAACATGAATGAGGGTTAGATGAGGCCCTATCAGAGCTCAACGCCTTGAGGATAGATATGACCATCCTTGGTTTCCAAGACACCGACACTGAATCCACTCCTACCAGACGCTCTCGCACCAGGAGTAGAGGACGTGGTCACCAGTAGTCTTTTATTTCTATGTAATTTATTATTTTTCTGTTTCTTTTCTTTTCCGTTTGTTTTGTACTTGTACTTCCCCGCATATATACCGTAACATTGAGGACAATGTCGGATTTTGTGTGGGAGAGGTACCTTTCAATCTTTTATAAACTAGTAAATTCTTACGATATGTCTCGATTCAAATTCTTTGGTTTATTTTGCCATATCGAAAAAATTTTATTTTTGCATTAGCCCGACATACCTATTTTAACGAAATCCCGGTTGAGGAAGCCAAAAACAACATAACAAGATCGATACAGTTATGTCACCGTAGACTTCCTACTTACGCGATCCGCTTCAATAACCATTATACCGATATCTGGAGTTTTAAGTTCTAGAAGTAACCCCTAGTAGTTTATACTAGCAGTCAACACCGTCTTGACATAAACCACGTGGAGAATCGATGAATATAAGTGTTTGATGCCTGATTCTAAAAATATCCTTCCTATCTCGCTGCTAAAAGAAAAGAAAATTTGTGTACCAAAATAGACGGGCACATATAAGAGCCGAGCAAATAATGAAGGAATCCAGTGTTGGTTGGTTCAGAGGTATCTGGTTCTAAACTTGGTAGGGCGTTCTACGGCCCGATCCCCCACAACCTCCAATTTGGATAACATATGTAGGGTTGCCACATTCATGTACCAGACCCCGTGCTAAAGGATCAAAGTCACTAACCGGTTACTCCACTACGTGCGTGCTAAGACAAAGGGCTTAATGTGATTGCGCCAGAACGAAACCGGGTGAAATAGATACGAGGAACTCCGGGCAGAGTTATAGCGGAACTGTTGGATAGCTCGTTTAAAATTGAAGTCTACGGCTAAGCTTATTGCTTGTGTCATTAGCGTATCTTTAGTGTTTTACTCAAGTATCGGCCGAACCAACGAGGACTTCCCGAAACTACTTTAAAAATCCAAGGTATGTCACGCTTATGCGTTTAACAAAACTTGTCCGACCTTTCAAATGACTATTTGCTTGAGGACAAGCAAAGGTTTAAGTATGGGGGAATTTGATAACGAGAAAACATATCGTATAATTACCATGCTTTTCACTGATTTTATATTTCATTAAGTCGTATAACCCTCGATTATTCCGAGTTTATTTGTCTTTTTACAGGTATAACACTTGTCGACTCAAACCGATGGAAAAGGACAACATGAAGAAGGCTAGACAATAAACAAAGAGAAAAAGAATAAAAAAAATACAAAGTTTTCTGGAACAGTGACGGTCATCACGTCCCTGTGACGGGCGTAACACCCCCAACATAAGGAAACGCTCGTCACACACCACTGACGAGCGTAATGCACTACTTCAGCGCGTGACGACCGTCACCCACCTGTGACGACCGTCACGCGCGTGAAGGTGGACGTTATGCATGGATTGAGACGTCGGCGTTAAGGGCAGACTCGTTCTCCCTTTTTCTACTAAGTCCCCTATTTTCTTGCCACCACTATTAGTGCTCTTGTATTTTCTCCACTAAATACTTCATCAAGAATTCAAAAACTGCTGATTTTCCTATGCTATATATATGTGTACCAGTGCACAATTCAAGGGTCGAAGAATTTTCCTCAGAACAAATATTATTTTCTGTTTGCAGTTATTTTCCAATTTGCTTGTTTTGGAATTTTGTTTTCACATTCCTGTAATTTTCATTCAAAGTCTTAGTTTTTAGTTTTAAGTGTTAATTCTTACTTCAAGAATTAACACGAATTATTTACTGCAATTCAAGCTCGAGGATTGGATTATTGTAATACCTCAAGATTACCATAGCAACTTTGATTCCAGGTTTTTTATATTGCAATTATTATTCATTCAGTTTTTATAATATGCCAATTACTGCCATGAATTATATTTTGAACTATATTGTTGTTAAGTTAATTATGTCTGGCTAAATTATTAATACCGGTATGTGACCGTAAGAACTGAAAGAATTCAGTGATACCTTGGCCAAAAATATTTATAAAACAATTTCTGGTTTCCAATTTCCAAGATTAATTTAAATATCCTTGTCACGAGAGTGAGAGGTTAATTAACACGACTTTGCCACGAGAGTGGGAAATTAATTAAGGCAAGAACCTGCATGCGAGAGCTGGGGTTCAACCCAGATAGTGGTAACAAAACATTGATTTTTAAATACACGAGAGTGTTTTAATAAATTAATTAAATTCAAATTGTTTTCAAAAAGTGTTATTAAATTTAAAGTGCATCCACTAGGTTTAGTAGCATGACTTATTTCATAAACACGAGAGTGTATGTCTCAGGTTTTTAAACAATTAGCTTTTACCGAAATACTTTATAGGCCAAGTGATTCACCGAATTCCCTAAGTCCGATTATCATATACCCGTATAATTAGTACTATTATTTTTAATTAAACTGTTTCCCCCAAAAATCAAATATTCATCGCTTAGTTAGACAAACTGTAGCATTAGATCGTATGCGATTAATCCTCAGTCTCTGTGGGTTCGGTAATCTTTTAAAACTAGAACGACTGAACTGTATACTTGCAGTTAGTATTCCGACAGACTTATAGATTCCCGATCAGCGTGCTTTGAACTCCGATTCGTGGATATCTTGGAGTTCAGTGGCGAGGTACTTTATTTGCTCTTCTTGATCTCAGGAAGCTTGTGCCAAACTTTGGATTTGGGATCTCAAACTCTCCTCTATCACCTTCTTGTCATGTGTTTCCTTTTCAAACCATCTAGTGTACCTCACAATTTCAGCAGCGGCCTCTTCTAACCTTTGGTTGTGAGAATCTAGGTTGAACGTTGCACTTAACAGCCCCTCAGTTGTATGCTTTCATTTGAGACTTTCTTTCTCCACTTTCCTTTGACTCTTATCAATTTGCTCGTCCTTTGACTCAAGTATAAGTTGCATCTGTTTCTTTTCTCTGGTCAGATTGAGGAGGTTGACTTCCAGTGCTTCTTTCTCTTTTTGAGCTTGCTTTAAGGCGCTTTTCAAATCATCGACTTCTTCCAAAGATATAGGTGTTATCTCTGGGACCTCTGACTTGTACTCTGGATCTTTCTCGAATGGCAGCTTGATAATTTGTACCCCGTCTTGGACCCATTTGGTGTAGGTTTCTCTTGCTATGGCATTCCTTCTTTCAGCCTTCCTTTTGTTAACCTTGTTCCAGGTTCGAATAACCTTGTTGAGCAGCCCCTGGTCTTCTATACCCATATTATGGATGATAAATGGTCGGAGTTGTTCGTTTGAAGGTTTGTCTTCCAAAGGATACCCTAGCTGTCGTAGGGCCAGAGTAGGGTTGTAGTTAATATAGCCCCGCAATCCAAACAAAGGGACATTAGGAAAATCCCCTCAACTAATAATGACATCACCAATATCCAACTTTCTTGCATACCATAGTATTGAGTTTGCAGTGAGAGACCTTAATTTTTGTGGCCACTCACACCTGGTCTATTATGGGATCATATAGTCTTCCTTGTAAAGATGAGTCATGAACCAAGTATATAGAAGCGGGATGCAACAATTTAGCGTGCCTCTTCTTTTTTCATACATCATATGCAAAGTGTAATAAATGTCAGCAACTACGGCGGGAGTAGGATCCGTATTAAAGACTTTCGCTCCCCAAAATATGCTAATGGCCGCGGGGTCAATGTAGTCCACAGTCCGAGGAAATAAGATTACACCAAATACCAACATCCCTAAACAAACAACACAAGATTCCCACTCCTTATAATTAGCAAATTCTAGTGCCTAAGCTTCCAGGTATATTCTTTTGATTCCTTGTATCGGACCTTCTCTTTGATAATTCTGCACTAATTCAGGATAGGGGATCCCTAGGCCTTTTGCCAAAGCTTTGACTTCATTACTTTGTATAATACCTACACAGGCCTTTTCTTTGGAGAAATTCAGGATTATGTGAAATTCCTCCAGAGACGGTTCTAGTTGGAAGTCTTGGAAGGTGAAACATCTCAATGGAGGGTCATAAAACTGAATTAGAGCAGAGACTGCATCCATCTGTACTTCTACTTTAGCCAAATCAAAGGTATCCCCATAGCGGTGAGTGTACATCTTCAGAGCTCTTTCGGACAATTTACCCTTTATAGTTTTGATTTCAGAAAGGTCAGGCTTGCAGGCGTTGACGCGGACAAGGTGTTTCCCTTTTGTATCCATTTTTAAGACAGTCACCAAAAATCTTGATTTTGTTATCTTTTATTTTGTACCCTGTGAATAAGACAGATAAAAGGAAAAAATGATGAACATGATATATACATGAATGCATGAATGTATAAGTGCTGGATTGAGTAACGGGATTTTGTGACAGTTTATTGTGATGGGTACCCCTATGAGGTGGGCTCTTTAATTTTGACCTACGGTAAATCTACCCTCCCAAAAGGTGGCTTCATTAAGGGTATAATGAATAACACCAGAGGGAAAAAGGCACAAGTGCCTCCCTTAGGTGGAGCCTCTTTACGGACTGAAACTTTCGTCTCAAAGTTGTGAAAGGTCTCGTCATGAGATTTTGGGTTAAGGTCGTTACAAAGAGTCATGGGTGACCTTCCAAAGTCCTACTCATCAAAAGGATATCTCTCGATAAGTATTCCTTTTTCGCAAGTTCACCGACTCTAAGCGAAGTCGCCACATAAACTCGAAGGGATGATATACCCCCTAAGCTAATAGACGAACCTTCTTTTTAAGGTTTATTGGAAAAAAAAATTTGAGATAAAAACCTGCCAGATAGCAAATATATGATAATAAAAGAATTTGACGGTAAATAAATAAATGTAATAAAATAGATAAATGCAATAAATAAATAAAGCAAATAAAAATAAAAACTCAAAAGAACCTAAACCTAGGATTAAGGAGAGTCCCCAGCAGATTCTCCAGCTGTAGCAACTGGTTTTGTAATCAAGAGTCACCACTATTAGTTTTTATCCTAGGGAAGAGAACCTAACAGAAAACCCTAATTCGCAGACAGAGATTCTAGGTTACGGACTCAATTAGATGAAAGGAAGGTGTTAGGAACCTTTCATCCACATTGTTCACAAGGATATCAAGCTCTAGGTTTAGGTTTAAGGTAAACTTGATTTTAAGTTTTAATTAGAGAGACTCGCCATGATTTTAGATCGTATGCCTACGTATCCTCTTATGAGGAATCAGAGTCCCAATTCATAGTTCGTATGGGTTGGTGTCTTTTACGGGTTTGCAAACATATTTTGAATCACATCGCACTCGGTTGGGAGTGGTGATTGCGGAGATTTTGACTGAGTATGCAGTAAGCCAAAATTAGGTTGAAATCCATTTGCAAAAAAGAAGACTGTTGATTAGCTTAATTTGTTCGCGAAAATGGTTTGAGATTTGTTTGTGTTTTATAATAGTATTAATTACAAAAATATGAATGAATGCGTGATAAAAGGCATTTAATGCAATATACGTGAAAATAATATACGTACATGAGTTTTTTTGAGAAAATAATTTATTTATGATAATATAAATGATATTTACAATTGATGAATAAAATAACAATTATTATTAATAATAATATGATATAAAATTAATGTTACCAATAATAATAATTATTAAATAAAGAAATAAATAATATAAAAGGAAAATATAAGAAAATATAAGAATTAATTAAAAAATAGAAAGTAAATCAATTAACCAGTGGGTGCAATTTTGGTTATAGAGTAAAACCGTGGGGGTGCTAAAAATAGACTGGGCTAGGCCTAGATATAAATTCCTAGGGGGGTGTATCTGGCTTTGTGTTTTAGTAATTGTTGACAAGGAGGGTGCAAACAGCAGATGGGCTAGGGCCAAATGCAGTAAGAGGGATCCAGACGTATCGTTTGTGGCGCGGAGTACAGAGTTACATTGGAGACTTGGCTTATGGCCGTTTGATGAAGATCCAATAGATCTAAACGAAAGGCGCATGATAATTGATATGTACTCGCATATATGGTATCCAAACAAAGTTTTAATATTTTTTGTTTTGTTTTCAATTTCAGTCTCCCGTCTCTCTCTCTCTCACAAACCCTTCCCCCAATTGCTTCCTTCACCAAAACCCTAAGGCCAATTCCCTCCGGCGGCGGCGAAACGAAACCTACCCCAAATCACAACCCCCAACCTCAAACACCCCAAAATGAAAGAAAAGAAAAGTTAAGGAGTTATACCCACGCCGCGACCATATCATTCTGATTTTTTGAGCTTTTTCGATTTGGGACTGATCCCTTCTTCTTCTCCGTATGTTTACAGGTCCCGGTAGCAGCTCTGAAGATTAATGGAAGTGTACGACGGAGGAGCGATGGTTCAAGGGTGATTAGGGTTTCCGATCTGGAAACTCTAATCACTTTTGCTTCTGGATCTCCAATGATAAAGGTTTCGTCAAAATTTCCGTCTTCCAGTCTTTTTCTCCTACTTTTTCCCGACCCCTTCTGTATTCTTTTCACTTTCTTTTTATAGGGTTAGCAGTTTAGGGTTTTTTTATTTGCTGTTACAAAATTAGGGTAATTATGGATTCTTTAATTGATTGGGATTATAATGTATAGAATTGATTTTGTTTACTGTAAGTTTTATTGTTTTCAGATATGAAACAAATTTGTTCTGTAATAAAATTAATGTTGAAAGAATTGATACGTTTTCATCCCTTTCTAAGATTTGATTATATTAGGTCTTCTGTAAATTTATGTTTTTGTTTGTAACTGATTCTGGGCTTGGACTTTTTAGATTTTATCTGTAAGAAAAATATGGAATTTGCTTTTTAGAAGATTTGATTTGCAGATAAATCTCTATAGTACTTGTTATATTGAAGTAATATGTGCGTAAATATTTGGAAATTGATACAGTATGCGTTGCACTTTGGGGCCTTAAACTGTTTTGCAACATATCTTCCGCCCAATAGCATTTTTGTTTATTGCAACAACCTTAGTACCTTGCTGTGGACCGGGCCTGATCTTTTGGGCTTCAAAATACATTTTCAGAAACAATACTTATAAAACAAATCCCTAAATAGTATTTAATAATAAAATAAAATCAAAAGTGATGTTTTAATAATATTACTTAAAATAAAATAGTAACAACATCATAAACTCTAAAAATGAAAAATGGGTCCAGCATAATATTTTGTTTATTGCAATACCTCGGATTGGGCTTCTTTGTAACAACTTGGACCCAACATAATAATTAATAAGACAATGTTTAATAAATATGTTTTTTCTCTTGAAACAAACCAAAATAGAATTATTTTCAAAAATGAATTAAATAGGCTTAATAAGATATACACCCCCTTTCGTACCTAAACGAAAATGGGCCATCCCAATGTTTTCCGTTTCTTTGGGCCTGTAACTTGAAATTACACCACCCTTTGATAATTACTAACAACAATAACATCCTAGTGGACCATTATACAAGTAAAATTTAATTTTCATTTTAAAATATTTTTAATATTCGAATATCATGGGCCATTGGCCAACATGCTTTGTGAATGGGCCTGTGGGCATCTAGGTCTTACTGATTTAGAAAGCCCCTCTCCCTTGAATTAGGATATACCCCTCTATTGACTTGAATTCTTATAAATAGGCCACCAGATATTGATGGACCATCTTTAATTAGAAATTTCTTCTATTTAAATCTTGAAATATAAAATCATCGCGGTAGGACAAA
This sequence comes from Vicia faba, assembly GCA_948472305.1. Classification (NCBI taxonomy): domain Eukaryota; kingdom Viridiplantae; phylum Streptophyta; class Magnoliopsida; order Fabales; family Fabaceae; genus Vicia; species Vicia faba. Next base: position 1,411,386,979 of record OX451736.1, read on the forward strand.
TTTGGGTTACGAAAATGACAACAACTCTACTCAACATGCATGCAAAACCATTTCCTCAAAAGGTTCCTTGATGAACTGGGTTCACCCTACTCGCACCATGAATCCACCATGCTCGGATTTGGGATATGTCACCAATTGATCTTACTAGAATTGTGACTTGTCTCATTGATTAACAACAACAACAACAACATTGTGATTGCATGTATAAACACATAAATGAAACAACAACATAATGTTTAAAGTCCCCTCCCAAAAATAAACAAAACATGCATTGACCAAATAATAAGAGTCCTCCCTACTCAAAATATTATTCCCTGATCACAATAATAACATCAATATTATTCAACCATCACAACAAAACAACATCGTCTTAACAACATCATCAATATCATACACAACCATTAATTAATGTTACGATATTTGACAAACAAAATGAAACATTAGAACCTCAACAAATACATATTCACAAGCATTCAATCATGTTTATTCATTATAACATCAACACATCATCAGATAAGCACAAAGATTTGTTAATCGATCATACAAGTCATCACAGACATCCCTATAGTGGGCACCTGACTACTACTGAAGTATTTCACCAAGCACTACTATGGGGTACCTCTTAGTGTTAGATTTCTAGCGCTTCAAACGAAAAGTCATTTATACGTATGGATTAAAAGTTTTACCAAAATAACCGGCGAACCAATATATTATTGTCACACACCAATCTATGGGTCCAACATGTGACAAACCTATTTCTAAAAAGGAAACCCCGAGAAGGACATGTGGCATAATAGTTAAGAGTATTCTTGTTTAATTAAGAAGTCTTTGACATTTCTTTAATCACTTGGATTAAGTACTTAATAGATTACACAATGTAAAAATGTTTCCTAAATGATTACGAACACTCTCGGTCAATCTCACATGCATCTTCACGGCTCCTTTATTGGTTTTAAGGTAATTTAGGAAAAGAGATTGATTTGAAACTATTTTGATTTGTGTGTGTGTGCGTGTGTGTGTCTGTTTGTGTGTGCATTTATGTGCTTATGTGTGAGTGTGTATGCTTGTGTGCATGTGTGCGTGTGTGTGTGTGTGTGCATGTGTATGTGTGTGTACGCGTGTGCGTGTGCATGTGGATGTGTGTGTGTGTGACTTACGAGTTACTCTTATATCCTTACAATACGCTATGGGAGTTTTAACGCTTCCTCTCATTCACATTCTTTATCAAATATTTCGTGGTTAGAGATCATCACAGACTCCATCAAATACCGCTTGACATTGAGTATTGCCAGTATTTCATTTGACTTAATAACTTGACCTTGTAAACAAACATATTAATCAGGATAGGATAGACCATTTTTTATCATAAAGTCTATAACGCCTGATAAGTGATTAGGAGGGCACCCCACAACATCAAACTCAGATAATAATGCAACACATCACCTTAAACATACTTCCTTTGTTTTCCTTACTAATTTATTTAATTTCAGATAACAATTTTTTATTTTATTGAATTGATTTATTTAGCATAGTTTAAGTATTAAGCTTAAGTATTTTTCATAATTTAGAAATTAAATAAATACATTTATTACAATTGTGGGGCTAAAGCAATGTCTTTTATATATTTATTGAAATAATGTAATTGATTTATTATACCTTATAGATTAAAGAAGTGTATTTATTTTTGATTTAGATTGATTTCTTAATTTTTTTTTGTTGTTTTAATTTTTTAATTTCTAAAACGTTTCATTTTAGTCTTTTTTTATCTAACTAACGAGAAATTTAGCGATCGATTACAAAGTTTTTTTATCGTTCATTAGACAATATTGACAAAAATGAAATATTTTAAAAGTTAAAGTATCAAGGTGATACGAAAAAAATTAAAGGATTAATTTAAACCCAAATATATAATTAAGGGATCAACTCGACAAACAATATTAAACTTCAGCATAAACAAGTAATCAACTGCAAAACATAACTAAAATGTTCTCAATCTAGATGCTACATGAATCAAAGCACGACATTACCAAATAAAGTGACAACTAAGAGAAATAACTTCTAGAACCAACTTCCACTTACAAAAGTAAACTCTACTCCAGAGTATCTGCAAAATATATATAATGGACAACATCAAAGCAAAGGAGGGTGATAATACATTTAAATAATAAACAGTGCACAAAATAATCAGAATAGATTCATGCACTACAAAATCAAACACATTTTAACATGCACCTCGATGTCATGTATTCGCATCTCACCCTCATCTCAATCAAACTCATACAATTCAAACAAAATTACTCATAATCATAATCACATCTCATTATCATGCACTAAAACATACTCACATATTTTATTTATGCAATGCTACTCATGACAACGACTCTACTCAACATGCATGTGAAACCATTTTATCAAATGGTTCCTTGATGAATTGGGTTCACCCTACTCGGACCATGAATGCACCATGCTCGGATTTGGGATATGTCACTAATCGATCTTACTAGAATTGCGACTTGTCTCATTCATTAACAACAACAACAACATCGTGATTGCATGTCAAAACACGTAAATGAAACAACAACATAATGTTTAAAGTCCCCTCCCAAAAATAAACAAAACATGCATTGACCCAATAATAATAGTCCTCCCTACTCAAACAATAATTCCTTGATCACAACAATAACATCAATATTATTCAACCATCTCAACAAATCAATCTCATCTTAACAACTTCATCAATATCATACACAACCATTAATCAATGTTACGATATTTGTCCAACAAAACGAAACATTAGCACCTCAACAAATACATATTCACAAGCATTCAATCATATTTATTCATTATAACATTAACGCATCATCAGATAAGCACAAAGATTTGTTAATCAATCGTACAAGTCATCACAGACATCCCTACAGTGGGAACCTGACTACTACTGAAGTATTTCACCAAGCACTACTATGAGGTACCTCTGCACGTTAGACTTCTAACGCTTCAAACGACAACTCATTTAAACGTATGGATTAAAAGTTTGACCAAAATAACCGGTGAACCTATATATTGTTATCACACACCAATCTATGGGTCCAACATTTGGAAAACCTATTTCTAAAAAGGAAACCCCGTGATAGACATGTGTCATAATTGGTTAAGAGTATTCTTATTTAATTAAGAAGTCTTTAGCATTTCTCTAATCACTTGGATTAAGTACTTAATAGATTACGCAATGTAAAAATGCTTCCTAAATGATTACAAACACTCTCGGTCAATCTCACATCATCTTCACAGCTCCTTTATAGGTTTTAAGGTAATTTAGGAAAAGATATTGATTTGAAACTATTTTGATGTGTACGTGTGTGTGTGCGTGTGTCTGTTTGTGTATGCATTTATGTGCTTATGTGTGAGTGTGTGTGCTTGTGTGCATGTGTGTGTGTGTGCGTGTGCTTGTGTATGTGTGTGAGTGTGCACATGTGCGTGTGTGTGTGTGTGTGTGTGTGTGACTTAGGAGTTAATCTTATATCCTTATAATATTCTATGGGAGTTTTAACGCTTCCTCTCATTCACATTATTTAAAACGTCAAAATCCTTTGCTTTCTTTATTATTAATTCAACACATCATCTCATACTTGACTTCTTCTAACTATCGAGGCTTTATAGCTTCTTCATAGACAACATCATCAAATATTTCATTGTCAGAGATCATCACAGACTCCATCAAATACCGCTTGACATTGAATATTGTCAGTATTTAATTTGACTTAATAACTTGACCTTGTAAACAAACATCTTAATCAGGATAGGAAAGAACATATTTGATCATAAAGACTATAACGTCTGATAAGTGATTAGGATGGCACACCACAACATCAAACTCGGTTAATAATGCAACACATAACCTTAGACATACTTCCATTATTTTACTTACTAATTTATTTGATTTCAGATGATAATTTTTTATTTAATTGAATTGATTTATTTACCATAGTTTAAGTATTAAGCTTAAGTATTTTTCACAAATTTGAAATTAAATAAATACATTTATTATAATTGAAAGACTAAAGCAATGTCTTTTATTTTAGGTTTAGATTGTGTAGAGGTAGAAATGTTGAGACTAAGTCATTGGATTGACTTAACTCACACAGATCAAATAATAATCACCACTGCGCTTTATTATTTCCAAATGGATGGGAAAAGAGCGAATAACCCAAAAGAGAGGGAGAGAATCTAAGTTTGGGGGTTGGTTATCTAAAGGGAAGGTATTAGCACCCTAAACATCTACAATATTCGACATGAACCTTTAGTTCCTACTTACCACCTTCTGTTGGTTAATTTTAAGAGACGAGACATCATCGTCTTATCAGAGTGGAAATTATACTTACTACCCACGGTTATGAGAAAGGAGAATTTGTGTCATCTCAAAGTAGAGGATATAGCTTGGATTTTGAAATCAACAAAGCTTCACTCAACACCCAAATGGAAAATATCTCCCTTCACTACATATTTTAGAAGTATAGTAGTTTGCATCAATATAAGGATTGACAAGAGTTTAATCTTTTGAGAAAAGCTTAAAGTAAAAACAAATCCAAAGTGGAAAAATTGTTTGAATGAGATTGATTGAATTTTAGTATTCTCACAAAAATTATCAAAGTATTATGAAGTTGTTTAAAGTTTGATTAAGAAAATATTTTTTTGAACATGCATGGACCTAAGTCCAAATTTATTGCGAAAGCAGTTCAAGTTTAAAAAACAAGAATAGTTTTGAAAAGGAAGGAGATGATTTTTTGAAATTAAAGAAAGTGAAGATGTGAAAAACACAAGAAGGGGGGTTGAATTGTAAAACTTTAAATCAAATGCAGATAACACTGTATTTTTATCCTAGTTCGTTTGATCTCAAACTACTCCAGTCCACCCGTCAAGGTGATTTCGCCTCTCTCCAACAAGGTCTTAATCCACTATATTCAACTGAATACAAAACTACTTTAACAACTGTTAAAGCCTTCTTGAGTCTAACCACATACCGGTTTATCTCAAGGAAATTCTCTTACAGATAATTGAACAAAAGTGTGTTTGATGTTTTCTAGTAAAACTATATATCACAATTGTGATAATACACAATATTAAGCTTAGAATAAAACTAGACTTCTAATGCTTGTGTGTAGGCGTGGTTTAATGCTTTAACAAATTGTATGAATGAGTTCGTTTACGTAGGCGTGTATGCGTGAAGATTATTAGCCTTTTCTTTTCTCACACAGTCTTGTTTATATAGCCACGGAAGAGATACGTTGGTTGTCCATAAATCCATTTCAATGCTAATAACGTTATTTCCTTTTTGAGAAGATCTTTGTCTTGGAATAAAGCCGTTGGTAATAAATTTGTCTTGAATGCTTAGTAACGTTGACACTTCAGAGCCTTCTCTGCTTATGGTAATCAGAGTGTTCTTTCCTTTATGCTGACGCTTCTGAGTGCTGATGACTTGGTTAGGATCTTGATCAGAGTCAGAGTATTTTATGCGCAAATTATGTTCATCAGGCTTCAACATATAGCACATGTTATTTGATCTTCTGATGCTGACATATCTTATGATGCTAATGTTGATACTGATATTCTGATGCTGATTCCATCATAGTTTCTGTAAATACACAGCATAATTTTAAGTAGCATATATGTCTTATATAAATCTTACAATTTATTTAATCTTGTATTTTGTTATCATCAAAACTCTAACTGAGGGTTGTAGAATCAAACTATGTTCTAACAATCTCCCCCTTTTTGATGATGACAAAAACCGGATTGTTTTCAATTAAAATTAAAGAATAAAAGGTATCAGAGATAAACAAATAACGAATAAAAGGTATCAGAGATAAGATAAGGAATAAAAGATACCAGAGCAACGAAGAGAAAAACTCCCCCTGAGTTGATTACTTCCCTTTAATTCCATGAGACCTTGAGCATCAAAACTTTACTTTATCAGAGTTCATCAGATTCATCAGATTCTTGTACCTGTAAGCTTTTCAGAAGAAAGAAATTAAAATATATCAGAATGTTAGAATGTTTGAGACTTATGTCTCAGTAATCCGTTATTGAAAAATATCATTCTTTCTCCCCCTTTTTTGTCAGTTATCAAAAAGCACAAATAATCAGAGTTAAAATGATCAGAGCTAAAAAAGCGTTTATATTAAAAACAGAAGCAATGATAAGTTCAGAACACGTAAAATATTACAGACAAACATGTAAAGAAAACAAGGAAAACACAAGAAAATTCTAAGAGGAAGGAGGAAGTCGTGTGAACAGAGCTTCCAACATGCTCTTGATTTGATTGCTGGTTTCCTCTTGCTGAGATACCATGTTTGCTATAGCATCAATTTTGATGTCCTGCTTATCCATTCTTTCATTCATCAACATATCAGATCTTTTCAAGTCCCTTATCTTGCTGGAGGGAAGTCCCAGCGTCAAAATTTCCCTTGCAATTAGGGCAACATCTACACACCTTTCTGCCATATCAATACAACGAATACCACCACCATTGTACCCTATGAGTCTTGCAATCAGGTCTTCAGTGATAACAATCTTCTTCCCCATGATGTAAGACGTAACTTGATGATTTGAAGAAGAAGCGTGAATCCAAAATTCCTTTACCAGAATAGGAAATGTTAGACCCACCAGCCTGTCAAAATAATTTTCCCAACCTTGAGCTTTAACCTCTTCAGATAAATCAAAACCATTCTCTTTGAGACTGTTGAAATCCACAATTAGTTCAGACAGAACTTCAAGATTCTTGATTGGAATGAGAAGCAATCTTTGTGAAGTGTGTATAAATAGATTTCTAAAAAGGTTTTGAAAACATAAACGTTAAGAGAGAGAAATTAATAATGATTATTAGCATTTAATGATAGCTGATTTTAGGGGATTCAGAAAGATATTTGGAACAGTTACCCATGACATGTGTCTCAATGTGTCCAATCAGCACTTTGCCTTTTCAGAAATGTGAACGCATGTTCAGCCTCAAAAAATGGCTGATGACTGGATGACACTTGTTTGCTTGAGTGAACAGCACATTTCCATCCTAGAAATGAAGCGCTCAAATCTTCATGGATAGATTCTGATACAATCTGCACTTCTAAAATTCTGAAGGAAGATTGATCAGTAGTTCACAGAAAATAAACAGAGTTTTGAAGGTTAATATATAAAATTAAAACAATTTCATTCTGGGCAAAGCTTCATGCTGAGATGTTTCAGAATGAAGTTGAACCTATCTTCAGAAAGTGGTTTTGTGAAAATATCATCCCATTGATGGTCTGTGTTAATAAATTTTAAATTTAAATTCCCTTTCTGAATATAGTCCCTAATAAAATGATGTTTTATTTCTATATGCTTAGCCCTAGAATGTAAAATTGGATTTTTACTTAAGCAAATAGCAGAAGTGTTGTCACAGAGGATAGGAATGTTACTCTCAAAAATCTGAAAGTCCTCAAGTTGACTTTTCATCCAGAGCATTTGTGTGCTGCATCCAACTGCTGCTATGTATTCAGCTTCTGCTGTTGATAGAGCAATTGTGGATTGTCTTTTGCTGGACCATGAGATCAGATTTTCTCCCAGAAACTGGCAGCTTCCAGAAGTGCTTTTACGTTCAACTCTGTCTCCAGCAAAATCAGCATCACAGTATCCTACTAAGCTGTAATCACTTGATTTTCTATAAAACAAACCCAGATTAGTAGTACCTTTCAGATACTTGAAAATTCACTTAACTGCTGTTAAGTGAGATTCTCTAGGATCTGATTGGAATCTTGCACAAATGCATACACTGAATAAAATATCAGGCCTTGAAGTTGTCAGATAAAGAAGAGAACCAATCATACCTCTGTAGACCTTCTGTTCTACCTTTTTACTTACCTCTTCTCTTTCCAGAATTCACGTGGGATGCATTGGAATCTTTGATGGCTTACATTCTGATAGATCAAATTTCTTCAGAAGTTCTCTGACATATTTGCTATGATGAATGTAAGTTCCTTGTGGGGTTTGATTAATCTGAATGCCCAGAAAGAATTTCAGTTCCCCCATTAGGCTCATCTCAAATTCCGCCTGCATACACTTAGCAAACTTTCTTCCCAGAGAAGGTTTAGTAGATCCAAATATGATATCATCAACATAAATCTGACATACTAAAATGTCATTCTTAACTGTCTTACAGAATAAGGTTGTGTCCACTTTCCCTCTGGTGAATTCCTTTTCTAACAGGAAGTTACTTAGTCTTTCATACCAAGCTCTGGGAGCTTGTTTCAGACCATACAATGACTTCTTTAGTTTGAAAACATATTCTGGATTTTTTGAACTTTCAAAACCAGGGGGTTGGTGCACATATACCTCTTCTTCTATATAGCCATTTAAGAATGCACTCTTAACATTCATCTGATACAAAGTGATGCCTTTATTAACAGGAAATGAAATTAAGAGTCTGATAGATTCTAACCTGGCGACTGGAGCAAAGGTTTCTGTATAGTCTATCCCCTCTTGCTGACTATAACCTTGTGCTACCAATCGTGCTTTGTTTCTGATGACTTCACCTTGTTCATTCAGTTTGTTTCTGAACACCCATTTTTGTTCCAATGACGTTGAATCCTTTTGGTTTGGGAACTAGATCCCATACGTCATTCCTTGTGAATTGATTCAGCTCCTCTTGCATTGCTAGAATCCAGTCATTGTCCAGAAGTGCTTCATCAATTGATGATGGTTAAATTAGAGAAACAAGTCCCATGAGGGATTCTTCAGAGTTTCTAAAGCTAGATCTTGTTCTGATTGGATCTTCCTTTCTTCCTAAGATTGTTTCTTCTGGGTGATCCATGCTGCTTCTGGATGGTCTTTTCTGAATTTGATCAATAGAAGGTGTTGGATTGCTTGCAGTGCCTCTTTCTGATGTTGAGGGAGTGTCTCTGTTAAGAGCTTCTGATGACTTGTCTTCAGTACATGTGAATTCAACTTCAATACCTGCAAGTAATTCATTCTGCTTTGACTTTGGAGAGTCAAGCTTATCATCAAAACGAACACTTATTGATTCTTCAACAATCTGTGTTTCTGTATTGTATACTTTGTACCCTCTTGAGCGTTCAGAGTATCCTAACATAATACACTTTTGTGCTTTAGAGTCAAACTTGTTCAAATAATTTTTTGTATTTAAAATAAAATAAATACATCCAAATGGATGAAAATATGAAATGTTGGGCTTTCTGTTCTTCCACAATTCATATGGAGTCTTTTCCAGAATAGGTCTTATGGAGATTCTATTCTGAATGTAGCACGTTGTGTTTATTGCCTCTGCCCAGAAGATCTTAGCAACGTTAGTCTCGTTGATCATGGTTCTGGCCATTTCTTGCAATGTTCTGTTCTTTCGTTCTACAACTCCATTTTACTGGGGAGTTCTAGGACAAGAGAAGTCATGCAGAATGCCTTTGTCATTAAAGAATGACTCAAAATCTTTGTTTTCAAACTCTCCACCATGATCACTTCTGACTTTTACGATTCTAAGATCCTTTTCATTCTGAACTTGGTTGCAGAAGGTGACAAACACAGAGTGTGACTCGTCCTTGTGTCTTAAGAACATTACCCATGTCCATCTACTATAGTCATCTACGATTACTAACCCATACTTCTTGCTACTGACTGAAGCAGTTTTAACTGGTCCAAATAAGTCAATTTGCAGAAGTTCTAATGGCTTGGAGGTAGAAACAACGTTTTTAGATTTGAAAGCTGGTTTTGCAAACTTGCCTTTCTGACATGCTTCACACAGAGCATCTGAATTGAACTTCAGGTTAGGAAGTCCTCTGACCAGATTGAGTTTGTTAATCTGAGATATTCTTCTCATACTAACATGTCCCAATCTTCTGTGCCAGATTCATTGCTCGTTGTTAACAGACAGAAGACACTTTACATTCTGACTTTTCAGTTCAGAAAGTTTTATTTTATAAATGTTGTTTCTCCTCTTTCCATTAAATAGGATAGTCCCATCTTTCTGACTAACATCTTTGCATGAATTTTGATTAAAGATTATATCATAATCGTTATCACTTAATTGACTTATGGATAACAGATTATGCATTAATCCATCTACTAATAAAACATTACTTATAGAGGGAAGATTTCCATTACCTACTGTTCCAGAGCCAATGATCTTTCCCCTCTGATTGCTTCCAAAGCCTACGTGGCCTCCAGGCTTAAGTTCCAGGCTTTAGAACATATGCTTTCTTCCCGTCATGTGTCGTGAGCAGCCAGAGTCCAGGTACCATGATTGGTGTTTCTGCTTTGCTGCTAAAGATATCTGCCACATGTATTATTTTATCCTTAGGTACCCATATTTTCTTGGGTCCTGATTTGTTAGTTTTACCAAAACTCTGGTTGAATTTTGGTTTGACAGAATAATTACTACTTGTGTATTTGATGTCATGTGTGTGCCCATATATAAAGTGTGAATCAAGTGAAGTGCATTTTATAACTAAATCCATGGCATTTTTTGGTGTAGGTACCTTACCTTGGTATCCTATTCCTTTTCTGCCATTTCTGCTAACTCCATAGATCATTGAAGCCATTTTGCTTCTATCTATGTTTTTAGCTAGAAACTTCTGAAAGCTGTGATCATACTCCTTGATGATCTTTTCAGCATTGCTGGGAGTTTCAAGGATTGTTTCCTTCTGAGATTTTTGCAATAGATTTTCTAATTTTGAAACTTTATCTTTTAACTCAGAATTCTCCAATTTGAGACTCTCAGTTTCATCAGAGTCAGAAGCAAGATTCCTTTTCAGGTTTCTGAATTTGACTCTGATCTGCTGATATCTTTCCAGAATTTCATTAAGGCTTTCAGCTAGTTCAGCCTTAGTAAAGTTTATAGCAAAGTCAGGAAATACCTCTTCTGTATCTGATTCAGAGTCTGACTCGAAAGCTTCACTGTCTTCTGTTATGTTTGCCATGAGAGCAATGTTTGCTCTTTCATCATATGATTCTGAGTCAGCTTCAGATGTGTCAGAATCATCCCACGTAGCCATGAGACTTTTCTTTTTCTCCTTGCCAAACTTCATTTTGGGATTTTCTTTCTGAAGCTTTGGGCAATCACTTTTGTAGTGCCCTTGCTCGTTACATTCATAGCAGATGATGTCTTTGTTGTTTGGCTTTTTGCTTCCTGAAGAGCCTTCAGATCTTCTGTGTCCAGAGGAGGATTCTGACCTTCTGTATCTGGAGAAAGATTCATTCTGATTCTCTGATCTTCTGGGATTCCTGAACTTCCTTTGCCTCTGCTTCCATAATTGGTTCACCCTTCTGGAGAGGAGAGATAATTCATCTTCTTTTGATGAGGACCCATCAGAGGTTTCTTCAACAGCCTGCAAAACTTTGGAGTCAGATTTTTTGTTAGATTTTAAAGCTAATGGCTTACCTTGCTTTTGAGGTTCATCTGCTTCTAGCTCTATCTCGTGACTTCTGAGGGAGCTGACAAGTTCCTCCAGAGAGATTTTGTTGAGATCCTTAGCTAGCTTCAGCGCTATGACCATTGGTCTCCACTGTTTTGCGAAGCTTCTGATGATCTTCTTAACATGATCAGCAGTAGAATACCCTTTGTCAAGAACTTTGAGACCAGCAACCAGAATTTGAAATCTTGAGAACATCGTTTCTATTGATTCACTTTCTTCCATCTTGAATGCCTCGTACTTCTGAATGAGCGCAAGAGCTTTGGTTTCTTTGACTTGAATGTTGCCTTCATGCGTCATTCTCAGAGAGTCAAACATATTTTTTGCAGTGTCTCTGTTTGATATCTTTTCATATTCAGAATAAGAGATGGCGCTGAGAAGAATTGTTCTGGCCTTGTGATGATTTCTGAAATCACGCTTTTGTTGATCAGACATTGCTTTCCTGTCAATCTTCTCACCACTTCCATCCACTGGGTGCGTGTATCCATCAGTCACCATGTCCCACAAATCAGCATCATGGGCCAGAAAGAAGCTTTCAATTCTGTCTTTCCAGTAGTCAAAGTTCTCTCCATCAAAGACCTGAGGTTTGCCACTGAATATGTCTCTTTCTTCATTGTTGTCATTGCTGATGTTTTGATGTGGTCCTGCCATTGTGTTTTTCTGACGCTGGATCTTGTACTGACACGGTTAAGTGTTATAAGCTCAGAACCAGGCGCTCTGATGCCAATTGAAGATGTGAAAAACACAAGAAGGGGGGTTGAATTGTAAAACTTTAAATTAAATGCAGACAACACTGTATTTTTATCCTAGTTCGTTTGATCTCAAACTACTCCAGTCAACCCGTCAAAGTGATTTCGCCTCTCTCCAACGAGGTCTTAATCCACTATATTCAACTGAATACAACAACTACTTTAACAACTTTTAAAGCCTTCTTGAGTCTAACCACGGACCGATTTATCTCAAGGAAATTCTCTTACAGATAATTGAACAAAAGTGTGTTTGATGTTTTCTAGTAAAAATATATATCACAACTGTGATAATACACAATATTAAGCTTAGAATAAAACTAGATTGCTAATGCTTTTGAGTAGGCGTGGTTGAATGCTTTAGCAAATTGTATGAATGAGTTCGTTTACGTAGGCGTGTATGCGTGAAGATTATTAGCCTTTTCTTTTCTCACACAATCTTGTTTATATAACCACGGAAGAGATACGTTGGTTGTCCATAAATCCATTTCAATGCTAATAATGTTCTTTCCTTTTTGAGAAGATCTTTGTCTTGGAATAAAGCCGTTGGTAATAAATTTGTCTTGAATGCTTAGTAACGTTGACACTTCAGAGTCTTCTCTGCTTATGGAAATCAGAGTGTTCTTTCCTTTATGCTGACGCTTCTGAGTGCTGATGACTTGGTTAGGATCTTGATCAGAGTCACAGTATTTTATGCGCAGATTCTGTTCATCAGGCTTCAGCGTATAGCACATGTTATTTAATCTTCTGATGCTGACATATCTTCTGATGCTGATGTTGATACTGATATTTTGATGCTGATTCCATGAGAGTTTCTGTAAATACACAGCATAATTTTAAGTAGCATATATGTCTTATATAAATCTTACAATTTACTTAATCTTGTATTTTGTTATCATCAAAACTCTAACTGAGGGTTGTAGAATCAAACTATGTTCTAACAGAAAGATGGGAGGAGATGAAGGGACTATTCTAAAGTATAAGGTAAAAGCTAGGAAAAAGAGTCGTCTAACCAACAAGAAGCCGACACTTGACACAATGAGTCAATGTAGAATTCTCATCCTTTGGATTGAAACCAAACAAGCAAAGATAATAAACCTCTTATGAAAACAAAGCTTAAAATTCATTAAGTCTTCTAAAAAATTGGGCAGAGTAACGACTGTATACAGATGAATTTCCAATCAAAGACAAAGCATATAATCAAAAGAACCTGCACACAAAGAAAAAAGAAACACAATGGCTTGGGGTAAACCCCAAGAACTCCAGATAAAATAACAATAGAAGTCACAAGGTAGGTCAAGGTCTCTAATCCTAAGTCTGAGAAGTCCACAACTCCAAAATGCCAAGGATAGTAACCAAGTAGTCCAAGTAACATTAAAACTTTTATTGTAAAAGTTGATTATTAGGTATCTTCAAAAAGAAAATGAAAGCTCAAGTAAGAAAAATAAAAATGACATAAAGATAAATGCTCAAGTAAGCAAAGATTAAAATAATATGAAATGTAAATGCTAAAGTAAATGTGCTTAAAGTAAAATCATGAAGTAAATCATAAAAAATAAAGTCAATTGTTAGAAATTAGAGGTAAGTTAAATGACCATCTTGAAGCTTGCATTTGAAAACTTATTAGAAGATTGATAAAATTAAAGTCTCTCAACAACAAGTTTAATTTTCTTTTTGTCAAGTCTATCATTCATTTCAAAATCTAGAGGCAACAACAAATGATCAACGATATTTAAATAATTCACTTAGACCAAATTTTATGAAGATTCATTAGAGGATTGATAAGACCAAAAGCTCCTAACAATGAACCTCAAGGTTATTGGATCAAACGTTTCAAATTAAAAATACTTGGGTTTGAATACATATGTTTGGGCCATGAATGATCATTTCTCGAATCGGGACAAAATTTAGCGATATGTTAAGCAATCGTAAGTGGTCTTATATAGAAGTCGCACCTATTTTCAGGTCGGTCAATAGCAATCTATGTGCCATATGTTTGGAGAGATGATATGTAGATCATCCTCTAACAACATGTAGCACAATTAGAAAGGGATAAGATGAAGAGGGATGAGATGTATTCAAACCAAATATTTTGATCAAACTATCATTAAAATCATTCATCCATTTTGGTGGACTTAAACTCAACACCCAAGATCCAATGATGTTAATGAAGTTCATGATCAACAATCACATAGTCAGAATATAAAATAAATAAATTGCATTTAATAAACAAAAATAAAAAGAAGAAAAATGACGTTCAAATTATTTTTTAATTGAAATAAAAGGAAAAATAGAAAACTATATTTAAAGTGTCAAAGAAAAATTTGAAGAGACCATATAAATGTCACAAATGATCTCAAATAATTTTATAAAATTTTTGCTAATTTTTTTAAAACAGAAAAGTATTTTTAAACTAATTAAAATCACTCAAATAAGTTTAAAAAGATCCAAAATAGTAGAAGTCAAAATGAAATTCTAGAAAAATTTCAGAAAAGTCAGAAATAGAGAAAATGATTTTGATAAAAAATTTTAGAATTTAAAAAATGCCAAGTATTTTTAAAATAATTAAAATAAGGCAAAACATACAAAAATTATGAAAATTATCAAACATTAAAATGAAAATCAGAAATATTTCAAAGTATTTTTGTATGTTTTTTTCATAATTTTTGGATAAAAAATAAAAGAGTTATGATTTTTTTTAAATTTAAACAAATTTAAAACAAATTTTGTAAAAATAAATAAATCAGAAATAATGTGAGGCGTTGGATCCAATTAATTAAAACACGTTGGCGCATCTGATGGTTTATAAGTGATGATGTATGGTGATCCACGTTCAACAATCGCACACTAAAGTCACGAAAGTCAGACCAATCACAACATTTCAATTGTCTTGCTCTCATTGATTGAAGAGGCTATGTAGGTCATCTCAAACCTTCAGCTACCTTGCAACTAGGGCGAAACCATGATTCTTAAATCTTTAAATTTAGATGCTCGTAGTGGTATCATTATGCGCGTCTCTTCAAGACGATCACCACCATATCCTTGTGCCAAATTTATATAAAACACAACTTACTTGATTTGGAAAAAATCAGAGATGTTTTGACAAATTTGAAATCCAAAACAGAAGTATCAAACGCTTTGATTCAAAAAAAATTGAGTTAATAACAAGCATTAGTGAACATCATAGACCATTCAGTTAATTTCAGTTAGAAGATTTGGTGCCTCAAACTACCTGACCGAAGTTAGATCAACTTGCTCTATAAATGGACTTAGCTAGCACGATTCAGGGCACCTCAAGGCTTGATTTTTCTTCTGTTAGCTTCAGTGAAGTTCAAGGATGAAAGATTAATGATGAAATTGGATTGAAAAGTGGAGAAAGGAGGAATTCGAAATCTCAGAAAAGTGAGTAATGGAAGGAGTTTGACATAGTGATTTTGGTTGTTTAAGCTTGGGAAAATGAGAGGAGTGAGGTCCTCTATTTATAGGGAAGCGAATGGTGCAAAAAATTAAGAGGAAATTTGAATTTTTGAGGGAAATTGGATCAAGCACAAAAGTGAAAAAAGTGTGACCCCATGTGCATCAAAACTCAATCAATTCCTGTGTTTTGATCCTTAATTCAACTTTGGGAACTTTGTTAAACATTCTTAAATCAAAAAACGCGTAATAAATTGGGGATTAGAAGCCATATTATGAATTTTAAGTTCTGACTTTGGAGAAAACTTTAGTTTCAAGGTACCATCTTTGAATCCATGGTGTCCATAGCTCAAGGGGTCTTAGGGCATCTTTATTGAAGCATTTGAAAGATAAGGTCACAAACTTTACAATTTTCAAAGAGTGAGATCAATTGGATGCTTGAGCTAAAAGTTGTGATGAGTCAAAGTTGAGAAAAAGATGCTGACTTTTTGTACTTAGAAAAATTCTAAGTTTTTCTTCAAAAGTGACCTATAATGTTTTAAGTTTAACCAAAGCTTTCCTTAAAAATTGAGCTTTGATCATTGATTCTAGCTTGATGTAGACTTCCCAAAGATCATTTTGAAACTTGAATCGCTCAAAAATACCAAGTATTGAAAATGTTACGGCCTTGTAAATTTGGTGAAAATTCCTGAGGTGACCTCTAATCTTTTTACTTCTTAGGGCATCTTCCACCCATTTTCAAGCTTTGCACATAAAATAAGAGTTGAAGTTCACATCCTTAAGATCATTATGGAAATAAAATGGGCTCAAGGAGATAAATATTTACCAAGTTATGATCTTTTGAAGTCACATAAGGGAATTTGATGGCCTATCTAGAGGACTTGTAATATTTCTCAAACATTAGGCATCTTCCACATAAAATTTTCTTGAAACTTTTGAAGTGATTTGTTGATGACCCTTTAAATAGAAGCATGTCTTTAGAATCACTCAAAAATCTCAGAATATGGGCAAGATATAGCCCTTAGAAGTTCAAAACCCTAGCTCCTAAAGCACCAAAATAACTTGGAAATCCCTTTCAATTTTGACAATCTTCTTTGCATAATAACCTTTTCCATGTGAATGGAAATTGTTTTGGGTGGTAATAAGAACGTGTTTTACCCCAAAATTTTCCCTCTCATTTTATTCAAGACATACTCCTAGAGGTCCTCAAATGCTTAAGGTTCACCAAGAATTGACCTGACAAATTGTCTTCCTAATCAATGGATTTCCAACTAGGGTTTCACTTTTCACAAAGAATTTTGGATTTAAAGGGCCTAATGTTATTTCCATGGTTACTAATATGTCATCAAGAATGATCATGCCAAGTTTCATGCCTTGCATCACATGTTTGCTCAGTCAATGGCTCATATGTTTGAAAATCAATTGTATTGGTCAAAAAGTCAACTATGATCAACATACAATCAAAATTCAATATTTTTTTTAACATCAACATTTTGAAGTGATATTCATCATTTGATCAAGGGTTTATCATTATTCCCCAAGGAAATCACTCAGATCATCAAAAGTAAAGAATTTCCATATTAGGGTTTTCTTAGGAGAAGTCAACTGGACTTTGACCAGGCATAACTTTCACATGCTTCATCAAAATTTCCCCAACCAAATCCTATCTTGAAGAAAATTCAATTCTCTACAAATTTTGTTTTGTTCTCAAGTCCAAAAAAATGCTTCATTTGGAAGATATGATCTTATACATTATAGGTTATTTTCAAAAAGTCAACAAAAGACACTTTTTATCAAAGCAACTTACATTAAGATAAAGTCTCCAAATACAAAAACGATTAAAAGATAAAGTATATAGGACATCCTGCACTTCCCAAAAAGTCAAAGATCATCTCCAAAAGATGAAAATTGATCATGTTATGGTTTGCACAAGTTGGGAAAATTTGTGAAAAATCCATGAAGTCAACTTTGAGCAAAGTAGGATAACTAACACATGCAGTGGTGAAATATCTGCAACAAACATATGCGATGGAAAAACATAGGCCAAAAAGATATGCAATGGCGAAAAATGGGCTACAAACATATGCAATGGAGAAACATCGGCTACAAACATATGTGATGGGGAAACATCAACTACAAACATATGCTATAGAGAAACATCGATTACAAACATATGCGATGGCGAAACATCGGCTACAAACATATGCGATGGCGAAACATCGGCTACAAGATAACAATGGTAAGGATGGCAAAACATCAATTTGCCAAGGTTTAAAACAAAACCAAAAAGGGCACAAACAATTAAGATTCGTTTGTATTTTTTTACCTTAAAGAAGGATTTAAGTTCATTAGGGACGTTTTTATGATTTGCCAAGAAGAAGTTTTAGTCTTAAGATGCAATATGCAAAGAAAGGAAAAATAACTAAGGGAGACTAGCCTAGCACTATCCCTAATGTTATCATACAATTATTGACTATAAGGTTGAGGATAAAAGGTACATCTCTACCCTATGTTAGCATGCATGGATACATATCCTAATGTCTAGCTCTAAAACTACTCTAATTGAGCGATCCTAAGGGAAGCGTATAAATTTCTATTCTAAGGGAACATGGTATAGAAAACAAATAAGCAAACAAGTGCTTTGGCAAAAGCACACAACCATGTGTGCATATATTGAATCAAAGGGATGGAGGCATCAAGAGAAATGCTTTAGCCAAGGGGAGCGTATCACCCGAAACAAACAAGCGGGAGATGGATGAAAAGAACAAAAATGTGACGTCTAAAGCGACTGAATACCTAACCAAGATATAAAGATCAAGGTAGGCGACAAAAGGAAACATGAACGATCACAAAGTGTCAACATCGGCCAATGCAAACTCTTGACAAAGCTTAGGGGTTTGATTGTAAAACCCTTCCCCACTTGACGGACTCGATACATATGATATACATGACTCCGAAGCATCGACGTACCACGTGAGCTAAGGATGACACGTACTAGAATGTGCGAGGGTCGATTACGGACCCTCCCCACTCACCTCCTATTAAGGACATATCATCTGTAATATAATGCGGGTACAAATGTAAACACACGTGCATAATACCTACTTCAAAGGTAGGATTTTAAACAAACACAATTAGCATACAGAAAGCGGTGTCTACTACAGGTCTTTAAACAGATACTTTGATGGCACGCTCTTTATTTCCTGCTTCCTACTTCTCATGATCTCGAGAAAGAAATAAAGATTTTGATAACGAATGCGGTAAAAAGGTATGAGAGAAATACCAAACGGATACCAATCCATAAATATCGAGCAATATCAAAGAAACCCGAAAAACTTCATAAGCTGCTAGCATCAACAATGAGATTCAGTGAGAATATTCGTTGAGGCATAAATAAGCAAGATCAAAATGTGTAGTAGACACATCCGTATCACAAAGTGCCTGCACAAAACACAGTTGGGAAAACCAAGAACGGAATGTGTATCGACATATTCGTACTCCCGAGCACCTGCACAAAATTCAATTATACAAGATACAGGGCACAAAACAATGGCATGCGTGTTGTAAAGCCATGGGAGAACTGACTTGGGATGTTTTGCGTTTGATCGCAATTGTTGCGGTTAGCAAGAGTCGCCATCGACTTTTCTTTTATCCAATGAAGGAAAGGGTGAAAAGAACAGGAAAGACCTTTGAGATTATTTTCTTGAGTTCGGGGGGGGGGGGGGGGGGGGGTAGATTATGAAAGTGTGAGGTGTTAGCACCCTTTTCATCCATAGTTATCTATGGCCTCTTAGTTGCTTGCTAGATCACTTACTTTGTTTGAAAGCGTTCTTTGTGGTTGTTTTTGATAGTATTTTTGAAAAGCGCATTTGTTTAGGCAAACTTTGTAATGGTTCTTGTCTTTACAAGAATATATACAAAGTGTTGGACTTTTGAAAATATTTCATGTTTGGAAAATGTTTAGTGGGTGTTTGGAAAGATGTTTGTTTTGAAAATGAGCAAGCAACTAAGAACATTTCTACCTACTCAAAAGTCATTGTTCTTTTCCTCCTCCTTTAGATATTGCTATCTTAGCATTTATTAGTAAGAAGCCCTATCATTGGATGTAAAGGGACATGCGTGGGTCATCGTATAGTCACGATAGAAATGTTGTGAGATATCTTAGCATTTCTCTTGAGGGACTAAGATCATTTGAAAGGCAACATTTTGAAGCGTCGTCGAGGGACTATGATCTTGTATTTTTGATTATTTTTCTAAGATATCCCACATGCATAACATGACCATTTTTAGGAAACAAGTGGAGGTAACCCTAGGGGTGCATGTATGAATAGTGTGTTTGATTTGCATGCATTTAGTCTTTGATTAGGGGTAGTCTACTTGTTGATTTTATCTTCCCATATAAATCCTACTTTACTAGCATTTATATGAAAGCGATAAATTGCGGAAAGTAAATATTCTAAGCTATTACAATTATTAGGGGGATGGGGTGTACAAATTTACAAATGGGGATTGTAAGAAATTAAATTCATAATTATATATTACAACCATATTAAAATAATGGACAAGAAATATAAACTAGGCTTGTTTTGTTTTTGTTAAGAGAAGAAATGAATTGGTTTAAGAAAATATTTTTAGTCTTTCGGTTTTAAAAGAAATAAAGCAAAGTGTATGAATATAAAAATATTTTTGGTTTTCTTAATAAATGAAAATAGAAGTGGTATTAAAAATAATAATAGGGAAAAGAATCAGAATCAGCACATTGCTGAAAGGGAAGAAGTAAGGGGCAAAAACTTTGACTCTGATGTGCTGCAAATCAGAAAGAAAATGTTAGCAGAATTGGGGAAGGCCAGAGGTTCTGGGTCCGAGGGCACTAAAGTTCTAATGTCACTGGTAGGCCAAAAGTTCTGGTTGTTTAAGAGAGTCTGGAAGTTCTGATATAGCTGGAAACCTAGAAGTTATAGTGTCACTGGTAAGCTAGAATTTCTGGTAATGGGCAAGTGAAATGTTAATGCTGGTGGGTGAGAATATGTAGAAGTTCTGGTCCAGGATCATTATTTTGACAAGCGAATAAAGGGGATTGATCTAGAATCTATGGTCCAACTAATGGGGTAAAAATGTCAGGAAATAAACATGAAAAAAGGTGTTTCTGGGGCTAGAACTCAAGACCCTTAACACTAATGTCTTATACACACACTCTCTACCACTGGGGTGGAAATACATCCGGTATTAGAAACAAAAACATAAACATATATTACAAATTAAGCTCTGATGATGAATTTCATCTCTTTCTCCACGCCAATCAGAGCCTCTGCAGCTTAACCATTTCTCTACAAAACAGAAAATGCAAACATAGCAGTTATGGCGGGTTTTATTATGGATTCAGAAATATAAAGTATCAGAACTGTAAATTAGAAGCAAGCATGAATTTTGCTAACCATAATTTCCTCAAGAAGTTATGAACTGAGATTCTCTCTACTTAGGCCAAAATACATGAAATCTATGAATATGTACAGAATCAAAGTTAGGATGTCTACATTGTATTTTTTTGGAAAATGCAAACCTAACAATGCCTAAGTAATGTGATGAGAGTCAGCAGAAGCTTACCTTGCATTTGGAAAATGTTTTGTGAGCTAGATCATGGTTCTGACTGTTGTGATGTTCTAGTTAGCTTTCTTATGTTTCCAGAAGGCTGAAACAAACCTCCACTTGAGTTATGAATGACTATAACGTTCTGGAGCAGCTAAGAAGTAATGTTCTGATTTTTTTGAAATGGAAGTTAGTGGAGATTGAATTGCAGTCTGTAAATAGAAGTTGGGATTGTTTCTAAATGTATGTTAGAAACTGTGTTGGTGATTTGGCTAAGAAACATGCAAGAAAATTCGAGCTTGGGTGTAAAAAAACAGAAGCTTAGCAGGTTTTTGTGTTTATGCTTGTAGTTTCAAATTCTTTGAAATTTCAGCAAGTTTCAAGGTTTTTTTCTCAAATTCTCGACCTCCTTAACAGTTGCAAATGAAGTTTATTTTATACGCAAGGATTTAGGAGCTTGGAGAATCCAAGAGTACAACCATCACATGCTACGGCGCTGACTTATTTTTTAAGCAAGTTTAAACAAGTATGGTTCAAGGCACAAAGTAGGGTGGTTAGTAGTTTTAGCCGCGCTCAATCTGAATTTGTAAGCATGAATTATGGAAAAGTACCCTCAGAAACCAAAGTAGAGCATGAGCCCAGCATAAACTTTGTATAAAAGTTTGCTTTTCAAGGACATCAATGGTACTTTTATGCCACACGTGGGGAAATCCTTTGGATAAAGACTCAAAAGTGGGTGTGAGCATTAAATAATGATGAGATTTATCAAAACAGAAAACCTGCAATATGAGATTATGTATCATATCTTAATTTGGATCAGAAGTTCAACATCAACGTAACTTAGAACAAATATCCAACTTCTGATCTTTGAATCTCCCAGCTCCAGCATGTTCTGAAGGAGTTCTCAGACTTTTCAGAAAGCTTGTAACATGCTTTGTATACCTTCTTTGAATTACTCTTGCAAACTCTGACTGAAACTTCGTGAAAAATGGCCCAGAAGTTCTAACCAAATTCTATCTTGGAAGGGCGTAGAATTTACTGAGTACTTCAGTTTCATGGACGTGTCTTCAAGGATTTATAATTGGAAATCCCAGCATTTGTAGGAGAAGTTATGTTCTGCAATGTCTTAGATATCATTGAGATCTACAACTCTTATGTCAGAAGTTCATCCAGAATCAACTTGCATCATGGTGAAAATAAGGCCAGAAGTTATGAACTTGTCATATTTCTTAACACTTAGAAAAATTTCTAAGTGTTTAGAATTTTTACTTTTCCAAAGCAAAATTGACTTTTAACTTTCTTAATGAAACAAATTTCATATTCTAACATGCCTTGATGAAATATGATACTTGAAACTTTATTTTGATCCAAAAGTCAAAGTTTGACTTCTTAATATGCAATTGACCATTTTGCCCTTATGCCAATTCCAAACCTAAATTGATGTATCAATGCTGCAAACTTGGTGTCATGGAAGATCTTGTGAGAAAATCCTTGAGAAATGAGAGGGAAAATTTTGGGGTATAACAGCTACCCCTGTTCAATCTTCTTAAACCTGAAGAGTTAGATTCGAGAATCCGCCATTCACGACTTGAAGGTGGAAGATGATTGAACACTAGAGTGCCCAGAAATTTGCACTCGATGATGTGTTAGTTGACTGTGTGGGGAATGGGCTTAGAGATGCCATTCAGGGTGACTAGGGAAGACATCAGGATAAATCTTTCTGTTGATTTATACTGAAACGGTAGATATCCTTTTCCTGATGATTTTCGTGCAAGGAAAAAAAGATTAGTTGCATGCAGATGTATGCATGATGTAATGATATTCTCAAAATAAATGAGCTTATGTCGTATGCATTTGTCATGTATGGTTTATGAATGTGATGCGTTTATTGCAGCATGCCTTTGTCTAGGAAAATAAATCCTTTACAACATGCTGGGGAGCCTTGGGAGACTGAGACTTGAACTGTTGTTGGAGAGTAGGTGTATCTTCAACTTTGTTTAGACTATTTCCGTTGGGAATTCTTGTTCTGTTGTTTGAGGAGAAATTCCGTCGGGGAATACTGGCTTATTTGAGAAGACTCTGTGGAGAGTGTTGATCTCTGCTTGGAGAAAAGAGTTTAGGAGTTTTGATTGTTCAATTCTCTTACTAGAGAATTATTCCTGACTGGAGAGCATCAAAAGTTGGCTGTTATCTGGTCGAAATCCAGGCTTGGAAGAAATTTGTTGGGGAGAATGAAGTTGACTGCTATCTGGTCGTATTCCAGGATTCACAATGATTTGCAGGGGAAGATCTGAATTAATTGTTATCTGGTAAAAATTCAGGCTTCGCAGAAAATTTCTTAAAGTTGAATTGTTATCTGGTCGGGTTCCAACTTCACAGTGACTTACTAACATTAAACTGCTATCTGGTCGGATTCCAGGTTTTGCAGATTTATAAGGTGGATGAAGTTAATTGCTATCTGGTCGGACTCCAGGCTTCACAATAACTTGCTTGAATAGATAAAGTTGAACTGATATCTGGTCGGGTCAAGGCTTCACAGTAACTTGTTGTGGGAATAAAGTTAATTGTTATATGGTCGGATTCCAGGCTTCATAATAACTCGCTTGAAATTAGTTGTTATCTGTTCGGATTCCATGCTTCACAACAAATTTCTGAGGGAATAAAATTAACTATCTGGTCGGATTCCAGGCTTCAAAATAACTTGCTTGAAAAGATAAAGTAGAACTGATATCTGGTCGGGTCCAGGCTTCACATTAACTTGCTCGGGTAGAGGCAAACTCTACCGAAGAAAGGAAGTTAAACCCTTGTCTGGTTGAGTCCAGGTTTTTCAATACCTCGAGGAGTTAAAATTATTATCTGGTCGGGTCCAGGCTTCATAGTGTCTTGAGAAGTTAACTATTATCTAGTCGGGTCCAGGCTTCATAGTATTTTGAGAAGTTACACTATTATCTGGTCGGGTCTAGGCTTTATAATGACTGAAAGTTGTACTATTATTTGGTCGGGTCCAGGTTTTATAGTAACTTTTATGAAAGAATTAAATTGACTGTTATCTGGTCGGATCCAGGCTTCACAATAACTTACTGAAGTTAAACTGTTATCTGGTCGGGGCCAGGCTTTACAACAACTTTCGAAGATATCAATGACTTTGTTTGCGACTTTACTAGGGATCAGGGGTTGTGGTCCTCTAATTTGTAATAGTCTGAGAGGAAAACTCAAGCTAGAGAGGATAGACTCAGCCGGGAAGACAGACTTAGCTGGGGAAATAAACCATGTTGAGGAATATTTGACGAACTGTTGACATGGTGAGTTCTTTTAGGAAGAAATCCACAAGGCTTCTTCTTTTAGGACCAACTCAGCTGGGGTGAGGGTTGTCAAGAGATCGAGACTCTGGCTGGGAAATACCCTATGCAAAGGAACATTGTGGGGGTAATGATAATGAGGTAACTCTGTGGGGACATCCGATATACATTAAAGTGATGCTTGTTACAGCTTGGCAGAACACATGTGCTAAATAGTTTTAATTATGTTCACATGCATATGTTGGTTCAATTTTAGTCATTGGACATCTTTGCATTAAAAAAAACAGAATGTTTGCACTTTAAAGTATATTTATATTGATATTTTGCCCATGAATAGGCGTTTTTGTACAAAGATACAAAGATCTTAGTAAGAGGAATTCGTCGAAAGGAAAGCAAAATTGAAAACAAAGAAAATATACATGTGTAAGTGATCTCATTGCGTTCCAACTCTACTATTCCCCCAACGTCTTCGAACTTCCCTTGTCGTTGACAGCAGTTGATTGAACTGATCTTGGATCATTTGAACTCGGACCTTGGTAATAAAGTCGATTGTGGTGATTCCACGGAACATAGTCATACGCTTTCAATCCTTAACTTTTTCCTGGACCGCCCTTTCGGGTTTTCAGCCCACCAAGATACCAATTTTTTCCCAAGTCGCCCTTTCGAGTTTTCAATTTGCCGGGTGTACAATCTTTTTCATATATCCCTAATTTTTTCCCAAACCTTTTGGTTTGCCGGGATTCCCTTATCTTGTCTAGGTGTGTCAACCTAGCGGGTCTTTTACGCGTAGTATTTTTTAACTATGTCCGTGTTCACAGGATGTGGGAAGTCTTCACCTTCCATGGTAGTCAGCATCATGGCACCACCAGAGAAAACTTTCTTGATAACAAATGGCCCTTCGTAAGTGGGAGTCCATTTTCCCCTGGGGTTTCCTTGTGGAATAATGATGAACTTTATCACCAAGTCACAAGCTTGATATACTCGAGGCCTGATCTTTTTGTTGAAAGCCTAGATCATACATTTTTCGTACATCTGACCATGACAAACGGCAGCCAGTTGCTTTTCATTGATCAAGTTCAATTGATCCAATCTTGTCTGAATCCCTTCGTCTTCGCCACTGGAAGAATAACTTCCATGCCATAGACCAAAGAAAAAGGAGTTTCCCCAGTTGATGTTCGAACTGAAGTACAAAAGCCATGAAGAGAAAACGGTAACATCTCATTCCAGTCTTTGTAGGTCACTAACATCTTCTGCATAATATTCTTAATGTTTTTGTTGGCTGCTTCCACTACGCCATTCATTTTAAGTATATAAGGAGAAGACTTGTGATGCTTGATTTTGAATTGAGTGCAAATTTCTGTAATCATAGCATTGTTGAGGTTAGTCCCATTGTCGGTGATGATCCTTTCGGGGATACCATAGCGGCAGATGAGGTTATGTTTGATGAATCTGGCTACAACGTTCTTTGTGACTGAGGAAAATGAGGCGGCTTCGACCAATTTTGTAAAATAATCGATAGCGACCAGAATGAAGCGATGTCCATTGTAAGCGGTAGGTTTGATCTCTCCAATCATGTCAATGCCCCAATTTGCAAATGGCCACAGAGCGGTCATGATGTTTAGAGGAATAGGAGGTACATGGACCTTGTTAACATAGATTTGGCACTTATGGCAAGTTCTTGAGTGGTGATGGCAATCAGTCTCCATTGTTTACCAATAGTAACCAACACTCAGGATTTTCTTGGCCATAGTATATCCGCTAGAGTGAGTCCCAAAGAGACTATCATGTATGTCTTCCATAACTTCCTCAGCCTCCTTCTTGTCCACACATCAGAGTAGAGTAGAATCATGGTTGGGTTTGTACAGGATTCCATTACTAAGGAAGAATTTGGCTGAGAATCTTCCTAAGAACTTTCTGTCATTGATGGATACTCCTTCAGGATACTCTTATGCTTAAAGGTATCTCTTCACCTTATGGTACCATGGCTTCTCAGTGTCACTGTCAAGGTATAGTAGTGTCCAGGTTCATCGAATCTCTCAATTGTAATCATAGGAGCTTAGTTGTCCCATTTGAACTTGAACATAGAAGACATTGTGGCTAACGCATCAGCTAACTGATTTTCTTCCCTAGGGAAGGGTTCAAAGGTGATCTCTTCGAAGTAAGGAATCAAAGATAGCACCAGCTCCTTGTAAGGAATGAGATTAGCATGCTTAGTGTCCCAATCTCCTTTTACTTTTCTAATCACTAGAGCGGAATCCCCGAACAAATTCAAATGCTTGATCCTCAAATCAATGGCAGCCTTCAGATCCAAAATGCATGCTTCGTACTCAGCCATGGTGTTCTTACAATCGAAGCACAGTCTAGAAGTGAAACGAGTGTGGCAACCTTCAGGGGAGATTATCACAACACCAATTCGGTTACCCAAAGTGTTGGAAGCCCCATCGAAGACCATAGTCCACCGGGATCCTTGTTCAGGTCCGTCATACGATCTAGGTTTCGCACAGTTGGTTACTAACATGATATTCTCATCCGGGAAGTCAAAGTTCATAGACTGATAATCATCAACAGCTTGGTGGGCCAAATGATATGCTAATACACTCCATTTGATGGCCTTTTGCATTGTGTATTAAATTTCGTACTCAGTCAAGATCATTTTCCATCTATCTATTCTTCTAGAAAGAACGGGTTTCTCGAAGATGTACTTGATAGGGTCCATCTTAGAAATCAATAGAGTGGTATGAGTCAACATATACTGTCTTAGTCGGCGAGCAGCCCATGCCAGAGCGCAACAAGTTTTCTCGAGTAGTGAATATCTGGTTTCACAGTTGGTAAACTTTTTGCTCAAGTAGTAAATAGCATGCTCTTTTTGGCCAGACTCGTCATGTTGGCCCAACACACACCCCATAGAATTCTCTAGCACCATCAAGTACATGGTCACGGGTCTTCCTTTAACTGGAGGCATGAGAATAGGAGGTTCTTCCATATATTCCTTGATTTTGTCGAAGGAAGCTTGGAATTCATCATTCCATCTGACTACTTGATCTTTCTTCAAGAGTTTGAAGATTGGCTCACAAGTAGAAGTTATGTGAGATATAAAGCGGGCGATGTAGTTAACACGACCCAAGAATCCTATAAATTCCTTTTCAGAGTGGGGGACTGGAATTTCTTGGATGGCCTTCACCTTGGCAGGATCGAATTCGATGCCTTTACCACTGACAACAAAACCTAGAAGCTTTCCAGATAGTACTCCGAATGTGCACTTATTAAGGTTCAACCTCAACTTGTGCTTTTTCAGCCTCTCGAATAGCTTGTATAGGTGATTCAGATGCTCCTCTTTAGTTTGTGACCTTGCAATCATATCATTCACATATACTTCTATTTCATGATGGATCATATCATGAAACAAAGCTACCATAGCCCTTTGATATGTTTCCCCTGCATTCTTCAACCCGAATGGCATGACCTTGTAACAAAAGGTGGCCAATTGTGTAATAAAGGTGGTCTTCTCCACGTCTTCAGGATCCATCTTAATTTGATTATAGATGGAGAAACCATCCATGAAAGATAAGACTTTGTGTTCAGCGATGTTATCGACCAAGACATCAATATGAGTTAGAGGGAAATTATCCTTGGGGCTTGGCCTATTCAGATCCCTGTAATCTACGCACATACGATCTTTTCTGTATTTCTTCAGCACCGGCACCATGTTTGCAACACATTGGGGATAAGACATCACAGGCAGGAATCCTGCATCAAATTGTTTCATCACTTCAGCTTTTATCTTTTCAGACATGCCAGGCCTCATGCGACGAACTTTTTGTTTGACAGGAGGACAATCTTCCTTTGTTGGCAGACGATGAACTACAATGTCGGTATCCAAACCTGACATATCTTCATACGACCAAGAAAACACTTCCACATAGTCATGCAACATCTGAACCAATCTACTTTTGACACTGCTTTCTAGGTTAGCGCCGATCTTGACCTCTTTCTTTTCTGTCTCGGCACCTAGATTGATGATTTCAACTGACTCTTCATGCAGATGAGTAGCTTTTTCCTCTTGCAATAGAAGTTTGGCTAGTTCTCCTAGTATCTCACAATCTTCCTCGCCTTCGTCTTCGGCTTGGTTAATTGGATGTTCGAAATCATAGGTGTCAATGGTAGAGTCATTGTCAATGAGATTCAGATTTGGATGAGGACCTGCAAGAGTGTGTGTGTGCATGTAAGATACATGAATATTTTGAAAAACACATTTGAAGAAAAAGAAAGACAACGAGCACAAAGATTTGAATGCAAAAGTCCAATTGTTTGTATTGAATGATCATATGATATAATAAACATAAATAAACCCTTAACAAATGGACCATAGTGCCCCAGGCCAGGCATATGGCTTGAAAGTCATTGTTTAATATTACAGACAAAAGTTTCTTGAATTAATACAAAGCAAATAAACAAATAATTACTCCTCAATGAAGGAGATGGGAACTAAGTCCTTTGCGAGCCAATTTTTGAGCTCTGTTGTAGTAGGGTGTACCCATTCTTAAAATGCTCATTCATCATCAGAATCCTCCACAACGTTTACCTCGTGACTTCTAATACGGAGAGGGGATTCCCCGCACGAGCGCACCTTACTTATTTGTGAACATTGACAGTGAAAACCAAACGACATTTGTCTGCTTTGAATGGGATCTCGGGGAGTTGTCCCCAAGTATCACAACATCCTTCTTCGACTATGGAACAAGCATCTTTAAATGAAACCATCTTTGGCACCAATTTATCAGCTTTGGGAAGGTCGGAGGAGACTTTGGCAGTAGCAATCATAGGCGGAACAACCTCAAAAGCTTGACACGGGGTTTCTATAAATTTGCCATTCATCTCCACATATTTGAAAGAATTGGGGTGGTTTACCATGAAATCCTCCTCACCACAAACATTGACGATCCTTCCCTTGACTGGGTACTTGAGCTTTTGATGAAGGGTTGATGTTACTGCCCCTGCTCCGTGGATCCAAGGGCGACCCAGCAAACAGGAGTAAGCAGGACGGATATCCATGATTTAAAAAGTAGAGTTGAAAATTTGTGAGCCTACCTTGATCGGGAGATCCACCTCTCTATGAACCTTCCTTTTGGACCCATCGAAAGCCCTCACAATAATATCACTCGGCTTCAATACCAGTCCTTCACAGTCTAACCGGTCCAAAGCGCCTTTGGGTAGTACGTTTAAGGAAGAACCAGTGTCAACCAGAACATGTGCTAGGGTAGTCCACTTACATTCAACAGAAATATGTAGAGCTTTGTTATGGTTCTTTCCAAGTGGTGTCAGATCAGCCTCCAAGAATCCCAAACCGTTGTAGACCGTCAAGATTTCCATACAACTTTCAAACTGGTCAGTTGTGGTCTTATGAGGGACATGAGCCTTCTTTAAGAATTTGATTAATGCTTGGGCATGAGCATCGAAACAAAGTAGCAAAGATAACATGGAGATCTTGGAAGGGGTTTGCCCCAGCTGCTCCACTATCTTGAAAACACCCCTCTTTATAATTTTCAAGATCTCATCCATATCTCGAGCAGAATGTTCCTCAGCAGCAATGTCTTTTGCATGTATTTATGTCTCAGTAGGCTCAACTACTTTCTCTTTTCCCCTTGTGTCAGCACTAGGCTTAGTAGTGGTGATGCGGACAGGCGCCTTTGTGGCGGTTGGTGGTGAGATGTTGGGTGAAAAGATTCTCCTTGTTCTTGTCACCTTACTAGAGCCAGTGATGTTACCAATGTCATCAGCTTTTCTTTCTTCAATCCAAGCATCTTGCTTTATTTTGTGGTAAAACACCTTAGCACCATAGTTCCATGGCACTGCTATGTTGGAAGAGATGGAATTGGCCCGGGGGCGGTAATTATTAGAGGAACAATAGTCGGTTCATTTGAAATCCTGATAGGACCCTTGGATGAGATCCTAAGAGGCTTGTCTGAAATTGTTATGATGAAGAGGTCTTCAATATTATTGGTCAAAATTTTGGCGAATGAAGTCTTCTCAAATAGGATCTCATGGCTATTCATCATGCGTTGAATGCCTTCCTTCAGCCATTTGCATCCAATGAGTTGCTTGGCGCAGCAAACATAGTCCTTCAAATAGCCAAGAAAAACCTTGACTTTCAGCAGATTCTTTTTTACAATGGTTAACGGAGTAGTCAAGTCTTCGATGGAGGAAACAAAAATGGCGTCTTCAACAGCACCGACACCCTTGCCATGGTTTGGCATTGGTGTCGTTATCACATTGGGAATTGGAGGTGGATCAAATTCAATGGTGTTGTTGTCTATTAAGTCTTGAATTTTATTCTTCAGTGCCCAGCATTGGTCAGTTTCATTCTTGGGACTATTCGAGTGATATGCATACTTGGTATTCATATTGTGTTTAGGTAAGGACGTAAGCCTTGGGATAACAACGTGCCTATCCTTGTGTATTTTCTTCGCGGAGCCTCAAATTGTTGACAATTGGAACATTGTCTTTGAACAGGAGTTGGATTGGAAACCCGGACAGCATTAACGGACGGGCGGTCATCCTTCTGGGTACGGGGCCTTTCCCTATACACATCATTTGTTTCTTTCTTCCATGTGAAGGGTTTCTTTATGGGATTGGAGATAGAAGCAGATGCTATGGGAATCTTCCCACTCTTAATACCACTTTCAACTCTTTCACCAGTTAAGATCAGTTTGTTGAAACCGGATGAAGAACAACCAACCAATAAATTGAAAAATGGACCAAATAAAGTGCTCATAAACATATCAATGTGTTCCTTATCGGTTAACGACGGTTGGACCCTACTGGCAAGATCCCTCCACTTTTGGGCGTACTCTTTGAACCCTTCACTTTTCCCCATCTTCATGTCTTGCAGTTGAACTCTTGTCGGTGCCAAGTCCGCATTGTACTGGTATTGGTGATAGAAAGCGGTGGCCAAGTCTTTCCATGTATGGATACGGGAATTCTCCAACTGGTAAAACCACTCTAGTTGAGTCCGAGCCAAGCTTTCTTGAAAGAAGTGAACCCATAGCTTTTTGTTAGCCGTGTGCGGTTGTATTTTGCGCACATAGGACTTTAGGTGAAGCTTTGGGCAGGAAACCCCATCGTATGTAATGAAGACTGGTATGTTGAATTTGTGGGGAATGACAACCCCAGATATTAAACCCAAATCATAAAAATCCAAACCAGGGATGGCTTGAATATCCACGGCCTTCAACCTATCCTCTAGCTTCTTGTACTTAACATCGGAAGCAGGATACTGCTCGTCAAAATAATCCTCATCATCGGACACTTGATCATTGATACACCTAGCCTGGGTACTACTAGCTTCTCCAATTTGATTTTCGTCTTCCTCAGACGAGTCTTCCACTACCGGTATTTGACGGATCAATGCTTTGAATCTTTTACCCATGTTGACTAGGGCTTTCCTCTTTGGTTTCTTTTTGGATCCCATCAACGTCATCAACTCTTGTTGTCCCTTGGCCAAGTTCAGCAGAGTCTCTTGAAACAGGGAGTTTTGTGCTTGTAGTTCCTTCATTGTTTTCTCGATATTCATCTTACTGAAATAAACAGCAGAAAGATAAGGAAACCTGTCGTGGAAAACCTGTTATTTCATGATGCATGGAAAATGTATATGCAAATGATTTCAAGGGTTTACAAAATTTAAATTTGTCTAGACAAAGAATGAACAAACGTCAAATTGCATTAATTAATTCCAAATGGTTACAACGTGCCTCTTGGGCTTACAAAGTAAATTTCGAAGATAAAAAGGTTGAACGCATCCTCTTTGGTGCAAGGTAGGCGTTCAAGCTCTGTTCTTCATGTAGTTTCTTTGTAAGCTCCAAAACCCTTTTCTCGCTAGTGTAGAATTAAGCTTCGAAGGTGTCTTTTTCTTCCTTTAGCTGAATCCAACCCTCTTGTAAGTCTTCAAGAGAAGTAGGCATGTTGGGATGGAGGACAATATACGGGATTTCTTCTTCAGCCATAGGCTCCATGATAACTGGTAGGATAGAGGGGTAAGGCATCATGATCTTCTGAGCACGAGCTCGTACCCACCTAAGGTAAGGTTCAAATGGAATAGAATTCTTGTGTCCCTGTGTCCCGCTATATGTTTTATTTACCATCATCCATGCTCTCGCAAACCTCTGACGGTAGCCTTGATCATCTCTCTTGTAATCGAACATCAACCCTTCGATGAGCATATCATGAGGACCATCTCTTCGGCCGTAACCAAACTGTCGCAAGGCTAAGCAAGGGTTGTAAGTGATACCTCCCCTAATGCCAAGCAAATGGACATTAGGGAATTCCCCACAACGATCAATGATAAAGGTATCCACCAAGGATCTCGAACACCAATGGATATCAGAGTGCATGAGGGACATCATCCTTTGGGTCCATTTCAATCTTTGCTTATTCTTCAATGTTGATCGAGGTAAGTGCGAAGTTAACTATTTGGAAAGTAGGGGAATATAACACATGAGAGTACCTCTTTTCTTCATGGTGCGGGTATGTAAA
Organism: Vicia faba; assembly: GCA_948472305.1. Lineage (NCBI taxonomy): Eukaryota > Viridiplantae > Streptophyta > Magnoliopsida > Fabales > Fabaceae > Vicia > Vicia faba. Next base: position 1,411,420,003 of record OX451736.1, read on the forward strand.
CAATGTAATATGTCTCCTAACAAGGTAGGTATAGGATTACGAGAGAGAAAGACTTTGACGGTATTCACATCTATGAATTGGTCCGAGTTGGGAAATAAAACCAAACCATAAATGAGAAGGGCCAGGACGTCTTCAAAGGCTTTAAAATCCATATCTTCCCAGAATGAATGAGACTTCTCCAATAAGAACTTGTCTAGGAACCCTTTAACTCCGCTTGTTGTTTCCCAATTTGCTATGATGTCGTCTCTCTTCAGATGCAGGGCTTCGACAATGACTTTAGGTTTCATAATCCCTTCTAAACTGGTGAATGGTGCTTGATCAAGCATGGGAATTCCTAATAGTAGAGAGAATTCTTCTAGTGTTGGCACCAACTGATAGTCAGGGAAAGTGAAGCAATGATGCATGGGATCGAAGAATTGGAAGAGCATGCACATAATCTCTTCTTGGAAATTGGAGGTAATCAAACTGATGAGTCGGCCATATTTCATGGTGAAAGGAGAGTCTTCAGGAACCCTTGATGCTAACTCTTAGTGTTGAGGGTGTGCTTTCACAAAGTTGATTCTAATGGTATTTCTTCGGACGTAATTCATGGCCTACAAAACAAAAACAAAGATAAATTCCTAAATCCTTGAAATGGTTAGTGAGAATGCTTATGATGTTATGGTGTTTATGATGTTATATACAAGTAAGTAAGTTGTTATGTACATACAAAGCAAACAAATCCTTAGGTTTAGGCTTGCAGGGAGATTGATAGGTAAGTACCCTCTTGAAGTTTAGTTGTCTCAACCTGTCCTAGTAATAGTAATCGGGTTCTAGGAGATCTCAATATCACTGACCTTTCTTCTAGGCATTGTCTCAGCACAATCAATCTTTTCTTGCGGCCGAGATATCCCAAACGTCCAATCTCAATGAGTGTAGTATCGAGTATCAACCAATTTTCATCTTTCCACCGAAATCGGTTATCTCACTACGTCCTAATGGCCATGTTGTTCAATTAAGGTTATAAGGTCAGTTAGTGCTTTGTGACGCTGCTCAGCGGCCCCGTATTCTCCTCGATTCAACACAAGGGATACCGGTACCAACAAATACGTCACACTAACATAGCCATTGCTTCAATCATATCGTTCTACGCCATATAATTTCCATAATCTATTGCTACTTACCTAAAAAGGTGCCCCAGATCCAGGTAGAGGATCAAAATATGCCCAAACAAGGAACCAAAATGTAAATAAAACAAGTCAAACAAAGAAAGGCAAGTAAAGGTGATCTAACCCTAAGGTAACCCCACTTTTAAGATTCCCCAGCAGAGTCGCCAGTTCTCCTAACGCAGTGGGAGAACTGACTTGGGATGTTTTGTGTTTGATCACAATTGTTGCAGTTAGCAAGAGTCGCCACCGACTTTTCTTTTATCCAATGAAGGAAAGGGTGAAAAGAACAGGAAAGACCTTTGAGGTTATTTTCTTTATTTTAGGGGGGTAAATTATGAAAAGGGAAGGTGTTAGCACCCTTTTCATCCATAGTTATCTATGGGCTCTTAGTTGCTTGCTAGATCACTTACTTTGTTTGAAAGCGTGCTTTGTGGTTGTTTTTGAAAGTATTTTTGAAAAGCGCCTTTGTTTTGGAAAACTTTGTAATGATTCTTGTCTTTATAAGACTGTATACAAAGTGTTGGACTTTTGAAAATATTTCATGTTTGGAAAGTGTTTAGTGGGTGTTTGGAAAGATGTTTGTTTTGAAAATGAGCAAGAAACTAAGATCATTTCAACCTACTCAAAAGTCTTTATTATTTTCCTCCTCCTTTAGATATCCCTATCTTACCATTGATTGATAAGAAGCCCCATCATTGGATGTAAAGGGACAGGCGTGGGTCATCGTATAGTCATGATAGCAATGTTGTGAGATATCTTAGCATTTCTCTTGAGGGACTAAGATCATTTGAAAGCCAACATTTTGAAGCGTCATCGAGGGACTATGATCTTGTATTTTTTATTGTTTTGATAAGATATCCCACATGCATAACATGACCATTTTTAGGCAACAAGTGGAGTTAACCCTAGGGGTGCATGTGTGAATAGTGTGTTTGATTTTCATGCATTTAGTCTTTGATTAGGGGTTGTCTACTTGTTGATTTTATCTTCCCACATAAATCCTACTTTACTAGCATTTATATGAATGCGATAAATTATGGAAAGTAAATATTCTACGCTATTACAATCATTAGGGGGATGGGGTGTACAAATTTACAAATGGGGATTGAAAGAAATTAAAGTCCTAATTATCTATTACAACCATATTGAAATAATGTACAAGAAATATAAACTAGGCTTGTTTTGTTTTTGTTAAGAGAAGAAACAAATTAGCTTAAGAAAATATTTTTAGTTTTTGGTTTTAAAAGAAATAAAGCAAAGTGTATGAATATAAAAATATTTTTGGTGTTTTTAATTAATGAAAATAGAAGTGGTATTAAAAATAATAAAAGGGAAAAGAATCAAATTCAGCACATTGCTGAAAGGAGAGAAGTAAGGGGCAAAAACTTTGACTTTGATGCGCTGCAAATCAGAAAGAAAATGTTAGCAGAACTTGGGAAGCCCAGAGGTTCTGGGTCCGAGGGAACTAAAGTTCTAATGTCACTGGTTGGCCAGAAGTTCTGGTTGTTTGAGAGAATCTAGAAGTTCTGATGTAGCTGGAAACCTAGAAGTTCTAGTGTCGCTGGCAAGCTAGAAGTTATGGTAATGGGAAAGTGAAATGTTAATGCTGTTGGGTGAGAATATCTAGAAGTTCTGGTCCAGGATCATTGTTTTGACAAGAGAATAAAGGGGATTTATCTAGAAGCTCTGGTCCAACTAATGGGGTAAAAATGTCAGGAAATAAACATAAAAAAGGTGTTTATGGGGCTAGAACTCAGGACCCTTAACACTAATGTCTTATACACACGCTCTCTACCACTAGGGTGGCTATACATCTGGTATTTGAAATAAAAACATAAACATATATTACAAAGTCAACTCTGATGATGAATTTCATCTCTTTTTCCAAGCCAATCAGAGTATCTACAGCTTAGCCATTTCTTAACAAAACAGAAAATGAAAACATAGCAGTTATGGCAGGATTTATTATGGTTTCATAAATATAAAGTATCAAAACTGTAAATCAGAATTTCCTCAAGAAGTTATGAACTGAGATTCTCTCTACTTAGGCCAAAATACATGAAATCTTTGAATATGTACAGAATCAAAGACAGGATGTCTACCTTTTATTTATTTTTAAATGAAAACCTAACAATGCCTAAGTAATGTGATGAGAGTCAGTAGAAGCTTACCTTGCAGCTGGAAAATGTTCTGTGAGCTAGAGTATGGTTCTGACAGTTGTGATGTTCTGGTTAGCTTTCTTACGTTCCCAGAAGGATGAAACAAACCTCCACTTGAGGTATGAATGGCTATAATGTTATGGAGGAGCTAAGAAGTAATGTTCTGATTTTTTTTTGAAATTGAAGTTGGTGGAGATTGAATTGCAGTCTGTAAATAGAAGTTGGGATTGTTTCTAAATGTATGTTAGAAACTGTGTGGGTGATTTGGCCAAGAAACATGCAATAAAATTCGAGTTTGGGTGTAAGAAAACAAAAGCTTATCAGGATTTTGTGTTTATGCTTGTAGTTTCAAATTCTTTGAAATTTCAGCAAAGTTTCATGGTTTTTTTTCTCAAATTATCGACCTCCTTAACAGTTGCAAATGAAGTTCAATTTATAGGCAAGGATTTAGGATCTTGGAGAAGCCAAGAGTACATCCATCATATGCTAGGACGCTGACTTGTTCTTGAAGCAAGTTTAAACAAATATGGTTCAAGACACAAAGTAGGGTGGTTAGAAGCTTTAGCCGCGCTTAATCTGAATCTGTAAGAATGAATTATGGAAAAGTACCCTCAGAAACAAAAGTAGAGCATGGCCCCAGCATAAACTTTGTACAAAAGTTTGCTTTTCAAGGACATCAATGGTACTTCTATGCCACACGTGGGGAAATCCTTTGGATAAAGACTCAAAAGTGGGTGTGAGTATTAAATGATAATGAGATTTATCAAAACAAAAAACCTGCAATATGAGATTATGTATCATAGCTTAATCTGGATCATAAGTTTAGCATCAACGCAACTTAGAACAAATATCCAACTTATGATCTTTGAATCTCCCTGCTCAAGTTTGTTATGAAGGAGTTCTCAGACTTTTCAGAAATCTTGTAACATGCTTTGCAGACCTTCTTTGAATTACTCTTGCAAACTCTGATTGAACTTTTGTGAAAACTGGCCCAGAAGTTCAAACTAAATTTTGTCTTGGAGAGGCCCAGAATTTACTGACTGCTTCAGTTTCATGGACGTGTCTTCAAGGATTTATAACTTGAAATCCCAACATTTCTAGGAGAAATTATGTTCTGAAATGTCTTAGATCTCATTGAGATCTACAACTCTTATCTCAGAAGTTCTTCCAGAATCAACTTGCATCATGGTGAAAATCTGGCCAAAAGTTCTGAACTTGTCATATTTCTTAACAATTAGAAAAATTTCTAAGAGTTTAGAATTTTGACTTTTTCAAAGAAAATTTTACTTTTGACTTTCATAATGAAACAAATTTCATATTCTAACATGCCTTGATGAAATATGATTCTTGAAACTTAATTTTGATCCAAAAGTAAAAGTTTGACTTTTTAGTGTGCAATTGACCATTTTGCCCTTGTGCCAATTCCAAACCTAAATTGATGTATCAATGCTTCAAACTTGATGTCATGGAAGATCTTGTGAGAAAATCCTTGAGAAATGAGAGGGAAAATTTTAGGGTACAACACGTGTCGAATGCAAAATCGGACCACAAATCAAAAGCCCAAACAAGTTTTCTGATCAAACAGTCGAGTAATAATTACATGATCAAAAACTATACAAATGTACCTTGCACAATCAACAAAGATGTTAAAAATAACAAGGAAAATTAAAGTATAAAAGAGTGGAAGGAAATTTGGGGCAAACAAAAGCCAAAGCAAAGCCAAAGAAGCAAGAAACAACAATTTGGAAAATATGCGTCACGGCAACAGGCTATGCGTCGACTCATGCCCAAAAATTTTCAGTTTGCATCGACCGCTGGGTCGACGCAACACTTCCCGCAGGGGACCAGAACTATTTGCATCGACCGCAACAGGCTTTACGTCGACTCATGACCAGGATTTTTCTCATTTTTGCACCGACCGCCGGGTCGATGAAACACTTCCCACAGGAGACTAGAACTGTTTGCGTCGACTCAAAAAGGCTATGCGTTGACTCAACTGCAGTCTTGTTCAATTGAAAATTTGAAGCAACATAACTTTTGCGTCGGGTGTCTGTTTCACGCATGGTTCGAATCATTAGAAAGCTTAAAAATTATAGAATATCCACAGCACGAAACCGAAACCAAAAACAACAAAAATTATACAACAAATTCCACGATCTTAGCACAATTGTCATGTGAATTCATGATCTGATTTCATGAGTTTCGATGCAATTTTCATCGGATCAAAAACCAAATTCACATCAATTATACTATGACCATAGCACAAGGAAATTTGTAGGCAACCAAAAATCAATTGAATCACGAGGTAATATCAAGGCACATCGGCTCAAGCATTTTGTCAAACACATAATCTCTGAAATTCAACTCATGATTTTTTGCGCAATTAGAGATTAAAATTATACCACACATGATCAATCAAGAATAATCAATTAAGCTTGAAACAATTTCAACATTTTGTTTTCTCAAATAAGCACTTTCATGAAAATTAATTAATTGAATAAGCACTTATTTAATCATCCAATTCCGGATTTTCACATCATGATTCAAGATCAATTCACAATTTCATATTCGATATCACTTTGACAATTCAAATTAGATCAAAGTTTAATTTATTAATCCATAAAATTGCTTATTTAATAATCACTTATTTGAAAAATGATTAAATCAAGAAAAGCTTACCGTATAATTGAAGAGGGAGCTTAGGTATAGAGATCGCAATAATCAGATTCGAGATTGGAGAAGAATTGAGCTTCTTTGACTTTTGAATCTTGAAAAAGTTGTTGGAAAAGTTGTTGGTGTTCTTGATGAAAATGAGAGAAAGTTGCTCTTTGATCCTTAAGCAAGATGAGAGAATGTTTTTTAGTGCTTTTGAGCATTGATCAATTACGAGTCTTCCTTTGAAAATTAGAATGAATAAGAATATATAGTGTTTCTAATTCACAGTGGAGATGCAAATTTTGAAACTCAGATCAGTCAAAATACTGTTTCTAATTCACAGTGTTTTAAATTCACCGAAAACACCAAAATCTTCCACAACTCAAACATGTGTTGAAAAATTATGAGAGTTTTGTGGTATTGATCAAATACCTTGACCCCATGAAATGCATGTATGGGATATGATGTTTACGATGAAACATAATCATGAATCAAAAGGGTAAATTTTGGGGTGCAACAGACCACAAAGCCTAGAAAATTACATTCCTGCACACAAAAATCACATTTCAGAGGATTCATCTTTAGACCATTATTTCTCATTCTTTCGAATGACTGTTAAAGAAAATTTATTTGAATTTTCCCTGATACACACTTAACGAAAATAACATCAATATAAATCTGCATAAAAGTCTCAATGAAGTCATGAAAAATATATTTCATTTCTCGTAGGTATGTTGCCCCAGCATTTTTCAGGCCAAAGGGTATGATTATCCATTCGTAGGTGCCTAAGTATCCTAGGCAATTAAATTCCGTTTTAGGCATATCTTCATCAACAATGAAGATTTGGTTATAACCAGAATACCCATCAAGCATGCTAAGATACTTGAAGTCTGCGGCTGAATCGATCAGCATTTCTGCCACTAGCATGGGGTATTTATCCCTTGGGGTTACAACATTCAAATCTATGAATTCAATGCAAACCCTCAAAGTTCCATTCTTTTTAATTATAGGAACTATCCTAGCAATCCATCCTACATACCTTATGTTGCGGATGAACTTACATTTGAGTAGCCTTTCAATATCTTCTTTAATCATCAACATGATTTTTGGTGCAAAGTTCCTTGGAGTTTGCTTGATTTGCTTTTTCCCAGGCTTGATAGGTATTTTTAGTTCCAGGAGTTCCCTGATTAATCCAGGAATCTCATTGTAATCCCACAAAAAGTAGTCTTTATACTCCTTTAAGAGTTGGATCACTTTGACTTTGAGTTATGGGCTGATGTTGGAGCTAATATAGGTTAGCCTTTTTGCTTCGCCATCACATAAATCAATTTCTTCCAAGGGATCCTGCGCCAACACCTTAAGACTAGTTTCCATGAGATCTTTTTTGAAGCCTAAAGGCTCATCATCATAGATAGCATAGAGCCTCTGGCATGTCGTATCAACGTGTGACCTATCAGGCGGTGCTGGTTTGAAATCCACTACAGGTCCTTCCAAATGAACTCCAAATGAACGGTTGTTTCTTGGGCTTCGACAACCATGTATCTTACTTTGAAATCCAAAGTCGCTTTTAGTTTGTTTTCGGATATGTAAGCTGAAATAATTTCCAAAAATTTGGACTCATACATAGTCACTGTATTTGTCTCCCTAACCAGTGAGCCGGAGTTTAGGTACCCCTTCGACTTCATCCTCTTCCTCCATAGTGTCTCTAACCCATAGGAATCCATGAGTTAGATGTAGGTTTAGGAAGTAAAGGGATTTATCTTATGGAAAATATGCATGACCCGCAGGGTTGTAAGGTCTTATGTTTTCCCAGTTTCGATCGATGTGAGATTTGTCCACATGATTTATTTCATCCATGAAGTAATTATGGTCAGCTTCTATGTTCTCTATTATGCCATCCCCCCTCCAGATTGAGATCTTGTGATGAAGAGAAGATGGCACTCCCCCAATGTCATGAATCGATTCTCGTCCTTGGAGCAAATTATAGTTAGCCCTTGAGGCTATAACCATAAACTTAATGGGCCTAGTAATGGTTCCCATTATTAGGTCAACATGGATAACACCCAAAGTATGGCCAACATTTCCTTCATAATTTGAAAAGACCAAGTTATGAGGTTTTAGGTATGTGTTGAACATCCTGGTTCTCTATAGCATACTTTTGTGTCGAACATCCCATGAAGTGTAGCATCAAGCTGACTGCTGCTCCTCCATCCAATAAGATCTTGTGGTTCTTGATTCCTTCATCAGGTCTTCATCCACTTATCCCCTAATAAACAAAGATTTCAAGTGGTTCTTCATTCCTTCGTCAGGTCTTTCGAAGAATACATTTTTCTCTTTGACCGCCCTATTATTCAATAAATAATAATAGACTGGCATGTGCTTGGCAATTTTCGCTTCATTTTCTTCTTCAGTTTCTTCAATCTCTGTTACCTAGTCATTTTCCAAAGGTAACACAAAAACTACATTGCAGTTAATACCAAAAGATGATTCAAAAATTGAATCAAAATCATTAGTGAGCATATCCTCATCATCAAGTGGTTGTTCTGGCACCCTCTCCTTGGGATTCTCCCATTTAGGAGATAAAAGCTTTCTCCCAAATGGACATTTGTCTTTGACCTCATTGGTGGATTGAGGTTGGTTGGTACTGGATTTTGCCATGCCTCTCTCAGCTACTTCCCTCTCAACTTTCTTACTCCTTTGGTACCTCCTCTGTTTGGATTTTGACATGGGATTTTTTCCTTTGTAATTCTCAGATTTTATGCCTTTTCCTTCGACACTTGGAACTCCCTTCGATAAGCCAACAAAGATCCTCTTCCAAACTCAAAACTTTGCCACTTTCCTTGTCCTTGACTTCTTTTTTCAAAATTCCTCACCCACTTATCTGTTGGGGCTTCATTAGTTGGTTTGGATAAAGCTTGCCTGTTCGCCCATAGATTTGGTCCTTCATGTTGTTGCTTTCGGGGAACTCCTATATTTTGAAAACATATTTCCCCTAGTATCCTTACAGTTTCCTCTTTGATGGGCAATTCAAACCCTTTCCAATTTTTAGAAGCCTTTCTGTCATACATTGAGCTGCACCTGGGGCACATCAATGCCTCATAATTCTTCTTTTGACATCAAAAAAGGAATTCGAGTAGATTTTCATTTGTCTTAGGATAGGATACCTTCATTTGATCTTCTTCTCTCTGGATGCTTTCTTCACCAGCCTCTAAGTTAACTTCTTTGCTCAGTTCGACCATGTTAACTTCAACATTAATACCATTTCTGCATTTTCAGGCTAAGGGAGCCATGTGCCTATTTCTATCTTAGCCAAATTTTTCTTGCTTAGTAAGCTCTAATGCTTGAATTATGTTTTTTTTTTTATATTTTTGGTGTTTTCTAGGTTCATTTTGTATGTACATAAAAAGAACACAGTTAAAAAATTTATACAATCATTTTATCATATTTTTTTGAGAAATTTAGGGTTTTCATTTATTATTTGAAAAATAAGTCAATAAGTGGGTATGTATTTGGTGTATTTTTTTCACTTATTAATTGTAGCGATAAAAAATGTGGCGGGGTAAATCGGAGATCGAATTATTGATTAATTTGTCTCACAAAAGCAAGAGTCGCCATCGCGCTTTATTATTTCCAAGGGAAAGGGGGAAAGAGCGAAATAAAACCCATGAAGTGTAGCATACTTTTGTGTCGAACATCCCATGAAGTGTAGCATCAAGCTGACTGCTGCTCCTCCATCCAATAAGATCTTGTGGTTCTTGATTCCTTCATCGGGTCTTCATCCACTTATCCCCTAATAAACAAAGATTTCAAGTGGTTCTTCATTCCTTCGTCAGGTCTTTCGAAGAATACATTTTTCTCTTTGACCGCCCTATTATTCAATAAATAATAATAGACTGGCATGTGCTTGGCAATTTTCGCTTCATTTTCTTCTTCAGTTTCTTCAATCTCTGTTACCTAGTCATTTTCCAAAGGTAACACAAAAACTACATTGCAGTTAATACCAAAAGATGATTCAAAAATTGAATCAAAATCATCAGTGAGCATATCCTCATCATCAAGTGGTTGTTCTGGCACCCTCTCCTTGGGTTTCTCCCATTTAGGAGATAAAAGCTTTCTCCCAAATGGACATTTGTCTTTGACCTCATTGGTGGATTGAGGTTGGTTGGTACTGCATTTTGCCATGCCTCTCTCAGCTACTTCCCTCTCAACTTTCTTACTCCTTTGGTACCTCCTCTGTTTGGATTTTGACATGGGATTTTTTCCTTTGTAATTCTCAGATTTTATGCCTTTTCCTTCGACACTTGGAACTCCCTTCGATAAGCCAACAAAGATCCTCTTCCAAACTCAAAACTTTGCCACTTTCCTTGTCCTTGACTTCTTTTTTCAAAATGCCTCACCCACTTATCTGTTGGGGCTTCATTAGTTGGTTTGGATAAAACTTGCCTGTTCGCCCATAGATTTGATCCTTCATGTTGTTGCTTTCGGGGAACTCCTATATTTTGAAAACATATTTCCCCTAGTATCCTTACAGTTTCCTCTTTGATGGGCAATTCAAACCCTTTCCAATTTTTAGAAGCCTTTCTGTCATACATTGAGCTGCACCTGGGGCACATCAATGCCTCATAATTCTTCTTTTGACATCAAAAAAGGAATTCGAGTAGATTTTCATTTGTCTTAGGATAGGATACCTTCATTTGATCTTCTTCTCTCTGGATGCTTTCTTCACCAGCCTCTAAGTTAACTTCTTTGCTCAGTTCGACCATGTTAACTTCAACATTAATACCATTTCTGCATTTTCAGGCTAAGGGAGCCATGTGCCTATTTCTATCTTAGCCAAAATTTTCTTGCTTAGTAAGCTCTAATGCTTGAATTATGTAATTTTTTTTTATATTTTTGGTGTTTTCTAGGTTCATTTTGTATGTACATAAAAAGAACACAGTTAAAAAATTTATACAATCATTTTATCATATTTTTTTGAGAAATTTAGGGTTTTCATTTATTATTTGAAAAATAAGTCAATAAGTGGGTATGTATTTGGTGTATTTTTTTCACTTATTAATTGTAGCGATAAAAAATGTGGCGCGGTAAATCGGAGATCAAATTATTCATTAATTCGTCTCACAAAAGCAAGAGTCGCCACCGCGCTTTATTATTTCCAAGGGAAAGGGGGAAAGAGCGAAATAAAACCCTAAATATGCAATGTAAATAATACTTTTTTAAAGTAATAAAAATACAAGGCGTTTTTGAAAAGAGATCTATGGTTCGGGGGTTGGTTATACAGTGGGAAGGTATTAGCATCCAATGTATCTATAGTACTCTATAGGAACCTTTTGAAATATCTGTTTATAAAAAGTCATTTGATTTAAAAAATAAATTGTTTTGGCCGAAAAGGGGTACGGACGGGTTTTTGAAGGTGCGACGACCTAATGTCGAAGTTTTGGCTTAAAAGGTATAAGTTTTGAAAAGATCGAATATTTGAGGAAAAATTATCCTAAGTTTTAATGAAATGCAGATGTTCGCGTGATTGGACTTGAGGACATGAAGTCAACCAATTTAATCATTTTTTCTCTTGGATTTAGACGTAAACGGGATAAACAAATAAAGACAAAGTAATTAACAGAAAATTATGCAGATAATGATATACAACCATAACAACGATTAAATAACAAACTAAAGGATGTGAACATGCATTTTTGTATTTTTTGTTTAATATTAATTAAAGCGAGGGAATTAATTAAAGAAAATAACATGTTTTTTATATGTTTCTATTTTTATATGTTTTTTAATATTAATATAAAGTATTACTTTTAAGAGTTGTTAAATAATTAAACTAAATTAAAACTTAAAAGGTTATTAACTTAAATCTAATTAAAAAGGAATACTAAAATTATTAAATTAGTCCTAAAGTTAAACTTAATAAAAATGGTCAAGTTATTAAAATTGCTTTAATTAAATTACATCTCTTATTTGATTAATTTATAATTAAACTAAATTAATAAAAAAAATTCTAAAAGGGGCTAAAGAAATAAAATGGAAAGAGGCATATCAAGAACAAAAGGGGGGGTAAACATAAATGAATCACATGGGCTAAAAGGTTTTGAGAAGGCCCAACAAAAAACAGAAACGGGGGGTGTGTAAGAAAGTCGTTTGGGCTTAGGTGGAAGCAGGTCAGGTCCACTTCAATTGAAACACATTTACAATTGTTAGGGTTAAACAATGTTTAGTTTAGGGGAAAAAAGGGTTAAGGTTTTGCGCCGTCTTCTTCATCGCTCATGCGTTCTTCTTCGTTGCTTTCCTTCTCGTGCCCGCTTCTGAATCTTCCCTTTTGTCCATGGCCACCGGTACCTCAATCTTCTTCTTCCCTCCAACAAGACGCTAGGGGGCGACGGATTCACGATACAAATTTTATCTTTTATTTCGTTAGGTTTTTTGGTTACTGCAAGTTATAATCTTTAATCCATTTTGTGATTCTGACTTCAAAACTATTATGGTTATTTGAGGTTTTTTGAAAGAAAGAGAAAGAGAAATGTTACCTTTGGAGACGGAGGAGGAAGGTTGGGGGTACTGTGGCGGGCCGGACGGCGAGGAATACGGCGGAGGCACGCTAGCTACTTGGCCCTGGTATTTCGTTTCTTATTTTGTTTTGTGATGAAAATCTTGAAAACAAAACTTATCTTCTTCCTCTTGGTAGCCTTTGTATATCTTTCCTCTCTTCTTTTGGCCTTGCTTCTGTTGCTTTCTATTTGCCCATGATGAATATCTGTGAGGCTTTTCCGGTTGCCTTGAACATGCTACTGTTGAAACAATTTTTGTTTTGATTAGCTTCCCAATGTTGATGCTTGACTGTTTCTTTCTTCTCCTCGCTGTGATTTTGTCGCCTTTTTTATTGTTGGCCTATGATGAATATTCTGAGGCTTGCCGGTTTGGATATTGGTTTGGTTTAGGCCAAGGTTGTTGTTTCGGTAATGGCTTTACTGGTTTTTGTTGGAGATAGCAGGTTTTATGGTTTAGGCCATGGTTTTGACATGGTTTAAGGTTTGATGGTGTTTATGCTGGTTCATTGGTTTTTTAGGCCATAAGGTTTATGTTTTTGCTTCAGGTTTGGCCTTTGAGAATTGGCTTTTTGTATTTGTTTTGACAATTTTCGAGTTGGCCTCCAAACAGGTTTTTGATATCTGAACTTTTTCTTGAAGGAATTTTTTTGTTATAACAGTTTTCTGCCTTGAGGCTTATGGTATCAGGTTATGTATATTTTAATAACCATATTTCTCTGATATTCTGCACTCTATACTGTTTTATCAGTTTGTTTGTATTCTTTTTCATGCTTTCTTTTTTCTCTACCGGATGTTGCTGTTCTGTTTGCTATCCTTTTTCTTCCTAAGCCAAAAACCTGTAAAACCCAACTCTTCCTCTCTCTAGTACAATTGACATTAAAATGATGTGTACTGTACTTGGTTCTGAAAAAGCAAGCTGGAAAATGATGTAAAATGGAAATATTTTTGCTTGCATATTTGGTTTAAACTGCACATGTCTCTTTGTCAATTGCAATGTAACAGTAAGGAGCCTTTGTATTTTGGCCTCTTCCCCCATGTTTGGCAGTTTACGTTGCATTGGCTTGTGTTGAAAATTGCATATGCTGTTTGTATTATGCATTTTATGTTGATTTTGAAATATGCTGTTTTGACAAAATATTGAATTTGTGCATATTGTTTTGAACTATGCAGTGGGCTTTTGAAAATGTGCAATTGATTTTGGATTATGCAATTTACAATAAAAATGTGCAATTATGACCAAAAAATGAATTTGTGCATGTTTTTAATTTGTGCATTCATTTTTATCAATAAAATTCATCCCTTTTTGTGAACCGGGAGAAATCTCGTGATTTGCAAAAAGGGTAAAAACTGATTCCAGCCGTTTGCTTTTAATGATGAACGCTTAAATTAATTTTTTTTGCTTTTAATTATATATTCATTTCTGACTTTTTTCTTTTAATTCTTTGCAGGTAAAAATCAAATGGGCATTAAAGAAGTATTGGATAGAAGATGAAGATTTAGAATTTAGGAAAAATTAGAATAGTTTTTTATTTTACTTTAAACATTTTATGTAATTGTCATTGTAAATACTTTGTACATAATACAGTATTTAAACAACAATTGTAATAATTAGGATAAAGATGAATAAAATTCTATTATTTCAGTTAATTCTTTTCTTCTTTCCAATTATTTATTTTATCATTTATAATTCTTTAAATTATAGAATAACTGAAAATCAATTCCAATTATTTAAATTTAGAATGATAAATAATTAAATAAGCATCATTGATCAATTAACTTCTCTTCAATCATTTACTTCATTATTTATAATTCTTCTAAATTATAATAACTGAAAATAAATTCCAATTATTTAAATTTAAGATAATAAATAATTAATAAACATTTTCTGATCAATTAATAAACTTCTTTTCCAATATTTACTTTATTATTTATAAATCTTTAAATTATATAATAATTGAAAATAAATTCCAATTATTTAAATTTAAGATAATAAATAATTAATAAACATTGTCTGATCAATTAATAAACTTTTTTTCAAATATTTACTTTATTATTTATAAATCTTTAAATTATATAATAACTGAAAATAAATTCCAATTATTTAAATTTAAGATAATAAATAATTAATAAACATTGTTTTAGCATTCATCAATTAATAAATTTAGCGTTCAAAAAATAAACAGCTCTCGACTCGAAAAAAGTTATGAATTTAAAATCTGCTTTGAAAATTGATAAAAATAGGTCAAAACACTTGTAATGTAATGATGTAGATGGGAGATGGTATCTTAGGTCAAAATTTGGGGTACAACAGCTGCCCCTATTTAAGTTTCTTCTATCCGGAGATATGAAGATTAAAATCTTCGTCTCGACGAGATTGAAGGTACTTAAATACATAATACGCAAATTTTTACCCTAAGATACCGCCATTATGTTTGATATGAATGTAATGATTGAATTCACAGAGAAAGATTTTGTATGAAACAAGACAATGCTGGAGAAATCAAACACCAACAAAACACAGAGACATGGATTATACACTACTGGGGAAACGAGCCATCGACTTCAAATGACAGACTCTTGACAGCGAATAAAATTGAGGGAATACGACCTCTGACCCTAACAAAGAAGGCATCTTGCATAGGCCATAAAAACAGATTATTGACCCAAAAATAACAGTGAGCTCACAACTCAATGTCAAAGATAGACAGAGAGTATCAAATTTGCTGATAATGGATTACCGACTTCTGAAGGTAAAGATTCATAACAAACTTCTCTGTGAGATTTCCGGAGATATACTCATTAATGCTGAAATAATAATAAGATTGTAGATACACAAGTTGCCTCAAATAAAGAAGCTGCCACTTGTTGTCTTCCCAAAAATATTATGACATACAAGCTGCTCAAATAAAGAGGCTGCCACTTGCTATCATCCAGGGGTGTCAATAACATACAAGCTGCTCAAAATAAGAAGCTGCCACTTGCTGTTTTCCAAAAAAAATACCAATAACATACAAGCTGCTCAAATAAAGAAGATGCCGCTTGCTGTATTCCAGAAAAATAATAACGTACAAGTTGCTCAAATAAAGAGACTGCCACTTGCCGTTTTCCAAAAAATAATAACGCATAAGTTGCTCAAATAAAGAGACCGCCGCTTGCCGTTTTCCAAAATAATAACGCACAAGTTGCTCGTGAAGAGCTGTCGCTTGTCGTTTTCCAACGATGTCTATAATGTACAAGTTGCTCATGAAGAGACCGCCGCTTGTCGTTTTCCAAAATAATAATAATGTACAAGTTGCTCATGAAGAGACCTCCGCTTGTCGTTTTCCAAAAATAATAACGTACAAGTTGCTCATGAAGAGACCGCCGCTTGCCGTTTTCCAAAATAATAACGCACAAGTTGCTCGTGAAGAGCTGCCGCTTGTCGTTTTCCAACAATGTCTATAACGTACAAGTTGCTCATGAAGAGACCGCCGCTTGTCGTTTTCCAAAATAATAATAACGTACAAGTTGCTCATGAAGAGACCGCCGCTTGTCGTTTTCCAAAAATAATAACGTACAAGTTGCTCATGAAGAGACCGCCGCTTGCCGTTTTCCAAAATAATAACGCACAAGTTGCTCGTGAAGAGCTTCCGCTTGTCGTTTTCCAAAAATAATAATAACGTACAAGTTGCTCGTGAAGAGCTGCCGCTTGCGGTTTTCCAAAAATAACTCAGAAGGAAATTGCGATGACACCAGCAAAGAATAAAATCTTCGTCAAAGAGAATCATGAATCAATCCTTCCCGAGGAGATCACATACTCAAATGTGCAAAATAAATGCACCATTCGTCTAGGTCGCGACTTCACTGGGGAAATCATGAGATAGCCTATGCAAGAGACAACAACTTCATCCAGGAATAAACTAGAGAGAAAACGGTCAAACAAGACTCCACCCAATGGGAAAGTAACTCGATTGGGGATTCATCCTATCCAGAAATGGACAGGGTAGGCTAAATCAAAAATCATCCACGAGGATTAGCTCAGTTGGGGAATTTAGAAAGGAAGCACATCTTCTGCCTAAGCTAACCTTATATTTGGAAAGAACATGTAAATGTTCTGAATAAAAAAAAGTACAACCCAAAATTAACGACAAATGCGAATATGCATGCTGATATGAGTGTAAATGAGTAAATGTATGTTATGCTGACAAAACAAACAGACGGAATAACTTAAAGATAATAAGATGTCACGACAAGATAGATACTCGGCCAATCTTAAAAAAGACGGAAGATAACTGGAACTGGAACCACAAGGCAACGTCGGAGCGTACCACGCTACAAGGCTCAAATCTTCTGAGTAGAAAAGTATTCAAATCCAATCTTCTAAAACCAATAGATCACTGGCATGAGACAAAGCGTACCACACTTCAGAAATTGCCCAAAACAACGCTTAACTGGAAAAGCTGGGGAGTCAACAAACTTAGTACCACCAGAAACACAAGTTTAACACAACCAACACCTCATGATGATTTTGAAATAAAACATGTTCATCATGCAAGGATAAATTACTGTACTGTTTCGCATTTCATGGCTTGACCATCCTCGGAACAACTGTTGATATTCCTTTCATTATTCACGACACATTTTTAAAAATAAGAATACTTTAAATAACTTTGTTTCAAATATTTCTGTAAAAATTAAAATTTTGCCCACAAAAGGTAAGTGCTCAAATTTCATTAATAAGATGGTAGTTCGCTAACAACGCGACTCCAACGGTTTACAAAAGTTTGGGAAATAGTACATGAAAGAAAGGGTTACACAAAAACAATGATCACTATTCTCCCTAACAACTTCGAATTCCGAAATGTGTTCAAATGCCAAGACTGGTCTGACCAAAAGCTTCCCTAAGCCGCCCCTTCGGGTTTTCAACTTAGCAAACTGTCAACTCAAACCTAGGCGAAATACTTCTTGACTGCATCAGCGTTCATGGAGCATGGGAGCTCTTCACCGTCCATATTGGTGAGAATCAAGGCACCTCCAGAGAAAACTTTCTTAACGACATACGGTCCTTCATAATTTGGAGCCCACTTGCCCCTAGAATCAGGTTGGAAAGATAATATCTTCTTGAGCACAAGGTCACCTTCTCTGAACTCGCGTGGTCGAACCTTCTTATCAAAAGCCTTCTTCATTCTCTGCTGATACAATTGACCGTGACACAATGCTGTCAATCTCTTTTCTTCAATTAAATTCAACTGATCATATCTACTTTGACACCATTCAGCCTCAGAAAGTTTAGCTTCCATCAACACTCTCAGAGACGGAATCTCAACATCCACGGGGAGTACTGCTTCCATACCATAAACCAGGGAAAATGGGGTTGCGCCTGTTGAAGTTCGAACTGAAGTACGGTATCCATGCAGAGCAAACGGAAGCATTTCATGCCAATCTTTATAAGTTACCACCATCTTCTAGATAATCTTTTTGATGTTCTTGTTAGCAGCTTCAACTGCCCCATTCATCTTCGGTCTGTAAGGAGAAGAATTATGATGTTCGATCTTGAACTCTTCACAAAGCTCTTTCATCATCTTGTTATTCAAATTCGAACCATTATCGGTGATGATCTTGCTCGGGATACCGTATCGACAAATGATCTGATTCTTGATAAATCTGACTACCACCTGTCTGGTTACATTAGCATAAGATGCTGCTTCCACCCATTTAGTAAAATAATCGATCGCTACCAAGATGAAACAATGACCATTTGAAGCTTTGGGTTCAATCATTCCAATCATATCAATGCCCCACATAGAGAAAGGCCAAGGTGAAGATATAACGTTGAGGAGGGTCGGTGGCACATGTATCTTGTCCGCATAAATCTGGCATTTATGACATTTCTTCACATATTTGCAGCAATCAGATTCCATTGTCATCCAATAGTAACCAGCTCTCAACATCTTTTTAGCCATCGCATGTCCGTTGGCATGAGTGTCAAAGGATCCTTCATGTACTTCTTGCATCAGCATGTCTGCTTCATGTCTGTCTACACATCTGAGCAAGACCATGTTGTAATTTCTCTTTTACAAAACTTCTTCATTGAGGAAGAAACTGCTTGCTAATCTTCTCAACGTCTTCCTATCTTTATTGGATGCCCCAGGCAGGTACTCTTGAGTTTGAAGAACACGTTTAATGTCATAGAACCACGGTTTGTCGTCGGTAACCTCTTCTACTGAGAACACATGAGCAGGTCTGTCAAGGCGCATAACTCGGATTGTAGGCACATCGTTCCAACCACTCACTTGAAACATTGAAGACAAAGTAGCTAAAGCATCAGCCATTTGGTTCTCATCTCTAGGGATATGATGTAATTCCACTTTGTTGAAGAAAGTTAACAATCTTCTAGCATAGTCTCTGTAAGGGATCAAACCAGGATGACGAGTCTCCCATTCTCCTTTGATTTGATTAATTACCAATGCCGAATCTCCGTAAACATCAAGAATCTTAATCCTTAGATCCACTGCTTCTTCGAGACCCATAATACATGCCTCATATTCAGCCATGTTGTTCGTGCAGTCAAACTTCAATCTCGCCGTGAACGGGATATGAGTACCTCGGGGAGTGACGATGATTGCCCCAATTCCATTTCCATAAGAATTCACAGCTCCATCAAATATCAGACCCCAATGGGATTCGGGATCAGGTCCTTCTTCGGGTAACGGCTCTTCATAATCTTTAGCTTTCAAGTACATAACATCTTCATCTGGGAAATTAAACTTGATAGATTGATAATCGTCAATTGGTTGGTGAGCCAAATGGTCGGCTAAAATACTCCCTTTGATTGCCTTCTAAGTGTGATGCTCAATGTCATATTCGGACAACAACATCTGCCAACGGGCTATTCTTCCAGATAAGGCGGGCTTCTCAAAGATATACTTGATCGGATCCATTTTGGAGATCAACCAAGTGGTGTGGTTAATCATATACTGGCGCAGACGGCGAGCAGCCCAAGCTAAAGCACAACAGGTTTTCTCAAGCAATGAGTATCGAGACTCACAGTCTGTGAATTTCTTACTCAGATAATATACGGCATGTTCCCTTCTTCCAGTCTCATCTTGTTGACCAAGCACACATCCCATGGAATCTTCCAATATAGTCAGGTACATAATCAAGGGTCTTCCTTCCACCGGAGGAATCAAAATGGGAGGTTCAAGGAAATATTCTTTGATGCTATCAAAAGCTCTCTGACAATCTTCTGTCCACACACATCCCTGGTTCTTTCGGAGAAGCTTGAAAATCGGCCCACAGGTAGCAGTCATATGAGATATAAATCTAGAAATATAGTCCAGTCTCCCAAGGAATCCTCTTACTTGTTTTTCCGTCTTGGGTGCGGGCATTTCCCGAATAGCTTTGACTTTATCAGGATCTGCCTCAATACCTTTTTGACTAACAATGAAACCCAGAAGTCTTCCAGAACGAACACCAAAAGTTCACTTGTTGGGATTCAGACGGAGTTTATACTTTCTCAAACGCTGGAATAACTTCAATAAATGTTCCAAATGATTTTCTTTAGTTTGTGATTTGGCAATCATGTCATCTACATACACTTCTATCTCTTTATGCATCATGTCAAGGAATAAAGCAATCATGTCCCTTTGGTATGTTGCACCAGCATTCCTCAAACCAAACGGCATAACCCGATAACAAAATGTTCCCCACGGTGTAATGAAAGACACCTTCTCCATATCTTCTGGTGCCATCTTGATTTGATTGTAAGCAGAAAAACCATCCATGAAAGAAAAGACTTTGAACTTTGCGGTACTGTCGACCAATACGTCAATGTGCGGTAATGGGAAGTCATCCTTTGGGCTAGCTCTATTCAGATCTCTATAGTCTACACACATTCGAAATTTGCCATCTTTCTTAGCAACAGGCACTATATTGGCTAACCATTGAGGATAGACCGATGTAACAAGGAAACCTGCATTAATTTGCTTTTGAACTTCTTCTTTGATCTTGTCAGCCATATCGGGATGAGTCCTTCTCAACTTCTGCTTAATCGGCAGACATTCAGGTCTCAACGGTAAACGATGCTCCACAATACTGTTGTCCAAACCTGGCATATCTTGGTAGGACCAAGCAAACACATCAACATACTCTCTGAGAAGCTCCAACATTTTCTCTTTGACTTCTGGGATAAGCAATGCTCCGACCTTGACTTCCTTTTTATCTTCTTCATCACCCAAATTGACCAACTCTACAGGTTCTTCAAACGGCTGAATAATATTTTCATCATGCTCAAGTAAACGGGAAATTTCAACAGGAATCTCTTCACTATCCTCTTCTTCGGCTCTGAACACAGGGAATTCAAAGTTGGGAGAGGGCATAGGATCATTGTTTTCGATGGTTAAGTCATGGATTAATCTGCACATATGATTATGCTTTATTTTAGAAATCGATTAATATGAATGTTGTACAAATGAAACAAAATATTATTATATTTTCCTATTACTACCGATTAATTTTCATTACTATTTCCCAGAAAAAGTGAAAAAATAAAACATTAGTGGACAAAATAACATTTTTATTTATTGAAGGGAAATACTTGAAACAAAGAGCCTAGACATTTCTCTTTTTCCTTGGGCAGAGCAAAAGGATTTATTTTCATCATAGCCCGACACAAATACTTTTCGCCTTGGGCAGAGCGAAATTTTTTTATCAAAAATAAAACAAAACATTACTCAGAAATGTGCATCACAACAGGAACATCAACAGCAATCCAGTTCTGGCAAACCACTCCATGCGTTACGAAATCGGGTAAATCCTCTTCAGAATCGTCTCCTATTATAGAATCAACTTCAGGAGGAGTCGGATGGATAAAACCTGCGCTTCGGAAAACCTCTTGTATCGGACGAGTAACTACTTCTTGCTTGACTCTTGCAGACACGGGACGAAAACCAAGACCTTCTCCAGACTTGTTCTCGGGCAAAGACAACACCTGGCCCCAACCTTCAGCCGAACCACTTTCAACCACTCGTCGTGCATCCTCAAAAGAAGAAATAGATGTCCCTTGCTTCCTCACTTCATTATTAGCAACAGATAGAGCTTGGAATTGGGTTCCAACATCCTCATCAGCATCAATAAAAGAGAAAGATGACAAATGGCTTACCACCATAGCCTGCTCTCCACCAATCATTACCAGCTTTCCATGCCTTACAAACTTCAATCTCTGATGGAGCGTGGAAGTGACTGCCCCTGCATCATGGATCCATGGACGACCCAATAGGCAACTGTAGGCGGCACGAATATCCATTACTTGAAAAGTGATCTGAAATGTATGAGGGCCAATTACTATATGAAGATCTACTTCACCAATAACAGTCTTCCTAGAACCATCAAACGCTTTAACAATTACTCCACTAGGTCTCATGGGAGTGCCTTGATATGAGAGTCGAGATAATGTAGTTTTGGGCATTATATTTAACGACGAACCTGTATTTACCAACACACTTGATAAAGTATCATTTCCACAACTTATTGAGATATGCAAAGCCATATTATGGTTCCTTCCCTCCTCCGGAAGCTCTTCATCACTGAAACCAAGATTGTTACATGAAGTAATATTTTCCACAATTCCATCAAATTGGTCAACCGTCACATCATGATCCACGAATGCCTGGTCCAAGACCTTCATCAAAGCTTCTCTATGGGCACCAGAATCTCTCAGTAAAGCAAGCAAAGAAATCTTGGAAGGAGTTTGCAAAAGTTGGTCCACAATCTTATATTCACTTCTCTTGATGAGCTTCAGAATCTCGTCATCCTCAGGGCGAGGGATAGGTTCATTGGATCGGCCTATCTCAACCCTTGGTACAACATTTCTCGCTGGAATTTCTGCCGGTATGGGCCTCCTGACTTGAACTTCTGGTCTCTTCAAAGGTACTGCTGCAAAGACACGCCCACTTCTCGTAACTCTACTCACATCAGCGATGTTAACAAAAGACGGACTGGTTGGTATAGGGACTTCTACCCCATTCTCAATCATTGTGGCATTATACTTATACGGCACAGCTTGGTCTGAGTTGTAAGGCACAGGACCAGGTGGGTAAATGATCAAAGGATCAACAGGTGCAGTCTGACTGTCGTAAACGATCTCTACTGATTCAGGCAAATTGAATTGTGGTATTATAACATTCACTTCATCCTCCGGATTTCTGTCATATGTAATAGTGATAACCCTCTGGTCTAACAACTTTTGAATATCCTCCTTCACAATAGGGCAATCAACCTCTCTTGAACAAAATTCACAAACGTCATAATCATGTTGATGCCTAACAAAGGCAAGTCTTCTTAAACTCTGATGTAACCTGATCAACGACTCTCGTATGTGTTAAACTTGAAAAACTCGAAACTTTCCCGGACAACCTTCCACCATATTCACTGATGCTGCCCCATGTCGAGGAAAAGGATTATCTCTAACATTTGGGTTAACATACTTGAAAGACAAGATACCATTCTTAATCAACCTCTGCACGTCCGCCTTTAGAGAAAAACAACTTTCAAGGTTGTGCCCCGGCGACCCTTGATGATATTCACAAAACTGATCCGCCTTGTACCACGGAGAAGTACTGTTTGGTGCGACAGGAGGAGGCTTCGTCGTTATGAGGTTCTTTCTGATAAGAGCAGGGAATAATTTAGTATAAGTCATAGGAATGGCATCGAATTGCGATTTTCTTGGTGAACGGTTCTGGTTGTTGAATGGATAAGCCTGTTGTCGAGGCTGCTGCTGAAATGGCCGTTGTTGAGTTGGTGGGGTTTGATGAGCTGGGGTCATCAAAGCTGGGCGGACAGCCGGAGTGACTGCCGCAACGTGTGAGTAACCTCTCCTCGGTCTCCCTGGGAAGATCACGCTGACATCCTGCTCTTTTCTTTTCGGAAAAACACTTCCAAACGTCTTAGTACTGCTAGACGAACTTCCTTCTTTAACCAAACGCACTTCACGAATCCCTTCCTCCAATCGCATGCCCATGCTTACCATTTCGGTGAAGTCACTGGGTGCGCTGGCAATCATTCTCTCATAGTAAAAGGAACATAAAGTCTTCAAGAATATTTTTGTCATCTCTTTCTCCTCAAGAGGAGGATAGATTTGAGCAGCAATTTCACGCCACCTCTGGGCGTATTCCTTAAAAGATTCTCTGTCTCTCTGGGACATCGCCCGGAGTTGATCCCTGTCCGATGCCATGTCAACGTTATACTTATACTGATGGACAAAAGCTTCACTAAGATCGTTGAAGTTGCGGATCCGAATAATGTCTAAACCCATATACCACTTTAGAGCAGCACCCGTCAAACTGTCTTGAAAATAGTGAATCAACAAGTCATGATCATCAGAATACGTAGACATCTTTCTCACGTACATAGTCAAGTGACTCCGAGGACACGAATCACCCTTATATCTTTCAAAGTCTGGCACTTTGAATTTTGCTGGAATCTTGACATTCAGAACTAAACAAAGGTCATGAGTGTTCTTCCCAAACAGATCCTTCCCCTTTAACGCTCTGAGCTCCCTCTGCATTTCTTGGAATTGGTCTTGAAATTCCTCCATTCTATCAAAAAGACCCAAACTTTCAGCAGGCTCGGCAGGATAAGTAGGTTCATTCAAGTATGGCGCGGAGTGAACCACAGGAGCGACAGTTGTCATTACCGGTTGCAGAAAAGGTGTTACAGACGGGATTACTGGCGGCATGGCAGTTGTCTCTGGTTGAGGAAGAGACAAAGCAGGTTGAAACAAAGGTTGTACGACAGGCTGATACCCCTCTGGCACAAAGTTGTAAGGCATTCCCCACGGAAAACCTTTTGGCATCTGATGTTGAAGCGGAGAGTTGATTTGAGTCACAGATGTTGGAACGATGACAATCTCGGAAACCACAGTAGTTGAAGTCTGAATCTCAGCAGCTGTAGTCGATGGCTGATTCTGAGCAGCCATCAAACTTTCCACTAGCGCAGTTAACTTTTCCATACCGACACGAAGGGTAGCGACCTCCTCACGAAGCTCGTGGTTTTCCTGTTCCAGATCTTCCATCTTCCTCTGACGATTGGCTCGAGTATCATATCGATGAGACAGCTTGACAATCTTTGGAGTGGAAAAAGAAACAAGGATAAGACTCTAGAAAACATGTGAAGTGGAATGTTGGATGATGCATGATATGTGATGAAAATGATAATTCATTTTAATAATTTTTCAAGGACCTTCAATAATTTTGTACACATCAAATGGTAAAGGAATTTGGAACAACAAAAACTCATCCATTAATCAAAAAGCGGTAAATTACACCTTACAACTTTGGAACAACAAAACAATAAATTACAACTTTGGGATAACAACTCGATAATAAAAGCAGTAAACTACAACTTTGGAACATGAAGCCCATAATAAAATCAGAAAATTACAACTTCGGAACATGAAGCCCTTTTACAGAGTTTTACAAAATTACATCAGTAAAATAAAACTAAGAACTAAAGATCACTCGGAATCATCAGATGAAGGACCAAATGCCAACTGGAACCGGAGCTTCCTGATCTTCTCTTCATAAAAGTCTTCCATCTCTTTCTTCTCAGCTACCAGTCGATCAATGATTTCCTTTTGCGGATTAGGAACAAGAGCAACGCTTACCGAACCTTCCTTCTTTCTCTTCCTTTCACTAGCATACTTCTTCAGTAAAGCATCCTTTTGACGAAGCTTCTCATCATGATCAATGAACCAGCCGTCTTGAATAAACAGCAACTCCTCCTTTTACTTAGTTGTCGAGCCAGGACCCGATTCTCATATTCAGACATATCATACTTTTCTTTCCAAGCATCTCTCTCGGACTTCATCCTAGACAGATTTCCTTGGTATTCTCCCATATTCTCGATAGGGATATCAACAGATGACGATGCAACGGTAGGGAATAAAGGTTTCTAAGGTTTATAGGGCATCTTGAGGGCCCAAGCCCTAGCACGGACCCATTGTAGGTAAGGCTCCAAAGAAACGGCACCCCTATGTCCTAACATGTCTCTCCGTTTCCTATGGATGTGGCGCCAAGCTCCTTCGATCTCCCTCTTAGCTTCCTGATGATCTTGTCCTTCCTGTAGAAAGAAACCACTCACATGGATGTTGTTTGGCTTGTCCCTCATCGGGTATCCAAACTGACGGCGCGCGAGAACAGGGTTATAGTTAATTCCACCTTCCGTACCAAGAAGAGGCACGTTAGGAAAAGCACCACAGCTATCGATGATCTTCACGTCATAGTAAACTCGATTATACCAATCAATGTCGAAATGAGTGAGAGCCATAAATTTTTGGCGCCCATCGCGGCTCCTTCTCATGATCCCAGAAAACATCAGACCTAGGTAGATGAGAAACATACCACTGATACAGCAATGATGCACAACAAATAATCATTCCTCCTTGATAAGAGTTTCGAAGATGGATGGAGTAGTAGGTATCTCCTAGCAGCGTAGGGACCGGATTTCCAATCAAGAAAATTCTGATGGCGTTGACATCCACAAACTTATCAACATTAGGGAACAAGAATAGACCATAAGCGAGTAACACAAAGATGTCTTCAAAGGCAATAGTATCTTTTATCTCAACGAAATGACGAGCTTTCCTCAACAAAAACTGCGCAGACAAACCTCGGATTCCCCCTTTTGTAGTCATGTTCTCCTCTATCTCTGACTTCTTCCAGTGGGTGATGGTCGCCATCTCGTGAGATTTGGGTTCCTCTTCTAATCCGGTAAAAGGAACACAGTCGGTGATCGGCAAACCAAGTATGTAGGAGTACTCTTCTAAGGTGGGCATTAACTGGTAATCCGGAAAGGTGAAACATCGGTACAAAGGATCGTAGAATTGGACCAACGTATTAAGGATGCCTTCCTTCATCTTGCGCTTCATGAGAGGTATAATGGACCCATACTTCTTCTGAAAATCCGTCGGGTTCTTGATCTTAGGAATCAAACTCTTCAGCTCTTCAATCTCGAGCTCCTTAAAACTAAAACTTCGAGTGTTTCTCCTTCCAAATTCCATAATAATAGTACCGGAGATGTCTGCAAAAATCATTCCTAAGTTCCTTGAAAAACAAGTTTTTTACAAAAATGTTGATGAATGCATGAATGAATGATAATGCAACAGTTACACACAAGTTCACAAACATGGGGTCCAAAGGTTCAACGTTCAGCATGGAGTCAAAGGGTAAAGCCCACCCCAAGGTATGTACTAACGGTTCAATCACACCTGTAAGACAAGGTTCTAAGAGTTCCCAGAGTCTACATTCCTCCTTCGGATATTGCCAACGTCTTGATTACTCAATAATTAGTAATATTCTTAAGAGAAACTCATCCGAGCGTAGCATCGCGTAACAACTACTTCTGAATTACTCCGTTATAGTCTCTGCGCTACACCTAAAAGGCCAAGATGGATTAGGGTTCTACGGTTCTCAATTTCTCTGGCTCCTAGGTCGAAAATGATAATGTCTTCCCAATTACTCGGTAAACAAATATTAAGTTCAAGAGGGCCTTCCATTGAGTGGGGGATCTCATGCCTCCTTCTTCGGGATTACTCCCTCAAAGTTAACATGGTTGTACCGCCCGTCCTATTCCTTAAGTGTAACTTAATCCGGGTATAGGATTCGTCCTTTACAAAAAACCCAAGCAACCCCAATATAAACACATAATCAAACAAATCAAATACAATAAAACAGATAAGACAAATTAGGCTTAACCCACTTAGGGATGGACTAGCAAGAGGTCAATCTATCCCCAGCAAAGTCGCCAATTCTGTAGCGATAATAAATGTAGCGGGGTAAATCAGAGATCGAATTATTGATTAATTCGTCTCACAAAAGCAAGAGTCGCCACCGCGCTTTATTATTTCCAAGGGAAAAGGGGAAAGAGCGAAATAAAACCCTAAATATGCAATGTAAATAATACTTTTTTAAAGTAATAAAAATACAAGGCGTTTTTGAAAAGAGATCTATGGTTCGGGGGTTGGTTATACAGTGGGAAGGTATTAGCATCCAATGTATCTATAGTACTCTATAGGAACCTTTTGAAATATCTGTTTATAAAAATTCGTTTGATTTAAAAAATAAATTGTTTTGGCCGAAAAGGGGTACGGACGGGTTTTTGAAGGTGCGACGACCTAATGTCGAAGTTTTGGCTTAAAAGGTATAAGTTTTGAAAAGATCGAATATTTGAGGAAAAATTATCCTAAGTTTTAATGAAATGCAGATGTTCGCGTGATTGGACTTGAGGACATGAAGTCAACCAATTTAATCATTTTTTCTCTTGGATTTAGACGTAAACGGGATAAACAAATAAAGACAAAGTAATTAACAGAAAATTATGCAGATAATGATATACAACCATAACAACGATTAAATAACAAACTAAAGGATGTGAACATGCATTTTTATATTTTTTGTTTAATATTAATTAAAGCGAGGGAATTAATTAAAGAAAATAACATGTTTTTTATATGTTTCTATTTTTATATGTTTTTTAATATTAATATA
This sequence comes from Vicia faba, assembly GCA_948472305.1. NCBI lineage: Eukaryota > Viridiplantae > Streptophyta > Magnoliopsida > Fabales > Fabaceae > Vicia > Vicia faba. The sequence goes on from OX451736.1 coordinate 1,411,448,040, forward strand.
AAGTATTATTTTTAAGAGTTGTTAAATAATTAAACTAAATTAAAACTTAAAAGGTTATTAAGTTAAATCTAATTAAAAAGGAATACTAAAATTATTAAATTAGTCCTAAAGTTAAACTTAATAAAAATGGTCAAGTTATTAAAATTGCTTTAATTAAATTACATCTCTTATTTGATTAATTTATAATTAAACTAAATTAATAAAAAAAATTCTAAAAGGGGCTAAAGAAATAAAATGGAAAGAGGCATATCAAGAACCAAAGGGGGGGTAAACATAAATGAATCACATGGGCTAAAAGGTTTTGAGAAGGCCCAACAAAAAACAGAAACGGGGGGTGTGTAAGAAAGTCGTTTGGGCTTAGGTGGAAGCAGGTCAGGTCCACTTCAATTGAAACACATTTACAATTGTTAGGGTTAAACAATGTTTAGTTTAGGGGAAAAAAGGGTTAAGGTTTTGCGCCGTCTTCTTCATCGCTCACGCGTTCTTCTTTGTTGCTTTCCTTCTCGTGCCCGCTTCTGAATCCTCCCTTTTGTCCATGGCCACTGGTACCTCAATCTTCTTCTTCCCTCCAACAAGACGCTAGGGGGCGACGGATTCACGGTACAAATTTTATCTTTTATTTCGTTAGGTTTTTTGGTTACTGCAAGTTATAACCTTTAATCCATTTTGTGATTCTGACTTCAAAACTATTATGGTTATTTGAGGTTTTTTGAAAGAAAGAGAAAGAGAAATGTTACCTTTGGAGACGGAGGAGGAAGGTTGGGGGTACTGTGGCGGGCCGGACGGCGAGGAATACGGCGGAGGCGCGCTAGCTACTTGGCCCTGATATTTCGTTTCTTATTTTTTTTTGTGATGAAAATCTTGAAAACAAAACTTATCTTCTTCCTCTTGGTAGCCTTTGTATATCTTTCCTCTCTTCTTTTGGCCTTGCTTCTGTTGCTTTCTATTTGCCCATGATGAATATCTGTGAGGCTTTTTCAATTGCCTTGAACATGCTACTGTTGAAACAATTTTTGTTTTGATTAGCTTCCCAATGTTGATGCTTGACTGTTTCTTTCTTCTCCTCGCTGTGATTTTGTCGCCTTTTTATTGTTGGCCTATGATGAATATTCTGAGGCTTGCCGGTTTGGATATTGGTTTGGTTTAGGCCAAGGTTGTTGTTTCGGTAATGGCTTTACTGGTTTTTGTTGGAGATAGCAGGTTTTATGGTTTAGGCCATTGTTTTGACATGGTTTAAGGTTTGATGGTGTTTATGTTGGTTCATTGGTTTTTTAGGCCATAAGGTTTATGTTTTTGCTTCAGGTTTGGCCTTTGAGAATTGGCTTTTTGTATTTGTTTTGACAGTTTTCGAGTTGGCCTCCAAACAGGTTTTTGATATCTGAACTTTTTCTTGAAGGAATTTTTTTGTTATAACAGTTTTCTGCCTTGAGGCTTATGGTATCAGGTTATGTATATTATAATAACCATATTTCTCTGATATTCTGCACTCTATACTGTTTTATTAGTTTGTTTGTATTCTTTTTCATGCTTTCTTTTTTCTCTACTGGATGCTGCTGTTCTGTTTGCTATCTTTTTTCTGCCTAAGCCAAAAACCTGTAAAAACCAACTCTTCCTCTCTCTAGTACAACTGACATTAAAATGATGTGTACTGTACTTGGTTCTGAAAAAGCAAGCTGGAAAATGATGTAAAATGGAAATATTTTTGCTTGCATATTTGGTTTAAACTGCACATGTCTCTTTGTCAATTGCAATGTAACAGTAAGGAGCCTTTGTATTTTGGCCTCTTCCCCCATGTTTGGCAGTTTACGTTGCATTGGCTTGTGTTGAAAATTGCATATGCTGTTTGTATTATGCATTTTATGTTGATTTTGAAATATGTTGTTTTGACAAAATATTGAATTTGTGCATATTGTTTTGAACTATGCAGTGGGCTTTTGAAAATGTGCAATTGATTTTGGATTATGCAGTTTACAATAAAAATGTGCAATTTTGACCAAAAAATGAATTTGTGCATGTTTTTAATTTGTGCATTCATTTTTATCAATAAAATTCATCCCTTTTTGTGAACCGGGAGAAATCCCGTGATTTTCAAAAAGGGTAAAAACTGATTCCAGCCGTTTGCTTTTAATGATGAACGCTTAAATTAATTTTTTTTGCTTTTAATTATATATTCATTTCTGACTTTTTTCTTTTAATTCTTTGCAGGTAAAAATCAAATGGGCATTAAAGAAATATTGGATAGAAGATGAAGATTTAGAATTTAGGAAAAATTAGAATAGTTTTTTATTTTACTTTAAACATTTTATGTAATTGTCATTGTAAATACTTTGTACATAATACAGTATTTAAACAACAATTGTAATAATTAGGATAAAGATGAATAAAATTCTATTATTTCAGTTAATTCTTTTCTTCTTTCCAATTATTTATTTTATCATTTATAATTCTTTAAATTATAGAATAACTGAAAATCAATTCCAATTATTTAAATTTAGAATGATAAATAATTAAATAAACATCATTGATCAATTAACTTCTCTTCAATCATTTACTTCATTATTTATAATTCTTCTAAATTATAATAACTGAAAATAAATTCCAATTATTTAAATTTAAGATAATAAATAATTAATAAACATTGTCTGATCAATTAATAAACTTCTTTTCGAATATTTAATTTATTATTTATAAATCTTTAAATTATATAATAATTGAAAATAAATTCCAATTATTTAAATTTAAGATAATAAATAATTAATAAACATTGTCTGATCAATTAATAAACTTCTTTTCAAATATTTACTTTATTATTTATAAATCTTTAAATTATATAATAACTGAAAATAAATTCCAATTATTTAAATTTAAGATAATAAATAATTAATAAACATTGTTTTAGCATTGGTCAATTAATAAATTTAGCGTTCAAAAAATAAACAGCTCTCGACTCGAAAAAAGTTATGAATTTAAAATCTTCTTTGAAAATTGATAAAAATAGGTCAAAACACTTGAATGTAATGATGCAGATGGGAGATGGTATCTTAGGTCAAAATTTGGGGTACAACATTAATAATCAAATGCGAGCTTTTAACAACCTTGGCTAAAAACCCTGAACTGAAACTTTACATGGCTAACATGGAAAGCTAAATTGGGCATTTACTTAATTTAGCACAATAACCAAACAAGAACTACTTTCAAAGATATTACACAAGAGACAAACTTCTTAAGTAAATTATAAAATTCCTTCATCACTAGAACAACGAAAGCGTAATTGATATTTTTCTCCTTCATAAAACTAAGGAAATTTCAAGAGGAAAAAGAAAGAAATGAAATGATAAGACTTAAAAGTGAGAAGGTATTTTGGAAATGGTTTTCCTGGTGTATTGTGAAATGAAGATAAACCGTCTATTTAAAGGAGAAAAAAATTGGCTCAAAAATTAAAATGATTAATGGCGTTTTAATGATCTAATCAATTAAAACCTACATTTGATTGATTACAGGGTTCAACATATGACAAAACTATTTCTAAAAAGGAAACCCTGCGGCGAACATGTGTCATAATTGATTAAGAGTATTCTTATTTAATTAAGAAATATTTGGTATTTCTCTAATCACATGGATTAAAAACTTAATAGATTACGCAATGTAAAAATGCTTCCTAAATGATTACGAACACTCTCGGTCAATCTCACATGCATCTTCACACCTCCTTTATAGGTTTTAAGGTAATTTAGGAAAAGAGATTGATTTGAAACTATTTTGATGTGTGTGTGTGTGTGTGCGTGCGTGTGTGTGCATGTGTGTGCGTGTGACTATTTGTGTGTGCATTTATGTGCTTATGTTTGAGTGTGTATGCTTGTGTGCATGTGTGTGTGTGTACTTGTGTATGTTTGTGAGTGTGCGTGTGTGCGTGTGCATGTGTGTGTGTGTGTGTGTGACTTAGGATTTACTCTTATATCCTTACAATACGTTATGAGAGTTTTAATGCTTCCTCTCATTCACATTATTTAAAACTTCAAAATCCTTTACTTTCTTTATCATTGATTCAACCCATCATCTCATACTTGACTTCTTCTAACTATCGAGGCTTTATAGATTCTTCATAGACAACATCATCAAATATTTCATTGTCAACCGCTTGACATTGAATATTGTCAGTATTTAATTTGACTTAATAACTTGACCTTGTAAACAAACATCTTAATCAGGATAGGATAGAACATATTTGATCATAAAGACTATAACGTCTGATAAGTGATTAAGAGGGAACACCGCAACATCAAACTCAGATAATAATGCAACATATCACCTTAAACATACTTCTTTATTTTCCTTACTAATTTATTTGATTTCAGATAATAATTTTTTATTTTATTGAATTGATTTATTTAGCATAGTTTAAGTATTAAGCTTAAGTATTTTTTATAATTTATAAATTAAATAAATACATTTATTACAATTGTGGGGCTAAAACAATGTCTTTTATATATTTATTGAATTAATGTAATTGATTTGTTATACTTTATGGATTAAAGAAGTGTTTTTATTTTTGGTTTAGATTGATTCCTTAATTTTTTTGTGTTGTTTTAATTTTTTAATTTCTAAAACGTTTCATTTTAGTCTTTTTTATTTAACTAACGACAGATTTAACGATTGATTTAAAAAAAAAATTATCGTTTATTAGACAATAATGACAAAAATGAAATATTTTAAAAGTTAAAGTATCAAGGTCATACGAAAAAAAATTAAAAGATTAATTTAAACCCAAATATATAGTTAAGAGAACAAAATTAATATTTTACTTAAATTAATATAAAATATAGAACATTACTTTTTAATTTTATAATTAAAATAATTATTATTTTCCTTCTGTTGAACTATCGAACCGAAGAAATTTGTTTTGTTCAATTTAGCAAAAAAAAATTAAGTAGCAAGTATTTGTGATCCATTTCAAAAGTAATAATGGTGAACATATTGTCAACTCATAAATCACCATGAAACTTAATTAAATGAGACTCTTAAATATTTCAATTTGTGGATCTCCACCATTTCACTCCTTTCTCATCCTTCACTTAACATTACCTATATTTGACAAATGTTTTTTTTAGAAAAGGGATTTAATGTAATATACGTGAAAATAATACATACATGAGTTTTTTTGAAAAAATAATTTATTTATGATAATATAAATGATATTTATAATTGATGAATAAAATAACAGTTGATATTAATAATAATATGATATAAAATTAATGTTACCAATAATAATAATTATTAAATAAAGAAATAAATAATATAAAGGGAAAATATAAGAAAATATAAGAATTAATAAAAAAATAGAAAGTAAATCAATTAACCAGGGGGTGCAATTTTGATTATAGAGTAAAACTGTGGGGGTGCTAAAAATAGACTGGGATAGGCCCATATATAAATTCCAAAGGGGGTGTATCTGGCTTTGTGTTTTAGTAATTGTTGACAAGGATGGTCCAAACAGTAGATGGGCTAGGCCCAAACACAGTAAGAGGGGTCCAGACGGATCGTGTGTGACGCGGAGTACAAAGTTACAATGGAGACTTGGTATATGGCCGTCTGATGAAGATCTAATATATCTAAACGAAAGGCGCACGATAATTGATATGGACTCGCATATATGGTATCCAAACAGAGTTTTAATATTTGTTTTTTCGTTTTTGTTTTCAATTTTAGCCTTCCGTCTCTCTCTCACGAACCCTTCCCCCAACTGCTTCCTTCCTCAAAACCCTAAGGCCAATTCCCTCCGGCGGCGGAGAAATAAAACCCACCCCAAATCAAAACCCCAAACCCCAAACACCCTAAAATGAAAGAAAAGAAAAGCTAAGGATTTATACCAACTCCGCGACTATCTCGTTCTGATTTTTTGAGCTTTTACAATTTGGGACTGTTCCCCTATTCTTCTCCGTTTGTTTGTAGGTCCCAGTTTGCGGCTTCAAAGATTGATGGAAGCGTACGACAGAGGAGCGGTGTCTAGCGGTGGTTCAAGGGTGATTAGGGTTTCCGATCTGGAAACTCTAATCACTTTTTCTTTTGGATCTCCAATGATAAAGGTTTTGTCAAAATTTTCGCCTTCTAGTCTTTTTCTCCTCCTTTTTCCCGACCCTTCTGTATTCTTTTCGCTTTCTTTTTATAGGGTTAGCAGTTTAGGGTTTTTTTTGTTTTCTGTTACAAAATTAGGGTAATTATGGATTCTGTAATTGATTGGGATTATAATGTATACATTTGATTTTGTTTACTGTAGGTTTTATTGTTTTTAGATTTGAAACTGATTTGTTCTGTAATCAAATTAATGTTGAAAGAATTGATATGTTTTCATCCCTTTCTGAGATTTGATTAGATTAGGTCTTCTGTAAATTTCTGGTTTTGTTTGTAATTTATTTTGGGTTTGGAGATTTTATCTGTAAGAAAAATCTGGAATTTGCTGTTTAGAAGATTTGATTTGCAGATAAATCTCTACAGTATTTGTTATTTTGAAGAAATACGTGCGTAAATATTTGGCAATTGGTACAGTATGCGTTGCACTTTTGGTCCTTAAACTGTTTTGCAACATATTGTTGTACCCCAAAATTTTTCCTCTCATATTTATCAAAACATTTCAAGAAAGATCCACAAGTTGCTTAAGATAGTCCAAGGGTTGGCCAGACAAGCTATCTCCAAAGGCAGTCCACCTCAAATTAGGGTTTCATGTTGCATCAAGATACTTGAGTTCAAGGGATCCAAAATTCTCAACATTGTCCTAATTTGTTCTCAAGATCATCCATTTCAAGTTTCAAGCCCTACAGAGAAAGTTTGCTCAGTCAATTGCTCAAAGGCCTAAAAATTGACTGTGCTAGGGCAAAAGTCAACTATGGCCCACATACAGTTAAACTTCAATATTTTTGGTCAATACCCTCATTTTGAAGTATATTTCATCATTTGATCAAGGGTTGATCATGATTTATCAAGGATTGCTCCTAATTCATCAAGACTCAAAAGTTGCTAAATTAGGGTTTTACAGGAAAAGTCAACTCAACTTTGACCAAGCATAACATTCTCATACTTTATGATAAATGACCCATCCAAAGCTCATTTTGAAGAGGATGCAATTACCTACAATCCATCTGTTGGTGTAAGCCCTAGAGGCCAATACTTATGGTACTTGTATCGAATTATTTATTAATAATAAAAGGCATTTCTTTATTATGTTTGCTTTCCAAAATAATAAAGTCCCTAGAATGGTTTATTTGTTTAATGAAATGTTAAGTGTGACTTAATCATGAGATCCCATTAAACATAAGACACTATTCTTAAAGTATCCGTAGTCAAGCTTTAATGTGAAGTGGGATAGCATTAAAGCATTAAGATTATTATGAAGATAGATTGATGATCGCATCTCATGGATCATAGATAAGGAGTTATCAAGTCTTGACATAGGTATGAATATTAGGAGTAATATTTATACTGGATTGACCCGCTATGAGAATACTACATAGAATGTTATGCAAAGTGTCATAAGTTATTCTCATGATGATAATGGTGTATACCACCCTTCGACCTGAAACCACTATGGACCCTAGATGTAGAGTCAAGTACTTTATTGCTGATCAAACGTCATTCGTAACTGGATGACTGTAAAGACGGTTGATGGGTACTTCACAAAGCATGCTAAGGGACATGAGTGACCTAGATGGAATTTTCTCATCCTGCATAACATGATAAATGTCTAAGGGCCCAATATTGAACTGGACAAGGGTGACATAGTGTATGCCTTATGTTCAATATAGACATGAGGGCAAAAGGGTAATTGTACAACACAAATATTATCACGGAAAAGGTTTGGTCAGATCACATGACATTTTCGTGACTTGGGTAACAGCGATGTGTTGCTAGATACCGCTCACTGTTTATTATATTAAATGTGTGATTTAATATAATTGTCAATGTCGCGAAAACCTACAGGGTCACACACATAAGGACAGGTTGATGAGAGATAGAATAAATAAAGAACACCGTAAGGTACGGTGCACTTAAGTGTAATACGGAAAGTGGTAAGGTACCACGTGGATAAGTGATATATGGTACATCATAAGGTATGATGTCCATAAGCTTAATTGGGCTTTTAGCTTATAGCCTTAATTGGGCTTTTAGCTTGTAGCCCACACGAGTGATTCTATAAATAGATCCCTTGTGATGAAGCAATTTCACTTGATGCATTTTCGTTTTTGACTCTCTCTCTCACTCAAGGTTTCCGTTCGTGATCAGCTAGCACTGTGACCGAAAGCGATCTGTTCGTGTGGACTGAGTAGAGGCGTTGTTCTTCATCAACGCTCGTGATCACAACATGAAAGTTCTGAATCGCCACAAGAGGTAAATATTTCTATCACTGACCATGCTCATTCGTAAGGATCGCTAAAGGAAAATTTTATATTCCGCTGCGTTTTTTGATCGCCATTTTCCTTCACCATCTTCAGCTCCCAAGTTGAAAATATGCACACACAAGAAGTTATGAATTTGGACATTATAGGTCATTTTGAAAAATTAACAAAAACACCTTTTTTTGTCAAAGCTTCATACTTGAGAATGGAATATCAAATTGACATGAGACTAAAAGGGTTGATTAGAGGACATCTCAAGCTTTCTAAAAAGTCAAAGAACATCTCCAAAGAGTCAAAATTGAGGAAGTTATGCATTGGTGAAGTTGACCTTTTTTGTAAAATTGCCAAAAGTCAACTATCCCCAAAACTTCAAATTTTGCTAAATGGGCCCAATCTTTTTCACTTGTTTTGAGTTTGCAACATAGTCCACAAGCTCTAGCCTTTTCCACTTGTCCATATCTTATTTTTAATATTTATTTTGATTTTTATTTGAATTAATTCAATTTAAATCAAAACAAATCATATAAAATCAAAATTATTGAAAACCGAAGATTTTATGCTTGTTTCAGGCTTTATTATATAGCTAGCAAACATTCAAACTCGTGCAAGGCATTAGAGTGGACAAAAAGATTGAAAAAGTCCATGTTTGGAAAGATCTTAAAGGTGAATCAAATAAAATAAAAAATCATTGATGGAGGAAGATTGGATGCAGTTATCAATCCTAATTCAGTCCTTGGTACATAAGGAGGCGAGGCAGACCTAAAAACAAGTTGGAAACAGACGCAAGAGGCAGACAAAACTGGAAAAAAAGCAAGAAAAGTGTGAGATCGAATTTGTACTTAGAGGCATCCTCAAGACTCTTTGCCTATCTCAATTGACTCCTGGGACTCTCAGCAAGCTAAAGCGATCAAGAACCAAGGTTTTCAAGCCCCAAATCACACTGTAAGTCCGTCACGGTATTGCTATACTCTTGAATTTGATTAGAATTATTCTTGCACTTATAGCGTAAAATAATTGTACATTCTTGATCACCATCATGTTTGCAAGCTTTCTATAATACCCAATTGCATTTTCATGGACTGAATTGTAAGCTGCCATTGTTAGGGTTTTGGAGTTTGTTTTAGGGTTTTTGATTACAGGGAAAATTAGCCTTGATGAAGGGTACCATCGTGTTCAGGATGATGAGATGAACTCAACCATGGCGTTAGGTTTCATTTATATGGCCCATGGAGGATTTTTGAACGAACCAGACATATAGCTACGGACAAACGTCCGTAGCTAAAAGTCTGAGACTTTTACCCACGGAGAGAGGAAGACGATGACCGGTGGCAGCATTCCATTGGCCTATTCGAATTTCTGCGTGCATTTTTTTTTTATTTTCCAATATTTCTTTGTCTTACATATTATTATTATTATTGTTTCATTACTATACAACAAAAACAAAGTGACGCAGTGGTTGCCAGATAAGCGCTTAAGGAATTTGAAGGCTGGAGGTCAGGGGTTCGACCCCTGCCTCCAGCATTTGTTATTTTCATATTTTATTTCACGAAATCCAATGTGTGCACAATCCCAATGACCACCATACACCCTCTCAATCTAGCCAGCCAAGTGTCAGATGGCCAAATCTGATGGCCATCATCTGAAGGTGCATCATGAGCCAAGTCAGGCGCCCAGTACATTATCACAAAGGTCAAACGGGTCTCACTCAAATGGGCCCAGGAAATTGCTCTTTGCACCCCCACACTGCAGGCCCAGTTAGTTTTTCTCTAATTCTTTTATATTTATCTTATTTAATTTTATTATTTATTTTACTAACCAGTAATCATTTTCTTTTTATCAAAAAAATCACAAAAACATTTTTTTTATCCAATTAAATTCAAGATATTTATTTTTATTAAAAAAGGTAATTAATTTAATTAGGTTATTAATTTTAGACAACTTTAATTTCTTTTTTACATAATTAAAATTAATTAGAATAAATAGGTTTTATTACTAACTTAATTATTTTATTTCTTTCCTAAAATAACAAAAAACCAAAAATATGTCATATAATTATTTTTATTAATTAATTTAATTAACTAATTAATTTCACATTTAATTTAGAAAACTCATTTCTTTTATTAAAAACAACAAAAAATATTTTTCTTTTAAATTAGGATAGAAGGGTCAAAACCCTAGTTTCTCGCTGATCTAATTTTCTCGTGCGCTTTATTTTTATCCATATTGATGTAACTGCCTACAGTTTGTAATAGTTAATTAGGACGTTTATTTACATTATCGCTTTATTTTTAAAGGGTTTGTTTTTGGCTATGTAAATACCCGAAGCCTTGTAATAGCGTAGCTTAATTTCCGAATTTTAAATTCCGCAAATTATCAACTGTTAGATGTATGAATAATTAGGGTTTGCATGACAAGAATGTATGACTAATTTTAAAATAGTTAGATCACCCTAAAATGTGCAAAGATAAATAAACTGAAATTGAATTAGTCGCACATCCGCACTCGTAGGGTACATTGCCACTTGTGTGCCTTTGGTAAACAGTCATTGAGTATAGGATTCTTTAGTGGTCGTCCTTTTTGTCCAAAGATCAAAGTTGCCTCAGAAAGGTTGCCTCGGATATTGTTTCCTCGGATAAATGATCTAAGACATTAGGGATATTACTAAGACGTCCTAACATTGCTTTAGTGATCGTACATCCCTTTCGAATTGACCCTCAAAACTCCAACAACGGTGCTACCTACTCACTAATAGTGGGATAGCGCTGTCTAAAGGAAACGAATACAAAACGATTCTTTTTTTGAGTAGGTAGATTAGCTCTTAAGTACTTGCTCATTCCAAACAAAATTTTCATACTTACACTCTTTTACAAACGAGTTTTCAAAAACACTTCATTACACTCTTGAAGACAGAAGCAAGAGTTAAATCGAAGTTAAAACAAAAACTTTTCAAAGCCCACAAACACAGAGAAAACAATTTTGAAAATGATGAGCAAGTACCTAAGAGCCCGTAGATAACTACGGATAGAAAGGGTGCTAATACCTTCCTTTTCTATAATCTACCCCCCGTACTGAGAATTATCTCAAAAAAGGAATTTTTCTATGATTTTTTCCTTTCCTTGTTGGATAAAATAAAATTCGATGGCGACTCTTGCTTACCGCGACATTTTGCGAAAACAAACGCAAAACGCAAACCAGCAAAATTTCCTTAACGAAATAGGGAAACCACGTCCCAGTTCTGGCCACCATATCACAGAACTGGCGACTCTACTGGGGATTTAATAAGTGGGGTGTACCTTAGGAATAGTTCATTATATTGTTTTCAATTGTTTGATCTGTTTGCTTTATCTTTGTGGGTTTCGTATCGGAGTTACTATAGATCCTAACCCGGATCTAGGGACACCTTTTAGGTAAGTAGCAATAGACTGTGAGGGAACTGTACGGCATAGACGGATACGGTTGAACCAGTAGCTACGTTAGTGTGACACTTTAGTTGGTACCGATATCCCTTGTGGAGGAACAAGGAGAGTATGGGGCTGTTAAGGGGTCATTAAGCATCAACTGACCTTAGAACATAAAATTGACCAACTTGGCCATAGAAAAGTAGCAGTATGCTACACTCATTGAGACCATACTTTCGCGACGATTCAAGCTGCAAGAAAAGGTTGCTAAACTGGAATTATGACTGATCGAGGATGGTCAGTGATATTGAGATCCTCTAGAACCCGATTACTATTACTAGGACAGGTTGAACCAACTAAACTGAAAGAGGGTAATACCTAAACTCCATGCCATCCTAAAATTTAAGGGCTATTGTGTGACTTGTATGCCCTTACCTTGTTTGCTATCTGTGATACATGTGGTGTGTTTTTATCATGACATCATGCATCATGAAATTGCATGCATATTTCATTAGACTAACCCATTTCAAAGACCGAGCGGATTCATCTTTGTTCTGTTTTGCAGATAATGGCATCCATGCGCAGAAATACCATTCGGATCAGCTTCGTGCAGATACCTTCTCAGCTTAGAGAGTTGGTTTCAAAGGTTCTTGATACCTCTTCCTTTGTTAGAAGACATGGTCATCTCCTCAGCCTGGTAACTTCCAAGTTGGATGAATAAATGATGAGTGTCCTGTTCCAGTTCTTTGACCCATCACATCACTGTTTCACCTTCCCGGACTATCAGTTGGTCCCTACTTTGGAGGAGTTCTCTGATTTACTCGACATCTCTATTCTAGAGCAGACACCCTTTACAGGTTTGGAGATAGCTCCTAGGCTAGAAGATATTGCTACAACCTTACATCTGACAAAGGATGATGTAATGTCTAACTGGGACATTCAGAGCGGGGTTAAAGGCTTCCTGGCTAAATTCTTGATTGATCAAGCTCAACAGTTCTTGGACAGTTTGGACTTTCAAGCATTTGAATACATCCTGGCTCTCTTCATTTATGGCTTGGTTTTGTTCCCTAATTCAGATTCTTTCGTCGATGTGAACACAATCAAGATCTTCATGTCCCGTAATCCAGTGCCCACTCTCTTAGGTGACATTCTACATGCTCTTTATGCCCGTACTGCTCGGAGAAGGGGAACCCTTATGTGCTTTGCACCGCTGCTGGCGAGGTGGTTTATTTCTCACCTCCCCAAATCTGTATTGAAGAATGACGAATGTATGGGTTGGGCTTACAAGATCATGTCCCTTTCTCACACGGACATCATCTGGAGTACTAAAGACATGGAAGAGGTAGTTGTCATTGACCGGTGCGGGGAATACCCTAATGTTCCATTGATTGGAATTATAGGAGGAATAACCTATAATCCTTGTTTGGCCTTACGACAGTTTGGACGAGCTCGAAGGAACGATCCTCATGAGTTGCTGCTTCAAAGCATTGTCTTTGACTTCCATGGAGATGTTAAGGGACATCGCCGCAGGTTCATACGAGCTTGGGATAGGGTGAATAGGTCTGATCCACATGAGCTAGGAATGAAGACTTCTCTCCCTATGAAACCGTATCTCCGGTGGGTTCAAGCCCATGCTCAAAAGCTCGGGATGCCATACGAAGTTGTCTTACCGGTGATAGTAGAGCATGCTGATGAAGAAGGGGTTCCTTGTACAGTCATCCATCCATACATGCCTACTGATATTGGGGAATTAAAGAGGTCTTGGATCCAACTAAGGGAGGAAAGGGATACTTACTGAGAGAAGTATCATGAGCAGGAACAGAAGATCCTAAGGCTTACAAGGCAGCTGTAGACTGAAAGGACAATCAACGATTATGTCAGCACGCAAGGAAAACGACCATGGGAGCGCTAATGTCTTTTGCTATTTCTAGTTTAGTTTTTATTTTCAGTATTTCTTTTGTAACGCCTTAAAGGCATTTGTTAAACATTGTTTCAAGTTTTAATCTAATAGAAGTGTGTTTTATTTTGGTTTACAAATTTGAATCTCCCTAAGTCTTTGAAATCATTTCATACGCATCGCATTCCCATGCACCTCATCACAGGTACCCTTACAGGTTTCTCATCTTCTTCGTTGTTTATTTCAGCAATCATGTCTTCTGAAACACCTACTGATCAAGCTATTAAGGCTCTTCAAGCTCAGAATGCTCAGTTCCAGGAAATGTTCTTGAACCTGGCCAAGGGGCAGAAAGATTTGAAGACTCTTATCTTGAAGGACAAGAAGAAGAAGAAGAAGACGGTCCTCCTGAATATGGGTCACAAATTTGGGAACAGATTGCGAGAGGAAGTTGATTTGTCTCACTCATCTGGAGGTGGAGAGAATCAAGAAGAAAGGAAGGGTCCTAGCCTTGTGGTTTCAAACAATGACACAGACTTTGATGAAGACCAGTATCCTTCTGCCGAGGATAGGTATAAGCAACTCGAAGATCGGTTGAGTGCAATGGAGATCCAGAAGATACCTGGGTTGGACTCTAAAGATTTGGGTTTGGCATCTGGGGTGGTGATCCCACATAAGTTTAAAGCGCCTGTCTTTGCTAAGTACGACGGGGTCTCCTGCCCGAAGTTACACCTCCGCTCGTATGTCAGAAAGATTCAACCATATACTGCTGATAAGAACCTTTGGGTTCATTTCTTTCAAGATAGTCTATCAGGGACTCAACTTGAATGGTTCTATCAACTAGAAGGAGCTAACATCCGTAACTGGGAGGACCTTGCTGCTGCTTTTTACAATAAGTACCAATATAATGCTGACCTTTCTCCCACGCGTACCCAACATTAGGGTATGTCTATGGGTGCGAGCGAAGGTTTTAAGGACTACGCTCAGAAATGGAGAGATATTGCTGGAAGAGTAAAACCCCCTCTGGCTGATAGGGAGTTGGTGGATATGTTTCTTAGGACTTTGTCTGGTTCATACTTCAATCATTTGATCGGTAGTTCATCGTCTGGGTTCACTGAATTGATTATGACTGGGGAGAGAGTTGAAGCTGGTATTAAAAGTGGAAAGATACAAAAGGGTTCTTCATCGAGCACAAAGAAGAAGCCTTTCAAGAAGGAATCTAGTGCAGTTTACAGCTCGAGGAGCCAAAAACGACCCGAACACCGCCAAATAGTTAATGCGGTGGTTATTTCAAGACCAATTGTTGCCCCACAATGCAACAATCAACAAAGAGTAGACAAACCGTAAAGACAATATACTCGGCTCAGCATGACTCTATCTTAAATTCTGCCGCAATTATTGAGGACTAACTTGGTGATTCCGAAGGAGGCTCCAAAGAATCCCAACACCACATCACCACTGTATAATCCGAACACCCGCTGTGCTTATCACTTTGATAGCCTAGGGCATGATACCAATAATTGTTGGGCTTTGAAGAATAAGGTACAAGATCTTATTAATTCTAAGGAGATCGAGTTTGAAGCGCCAGAAAAGCCTAATGTCATGACTTCTCCTATGCCCGAGCATGGGGTGAATGATGTGGATGATGACTCGTTCGTGACTTCCGTAAAAGACATTTCTACTCCGTTGTTGACAATGAAGAAGAACTTATTATTGGCCGGTTTATTTCCGGGATGTGGCGAAGGTTGCCACCTGTGTTCCATCCTACCTACTGGTTGCCATCTATTGAAGTCAGGTGTCCAACGCCTGATGGATAATAAAGAAATCTTGTTCGAGAAAACTTTAATTCCATTGATTCCTGTTGAAGAAGTTTCCATAATCACCATTTCCGCCAATTCTTCTAAGGCTTCCTCGAGAAAGCCTGTTAGAATTACATCTGTTTCGAGAATTTCTCCATTGATCATTACTATTCCTGGACCTATCCCTTACACATCGGATAAGGCTGTCCCGTGGAATTATGGGGACGATGTGTATTATCATGGGATTAAACAAGACTTGAAGGATGAAGAGGTTGATACTGATGTCAGCAATATTGTTGGATCTAGTAAAGTCACCTGAAGCGGAAGACTTTTCTCTCCTGAGATCTCCCCACCAACTGTTCGGAAACCTGTTGCTATTACACCTGCCAGTACATCTGCTACTGCCCCTGTTCATGTTCCAATCATTACCCCTATCGTTGAGTCATCTGACACTCGGGGCAAAGGGATCACCGGTGGGCCTGCCCAGACGGAGTCGCCAAAGAAGATTACTGTTGAAGCCTCTAGACAGGAGATAGAGGAAATTTTAAAGATCATCAAGAAAAGTGACTATAACATAGTCGAACATCTGAGGCAAACCCCGTCGAAGATCTCTATGTTATCTTTATTGCTGTGCTCAGAGGCCCATGCTAAGGCTCTGATTGATTTCCTGAAAACTGCACATGTGCCGCAGGAGACATCTGCTGATCAGTTCAAAGACCGTGTGGCTAGTTTGACCGCTGACAATGCTTTGGGTTTCTCCGACGCAAATCTGACTGCCAAAGGTTAGAATCACAATGATGCTCTGCATGTTTCAATTGAGTGCAAGGGCACTACTCTAGCTCACGTGTTGGTGGAAACTGGGTCCTCGTTAAATGTCTTACCCAAGAAAGCGTTAGACCGGCTAGACTGTGAAGGGTTGGTGCTGAAGCCGAGTAATATTGTGGTTAGGGCCTTTGACGGGTCCAAGAGGATGGTACATTGAGAGGTGAATGTTCCAGTTAAGGTTGGTTCTCAGACTTTCGCGTCTACATTCTATGTGATGGACATTCGACCATCTTATTCTTGTTTGCTGGGTCGCCCGTGGATCCATAAAGCTGGGGCAGTAACTTCTACGCTCCACCAGATGCTGAAATACCCAGTGAAGGGGAAAATTGTTACAGTACGAGGAGAAGATGAGTACATGGTGATCCACCTTAACTCTTTTCGGTATGTGGAAATGGACGGAGAGTTCATTGAAACCCCGTGCCAGAACTTTGAAGAAGTCCCCCAGACTCTGGCGTCAACTGAAACTGTTGCTGAAGATCCTCCAATGAAGATGGCTTCCCTCAAGGATGCCCAGGCTGTTATTAAAAAAGGTGGGTGTGTGAATTGGGGCCAACTCCCTGACTTTGCACACAAGACTGACAAGTTTAGTTTGGGTTTTACTGCAGAAGCTCAAAGGGTTGTTCGGCGTGCAGGAGTTGGAAGACCTCCCCTGCGTATCACTAATCCGGAAGTGAATATGATTGAAGATGATGATGAAGAGTCTAAATTTGACAACTAGATTTACCCGACTACTGACGGCGGATTAAGCAATTGTTCGGCAAAGGACTTCGTTCCAATTTCTTTTATTACACAGTAATAGACTTTTATTTTGGATTTGTAACAGATAATTTGAAACTTTTACGGCCCGATGCCTTGCCCAAGACACCGTGGCTTTGTTTGAGGGCTTATTATGTGTCATTTCCATATATCATCAATAAAAGCATTGGACGTTTTCTTGCATTATGAATTATTCTCTCCTTGTTTTTCCTTTTCTATCTTGCAAAAAAGCTATTTTACACACACTCACATATACAGGTCTACATCCACTCTGGATCCCACTAATAACGACTCTGATATTGCGAGTTATGACTTCAAAATTCCGATTAACCAATCCGAGGACGAAGGTGAGGATGATTGTGAAGTGCCTGGGGAACTTGCTAGACTGTTACTTCAGGAAGAGAGGGCCATACAGCCGCATGAAGAGCCAGTGGAAACAATAAATCTGGGTACATAGGTAGACAAGAAAGAGGTCAGGATCGGTGCAAATCTGGAGTCTAGCGTCAAGCAACGGTTGATACAAATGTTACGTGACTATGTTGAGATCTTTGCCTAGTCTTATGAAGATATGCCTGGGTTGGATACCAATATTGTGGTTCATCGCCTGCCCACCAAGGAAGACTGTCCTCCAGTGAAATAGAAAGTTCGCCGAATGCACCCAGAGATGTCTGAGAAAATTAAAGCTGAGGTTATGAAACAGTTTGATGCCGGTTTTCTAGCAGTTACTTCTTACCCGCAGTGGGTTGCCAACATGGTCCCGATGTCGAAGAAAGATGGTAAAGTTTGTATGTGTGTGGACTATAGGGATCTGAACAGGGTGAGCCCCAAGGATTATTTCCCTCTGCCTCATATCGACGTTCTAGTTAACAACACCGCACAACATAAGGTCTTCTCCTTCATGGATGGTTTCTCTGGTTACAATCATATTAAGATGGCTCCCTAGGATATGGAAAAGACAACGTTTGTTACGCAGTGGGGTACCTTTTGCTACAAAGTCATGCCTTTCGGATTGAAAAATGTTGGGGCAATGTATCAGCGCGCCATGGTCGCTCTTTTCCACGACATGATCCATCATGAGATTGAGGTATACGTTGATGACATGATTGCAAGATCCCAAACTGAAGAGGAACATCTTAACCACCTTCAGAAGCTATTTGACAGGTTGAAGTTGTACAAGCTGAGGCTAAATCCAAACAAGTGCACCTTCGGGGTGAGGTCTGGTAAGCTGTTGGGTTTCGTAGTTAGTGATAAAAGTATTCAAGTGGACCATGCAAAGGTGAAGGCTATACAGGAAATGCCAGCTCCCCGAACTGAAAAGGAAGTCAGAGGCTTTTTGGGACGTCTGAAATACATTGCCCGATTCATTTTGCACCTAACTGCTACTTGTGAGCCAATCTTCAAGTTACTGAAGAAAGATCAAGTGGTAAGATGGAACGATGAATGTCAGGCCGCTTTAGAAAGGATCAAGGAATATCTCCAAGAGCCACCTATTCTGATGCCTCCAGTTGAAGGGAGACCTCTGATCCTATACTTGACAGTACTCGATAACTCGATGGGGTGCGTGCTGGGGTAGCATGACGAGTCTGGCCGAAAAGAGCATGTTATTTACTACCTTAGAAAAAAGTTTACTGACTGTGAGACCCGATACTCACTGCTTGAGAAAACTTGTTGCGCTTTGGCATGGGTTGCTCGCTGGCTGAGACAGTATATGCTGACTCACACTACTCTATTGATATCAAAGATGGATCCAATCAAGTATATCTTCGAGAAGCCTGCCTTGTCTAGAAGAATAGAAAGATGGCAGATGATCTTGACTGAGTATCACATTCAATACACAACCTAGAAAGCAATCAAGGGAAATGTGTTGCCAGATCATTTGGCACATCAGGCAGTGGACACCAGTCTATGAACTTCGAATTCCCGGATGAGAACATCATGTTGGTGACTGACTGTGAAACACCTGGACCGGATGAAGGACATAAGGAGGGATACCGATGGTCTATGTACTTTAATGGAGCTTCAAACGCATTGGGTAATGGCATTGGCGCCGTGATCATGTCTCCTGAAGGCTCTCATACTCCGTTCACCGCCCAACTATGCTTTAACTGCACCAACAATATGGCGGAGTATGAAGCATGCATCATGGGCCTTCGAGCAGCTATTGACCTAAGGATTAAGTTCTTAAGTGTATTCGGAGATTCCGCTCTCGTGATCAGTCAGATCAAAGGCGAGTGGGATACGAAACACCCAAATCTTATTCCTTACAAGGAGTGTGTATTGACTTTGCTTCCGCACTTCGAGGAGATAACCTTTGAACACTTCCCTAGAGAGGAGAATCAGTTGGAGGACGCGCTAGCTACGATGTATTCTATGTTCAAGGTCAGATGGGACAACGAGGCTCCCCAGATTACCATCGAGAGGTTGGACGAACCTGCACATTGCTGTGACATTGAGACTGAAGAGGTGGCAGATAAACCCTAGTTTCACGAGGTAAAAAGGTATCTTGAGGCTCAGGAATACCCCGAGGGTGCATCTGTTAATGATAAGAAGTTTCTGAGGAGGTTCGCAGCGAAGTTCTTCATCAGTAATGGTATCCTTTACAAGCGTAACCATGATTTAACCTTAATGCGATGTGTGGATAAGAACGAAGCAGAAAGGATTATGGTAGAGTTACATGAAGGTAATTTCGAGACCCATTCCAGTGGACACACCATGGCGAAGAAAATCCTACGGGTAGGATATTATTGGTCCACTATGGAAGCCGACTGTTATCAGCATTCTCGGACTTGTCATAAGTTCCAAGTCTATGCTGATAAGGTACACATACCTCCAGTTTCTCTGAACATCTTGACAGCTCCTTGGCCTTTTGCAATGTGGGACATCGACATGATCGGCGAGATTAGACCTACTGCGTCCAACGGGCATCGTTTCATCTTGGTAGCAATTGATTACTTTACAAAGTGGGTTGAAACAACTTCCATTGCTACCGTAACCAAGAACGTCGTGGCACGGTTTATTCGGCACAATCTGATTTGTCGATATGGTGTACTAGAGAGGATCATTACGGATAATGGTACAAATCTCAACAATACGATGATCACCGAGCTCTGCAAGCAGTTCAAGATACAACATCACAACTCTTCTCTTTATCGGCTGAACATGAATGGGGTTGTTGAAGCGGCTAATAAAAACATTAAGAAGATTGTGCAGAAGATGATGGTGACATACAAAGATTGGCACGGGATGTTACCTTTTGCTCTTCATGGGTACCGTACCTCAGTGGGAACATCAACAGGAGCAACAACCTAATCCTTGGTATATGGCATGGAGGCCGTATTTCCCATTGAAGTTCAGATACCCTCTCTTCGGATCATGAATGATGCATGTTTGAGCAAAGATGACTGGATTCAGACCCGGCTTGATCAGCTGAATTTAATCGATGAAAAGAGACTTACTGCTATTTGTCATGGTCAAACGTATCAAAAGCGGATGATCAAGGCATTTAACAAGAAAGTAAGACGACAAGAGTATCAAGTTGGGGATCTGGTGATCAAGCGCATCATATTCCCTCAAGGTGATCCCAGGGGAAAATGGACCCCTACGTACGAAGGGCCATTTATGGTTAAGAACATTTTCTCAGGAGGAGTTATGATCCTAACCACCATGGATGGTGACGACCTTCCTCACCCCGTCAATGCAGACATAATGAAACGATACTACGCATATTCAAAGACCCGCTAAGTTTACTGGCCTAGGAAAAAATAAGGGCTTCCTGGCGAACCAAAAGGGTTCGGGAAAAAATAAGGGATGAAAATGAAAAAAGCTGTACACCCAGCAAGTCGAAAACCTGAAAAGGCGGCTTGGGAAAAAAAGGGTATCCCGGTGGACTGAAAACCCGAAAGGGCAGTCCAGGCAAAAATTAGGGATTAAAGCGTAACACTAAGTCTCATTGGATCACCTTGCAACCAGACTTCAATATCGACTATCATGCTCGGACAGCACCAAACAATCTGATCCACCTTCAACCAAGTAGCAAAGTGATGAGATGCTCGAGGACATAAAGGCAATAGCAGAGTTGGAGCCCAGTGGGATTGTTCACATAACTGTTTTTCTTTGTTTTTCACAAATTGTATAAACTCTATTGTGCGGCGGCGTTCTCTTACTAGGACGTCAGCCTCTTGTACAAAAACGCCTATTTATAGGCTAACTTCAAAATCAATACAAGTCATTTTTACAAATAAATTTCAAATTGTTTTCTTTTTCTGTTTTGTTTTGCAAGAACATCCAATGTTCATTTTTGATATATGCATTTGACATTAATTTCTGCTCATAAATATTTACATGCGAAACAAAAGACGGTTACTTGTAATATCAGAAACAGGGGCAAACGATAAATGTCCAAACCGTACAGTTGCTCTGTCCACCAGGTATAGGGATATACCTAGTTGGAGGAAACGTTTGAAAGTACATTTATTCCCCGCAGAGTAAGGAGAAAGATAGTGGTGTTAGCTCTCCCCAGCTGAGGCTCACAACCACAAATGAATCGGTAATATTCTCCCCAAGCAGAGTCTATCTACCATCAGTTAAAAAAAAATTATCCCCAGCGGAGTATAAAAAAATATCCCCAGTGGAGTTTGAAAAAACATCCCCAGTAGACTTTGGAAGATCGTCCCCAGTAGAGTCTAAAAGGTTATTCCCCGTAAATTCGCAACTGGAAAATCATCCCCAGCAGAGTACATTCCTTTCATAAACAGAAATTCTATCCCCGACAAGTTTCATTATCACCAACAACAGTAGTTCATCCCCAGCTGAATTTATCAGCGGAATCCTCAGCAGAGCATCTCTTCCCTACAGAGTCATTCTCTCCTCAGTTTATTACCCAACAGAGTTATCCTCTCCTGCAGGTTTATTCTCACAATCATCTTCATTCACTATCCCCAGCGGAAATGAAGAATTCAACTCTTTTCTCCAGCAGTGATCTGGGATTTATTTTCCCCAGCTAAAAACATCACATTTCCATACTTCATGACATGCATACGCATCATACGACACAATCTCATTTATTTTGAGAACATCATTTTCCTGATACATATCATGCATTACATACATCTAACCTTTACCTTTCAGGAAGGATACAATTAAATTCTCATAAAATTAAAGCTATGAAGCTTTTTCCTCAGTTGAATAACGGATGACTGAAGTTCCTAAATGTCAGCAGAGATGATTCCTCAGTTGAATAACGGATAACTGAAGTTCCTAAATGTCAACAGAGATGTTTTCCTCAGTTGAATAACAGATAACTGAAGTTCCTAAATGTCAACAGAGATGATTCCTCAGTTGAATAACGGATAACTGAAGTTCCTAAATGTCAACAGAGATTATTCCTCGGTTGAATAATGGATGACTGAAGTTCCTAAATGTCAACAGGCATGATTCCTCAGTTTAATAACGGATGACTGAAGTTCCTAAATGTTAGAAGAGATGTTTTCCTCAGTTGAATAACGGATGACTAAAGTTCCTAAATGTCAATAGAGATGTTTCCTCAGTTGAATAACGGATGACTAAAGTTCCTAAATGTTAACAGAGATGATTCCTCAATTGAATAATGGATGACTGACGTTCCTAAATGTCAGCATAAATGTTTTCCTCAGTTGAATAACGGATGACTGAAGTTCCTAAATGTCAGCAGAGATGTTTTCCTCAGTTGAATAACGGATGACTGAAGTTCCTAAATATCAATAGAGATGTTTCCTCAGTTGAATAACGGATGACTAAAGTTCCTAAATGTCAACAGAGATGATTCCTCAGTTGAATAAAGGATGACTAAAGTTCCTAAATATCAGCAGAGATGTTTTCCTCAGTTGGATAACGGATGACTGAAGTTCCTAAATATTAGCAGAGATGTTTTCCTCAGTTGAATAACGGATGACTGAAGTTCTTAAATGTCAATAGAGATGTTTCCTCAGTTGAATAACGGATGACTGAAGTTCCTAAATGTCAACAGAGATGTTTCCTCAGTTGAATAACGGATGACTGAAGTTCCTAAATGTCAATATAGATGTTTCCTCAGTATAATATGGACAACCTAAGTTCCTAAAATTCTCACAAGCAGAATAACGGACGACCGAAACTCCTAAAATTCTACTTCTTTCAACAAAGATCAGTTTTCCCTAGCGGAATCTTCCTCAACAACAGGTATACAAGCTCTTGCTAAGGAATCTCCTATGTGAACGAAACTATTTCAGATGGCATTTGTAATCCAATTCCTGACATCACAAGACAATTATCACTTCATGCGAGTGCAAATTTCTAGGCACTCTAGTGTTCAATCATCTTCCACCTTCGGATCACGAAAGGCACGAAAGCCAATCTACATCCTCAGGTTTAAGATTGAACAGGGGCAGCTGTTGTACCCCAAAATTTTCCCTCTCATATTTCTCAAAATATTTCAAGAAAGATCCATAAGTTGCTCAAGATAGTCCAAGGGTTGGCCAAACAAGCTCTCTCCTAAGGCAGTCCACCTCAAATTAGGGTTTCATGTTGCATCAAGATACTTGAGTCCAAGGGATCCCAAATTCTCAACATTGTCCTAATATGTTCTCAATATCATCTATGTCAAGTTTCATGCCCTACAGAGAAAGTTTGCTCAGTTAATTGCTTAAAGGCCTGAAAATCGACTATGCTAAGGAAAAAGTCAACTATGGCCCACATACAGTCAAACTTCAAGATTTTTGGTCAATACCCTCATTTTGAAGTATATTTCATCATTTGATCAAGGGTTGATCATGATTCATCAAGGATTGCTCCTAATTAATCAAGACTCAAAAGTTGCTAAATTAGGGTTTTGTAGGAAAAGTCAACTCAACCTTGACCAAACATAACTTTCTCATAATTTATGAGAAATGACCCATACAAATCTCATTTTGAAGAGGATGAAATTCCCTACAATCCATCTTCAGCTTCCAAGTTCAAAATATGCACCCACAAGAAGTTATGAATTTGGACATTATAGGTCATTTTGAAAAGTCAACAAAAACACGTTTTTTGTCAAAGCTTCATACTTGAGCATGGAATATCAAATAGAGATGATACCAAAAGGGTTCATTAAAGGACATCTCAAGATTTCTAAAAAGTCCAAGAACATATCCAAAGAGTCAAAATTAAGGAAGTTATGCATTGGTGAAGTTGACTTTTTTGCAAAATTGCCAAAAGTCAACTATGCCCAAAACTTCAAATTTTGCCAAATGGGCCCAATATTTTTCACTTGTTTTGAGTTGGCAAAATAGTCCACGAGCTCTAGCCTTTTACACTTGTCCATATCTTATTTTTATTATTTATTTTGATTTTTATTTGAATTAATTCAATTTAAATCAAAACAAATCATATAAAATCAAAATTATTAAAAACCAAAGATTTTATGTTTGTTTCAGGCTTTATTATACAGTTAGAAAACATTCAAACTCGTGCAAGGCATTAGAATGGACAAAAAGATTGAAAAAGGCCATGTTTGGAAAGATCTTAAAGGTGAATCAAATCAAATCAAAAATCATTGATGGAGGAAGATTGGATGCAGTTATCAATTCTAATTCAGTCCTTGGTACATAAGGAGGCGAGGCAGATCTAAAAGCAAGTTGGAAACAGGCGCAAGAGGGCAGATCTAAAAGCAAGTTGGAAACAGGCGCAAGAGGCAGAACCAAAACTGGAAAAAAAAGCAAGAAAAGTGTGAGATCGAATTTGCACTTAGAGGCATCCTCAAGACTCTTTGCCTATCTCAATCGACTCCTGGGACTCTCAGTAAGCTAAAGCGATCAAGAAACAAGCTTTTCAAGCCCCAAATCGCACTGTAAGTCCGTCACGGTATTGCTATACTCTTGAATTCGATTAGCATTATTCTTGCACTTATAGCGTAAAATAACTGTACATTCTTGATCACCATCATGTTTGTAAGTTTTCTATAATACCCAATTGCATTTTCATGGACTGAATTGTAAGCTGCCATTGTTAGGGTTTTGGAGTTTGTTTTAGGGTTTTTGATTACAGGGAAAATTAGCCTTGATGAAGGGTACCATCGTGTTCAGGATGATGAGACGAACTCAACCATGGCGTTAGGTTTCATTTATATGGCCCATGGAGGATTTTTGAACAAACCAGGCATATAGCTACGGACAAACGTCCGTAGGTAAAAGTCTGAGACTTTTACCCACAGAGAGAGGAAGACGATGACCGGTGGCAGCGTTCCATTGGGCTATTCGAATTTCTGCGCTCATTTGTTTTATTATTTTCCAATATTTCTTTGTTTTACATATTATTATTATTGTTTCATTACTATACAACAAAAACAAAGTGACACAATGGTTGCCAGATAAGCGCTTAAGGCATTGGAAGGCTGGAGGTCAGGGGTTCGACCCTTGCCTCTAGCATTTGTTATTTTTATATTTTATTTCACGCAATCCAATGCATGCACAATCCCAATGACCAACATACACCCTTTCAATCTAGTCAGCCAAGTGTCAGATGGCCAAATCTGATGGCCATCATCTAAAGGTGCATCATGAGCCAAGTCAGGCGCGCAGTACAGGATCACAAAGGTCAAACGGGTCTCACTCAAATGGGCCCAGGAAATTGCTCTTTGTACCCCCACATTGCAGGCCCAGTTTTTTTTTCTTTCTAATTCTTTTATATTTATCTTATTTAATTTTATTATTTATTTTACTAACCAATAATCATTTTCTTTTTATCAAAAAAATCACAAAAACATTTTTTTTATCCAAATAAATTCAAGATATTTATTTTTATTAAAAAATGTAATTAATTTAATTATGTTATTAATTTTAGACAACTTTAATTTCTTTTTACATAATTAAAATTAATTAGAATAAATAGGTTTTATTACTAACTTAATTATTTTATTTCTTTCCTAAAATGACAAAAAACCAAAAATATGTCATCTAATTATTTTTATTAATTAATTTAATTAACTAATTAATTGCACATTTAATTTAGAAAACTCATTTCTTTTATTAAAAACAACAAAAAACATTTTTCTTTTAAATTAGGATAGAAGGGTCAAAACCCTAGTTTCTCGCCGATCTAATTTTCTCGCGCGCTTTATTTTTATCCATATTGATGTAACTGCCTACAGTTTGTAATAGTTAATTAGGACGTTTATTTACATTATCGCTTTATTTTCAAAGGGTTTGTTTTTGGCTATGTAAATACCCGAAGCCTTGTAATAGCGTAGCTTAATTTCCGCATTTTAAACTCCGCAAATTATCAACTGTTAGATGTATAAATAATTAGGGTTTGCATGACAAGAATGTATGACTAATTTTAAAACAGTTAGATCACCCTAAAATGTGCAAAGATAAATAAACTGAAATTGAATCACTCAAACATGCGCACTCCTAGGGTACACTCCCACTTGGTTGCCTTCGGTAAACAATCATTGAGTATAGGATGCTTTAGTGGTCGTCCTTTTTGTCCAAAGATCAAAGTTTCCTCGGAAAGGTTGCCTCATATATTGTTGCCTCGGATAAATGATCTAAGACATTAGGGTTATTACTAAGACGTCCTAACATTGCTTTAGTGACCGTACTTCCCTTTTGAATTATTACCTACTCACTAATAGTGGGATAGCGCTATCTAAAGGAAACGAATACAAAACGATTCTTTTTTCGAGTAGGTAGATTAGCTCTTAAGTACTTGCTCATTCCAAACAAATTTTTCACACTTACACTCCTTTACAAATGAGTTTTCAAAAACACTTGATTACACTCTTGAAGACAGAAGCAAGAGTTAAATCGAAGTTAAAACAAAAACATTTCAAAGCCCACAAACACAAAGAAAACAATTTTGAAAATGATGAGCAAGTACCTAAGAGCCCGTAGATAACTACGGATAGAAAGGGTGATAATACCTTCCCTTTCTATAATCTACCCCCGTACTCATAAATATCTCAAAAAAGGAATTTTTCTGTGCTTTTTTCCTTTCCTTGTTGGATAAAATAAAAGTCGATGGCGACTCTTGCTTACCGCGACATTTTGCAAAAACAAACGTAAAACGCAAACCAGCAAAATTTCCTTAACGAAATAGGGAAACCACGTCCTGGTTCTGGCCACCTTATCACACATATCTTCCGCCCAATAGCATTTTTTGTTTATTGCAACAACCTTAGTACCTTGCTGCGGACTGGGCCTGATCTTTTGGGCTTCAAAATACATTTTCAGAAACAATACTTATAAAACAAATCCCTAAATAGTATTTAATAATAAAATAAAATCAAAAGTGATGTTTTAATAACAATACTTAAAATAAAATAGTAACAACAACATAAACTCTAAAAATGAGAAATGGGTCCAGCATACTATTTTGTTTATTGCAATACCTTGGATTGGGCTTCTTTGTAACAACTTAGACCCAACATAATAATTAATAAGACAATGTTTAATAAAAATGTTTTTTCTATTGAAACAAACCAAAATAGAATGATTTTCAAAAATTAATTAAATAGGCTTAATAAGATATACACCTCCCTTTCTTACCTAAACGAAAATGGGCCATCCCAATGTTTTTCGTTTCTTTGGGCCTGTAACTTGAAATTACACCTCCCTTTGCTAATTACTAACAACAATAACATCCTATTGGACCATTATACAAGTAAAATTTTAGTTTCATTTTAAGATATTTTTAATATTCGAATATCATGGGCCATTGGCCAACATGCTTTGCGAATGGGCCTGTGGGCATCTAGGTCTTTATGATTTAGAAAGCCCCACTCCCTTGAATTAGGATATACCCCTCTGCTAACTTGAATTCTTATAAATGGGCCACCAGATATTGATGGACCATCTTTAATTAGATATTTCTTCTATTTAAATCTTGAAAAATAAAATCATCACGGTAGGACAAATTTGGATTACGACAATGACAACAACTCTACTCAATATGCATGTGAAACCATTTCATCAAAAGGTTCCTTGAGGAACTGGGTTCACGCTACTCACACCATGAATCCATCATGCTCGGATTTGGGATATGTCACTAATCGATCCTACTAGAATTATGATTGTCTCATTGATTAACAACCACAACAACATCGTGATTGCATGTCTAAACATGTAAATGAAACAACACCATAATGTTTAAAGTCCTCTCCCAAAAATAAACAAAACATGCATTGACCAAATAATAAGAGTCCTCCCTACTCAAACTATTATTCCCTGATCACAACAATAACATCAATATTATTCAACCATCTCAACAAAACAACATCATCTTAACAACATCATCAATATCATACACAACCATTAATCAATGTTACGATATTTGACCAACAAAATGAAACATTCAACAAATACACATTCACAAGCATTCAATCATATTTATTCATTATAACATCAACACGTCATCAGATAAGCACAAAGATTTGTTAATCGATCATACAAGTCACCACAAACATCCCTACAGTGGGCACCTAACTACTACTGATGTATTTCACCAAGCACTACTATGGGGTACCTCTGCGCGTTAGATTTCTAACGCTTCAAACGACAACTCATTTAGACTTATGGATCAAAAGTTTGACCAAAATAACTGGCGAGCCAATATATTGTCATCACACACCAATCTATGGGTCCAACATGTGACAAACCTATTTCTAAAGAGGAAACCCCGTGACTGACATGTGTCATAATTGGTTAAGAGTATTCTTATTTAATTAAGAAGTCTTTGACATTTATCTAATCACTTGGATTAAGTACTTAATAGATTACGCAATGTAAAAATGCTTCTTAAATGATTACGAACACCATCGGTCAATCTCACATGCATCTTCACGGCTCCTTTATAGGTTTTAAGGTAATTTAGGAAAAGAGATTGATTTGAAACTATTTTGATGTGTGTGCGTGCGTGTGTCTGTTTGTCTGTGCATTTATGTGCTTATGTGTGAGTGTGTGTGCTTGTGTGTATGTGTGCGTGTGTGTGTGTGCTTGTGTATGTGTGTGTGTACGCGAGTGCGTGGCGTGTGGGTCTGTGTGTGTGTGTGTGACTTACGAGTTACTCTTATATCCTTACAATACGCTATACGAGTTTTAACACTTCCTCTCATTCACATTATTTAAAACTTCTAAATCCTTTGCTTTCTTTATCATTGATTCAACACATCATCTCATACTTGACTTCTTCTAACTATCGAGGCTTTATAGCTTCTTCACAGACAACATCATCAAATATTTCATTGTCATAGATCATCATAGACTCCATCAAATACCACTTGACATTGAGTATTGTCAGTATTTAATTTGACTTAATAACTTCACCACAACATCAAACATATTAATCAAGATAGGATAGAACATCTTTGATCATAAAGACTATAACGCCTGATAAGTGATTAGGAGGGCACACCACAACATCAAACTCAGATAATAATGCAACACATCACCGTAAACATACTTCCTTTGTTTTCCTTACTAATTTATTTGATTTCAGATAATAATTTTTTATTTTATTGATCAACATAATAATATCTTAATTAATAGTTTAATATTCAACACAACGGTTTCCTATTTCAAATGAAATTATATTAAAAACAGAATATGATAATTTATCGATCATGTGGCGCGCAATAAAATTTTCAGAATTTTCCTTAAGATTTGTTTAAATGCAAAAGCACTTACAATCAAAGTGATTATAAACTAATAAACAAATCAATTTAAACCTTAATAATCAAATATAAATTCTATATGAATCAATCAGTCTAACAACACATTCAACACATTTCATATAAAGAGTGAATGAAAGTAGGAGATAGAACAATGCAATTTTCCTTTGAGTTAAACAAGCTAAACAATTTGTCAAACACTTGGCGTGAAATCAAAGTTTCAGACTTTTCCTTTGTATGTGTTGATTTGTAAAAGAACTTATAATTAAAAGTGATTATAAGCAACTCAACACATAGTTCAAAACTAAAACCAAAAATAGTTTCAGAAAATTCCTACGCATCAATACATTACTCAATGCAATTTGACAATTCAATGTACAAAGATTAAAGCAAGTAAAGCAACAAAATACAAGAGACACAAATATTCATTTAGGAAGTTCACCAATCGTCCTTTCTATCGCTACATATCTCCTTAATTCCAAATTTAGAATTTAGATAATTTCTTAATTTGCAAAAGTATGGTTACAAGAGAATTGTTCAAGAACAATACTACAAACCGTATCTGTTTGATGTTGATTCAGCCCCTTCTCTTCATTTGATATTCGACAAGACCAAGGCCGATAGATGCAACCTATTCTTAGCTTAAGTTACTTCCTTGAAAAGATTTCAAACACTCCAAGGTTCCTTGAAGATTTCAAACACTCCAAGGGATTTCATTTGAGTAAATCCGATTGCGCACTATCAACACAAGATCCCCGATTCTATCATCAAATTCTTGCTACTTCCTTAAAAAGATTTCAACCACTCTAAGGTTCCTTGAAAATATTTCAAGCATTACAAGGGATTTTTCACATGGACGATTCCTTCTCGCACAAAAACCCCTAATTTAATAAATGATTTTGGAGCACAAACCCGATACTTTTTCTTGAGGAAGACCCCTAAAAGAACTCAACATAAACCAATTGGAAATCTTTAATTCTTCGTCTAGATGGAACCCCGACGGAACATCATCACAATGTAATGTTAGTGTGTATGCATAGATTGGAAGGTTGAAGATGAAGAGAAAAAGTATGTTAATTTTATGGTATCATCAAGTTAGAAATGATGCATGAATGAGTATTTATAGTTTGGAAAAGTTTAGGGAAAGAAGGACAAATTCAAAATAAAAGAAAATGAAAATTTGACCAAAACAAACTTTATGTGTCGACCATAAATATTTATGTGTCGACACATGCATTATAAAAAGAATCTGTGTGTCGACCCGAAGGACTCTATGTGTTAACCTGAATAAGTCACAAGCTACAGGATTTAAAACTTGAGTAAATGTGTTGACGTGAAATAGGGATGTGTCGACACATAAAATAAGCATTTATTCAATTTAAGAAATATTATAGTATTTGTCGTCCTAAAGGTTGTATGTGTCGACCTGTAACTTACAAAAGCTTAAAGGCTTAAAAACTGAGTTACATGTGTTGACCTGAAAATCGAATATGTCGACACATGCAATACAAAAACATGCAGAAATTATTTTTCAATGTGTTGGATCAATTTCAAAGTAATTTTTTATGATTCTTAAGACCTATAATGCAAAGGAGTGCCACAAAGACATAAGGATACCGTCCACCATACTAAAATGCTAGCTTTCTGAGTTTTGACATCATGCAAAACATCTAATAGTGAAGTTGCACTCACATCTGTAGTTCGCATCATTTGTGCTGCCAATTACTGATTCATTTGAGAATTCTCTTGATAAGTCTGGGTAGCACTTTGAATCAACGGTTTAAATATTGTGCCCATTTGTTGGGCAAGCACACCAAACATTTCGTGGTTTCCATATTTTATTTGTTGTCTTAGTGTTGCTAGAGAGTTCGTTTTAATAGCAAGCAATTGAGAAGTAATTCCTAGTGATCGAGTGTTTGGACCCAGGTTGTTAACCCCTGGACCTGATCCTCGTAATGGTGAGAATGTAGAAACCACTGGATCTGCAAATGTTGATACGCTATCATGAAAACTTACCATTACTGACGTTGGCATGCCATATGGCTGTTTGTGACCATTCATAGGATCGAAAATGCAGTTGCATAAGCCATAAAATTATTATTCCCCACTTGGAATGGGGTAAGTGGTTGACCCTGTGTTCTTAAAGAGGATATCACTGATCCATTTTGAGTTTTTGATGGTATTGTCGCGGTAATCACTGTAGTGGGTATTGTTTCAGTCACGGATATTTTAGCCTTATTTTCCCCTATCAAAGGAGGGGTTGTTCTCCATTGTTGTTTGGTGGATTAACCTTTCTTATAACGTATTTCCTTTTTGGTATTTCTTCTCTAGTTTTGGCTACTCTACCACTTCTTAATCTCATACAAAAATATTAGAAAATTTTTTGTATGAAAACTGCAGAAAAATTCCTAAAAATCACACAAACTAGATATTGGATCCCACCGGGTGTGCCAATTGTTTACTGCGAATTTTGTAACCAAACGCTAGTCTTCCAAAATCGCATTCTTTTGGTTACTTGCATGATCGACTAGATTGATCCTAGGACAAAAGTGTATAGTTTTCTATTTAGGTTTTTCTGGATCTGAAGTTCTTCGAAAGAAAAAGGGGAATTTGAAGATAGTAATAAAACAATTTATAAATATGACATAAAAATAGAGATGTTTCGAATGGAATTTAAAAGGAATTCAAATAAATTTAATGAAAATAAAAAGACATTAATAATAAATATGGTGTTTCATTTGTACATGTCTCAGAAACTCGATTCTCGATATCACTATTGTACTTTGAGTAAATATGAGTAATTGCTACAATATTGAACACATAGAATCCTAACACTAAAGTCTCCTACTTATACTAATTTGACACTAACAGTAATGAACGGTCTTCTCTTCAAAGGATGACACGTTCTCGCTTGCATGTGTTATACTCTTTCCAGGCTTCCACGATCTCTTTTCAAAAGAACCGACAAGGCTAAAATTCAGTTGTAGCCTCATTTCAAATATCTTTGTAGAATATCACCTTTAAAACATCTTAAAAAATGCTAAGTCCTAGCACTGTACCAATTTTCCAATATAAACTATTTTACCAAGACTTTGGTCGAAATCCCATTCTCTATTCTTATCGAAAACAAAGTTTGACTATTTCCAATGCTCTTTTCAAATTTCCTTTGAAACTCATTATTTAAACTTGAGTGCCGAAATTCCCAGGTAACACCATGACCAATGATTTGCAATTTTAATAAATTATTAATACTACCACCTATTGTTGTCATCGTAAATTATTTCTGAGTAAACAAATTAAGATCACTTGTATTCTCTAATAGACAATATCTCATTGTATTAACCAATACATCGACATTAAGTTTCACCAATGAATTCAAATATTAGGGTTATGTTTCACCAATATTATTATTGTGGGGATATCAAACCTAAATATTTGTCTAGAATTTAGCATCGAATAGATGATATACTTGAATCTAGTAATAACCAGAAATTTTCAAATATCAAGCCATATCATGAAACATGTTTTAGGTAGCTAATCCAAAAATAAAACATTAAAAATGAAAAATTCGTCAAAATTTAAACTTAAGAAGAATTAAATGGAACTCCTTAGTCGGGATCAAAACATAACTTATAGCACAACTTTATCTGACCCTAAAAAAAGAGAAAATTAGCTACACTTTCTCTTCGTAGTTTAACAATAAAGCCCTAGAAAACATGAATATGAAAAACATTTGTGGACGATTCCTTGGAAATTGCTTCGACCATGATCTTTCTCTAATACTTTCTCCTGTTATTATCTGGGGTGCGAACCTAGATTTTCTAATGAACCACTTCAAAATCCACTGAGTGTGATCCAGTCCTCTAGAAATATCACAATTTGATTTGATTGAACGAAGTAAATGAAGATCTTGCATTGCTATTTAAAGGATTAGAAGAGGCAGTATCTCTTAGTGCGCCTACTCTCTTATAGGTTATGTAATTCCAGCATATATGCAACTTGCTTTTTCCTCATTAGCTCGTTAAGCAAGGTTTATAGCTTTCTTAGTGCTCCTACTTGCATCCTTATTAAATTATGTCATCTCATTCAAGTAGATTTTTAGCCGACATAGCTTGCTATGTGAGGTTCAGGGCTCGCTTATCGTGCTTCAGTGCCTTCTTTTGACTTAGCCAACTATTGCTGCATGTTTCTGGCTAAGGGAGCTCGATGCATATTTCTAGTTTAGCGAATTTTTTTTGGCTTTGTAAGCTCTAATGCTTGAATTATGTATTTGTCTATTTTTGGTGTTTTCTAGGTCCATTTTTGTGTACATAAAAATAACACAGTTAAAAAGTTCACACAATCATTTTATCATATTTTCTTGAGAAAATTAGGGTTTTCATTGATTATTTTCTAACTAATTCAATAAGTGTGTATGTATCTTGTGTATTTTTTCCACTTATTAATAATCAAATGCGAGCTTTTAACAACCTTGGCTAAAAACCCTAAATAGAAACTTTACATGGCTAACATGAAAAGCCAAATTGAGCTTATACTTAATTTTGCAGAATAACAAAACATGAATTACTTTCAAAGATATTACACAAGAGACAATATCTCTTAAGCAAATTATAAAATTCCTTCATCACTAGAATAGAGAAAACGTAATGGTATTTTTCTCTCTTATAGAACTAAGGCAACTTCGTGAGAAAAAAGAATGAAATGAAATTATGAGACTTAAAAGTGAGGAGGTATTTTGGAAATTTTGTTCTTGGTGTATTGTGAAATAAGGATAAACCATCTATTTAAAGGAGAAAAGAATTGGCTCAAAAAATATGATCCATATACTTTTAATGATCTAATCAATTAAGACCTGCATTTGATCGATTAGAGGATTCAACATATGACAAACCTATTTCTAAAAAGGAAACCGTGCAACAGACATGTGTCATAATTGATTAAGAGTATTCATATTTAATTAAGAAGTCTTTGGAATTTCTCTAATCACTTGGATTAAGTACTTAATAGATTAGGCAATGTAAAACGGTTTCCTAAATAATTACGAACACTCTTGGTCGATTCCAGTTGCATATTCACGGATTCTTTATAGGTTTTAAGGTGATTTAACAAAAAAGATTGATTTGAAACTATTTTGATGTGTGTGTGCTTGTGTGTGTGTGTGTGCGCGCATTAATGTGCTTGTGTGTGCGTGTGTGTGTGTGCGCTTGTGTATCTGTGTGCGTGTGCGTGACTTAAGAGTTACTCTTATATCTTTACAATACGCTATGAGTCTTTTAACGCTTCCTCTCATTCACATTATTTAAAACTTCAAAATCCCTCACTTTATTTATCATTGATTTAACACATTATCTCATACTTGACTTCTTCAAACTATCGAGGCTTTATAGCTTCTTCGTCGACAACATCAGGAATATTTCATGGTCAGAGATCATCACATACTCCATCAAATACCGCTTGATATTAACTATTGTCAATATTTAATTTGACTTAATAACATGAGCTTGTAAACAAACATCTTAATCAAGATAGAACATCTTTGATCATTAAGACTAATAGTCCAATAACTGATTAGGAGGGCACGCCGCAACATCAAACTCAATTAATAATAACACACACCTTAAACATACTTCCTTTGTTTTCCTTACAAATTTATTTGATTTAAGATAATAAATTTATTTGATTTAAAATTTTTTTCGTCGTTAATTAGACAAAACCGAATAAAATGAAATATTTTAAAAGTTAAAATATTAAAGTGACACAAAAAAAAATTAAAAGATCAATTAGAACCAAATGGTATAGTTAAGGGACAAAATTAACATTTTACCTAAATTAATTTAAAATATAGAACATTATTTTTTAATTTTATATCTTAAAATAATTATAATTTTCCTTCTGTTGAACCACCCAACCATGAGAAATTTTTTGTTCAATTTGACAAAAACATTTTAAGTAACAAGTATTTGTGATCAATTTAAAAAATAATTATGTGAACACATTGTCAACTCAGAAGTCACCATGACATTTAATTAAATTAGACTCTTTAATATTTCAATTTATGGATCTCCACCATTTCACTCCTTTCTCATCCTTCACTTAACATTACCTATATTTGTCATATGTTTTTTTCTTCAACATTTCGTATGCCCGTCTTAAAATTATATCAAAATATTAAACTGAAATGTTACTGAAAATTAATCACCATTTCTACATAACCATAGCTTTTGCTTCGAAACTACCTAGCCTGATAGGGTTTCAACATTGACTAGTCTGGTTTCATATATACAACCTAAAATATATAACCTTATTGGAAAATATATAGGAAATGGAACTGAATTGTTGTAGGCACCATGCGCCAGTTCAGCATATGTTTGGCTGTGATTTTCAAAATTAAACTAATTTAAATTAAACAGATAAATTCCTTTGAATTTGTCAGAAAATGTTCTAAGAACTTTGTAGTAAATACTAAATAAGATCGCATGGAGGGAAACAATGAAAATTCCCATTAACTTAAAACATTTAAACTAACCTCAACTTGTGAAATGCCCAAATGAATGTGGATTAAACTTACCATAAATTTCATGGTACATACCATGAATTCCATGTACTTAATCGGTATAAAAAGGCCATTTGATTGATTATATGTTATATATCTAAAGAAAATATAATTTTTTGTATTAGCATATAGAATGAGTTCAAAAACAAATGGTTTGAGTTACTCAAAACCTCTTTCAAAAGAGAAGGATTCCAGTAATGTTAAGAAAAATCAAACTTCAAAACAGACGAGAGAAGGATTGGCTTACAACACCGGTGATCCTCCTTCTGTGGAAAACACCAGCTCTAAGAAAAGTCGGACAATAAATGCTTCAAATATGTCTTATAGTAGCAATTAAAATAGATATTGAAAAATCTATATGGGGTACAACAATGCTGGTAAGAAAATCATAGAAATAGTTTCGTAATTATAGTTGTTTTTATTTTTATCTTTTAGGGGGTGTGGTTGTAAACTTTTCTTGCAGGATGTTGTTCACTTTACGGCGGTTCATAGTGGTTCCTTTTCATGTAATCTAGTCTAGTTTTTTAGTGTTTATTTATTATCTTGTTTATTGCTTAATAAACCTGTTTTTCTTTAGTAGAATTTTGTTGTTTTTAAGCAAATTTTGTTGTATACAATACCCTGCTTAATCTTTTGATTCAATCTATTATCAAACTTGATGCCCACTCTCTCTATATATAAAAAGCATTACACGATAATTTAATGTGTCACCTACAATAATTCTTTAGCAATACATAATAAATTAGCAACACATAGTAGGAAATTAAGACTTCAAACAACCCCTATCATCGCTTGCTCACCTTCACTTAGGGTATCATCGCAGCAAAATCACATAAATCACAGTAAGAAGAACTTCCTTTTGATCTTATAAAGACTTAACTTTCATAAAACAAATAAAATAGAGTTATATAATCCAACTCATAGAAACTCGACAAACAGTATTAAACTTCAGCATAAACAAGTAATCAACTCCAAAACATAACTAAAATATTCTCAATCTAGATGCTACATGAAGCAGAGAACGAAACTACCAAATAAAGTGACAACTAAAAGAAATTACTTCTAGAGCTAACTTCCACTTACAAAAGTAAACTCTACTCCTGAGTATCTGCAAAATGTCTATGGTGGACAACATCAAAGGAAAGGGGGTGAGAATACATTTAAATAATAAACAGTGCACAAAATAATCAGAATAGCTTCATGCACTACAAAATCAAACACATTTTAACATGCACCTCAATTTCATGTATTCAAATCTCACCCTCATCTCAATCAAACTCATATAATTCATACAAAATTAGTTATAATCATAATAACATCTCATCATCATGCACTAAAACATACTCATAGATTTTATTTATGCAATGCGACTCATGACAACAACTCTACTCAACATGCATGTGAAACAATTTCATCAAACGGTTCCTTGATGAATTGGGTTCACCCTACATGAACCATGAATTCACCATGCTCGGAATTGGGATATGTCACCAATCGATCCTACTAGAATTGTGACCTATCTCATTCATTAACAACAACAACAACAACAACATCGTGATTGCATGTCTAAACACGTAAATGAAACAACAACATAATGTTTAAAGTCCCCTCCCAAAAATAAACAAAACTTGCATTGACCAAATAATAAGAGTCTTCCATACTCAAACTATTATTCCCTGATCACAACAATAACATCAATATTATTCAATCATCTCAACAAATCAACAACATCTTAACAACATCATCAATATCATACACAACCATTAATCAATGTTACGATATTTGACCAACAAAACAAAACATTACCACCTCAACAAATACATATTCACAAGCATTCAACCATGTAGGATCCAGACGTGAGATTTTCTACGACATTGTCAAATTGATTTACCAAAATTCCCTTTGCGATATGAGCTAAACCTAACATTTTCATCAAGGAATTACTGTGTGCTTCAGAGTTGATGAGTAGCGAGAGTATGGAGATTTTCGCTGGAGTTTGATGGAGCTGATCCACCACTCTGAAGTCACTCTTTTTAATTATTTTCAGAAACTACTTTGCCTCTTGATCAGTAAAGTCTTTGTTCGGAGATTCTATTTCTTGATTTGTATTAACCACTGCTTTTCCTTTGTCCTTCGTTGGAATAAAATCTGTCTTTTTTTATGGTTCGACTCCATAGATTCGACCACTTCAGGTCATACCTCTTGTTCCTGTTATGTTTGAGATTGCAGTTCCTTGACTTGCGAATGGACCGCTTTCCTGCTTCACTCTATTGATGTATACGGCTGAGTCATAACTCCAAGGTACCGCTTTATTATTCTCGTAAGGGATAGGTGACGGTCCCTTAATTACCATTGTGGCTTTTGGAGTGGTGGGTATTAAGAGGGTCTTCTTAGGTACCCTTCTGGGGACCTCTGTTGATTCTCTCCATGGAATGACTAGAGTCTTCTTAGTAAGGCTTGGATCTTGGCAAGGGATTACCAGTGGCTTTTCCCCTCCAATCGTGGCTATATATTTTTCTTCAGGGTACAGTCCGAATTAGACTATCCCCTGATCCACCAGATTTTCCAAAGTTGTTTCAAAAGCTTTATTGTGCTCTAACAAGAATCCACATTCAAACAAATATTCCTTCAACAAGTTGATATGGGTTTTTGCCTTTATGGTTCCCCCAAAGTCGGAGGCATAGGGTTTGATTTGAAATTAGGCTTATCGAAGGTGATGTCTTGAGACTCTAGCAAATCTTGAACCTTATGCTTGAAGGCCCAACATTGGTCTATGGTGTGCCTTGGATAATTAGCATGGTACTCACACATAGCGTCGGCATTGTATCTTTGCGAGAGTGGCCCAACCGGAGGAGCTAAAGGCTTGATTTCCACCAGGGATGCCTTAACCAAGTGTTGTAACAACTGGCTTGGTGGCATGGGTAGTGGATCAAAATTTCTATGTGGCCTTTTAAATATGTCCTGCTTTTGTCCTTGCGGGATCACCAATGGTAGTGATGTCCTTGGTTATGACGCCACCATGTTAACTTCTCCCTCTTTCCTTCTTGGGAATTTTGAAGCCGGTCTTTTTTAATTGTAAGGGTTGCTTGACGATCCCCCTGATATCTTTCCGCTTTTCAAACCAGTTTCGATTCTTTCACTAATAGTCACTAAGTTTGAAAATCCTGATGTGACACTTCCCACCATTTTATCATAATAAATCCCTTGTAGGGTTCCCATGAACATGTCTACGAGTTCCTTTTCCAACAGTAGGAGTTGTACACGGGATTCCATCTCCCTCCACCTTTGAGCATATTCTTTAAAGGACTCTTCCTTCTTTTGGGATAGATTTTGGAGTTGCAAGCGAGTAGGCTCCATGTCCAAGTTATACTTGTAATGCTTCAAGAAAGCATTAGCAAGATTCACCCAAGTTCGAATATGTGTTTGTTCCAACCGCATGTACCAGTCCAAAGATGCCCCACTTAGATTGTCTTGGAAACA
This sequence comes from Vicia faba, assembly GCA_948472305.1. Lineage (NCBI taxonomy): Eukaryota > Viridiplantae > Streptophyta > Magnoliopsida > Fabales > Fabaceae > Vicia > Vicia faba. The sequence continues at coordinate 1,411,487,793 of OX451736.1, forward strand.
TCGAATCATGAGTTTCTGATCATGGGCGTGGGCATGCATCTTCCTGTAGTACATATGAAGATGATTCCTCGGACAAGTGAGCCCTTTATACTTTCCAAAGTCGGGTACTTTATATTTTGGCGGTATCACCACATCAGGGACTAAACCCATTTCCAGAGCGTCTACTTCGAAAGCATCGAAGCCTTCCACAACCTCTAGTCTTTCTTCCAAGGCTTTATACTGATTCATTACCAGTGGGTTGTCCGCAGTATGAGCACCAATTGCCTTCAAGGGTGCCTGGTGAGCATCCTCTGGGTCATGATCTCCGTATTGCATGTCTAGGTAATTATCTGCGTTATTGGTTGGAATTTGTAGGGTATGTGAGGCCCCTACTTTTGATGGTGGTGGGATGAATCCTTCTGTTTCAACCTCTTGTAGGGCCATTGTGGACTTTTAGGGTCCTACCTCCGGCTCTTTCCTCAGTTGGTGACCGCTCGATGCACCAACAGTTTGGGCTACTTCTTTAAAAGCTACCCTGGGAATTTGATCCTGCCTGTCGGTAATGTTCTTCAAATCTAGGAGAACCTGGCTCAAATCTCCTTTCATTGAACTTACGTCACTCTTCACCTGACCAAGATCCTCTTTGAACACGGCTTTAGTCTCCTCGATCTGTTCCATTACTTTCTATTGATTGGCCCTTGTTTGATATGGAGGCCAATGAGGTGGAGGTCTTCTTTTACCAATGGCTTAACTGGAGAGATTTTCAAAGCAAATGAGTTTTGATATGACATGCATGTGTTTTATAAATGCATGCGTGCAAATAGATGTGCATGATTATGAAATCATTTTTATTTTAATTGTCTTATTGACTTGGGTACATATTTGTATCCACTTATTAGTTTATTTGGCGACTAGCTTAAAAATAGACACGCCTTCGAGATAGGGAAACAAAATTCCTTTATTAAGAGTAACATAATCCAGATATTGAAAAATATTACAAATTGAAATCAAAACTTGTTTGCGTAAACATAATTAAAAAGGAACTAAATTTCCTAAGTGCGCCTGCGGATGTGTCCTCTGAATCCATCAACCATTACTCGACAAAGTTGTATAAAGTCTTCGACGTCCTTCAGAAGAGGAACCATTACATTCTATGCATCTTTTAAACTTGTAGGGATGTCCTCGATGAGATTGTTGGCTATGAATACTAGCTTTTCATGTTTGTCTTTGTAGTACCTATATACCTGATAAAGATGTGGGATTATCTTGTGGTTATCCCTCCCCGCTTAGGCGATCTTGGTATACTGCTCTTCCCAAAACATCTTTTCACCCCTCAGTTCTATGTAAAGCCTTTGTTGGATGAGAAAATCATTTTGAAGACCCTACAGCTCTGATCATACATGCTCATATTCTCGTCCTCTGAGTCAAGAGTTTCTCTACTTCTATCCTTTTAAGGTGTGCTTTGACCTCCGATTTGTGGCTATCTTGGAGTTCGGTGGTGAGGTACTTTATTTGCTCTTCTTGTTCTAAGGAAGCTTGTGCCAAACTTTGGATTTTGGTTCTCAAACTCTCCTTTATCACCTTCTTGTCATGTGTTGCCTTTTCATACCATCTAGTTTACCTCCCAATTTCAGCAACGACCTCTTCTAACCTTTGGTTGTGAGAATCTAGGTTGAATGTTGCACTTAACATCCCTTTAGTTGTACGCTTTCGTTTGAGACTTTCTTTCTCCAATTCCATTTGACTCCTATCAATTTGCTCGTCCTTTTACTCAAGTATAAGTTGCATCTGTTTCATTTATCTTTTCAGATTAAGGAGGTTGACTTACAGTGCTTCTTTCTCTTTTTGAGCTTGCCTTAAGGCACTTTTCAGATCGTCAACTTCTTCCAAAGATATAGGTGTTATATCTGGGACCTCTGACTAGTACTCTGGATCTTTCTCGAATGGAAGCTTGATAATTTTTACCCTGCCTTGGACCCATTTGGTGTAGGGTTCTCTTGCTATAACATTCCTTCTTTCGGCCTTCCTTTTGTTAACCTTGTTTCGGGCTCGAATAACCTTGTTGAGAAGCCCCTGGTCTTCTATACCCATATTATGGATGATAAATGGTAGGAGTTGTTCGTCCGAAGGTTTTTCTTCCAAAGGATACCCTAGTTGTCGTAGGGCCAGAGTAGGGTTGTAGTTAATACAACCTCGCGATCCAATCAAAGGGACATTAGGAAAATCCCCACAGCTAATAGTAACGTCACCAATATCCAGCTTTCTTGCATACCATAGTATTGAGTTTGCAGTGAGAGAACTTAATTTCTGTGGCCACTCACACCTGGTCAATTCTGGGATCATATAGTCTTCCTTGTAAAGATGACTCATGAACCAAGTATATAGACGTGAGATGCAACAATTGAGCGTGCCTCTTCTTTTGTCATACATCATATGCAAAGTGTAATAAATGTCAGCAACTAAGGCGGGAGTAGGATTCTTATTAAAGACTTCTGCTCCCCAAAATATGCTAATGGCCGCTGGGTTAATATAGTCCACATTCCAAGGAAATAAGATTACACCAAATACCAATAGCCCTAAACAATCAACACAAGATTCCCACTCCTTATAATTAGCAAATTCTAGTGCCTTAGCTTTAAGGTATATTCTTTTGATTCCTTGTATCGGACCTTCTCTTCGATAATTCTGCACCAATTCAGGATAGGGGATCCCTAGGCCTTTTTCCAAAGCTTTGACTTCAATACTTTGTCCAATACCTACATAGGCCTTTTCTTTGGAGAAATTCAGGATTCTGTGAAATTCCTCCAGAGACAGTTCTAGCTGGAAGTCTTGGAAGGTGAAACATCTCAATGGAGGGTCGTAAAACTGAATTAGGGCAGAGATTTCATCTATCTGTACTTCTACTTTAGTCAAATCAAAGGTATCCCCATAGCGGCGAGTGTATATCTTCAGAGCTCTTTCGGACAATTTACCCTTTATAGTTTTGGTTTCAGAAAGGTCAGGCTTGCAGGCGTTGACGCGGGCAAGTTGTTTCCCTTTGGTATCCATTTTTAAGACAGTCACCCAAAATCTTGACTTTGTTATCTTTTATTTTGTACCCTGTGAATAAGACAGATAAAAGGAACAAATGATGAACATGAGATATACATGAATGCATGAATGTATAAGTTTTAAAATGAGTAACGGGATTTTGTGACAGGTTTTTGTGATGGGTACCCCTATGAGGTGGGCTCCTTAATTTTGACCTATGGTAAATCTACCCTCCCAAAATGTGACTTCCTTAAGGGTGTCATGAATAACACCAGAGGGAAAAGGCACAAGGGCCTCCCTTACGTGGAGCCTCTTTACGGACTGAAACTTTCATCTCAAAGTTGTGAAAGGTCTCGTCATGAGATTTTGGATTAAGGTCGTTACAAAGATTCATGGGTGACCTTCCAAAGTCCTACTCGTCAAGAGGTTATCTCGCAATAAGTATTCCTTTTTCGGAAGTTCACCGACTCTAGGCGAAGTCGTCACATAAACTTGCAGGGATGATATACCCCCTAAGCTAATAGACGAACCTTCTTTTTAAGGTTTATTGGAATTATTTTTTTTGAGATAAAAACCCGCCACATAACAAATATATGATAATAAAATAATTTTACGGTAAATAAATAAATGCAATAAAATAGATAAATGCAATAAATAAATAAAGCAAATAAAAATAAAAACCCAAAATAACCTAAACCTAGGGTTAAGGAGAGTCCCCAGCAGATTCGCCAGCTGTAGCAACTGGTTTTGTAATCAAGACTCACCACTATTAGTTTTTATCCTAGGGAAGGGAACCTAACAGAAAACCCTAATCCGCGGACAGAGATTCTAGGTTATAGACTCAATTAGATGAAAGGAAGGTGTTAGGCACCTTTCATCCACCTTGTTCACAAGGATATCGAGCTCTAGGTTTAGGTTTGGGGTAAACATGATTTTAAGTTTTAATTAGAAAGACTCGCCACGATTTTAGATTGTATGCCTACGTATCCTCTTATGAGGAATCAGAGTCCCAATTCGTAGTTCGTATGGGTTGGTGTCTTTTAGGGGTTTGCAAACATATATTGAATCACTTCGCACTCGGTCGGGAGTAGTGATTGCAGAGATTTTGACTGAGTACGCAGTAAGCCAAAATTAGTTTGAAATCCATTTGTAAAAAAAAACGGTTGATTAGCTTAATTTGTTCGCGAAAATGGTTTGAGATTTGTTTGTGTTTTTTAATAGTATTAATTGCAAAAATATGGATGAATGTGTGATAAAAGGGATTTAATGCAATATACGTGAAAATAATATACGTACATGAGTTTTTTTGAGAAAATAATTTATTTATGATAATATAAATCGTATTTACAATTGATGAATAAAATAACAATTGATATTAACAATAATATGATATAAAATTAATGTTACCAATAATAATTATTATTAAATAAATAAATAAATAACATAAAGGGAAAATATAAGAAAATATAAGAATTAATAAATAAAAAAATAGAAAGTAAATCAATTAACCAGGGGGTGCAATTTTGGTAATAGAGTAAAACTGTGGGGGTGCTAAAAATAGACTGGGCTAGGCCCAGATGTAAATATCCAGGGGGGTGTATCTGGCTAGGCCCAAACGCAGTAAGAGGGGTCTAGACGGATCGTGTGTGGTGCGGAGTACAGAGTTACATTGAAGACTTGGCCTATGGCCGTCTGATGAAGATCCAATAGATCTAAATGAAAGGCACATGATAATTGATATGTACTCGCATATATGGTATCCAAACTGTGTTTTAATATTTTTTTTTCGTTTTTGTTTTCAATTTCAGCCTCCCGTCTCTCTATCTCTCACGAACCCTTCCCCCAACTGCTTCCTTCCCCAAACCCTAAGGCCAATTCCCTTCGGCGGCGGCGAAATGAAACCCACCCCAAATCAAAACCCCCAACCTCAAACACCCCAAAACGAAAGAAAAGAAAAGCTAAGGAGTTATACCCACTTTGCGACTGTCTCGTTCTGATTTTTTGAGCTTTTTCGATTTGGGAGTGATCCCCTCTTCTTCTCCGTCTATTTATAGGTCTCGGTTGCGGCATCAAAGATTGATGACACCGTACGACGGAGGAGCGGTGGCTAGCGGTGGTTCAAGGGTGATTAGGGTTTCCGATCTGGAAACTCTAATCACTTTTGCTTCTGGATCTCAAACAATAAAGGTTTCATCAAAAATTTTGTCTTCCAGTGTTTTTCTCCTCCTTTTTCCCGACCCCTTCTGTATTATTTTTGCTTTCTTTTTAGAGGGTTAGAAGTTTAGGGTTTTTTTATTTGCTGTTACAAAATTATGGTAATTATGGATTCTTTAATTGATTGGGACTATAATGTATAGATTTGATTTTGTTTACTGTATGTTTTATTGTTTTTAGATTTGAAACTGATTTGTTCTGTAATCAAATTAATGTTGAAAGAATTGATATGTTTTCATCCCTTTCTGAGATTTGATTAGATTAGGTCTTCTGTAAATTTCTGTTTTTGTTTGTAATTGATTCTGGGCTTGGACTTTTTAGATTTTATCTGTAAGAAAAATCTGGAATTTGCTTTTAGAAGATTTGATTTGCAGATAAATATCTATAGTACTTGTTATTTTGAAGAAATGCATGCACTTCTGGGCCTTAAACTGTTTTGCAACATATCTTCCGCCCAATAGCATTTTTTGTTTATTGCAATAACCTTAGTACCTTGCTGTGGACTGGGCCTGGTCTTTTGGGCTTCAAAATACATTTTTAGAAATAATACTTATAAAACAAATCCCTAAATAGTACTTCATGATAAAATAAAATCAAAAGTGATGTTTTAATAATAATACTTAAAGTAAAACAATAACAACAACATAAAATCTAAAAATAAGAAATGGGTCCAGCATACTATTTTGTTTATTGCAATACCTCGGATTGGGGTACATTGTAACAACTTGGACCCAACATAATAATTAATAAGACAATGTTTAATAAAAATGTTTTTTCTCTTGAAACAAACCAAAATAGAATGATTTTCAAAAATTTAATTAAATAGGCTTAATAAGATATACACCCCCCTTTCTTACCTAAACGAAAATGGCCCATCCCAATGTTTTTTGTTTCTTTGGGCCTGTAACTTGAAATTACACCTCCCTTTGCTAATTACTAACAACAATAACATCCTAGTAGACCATAATACAAGTAAAATTTTAGTTTCATTTTAAGATATTTTTAATATTCGAATATCATGGGCCGTTGGCCAACATGCTTTGCGAATGGGCCTGTGGGCATCTAGGTCTTTCTGATTTAGAAAGCCCCACTCCATAGAATTAGGATATACCCCTCTGTTGACTTGAATTCTTATAAATGGGCCACCAGATATTGATGGACCATCTTTAATTATATAATTCTTCTATTTAAATCTTGATAAATAAAATCATCGCGGTAGGAAAAATTTGGGTTACGACAATGACAACAACTCTAATCAACATGCATGTGAAACCATTTCATCAAAAGGTTCGTTGATGAACTGGGTTCATCCTACTCGCACAATGAATCCACCATGCTCGGATTTGGGATATGTCACCAATCAATCCTACTAGAATTGCGACTTGTCTCATTGATTAACAACAACAACAACATAATGTTTAAATTCCCCTCCCAAAAATAAACAAAACATGCATTTACCAAATAATAAGAGTCCTCCCTACTCAAACTATTATTCCCTGATCACAACAATAACATCAATATTATTCAACCATCTCAACAAAACAACATCATCTTAACAACATCATCAATATCATACACAACCATAAATGAATGTTACGATATTTGACCAAGAAAACGAAACATTAGCACCTCAACAAATACATATTCACAAGCATTCAATCATGTTTATTCATTATAACATCAACACATCATCAGATAAGCACAAAGATTTGTTAATCGATCATACAAGTCACCACAGCACTACTATGGAGTACTTATGCGCGTTAGATTTTTAATGCTTCAAACGACAACTCATTTAGACATATGGATCAAAAGTTTGACCAAAATAACCAGCAAACCAATATATTGTTGTCACACACCAATCTATGGGTCCAACATGTGACAAACCTATTTATAAAAATGAAACCCTGTGACGAACATGTGTCATAATTGGTTAAGAGTACTCTTATTTAATTAAGAAGTCTTTGGCATTTCTATAATCACTTGGATTAAGTACTTAATAGATTATGCAATGTAAAAATGCTTCCTAAATGATTATGAACACTCTCAGTTAATCTCACATGCATCTTCACGGTTCCTTTATAGGCTTTAATTAATATAGGAAAAGAGATAAATTTGAAACTATTTTTATGTGTGTGTATGTGTGTGCGTGTGTGTTCGTGTGTCTGTTTGAGTGTGCGCGTGTGCGTGTGCGTGTGGGTGTGTATGTGTGTGTGACTTAGGAGTTACTCTTATATCCTTACAATACGCTATGGGAGTTTTAACGCTTCTTCTCATTCACATTATTTAAAGCTTCAAAATCCTTAATTTATTTATAATTGAGTCAACACATCATCTCACACTTGATTTCTTCTAACTATTGAGGCTTTATAGCTTCTTCATCGGCAAAATCATCAAATATTTCATTGTAAAAGATCATCATAGACTCCATCAAATGCCTCTTAACATTAAGTATTGTCATTATTTAATTTGACTTAATAAGTTTACCTTGTAAACAAACATCTTAATCAAGATAGGATAGAACATCTTTGATCATAAAGACTATAACGGCTGATAAGTGATTAGGAGGGTACACCACAACATCAAACTCAGTTAATAATGCAACACATAACCTTAAAAATAATTCCTTTGTTTTCCTTACTAATTTATTTGATTTCAGATAATAATTTTTTATTTTATTGAATTGATTTATTTACCATAGTTTAAGTATTAAGCTTAAGTATTTTTCATAATTTTGAAATTAAATAAATACATTTATTATAATTGAACGACTAAAGAAATGTCTTTTATATAATCATTAAATTAAATTCATTGATTTATTATACTTTATGGATAAAAGAAGTATTTTTATTTTAGGTTTAGATTGTGTAGCGGTAGAAATGTTGAGACTAAGTCATTGGATTGACTTAACTCACACATATCAAATAAAAATCCCCACTGTGCTTTATTATTTCAAAATGGATGCGAAAAGAGCGAATAACCCAAAAGAGAGGGAGATAATCTAAGTTTGGGGGTTGGTTATGTAAAGGGAAGGTATTAGCACCCTAAGTATCTACGGTATTCCACATGAACCTCTTTGAATATTTGTGTATTTTGGCTATAAGAGTTGTATACAAAGTAGATGGTGGAGATGGGAAAAGAAGTATTTTTCTTTACAATTTTTGCACCCGCCGCGGTTGCGAACCTTTAGTGCCTACTTACCACCTTCCGTATAATAAGGGATGAGGGTACTTGTAGTTCACCTTTAAAAATTTTAAAACACAAGTCTGTTGGTTAATTTTAAGAGACGAGACATCATCGTCTTATCCGAGTGGAAATTATACTTACTACCCACGGTTATGAGAAAGGAGAATTTGTGTCATCTCAAAGTAGAGGATATAGCTTGGATTTTGAAATCAACAAAGCTTCACTCAACACCCAAATGGAAAATATCTCACTTCACTACATATCATGAAGTATAGTAGTTTTCATCAATACAAGGATTGACAAGAGTTTAATCTTTTGAGAAAAGCTTAAAGTAAAAAAAAAAGCCAAAGTGGAAAATGGTTTGAATGAGATTGATTGAATTTTAGTATTCTCACAAAAAATATCAAAGTATTATGAAGTTGTTTAAAGTTTGATTAAGAAAATATTTTTTTGAAAATGCATGGACTTAAGTCCAAGTTTATTGCGAAAGCGGTTCAATTTTAAAAAACAAGAATAGTTTTGAAAAGGAGGGAGAAGATTTTTTGAAATTAAAGAAAGATCAGAGGAGATGAAGGGACTATCCTAAAGCATAAGGTAAAAGCTAGGAAAAAGTGCCGTATAACCAACAAGAAGCCAACACTTGACACAATGAGTCAATGTAGAATTCCCATCCTTTGGATTGGAACCAAACAAGCAAAGATAATAAACCTCTTATGAAAACCAAGCTTAAAATTCATTATGTCTTCTAAAAATTTGGGTAGAGTAACGACTGTATACAGATGAATTTCTAATCAGAGATAAAGCATATAATCAAAAGAACCCACACATAAAGAAAACAAACAACCCAATGTCTTGGGGTAAACCCCAAGAACTGCAGACAAAATAACAATAGAAGTCACAAGGTTTCAAGGTAGGTCAAGGTCTCTAATCCTAAGTCTGAGAAGTCCACAACTCCAAAATGCCAAGGATAGTAACCAAGTTGTCCAAGTAACATTAAAACTTTTATTGTTCAAGTTGATTATTAGGTATCTTCAAAAAGAAAATGAAAGCTCAAGTAAGCAAAATAAAAATGACATAAAGATAAATGCTCAAGTGAGCAAAGATTAAAATAGCATGAAATTTAAATGCTAAAGTAAATGTGATTAAAGTAAAAGCATGAAGTAAATCATAAAAAATAAAGTCAATTGTTAGAAATTAGAGTTTAGTTGAATGACCATCTTGAAGCTTGCCTTTGAAAACTAATTAGAAGATTGATAAAATCAAAGTCTCTCAACAACAAGTTTAGTTTTCTTTTTGTCAAGTCTATCATTCATTTCAAAATCTAGAGGCAACAACAAATAATCAAAGATGTTTAAATGATTCACTTAGACCAAATTTTATGAAGATTAATTAGAGGGTTGATAAGACAAAATCCTCCTAACAATGAACCTCAAGGTTATTGGATCAAAGGTTTCAAATTAAACATACTTGGGTTTGAATACATATGTTTGGGCCATGAATGATCATTTCTCAAATCAGGACAAAATTTAGCGATATGTCAAGCAATCATAAGTGGACTTATATAGAAGTCGCACCTATTTTGAGGTCGGACAATAGCAATCTATGTGCCATATGTTTAGAGAGATGATATGTAGATCATCCTCTAACAACAAGTAGCACAATGAGAAAGGGATAAGATGAAGAGGGATGAGATATATTCAAACCAAATATTTTGATAAAACTATCATTAAAATCATTCATCCATTTTGGTGGAGTTAAACTCAACACCCAAGATCCAATGATGTTAATGAAGTTCATGATCAACAATCACATAGTCAAAATATAAAATAAATAAATTGCATTTATTGAACAAAAATAAAAAGAATAAAAATGACTTTCAAATTGTTTTTTAATGGAAATGAAAGGCAAAATAGCAAACAATATTCAAAGTGTCAAATACAAATTTGAAGAGACCATAGAAACATCAGAAATGATCTCAAATATTTTTATAAAATTTTTGGTAATTTTTTTAAAATAGAAAATTATTTTTAAACTAATTAAAATCAATCAAGTAAGTGAAAAAAAGATCAAAAATAGTAGAAGTCATAATAAAATTCTAGAAAATTTTCAGAAAAGTCAGAAATAGAGAAAATGATTTTGATAAAAAAAATTTCAATTTAAATAATGCCAAGTATTGTTAAAATAATTAAAATAAGGCAAAACAATAAAAAATTATGAAAAATATCAAACATTAAAATGAAAATCAGAAATATTTCAAAGTATTTTTGTATGTTTTTTTCATAATTTTTGGATAAAAAATAAAAGAGTTATGAATTTTTGAAATTTAAACAAATTTAAAATAAATTTTGTAAAAATAAATAAATTAGAAATAATGTGAGGCATTGGATCGAATTCATTAAAACACACTGGCGCATCTGATGGTTTTAAAGTGATGATGTATGGTGATCCACAGTCAACAAGCACACACTAAAGTCACGAAAGTCAGACCAATGACAACATTTCAATTTTCTTGCTCTCATTGATTGAAGAGGCTACGTAGGTCATCTTAAACCTCCATCTACCCTGCAACTAGGGAGAAACCATGATTCTTAAATCTGTAAATTTAGACGCTCATAGTGGTATTATCATACGCGTCTCTTCAAGACGATCCCCACCATATCCTTGTGCCAAATTTATATAAAACACTGCTTACTTGATTTGGAAACAATCAGAGATGTTTTGACAAATTTGAAATCCAAAACAGAAGTATCAAACACTTTGATTAAAAAAAAATTGAGTTAATAACAAGCATTACTGAACATCATAGACCATTCCAGTAATTTCAGTTAGAATATTTGGTGCCTCAAACGACCTGAACGAAGTCAGATGAACTTGCTCTATAAATAGACTTAGCTAGCACGATTCAGGGCACCTCAAGGCTTGATTTTTCTTCTTCAGTGAAGTTCAAGGATGAAAGATTAATGATGAAATTGGATTGAAAAGTGGAGAAAGGAGGAATTCGAAATCTCAGAAAAGTGAGTAATGGAAGGAGTTTGACAAAGTGATTTTGGCTGTTTAAGCTTGGGAAAATGAGAGGAGTGAGGTCCTCTATTTATAGGGAAGCGAATGGTGCAAAAAATTAAGAGGAAATTTGAATTTTTGAGGGAAATTGGATCAAGCTCGAAAGTGAAAAAAGTGTGACCCCATGTGCATCAAAACTCAATCAATTCATGTGTTTTGATCCTTAATTCAACTTTGGGAACTTTGTTAAACATGTTTAAATCAAAAAACACATACTAAATTGGGGATTAAAAGCCATATTATGAATTTCAAATTCTAACTTTGGAGAAAACTTTAGTTTCAAGGTACCATCTTTGAATCCATGGTGTTCATAGCTCAAGGGGTCTTAGGGCATGTTTCTTGAAGCATTTGAAATATAAGGTCACAAACTTTACAATGTTCAAAGAGTGATATCAATTGTATGCTGGAGCTAAAAGTTGAGATGAGTCAAAGTTGAGAAAAAGATGCTGACTTTTTGTACTTAGAGAAATTCCAAGTTTTTCTTCAAAAGTGACCTATAACGTTTTAAGTTAAACCAAAACTTTCCTAAAAAATTGAGCTTTGATCATTGATTCTAGCTTGATGTAGACTTCCCAAATAGAATTATGAAACTTGAATCACTCAAAAATACCAATTATTGAAAATGTTATGGCCTTGTAAAATTGGTGAAAATTCATGAGGTGACCTATAATCTTTTGAGTTCTTAGGGCATCTTCCACCCATTTTCAAGCTTTGCACATAAAATAAGAGTTGAATTTCATATCCTTAAGATCATTATGGAAATAAAATGGGCTCAAGGAGATAAAAATTTACCAAGTTATTATCTTTTGAAGTCACATAAGGGAATTTGATGACCTATCTAGAGGACTTGTAATCTTTCTCAAACATTAGGCATCTTCCACATAAAAGTTTCTTGAAACTTTTGAAGTGATTTATTGATGACCCTTTAAAGAGAAGAATGTATTTAGAATCACTCAAAAATCTTAAAATATGGACAAGATATAGCCCTTAGAAGTTCAAAACCCTAGCTCCAAAAGCACTAAAATGACTTGGAAATCCCTTTCAATTTTGGCAATCTTCCTTGTACAATAACCTTTTCCATGTGAATGGAAATTGTTTTGGGTGGTAATAAGAACGTGTTTTACCCCAAAATATTCCCTCTCATTTTATTCAAGACATACTCCTAGAGGTCCTTAAATGCTTAAGGTTGACCAAGAATTCACCAGACAAATTCTCCTCATAAGCAATGGATTTCCAACTAGGGTTTCAATTTTCACAAATAAGTTTGGATTTCAAGGGCCTAAAGTGATTTTCATGGTTACTAATATGTCTTCAAGAATGATCATGCCAAGTTTCATGCCTTGCATCACAAGTTTGCTCAGCCAATGGCTCAAATGTTTGAAAATCAATTATATTGGTCAAAAAGTCAAATATGGTCAACATACAGTCAAACTTAAATATTTTTGGTCAACATCAACATTTTGAAGTGATATTCATCATTTTATTAAGGGTTGATCATGATTCCCCAAGGAAATCCCTTAGACCATCAAAAGTCAAGAATTGCCAAATTAGGGTTTCCTTAGGAGAAGTCAACTGAACTTTGACCAAGCATAACTTTCACATGCTTCATCAAAATTTCCTCAACCATATCCCATTTTGAAGAAAATTCAATTCTCTACAAATTTTATTTTGTTCTTAAGTCCAAAAAATGCTTCATTTGGAAGATATGATCTCATACATTATAAGTCATTTTCAAAAAGTCAACAAAAGACACTTTTTGTCAAGGCAACTTACATCAAGATAATGTCTCCAAATGCAAAAATAATTAAAAGATAAAGTATAGAGGACATCTCGGGCTTCCCAAAAAGTCAAAGATCATCTCCAAAAGATGAAAATTGATCATGTTATGGTTTGCATAAGTTGGGCAAATTTGTGAAAAATGCATGAAGTCAACTTTGAGCAAAGTAGGATAACAAACACATGCGATGGTGAAATATCGGAAACAAACATATGCGATGGTGAAAAATAGGCTAAAAAGATATGCAATGGCGAAGAATTGGCTAAAAACATATGTGATGGCGAAACATCGGCAACAAACATATAGGATTGAGAAACATCTACTAAAAAGGTATGCGATGGCGAAACATCGGATACAAACATATGTGATGGTGAAACATCGACTACAAACATATGGATGGGGAAACATCGACTACATACATATGCAATGGCGAAACATCGGTTGTAAACATATGGGATGGTGAAACATCGGCTACAAACATATGCGATGGTAAGACATGGGATAAAAGATAGCAAGATATCATGGTAAGGATGGAAAAACATCAATTTGACACGGTTTAAAACAAAACCAAAAAGGGCACAAACAATTAAGATTGGTTTATATTTTTTACCTTGAATAAGGATTTAAGTTCGTTAGGGACATTTTTATGATTTTCCAAGAAGAAGCTTTAGTCTTAAGATGCAATATGCAAAGAAAGGAAAAATAACTAAGGGAGACTAGCCTAGAACTACCCCTAATGTTATCATACAATGATTTATTCTAAGGTTGAGGATAAAAGGGACATCTCTACCCTATGTTAGCATGCATGGATACATATCCTAATGTCTAGCTCTAAAACTACTCTAATTGAGCGATCCTAAGGGATGCGTTCAAATTCCTATTCTAAGGGAACATGGTATAGCAAACAAATAAGCAAACAAGTGCTTTGGAAAAAGCACAAAACCATGTGTAGCATATATTGACTCAAAGGGATGGAGGAATCAAGATAAATTCTTTAGCCAAGGGGAGCGTATCACCTGAAGCAAACAAGCGAGAGATGGATGAAAAGAACAAAAATGTGACGTCTAAAGCGACTGAACACCTAACCAAGATATAGAAGATCAAGGTAGGCGACAGAAGGCAATATGAACGATCACAAAGTGTCAACATCGGCCAATGCGAACTCCTGACAAAGCGTAGGGGTTTGATTGCAAAACCCTTCCCCACTTGACAGACTCGATACATGGGATATGCACAACTCTGAAGCATCTACGTACCACGTGAGCTAAGGATGACATAGACTAGAATATGCGGGGATCAATTACGGACCCTCCCCACTCACCTCCTTTTAAGGACTTATCATCTGTAATATAATGCGGGTACAAATGTAAACACACATCCATAATACCTACTTCAAAGGTAAGATTTTAAACAAACATAATAGCGTACAGCAAGCGGTGCCTGCTACAGGTCTTTAAACAGATACTTTTAGGGCACGCTCTTTATTTCCTGCTTCCCACTTCTCATGATCTCTAGAAAGAAATAAAGAATTCGATAATGAATGCAGTAAAAAGGTATGAGAGAAATACCAAACAGATACCAATCTATAAATATTGAGCAATATCAAAGAAACTCGAAAAACTTCGTCATCTGCTAGCATCAACAATGAGATTCAGTGAGAATATGCGTTGAGGCATAAATAAGCAAGATCAAAATGTGTAGCTGACACATATGTATCACAAAGTGCCTACACAAAATACAATTGGGAAAACCAAGAACAGAATTTGTATAGACACATTCGTACTCCCGAGAACCTGCACAAAATTCAATTATACAAGATACATGGCACAAAACAATGGCATGCGTGTTGTAACGTGGTGGTAGAACTGACTTGGGATGTTTTGCGTTTGATCGCAATTGTTATGGTTAGCAAGAGTCGCCACCGACTTTTCTTTTATACAATGAAGGAAAGGGTGAAAAGAACAGGAAAGAACTTTGAGATTATTTTCATGATTTATGGGGGGTAGATTAGGAAAATGGGAGGTGTTAGCACCCTTTTCATCCGTAGTTATCTATCGGCTCTTAGTTGCTTGCTAGATCACTTACTTTGTTTTAAAGCGTGCTTTGTGGTTGTTTTTGAAAGTATTTTTGAAAAGCGTCATTGTTTAGGAAAACTTTGTAATGATTCTTGTCTTTATAAGAATATACAAAGTGTTGGATTTTGAAAATATTTCATGTTTGGAAAATGTTTAATGGGTGTTTGGAAAGATGTTTATTTTGAAAATGAGCAAGCAACTAAGAACATTTCTACCTACTCAAAAGTCATTATTCTTTTCCTCCTCCTTTAGATATTTCTATCTTACCATTGATTGGTAGGAAGCCCTAGCATTGGATGTAAAGGGACAGGCATGGGTCATCGTATAGTCGCGATAGCAATGTTGTGAGATATCTTATCATTTCTCTTGAGGGGCTAAGATCATTTGAAAGGCAACATTTTGAAGCGTCATCGAGGGACTATGATCTTGTATTTTTGATTGTTTTGCTAAGATATCCCACATGCATAACCTGACCATTTTTAGGCAACAAGTGGAGTTAACCCTAGGGGTGCATGTGTGAACAATGTGTTTTATTTGCATGCATTTAGTCTTTTATTAGGGGTTGCCTACTTGTTGATTTTATCTTCTCATACAAATCCTACTTTACTAGCATTTATATGAAAGCGATAAATTGTAGAAAGGAAATATTCTATGCTATTACAATTATTAGGGGGATGGGGTGTACAAATTTACAAATAGGGATTGCAAGAAATTAAAGCCCTAATTATATATTACAACCATATTGAAATAATGTACAAGAAATATAAACTAGGCTTGTTTTATTTTTATTAAGAGAAGAAATGAATTGGCTTAAGAAAATATTTTTATTCTTTTGGTTTTAAAAGAAATAAAGAAAAATGTATGAATATAAAAATATTTTGTGTGTTTTTAATTAATGAAAATAGAAGTGGTATTCAAAATAATAAAAGGGAAAAGAATCAGAATCAGCACATTGCTGAAAGGGAAGAAGTAAGGGGCGTAAACTCTAACTCTGATGCAATGCAAATCAGAAAGAAAATGTTAGAAGAACTGGGGAAGGCCAAAGGTTCTGGGTCCGAGGGCACTAAAGTTCTAATGTTACTGGTAGGCCAGAAGTTCTGGTTGTTTGACAGGGTCTGGAAGTTCAAATGTAGTTGGAAACCTAGAAGTTCTAGTGTCACTGGCAAGCTAGAAGTTCTGGTAATGGGAAATTGAAATATTAATGTTGTTGGGTGAGAATATCTAGAAGTTCTGGTCTAGGATCATTGTTTTAACAAGAGAATAAAGGGGATTGATCTAGAAGCTCTGGTCCAACTAATGGGGTAAAAATGTCAGGAAATAAACATGAAAAAAGGTGTTTATGGGGCTAGAACTCAGGACCCTTAACACTAATGTCTTATACATACGCTCTCTACCACTAGGGTGGCTATACATCCAGTATTAGAAACAAAAACATAAACATATATTACAAAGTAAGCTCTGATGATGAATTTCATCTCTTTCTCCATGCCAATCAGAGCCTTTGTAGCTTAGCCATTTCTCAACAAAACAAAAAAATGGAAACATAACAGTTATGGCGGGTTTTATTATGGTTTCAGAAACATAAAGTATCAGAACGGTAAATCAGAAGCAAGCATGAATTTTTCTAATCCTAATTTCCTCAAGAAATTCTGAACTGAGATTCTCTCTACATAGGCCAAAATACATGAAATCTATGAATATGTACAAAATCAAAGTCAGGATGTCTACATTGTATTTTTTTTGAAAATTCAAACGTAACAATGCCTAATTAATGTGATGAGAGTCAGCAGAAGCTTACCTTGCAGTTGGAAAATGTTTTGTGAGCTAGAGCTTGGTTCTGACTGTTGTGATGTTCTGGTTAGCTTTCTTACATTCCCAGAAGGCTGAAACAAACCTCCAGTTGAGTTATGAATGACTATAATGTTCTGGAGCAGATAAGAAGTAATTGTAGCGGTAGAAATGTTCAAGACTAAGCCATTGGATTGACTAGACTTTATACAAATCAAAAATAAAAATCGCCACCGCGCTTTATTGTTTCCAAAGGAATGGGAAAAGAAAGAATAACCTAAAAAGAGGGGGAAAGATTCAAGGTAAAGGGGTTGGTTATGCAAAAGGAAGGTATTAGCACCCTAAACATCTACGGTACTCAGCATGAGCCTCTTTGTCAAATTTGTATATTTTGGCTATAAAGACTGTTGTATATAAAATGGACGGTGGAGGTGAGAAAAGAAATATTTTTTATGATTTTTGCACCCGCCGCGGTTGCGAACCTTTAGTGCCTACGTACCACCTTTCGTGCAATAGTGGATCAGGTTACACGTAGTTCCTCTCTTAAAAATTTGAAACACAAATGCATTGGTCAATTTTATGAGATAAAACATCATCGTCATTGTCCGTGTGGAAAACATACCTACTACCCACAATTATGAGAAAGGAGAATTTGCATCATCTCAAAGCGGAGGATACGGCTTGGATTTTAAAATCAACAATGCCTCACTCAACACCCAAGTGGAAAATATCTCTCTTCACTACATATTGTAGAAGTATAATTGTTTGCATCACTACAAGGATTGACAAGAATTTAATCTTTTGAGAAAAGTTTAAAGTAAAAGCCAAAGTGGAAAAATGGTTTGAATGAGATTTATTGACTTTTAGTCTTCTCAAAAAAAATGTCAAGGTATTATTAAGTTGATTAGAATTTATTAATGAAAATTCTTTGAAAATGCATGGACCTAAGTCCAAGTTTATTATGAAAGTGGTTAAAGTTTAGAAACAAGAATAGTTTTCAAAAGGAGGGAGAATATTTTTGAAATTAAAGAAGATGGGAGGAGAAGAAGAGACTATCCTAAAGTATAAGGTAAAAGTTAAGGAGAAGAATCATCTAACAAACAAGAAGCCAATACTTGACATTATGAGTCAAGATACAATTCCCATTCTTTAGATTTAAACCAAGCAAGCAAAGATACTAGACATTTTGAGAGAACTAAACTTCAAATGTATTAAATCTTCACAAAAATTGGGCAGAGTAACGGTTGTATACAGGTGAATTCCAGATTACAAGCAAAGTATGTAATCACAATAACCTGCACAAAAAAGTAAACAAACAACCCAATGTCTTGAGGTAAACCTCAAGAACTCTAGATAAAATATCAATTAATGTCACAAGGTCTCTAACATAGGCCAAGGTTTCTATTCCTAAGTCCAAAAAGTCCAATACTCCAGAATGCCAAGGATAATAACCAAATAGCCCAAGTATCGTTAAAGTTTTTTATGGTTTATGTTGATTATTAAGTATCTTAAGAAAGGAAAAGAAAAAGCGCAAGTGAGCAAAGATGAAAATTGCATAAAATGTAAATGCTAAAAATAAATAGTATATAAAGCATAAAAAAGAATAAAAGCATAAGATAAAACAAGTCAATAATTAGTGGTTAGTTGGATGACCATCATGAAACATGCATTTGGAACTCATTAGAGGATTGGTAGAACCAAAGCCTCCACACAACAAGTTGCATTTTCTTTTTTTCAAGTATATCATCCATTTGAAATTCTCATAAGTATCATTTAATGATCAACGATGTTTAAGTGATCCGCGTTGACCAAAGGTGTTGTAGATCCATTAGAGGATTGGTAGAACCAAAGCCTCCACACAATGAATCTCAAGGTTATTGGATCAAAGAGACCAAATTAACATACTTGGGCTTGCAATCATAAGTTTGGGCCACGAATGATCATTTATTCGAATTAGGACAAAGTTTAGCGCTATGTTAAGCAATCGTAAGTGGACTTATATAGAAGTTGCAACTATTTTGAGGTCGGTCAATAGCAATTTATGCACCATTTATCTTGAGACATGATATAGAGATCATGCTCCAACAACATTTAGTGCAATAAGAAGGGAATGAGATGAAGAGGGATAAGGAAAAAAAATGCAAACCACATTTGAATTAAATTTTAATCAAACTATTATTAAAATCATTCATCCATTTTTGTGGAGTTAAACTCAACACCATGGATCCAATGATGGTAATAAAGTTCATGATCTAAAACCTAACCCAAGATTAGCCAGAAAATAATCACAAAATAATATTATATTTAATATATACATTAAAAGGGTTTAAAAAATGTTTAAAAACCAAAATAAAGAAGAAAAATATCAACTATGTTCAAATTAATCAAGAAAGAAAATGCAATGCCATAGAAAAATCAGAAATGGATCCAAATATTTTTATAAAATTTTTGATAATTTTTACAAGTCAGAAACTATTTTTAAACTATTTAAAATTGTTCAAACAAACATAAAAATAGGTCAAAAATAGTAAACCTCAACATAAAATTTTCAGAAAGTCAAAAATATGCAAAATAATATTTATGAATTTTTTTTAGAATTAAAAAAATGTCAGAAAGTATTTTTTAAGTAATCAAAAGAAAGAAAATAATATAAAAAATACCAAATGACAAAATAAAAATGTGAAAAAATAGTCATGAGATCAGAAATAATTCAAAGTATTTTTTTGAATTGTTTCATAATTTTTGGATAAAAAATAAAAGAGTTATGAATTTTTTAAAATTTAATCAATAAAAAATATAAAATCAGAAAATAAAATAAAACCAAAAAGATGTGGACCATCAGATCATAGTCAAAACGCGTTAGTAAGCTAATCCAGTGGACCAGACGCGCTGTGCTTGATATGGACCTTAGTGAGATACGCATAGGATCAGAAAAAGGGCAACCAATGAAATTAAAACGTTTCGCACGCTATCATTGGCTGAGACGAGACATGTCATCGTCTTCAACCTTCAGACACCCTGCAATAGGGATTTTGTGCGATCCTTCAAATGGAAAAATTAGGATCTCAGGCTAGCATCATTGAACTCGTCTCTTCAAGACGATTCTGACACAACCATCGTGCCAAATTTATATAAGGTATGGAGAGAGATATGAATCAAAAACCCAGAAAATAGCGAGCACCTTCAATTTGAGATTTCTCTCTCAATTCTTAATGGATTAAAAAATTGTAAGCAGCATTAGAATCAGGAGAAGGAGTAGAATATATCAGTGCTTGATTTGGATCCAAATGATGGAGAATTCTACCTTTTCGAAGTTCAAGGAAGAAGCTCTGAAACTTGACTTTTGTAGCTTGAATTATGGCTCGTTTTGATTGGTTTAAGTGCTGGAGAGTTTATATGATGATCAAGGATGATGAATGCGTAAAGAATTTTGGAAAAGGGAGCTTAAATCTCAGAAACTGAATTCAAAAAAGATGGGTTCGTGTGAAGTTTTGGCAGGGTGTTTTTGGCTCTCAAAGCTTGAGGAAGTGAATGGGGAATGACCCTTTATTTATAGGGAAGTGAATGGGAATGAAAATTTGAAGAAACAAGGTAGTTTGGAGGGAAATTGAGTGAAGGTCAAGCACGAGTGAAGTGTGACTTCATTTCCATCAAAACTCAACCAAATCTTGCGTTTCGGGGTGCTAATCACTTCTGGAAAGTTTGCTAATCAAGTTTAAATCAAAAACATGCATAAATCTTGTGTTTAGAAGTCACATTATGGATTTTAAAATTCAGACTTTGTGAAATATTCAGTTTCAAGTTACCAAATTCAAATCCATGACATTTCCAACTCAAGGGGTCTTAGGGCATAATTATTGATGCTTTAGAAAGATGAGGTTACAAGCTTTGCAATGGAAAAAGAATTGGGTTAAATGGATGCTTGAGCTGAAAGTTGCATTGAGTTAAAGTTGAAGAAAAAGAGTTGACTTTCCATACATAGAAATATTTCAAATTCTTCTTCAAAAATGACCTATAATCGTTTGCATCCAAACATGGCCTTCCACTTAGAATTTGGTCTTGATAAAAAAAGATGGAATGAAATAGATCTCTTGAATGACATTTTGAAACTTGAACCACTCAAAATATCCAAAAATTGAGCAAGTTATGACTTGTTTAAGTTGGCGAAAAATCTTGAAATGACTTATAATCTTTTACATATTTAAGGCAACTTCCATCCATTTTCTCACTTTGCACATAAAATAAGGAATAAAGTACACATCTTCAAGATCATTATGGAAAAATAATGGACTCAAGGTGATAACAATTGACCAAGTTATGACCATTTGAATTAACATATGGAAAATTGTGGTTTCATCTGGATGACTTGTAATCTTTCTTCTTCACCAAGTTCCTTCCACATGAAAACTCCTTGGAAATTTTGAAGTGATTTTTTGATAACCCTTTGAAGAGAAGGATGTATTTGGAATCACTCAAAAATACCAAAAGGTGAGCAAGATATGCTCCTTTGAAGTTCAAAACCCTAGCTTCTAGATCAAGAGAATGCCTTGAGGAACTTTGACAAGTTTGAACAAACTTCTTGTGCCAATATTCTTGCTTTGTGAATAGAAGTTGTTGAGGATGATGATGAGGACTCATAGTCACCAAAACCACTTCCATATCTTGAAATTTGAGAGAAATATGCTCTTTTGACGAATAGGAACAAGGCCTTGTCCAAACATGACAACTTCTCCAATCAACCCCTTGTACTTTTGAGTCAAATCTAATAACCTTTAAATGTGATGAACTAAATAAACCTTACCATGCAAATTCTTCTAAAACAAATCCAATGGCGAGGTTTGAACTTCTCAAGCTATATTGACTAGGGCATGGAAATAAACTCATGAACCCATGGAGTAACTTGATAAATCTCATTACCCTTACCTACATGGATAACAAGCAAGAAAAGCCAACATTGTATTTTATTAGTTAAGTGGAGAAATCAAAACAATATTCATGATCACAAAAGGAACATAAGTCATGGTGGTTGGTAACCCCTCAAAAGGAGCAAAACTAAATGTAGGGAGGGGAACCAAGAATCCTAGTGTGATATTGTTGTGAGTGAAACAACATGGTATGATAAAGGGATCTTAGGGGGGGAAATTGGGGTACAACAACTTGTCTTATTTAAGTTTCTTCTATCCGGAGATACGAAGGTTAAAAATCTTCGTGTCAATGCGATCGAAGATACTTAAATATAAAACAAACCCTATTTTTGTCCCTAAGATGCCATGAAAATGCTTATGCATATGAATGCATATGAACAGTACCAAAGAGACGCAAAGTATCACTGGGGATGCAACAATAATAAAGACATAAAGGAGCAACCCCACCAGGAAAATAAATCACTGGTGGACCAAAAGAACTGAATCAGAGAGGATGTTATGATGGTCAAAGGACACACCAACTTCTACTGAAGGCGAAGCTACCAACATTCACTGAAGGCAGAGAGAAAGATAACAAACATCGACGTTCACTGCCGATGGTCTACCAACTTTCACTGAAGGTAGAAAGAGAATATATCATATCACTGTTATTCACTGACGATGAACTACCAACATTCACTAAGGGTAGAAAAAAGATTACAAAAACCGACGTTCACTGTCGATGGTCTACCAACTTTCGCTGAAGGTAGAAAGAGAATATATCATATCACTGCCGTTTACTAACGATGAACTACCAACGTTCACTGAGGGTAGCAAAAAGATTACAAACACTGACGTTCACTGCCGATGGTCTACCAACTTTTGCTGAAGGTAGAAAGAGAATATATCATATCATCACCATTTACTGATGATGAACTACCAACGTTCACTGAGGGTAGAAAAAAGATAACAAACATCGATGTTCACTGCCGATGGTCTACCAACTTTCACTGAAGGTAGAAACAGAATATATCATATCACCTCCGTTCACTGACGATGAACTACCAACATTCACTGAGGGTAGAAAAAAGATAACAAACAACGATGTTCACTACCGATGGTCTACCAACTTTCCTTGAAGGTAGAAAGAGAATATATCATATCACTGTCGTTCACTGACGATGAACTACCAACATTCACTGATGGTAGAAAAAAGATAATAAATACCGACGTTCACTGCCGATGGTCTACCAACTTTCACTGAAGGTAGAAACAGAATATATCATATCACCGCCGTTCACTGACGATGAACTACCAACGTTCACTGAGGGTAGCAAAAAGATAACAAGTTTCCCCAAGATTCTGGTGTCTCGCCTAGAATGGGTGTCAATTTCTTCTTTAACCAAGGCACTCCATCTGGAAAGGATCAAACACAAACTGTCTCAAATAAAGAGACTTACTATTTATGGTCACGGAGGATTATAAAAGGAAATGAATTTTTTTTAGGGCAAGAGGTATGACTTCCTGGGGAGATGCCATGATATTCTCGCTAAGGGGATGAGGTCTTGTCGTGCAAAATAAATGTACCAAGGGAGCGACAGATCCAAACCAGAAATAAACTGGCATGAAATAGTCAATCTGAATTCATCCTTTGAGAAATAAACTCAAGAGGGAAAACCAAATTTATCAAAACAAGGAGCTATACCAGAAGGTTTAAAGCAAAAATCTTCTATAGGGGACAACTCAGTAGAGAACTTGAAAGAATATACATTTTCTGCTTAAGACCAACGCTCTAATGACAAGAGGGTAACTTATCTCTGCAAAACAGAGTAATATGTCAACAAAAATATTAATAAATGTCAATGAACAATGATTTGTAAATTTTATCTATGCATGATGCATGTATGAATGTATGAGTGTTATCGTGTGAATGCTGACAAAACAGATACACAATCCTTGGGAATAAACAAGCAAAACTGTCTCGGGTACTAACAACACTCGGCTAAGCTTCGACCAAGATGATCATTCCAAGAAAGGTAAAGGCAAGCTGCAGAAATGAAACCTACTGCCTGCCTTAACTTTACTGAGGAGAAACATAATCCGGAGGTAGACAAATCAAACAGATACCGGGGTAGAACATCCTTCTTCAGGCTTCATCGGGGAAACCAATTTTTTTTCAAAAGTAACATGCCTACTGGAGATTGCAAGACCAGTCTCAAATAAAGCAGACTGACGCCGAAACAATCAAACTTCTCTGGGGAATTCAAGCCTACTTCCCTGGAGAAAAATGCGGATTGAAACTTTACATCATGAAAACTCAGAAAAGAGGAGTAATGAGTCAAAACTTGACCGAGGATACCGGAACCATAAACCTAATACGGAGAAAACAACCCGAGTAGACCTTCCCGAGGGGAATAAAACTTCTCAAAACAACCGGAGTTTGTCCATTCTTGGGATCACCATTTTTTTGTCATTGTTTCATCACAAATCTCAAAGTAAAAGTAAATTGTAAAAATCTTTTTTTGAAAAATCAATTTTGTTATTTAATCTTTTTGCTTTAAAAGTGATTATCAGTAATAAATGGAGTGTTTGCAAGCTAAATAAAATAAAAACACAAATAATTGGGTAAAAGCTCGAATTTCATTAATAGAATGGTAGTCTACGAATGGCGAGACTCCATAGATGATTAAAAAGTTTGGGAAATGGTAATACGTAATGGAAAGATACATTGAGATACAATGACCACTATCCCCCCTAACAACTTTTGAAATCCTGAGCAACAGCTTTTGTTGAAGTATGGTGAGGATCCGAGAAGATTGTTGCTTCAATGATCAAGTCTTGTCTGACGTAGTTACTTGCCAAGAAAATCCCTAACTTTTGCCTAAGCTGCCCTTGCGGGTTTTAAACATACCGTGAAATTTATTCTGTTTTTGTCTCTAATTTTTTCCTAGACCGTCCTTTCGGTTTTTCGGCCTACCGAGACGCTCCTTTTTGCCTAAGTCGCTTTTTCAGGTTTTCTACTTAGCGAGTTGTTCTTTTGTTTCTTTAGGCGAAGTATTTCTTGACTGCGTCAGAATTCATGGGATGTGGGAACTCCTCGCCATCCATAGTTTCAAGAATTAACGCACCGCCAGAGAAGGCTTTCTTGACAACATACGAGCCTTTAAAATTGGGAGTCCACTTACCCCTAGAATCGGTGTTGAAAGACATGATCTTCCTGAGCACGAGGTCACCTTCACTAAATTCACGAGGTTTGACCTTCTTATCAAATGCTTTCTTCATTCTCTTCTGATACAACTTCCCATGACACAAAGCTGTCATTCTCTTCTCTTCAATCAAATTCAATTGGTCAAACCTGTTCTGGACCCATTCAGCCTCTGATAACTTGGTTTCCATTATCACACACAATAAGGGAATCTCTACCTCGACTTGGAGTACAACTTCCATTCCATACACCAGGGAGAACGGGGTTCCTCCTGTTGAAGTGCGGACATATGTTCGATATCCATGCAGAGCAAAAGGGAGCATTTCATGCCAATCCTTATAAGTAACAACCTTTTTCTAGATAATTCTCTTGATATTCTTATTAGAGGCTTCAACAGCCCCATTCATCTTTGGCCTGTATGGAGATGAATTGTGATGGACAATCTTGAATTCTTCACACAGTTCTTTCATCATCTTGTTGTTCAAATTCGAGCCGTTGTCAGTGATGATTATGCTCGGCACACCATACCGGCATATAATATTATTTTTGATGAAACGCACAACCACCTGTTTGTTAGCATTGGCATATGAAGCAACCTCCACCCATTTGGTGAAGTAGTCAATTGCTACCAAAATAAAATGGTGCCCATTCGAAGCTTTGGGTTCTTTCATCCCAATAATGTTAATACCCCACATAGAGAAAGGCCATGGGGAGGAAATCACATTAAGAAGTGTCGGAGGCACATGGACCTTGTCTGCATAAAATTGGCATTTATGGCACTTCTTTTCAAATTTGTAATAATCAGACTCCATTGTTAGCCAATAATAACCTTCCCTTATCATCTTTTTAGCCATCGAATGTCCATTAGCATGAGTGCCAAATGAACCTTCATGAATCTCATGCATCGACAAGTCCGCTTCGTGCCTATCCACGCATCTGAGCAAGACCATGTCATAATTTCTCTTGTATAACACATTTTCACTGAGGAAGAAACTGCCTGCCAATCTTCTCAATGTCTTTCTATCTTTCCTCGACGCACCGATCGTGTATTCCTGAGTCTGAAGAAAATGCTTGATATCATAATACCAGGATTTTTCATCTGCTACCTCCTCTGTTGTAAACACATGAGCGGGCCTATCTAGCCGTCAGACCGTAATTTAGGGTATATCATTCCAAGTATTCACTTGGTACATGGAAGCCAGAGTTGCCAGAGCATCCGCCATTTGATTTTCATCTCTAGGGATGTGATGGAATTCAACTTTATTGAATAATGGTAATAATCTTCTAGCATAATCTTTGTAAGGGATCAAGCCAGGGTGACGAGTGTCCCATTCTCCTTTAATCTGATTTATTACCAAAGCTGAATCACCATACACATCTAGAATTTTGATTCTGAGATCAATAGGTTCCTCGAGACCCATGATGCAAGCCTCATATTCTACCATATTATTAGTGCAATCAAATGTTAACCTTGCAGTAAAAGGAATGTGCGATCCATGAGGAGCGACAATCACAACACCAATTCCTTTACCATAAGCATTCATAACTCCATCAAATATCATACTCCAACGAGATTCAGGGTTAGGGCCTTCCTCATGAAACGGTTCATCACAATCTTTCACTTTAAGGAACATCACATCCTCGTCGGGGAATTCATATTCTGCAGACTGGTGATCCTTCACTGGTTGGTGAGCAAGATAATCCGCCAACACACTACTTTTAATGGCCTTTTGAGTGCGGTATTCGATATCATATTCAGATAGAAACATCTTCCAGCAGGAAATTATCCCAGTAAGAGCAGGCTTTTCGAAAATATACTTGATTAGATCCATTTTGGAGATCAACCAAGTAGTTTGATTCAACATATACTGCCGCAAACATTTTTCCTCCCAGGCCAAAGCACAAAATGTTTTTTCCAGCATGGAATACCGCGAATCATAATCAGTGAATTTTTTACTTAGATAATAAATGGCGAACTCCTTCTTCCCTGTTTCATCCTGTTGTTCCAGAATACAACCCATGGATTTATCTAACACTGTCAGATACATAATCAACGGTCTTCCTTCTACGGGAGGGAGCAAGATAGGAGGTTCAAGAAGATATTCTTTAATACTCTCAAATTCCCTTTGGCAGTCATCCGTCCACACACAACCTTGATCTTTCTTTAACAACTTAAAGATTGGTTCACATGTCTCAGTCATGTGGGAAATAAATCTGGAAATATAATTCAAACGCCCGAGGAAACCTCTGACTGGCTTTTCAGTTCTTGGTATTGGCATTTCTTGAATTTCTTTGACTTTATCAGGGTCAACTTTGATTCCTTTCTGGCTAACAATGAAACCCAACAACTTCCCAGATCAAACACTGAAGGTGCATTTATTTTGATTCAAATGGAGACAATACTTCCTCAAACGCTGAAACAACTTCAACAAACCTTCTGTATGCCCTTCTTCAGTTTGGGATTTGGAAATCATATCATCAACATATACTTCGATTTCCTTGTGCATCAGATCATGGAATAGGGTTGTCATAGCCCTATGGTACGTTGCACCAGCGTTCTTCAACTTGAAGGGCATCACTCTGTAACAGAATGTTCCCCAGGGTGTGATAAACGTTGTTTTTTCCATGCCCTCTGGAGCCATTCTTATTTGATTATACCTGGAAAATCTGTCCATGAACGAGAATACTTTGAATTTTGTTGTGCTATCCACTAACATGTCGATGTGTGGCAATGGAAAATCATCTTTTGGACTAGCTTTACTTAGATCTCTGTAATCTACGCACATGCGGACTTTCCGTCTTTTTTCGGTACTGGGACAATATTGGAAATCCACTGAGGATACACTGATTTCACAAGAAAACCAGCATTAATCTGCTTTAGAACCTCCTCTTTGATCTTTACTTCCATATCTGGGTCAGTTCTTCTCAACTCTTTTTAATTGGCGGACACTCTGGCTTCAACGACAAACGGTGCTCGACAATATCTGTATCTAGACCAGGCATATCTTGGTAAGACCAAGCAAAAATATCCACATACTCTTTCAACAACTCAATCAACCTTCTTTTTACATCAGGATGTAACGATGCTCCAATCTTGACTTCCTTCGAATCTTCTTCTGAACCCAAATTGATCACTTCTAAAGGCTCTTTATATGGATGAATGGTATTTTCCTCATGCTCAAGCAACCGTGAGACCTCTTCTGGAATATCGTCATAATCTTCTTCTTCAGCCCCAAACATAGGACATTCCATGTTGGGAGAGGGTGCAGGGTCATTGTATTCAACGAGTTTTTTAATTAATCTGCACATATGATTTATGATTGCTTTTAGAAACTGACACATATAATAAGTGATCATGCAGATTGAATTTCAGTTATTATTTATTTTGAAAGGTTTTTTTTTTATTACCATTTTCCAAGAAAAAGCAGAAAATAAAGACATAATTCGGGAAGCAAAGACAACTTTTATTATTGATCTTAACAGTCACAACAAACAGATAAGCCCTACAACATTAATACTTCCACCTTGGGCAGAGTGAAAGCTTTTCAAAACAAAGATTAACAAATCAAATTACTTTGAAACATGTATGCAAGAGGGAACATCAATGGTGACCCAGTTTTGAACCCTGACTCCATGCGTCACATAGTTCGGCATTTCCTGCTCTGCTTCATCCTCCTCAACAACATTAATTCCAGAATCAGTTGGATGGAGGTAACCTCCGCTGCGGAAAACATCATGATAATTGCTCATAGTAGACTTTGACTTCACACTTTCTCCTTTTCCATTCTTCGAAGAGAAACCCAAACCAGTTTTGTTCTTGTTCACGAGTGGATCCATAATTCTTCCCCAAATTGTATTATGACCATTGCACACAACCTGTTGTGCGTCCTTCAGCGAAACCACAAAATTCTCATTTCTCCTTATGTTGTCAATGGATAGGGATTCGAACTGGGTTCCGACAGCAGCCTCATCCACTTCTACAATACTGAAAGAGGACAAATGAGATATCAGCAACGCCTGTTACCCATTTATGATCACCACCTTCCCTTCACGCACAAACTTTAGCTTCTGATGTAAAGTTGAAGTGACAGCCCCTGCTTCATGTATCTATGGCCGTCCTAGCAAACAACTATATGCGGGAATAATGTCCATGACCTGGAAGGTTATCTGGAACAAATGTGGTCCTATAAGGATGGGTAAGTACACTTCATCGATGACATATTACCTCGACCCATCAAATGCTTTCACAATGATGCCACTCGGGCGCATAGGTGCTCCTTGATATTTCAACTTCATGAGAGTACTCCTCGGTATAACATTCAACGCGGATCAATTATTAATTAGCACATTGAATAGCAAATCATTCTTGCAGTTCATAGATTTGTGGAGGGCCAGGTTGTGATTCCTCCCTTCATCTGGTAATTCATCATCGCAGAAACTCAAATTATTATATGACGTAATGTTTCCAATTACACTGCTGAATTGATCTATTTGGCATGTCACTCTCCACAAAAGATTGGTCTAGTACCCTCATCAATGATTCTCTATGAGCGGAGGAATTCATTAATAAAGCTAGGATAGATATCTTTGAAGGAGTTTGTAGTAGCTGATCTACAATTCTGTAGTTGCTCATCTTAATCATCTTCAAAATATCATCCACTTATTTCTCTAATGTTGCTCCACTAGTCTCTCCTGTAGCCTTCTTAGGTTCATCATTCTCAGCAATTTTCTTTTCAGCAGCAACATCTCTCCGAACGACCGGCGCAACCACACGACCGCTACGGGTCACCTTGCTATTTTCAGCTATATTTCCAACATTAGGCATTGGCTGAATGGGAATTTCCACCCCATCTTCTAAGATTGTAGCGTTGTATTTGTAAGGCACAACCTTATCTGATTTTTAGGGAATGGGACCTGGAAAACTAATTACCAATGGGGTAACAGATGGCTTGCTATGGTACTCCACTTCAAAATGGGCGGGTGCACCAAACAAGGCACAATGACGTTTACCCCTTCTTCAATACAATCCGTCATCAAAAAGACATTTCTGGGGAAAAAATCTTCGTCTGAAGAGAAATACTCATCCGTGGAGGCATACTCTTCCTCTGACTCTTGTTTCGTTAAACAAACTTCAACCATATCAACCTCATGATAATCATCCCTATGACCTGTGATCTTGATAGTTCCATTGTCTAACAAAAACTGAACACCCTCCCTCACGATTGAACATCCTTGGGGATTTCGACAACAGACTAGGCAAGATCCATATTGGTGTTCCACCTGACCAGCAGTATGACAGAAGGTAGCATGCAACTGTACGAGATCCTCATTCAAATACTCCACATCAAAAATTCTGAATTCACAAGGACATCCAGAAACCATATTCACTTCCTCTTCATACTCTGACCTAGGCCTGATTATGTGGATTAGGCCTTCATCCATCGTCTCCTGTAAATCATCCTTTATCTTATCGCAACCCTGTATATTTGTATTGCAAGTCGCACAACTGGCATGGTCATGCGTGTAGTAGTTGAATTCACAGAGTTCTGTGTGCATTTTCACCAAATCTCCTCTAACCAGATTAATGTCAAAAATCCGGAAGTCGCCTGGACAACCGACCACCATATTTACAGCATTTACTCCCCCGTGTTTGGGTAGAGGGTTATCTTTCACATTAGGTCCCATGTCCTTGAAAGATAGAATTCCATACTTCACAAACTTTTTCACTTCAGTCTTCAAAGGATAACAATTCTCAACACTATGCCCTGGTGCTCCCTGATGAAAAGCACACGTTTGGTCTACCTTGTAATACCAAGGCAATGGTGATGGTACGGCGGGAGGTGGTCGTGTCTGGACCAACTTTTTCTGAATTAATGCTGGTAGTAGCTCTGTATAACTCATGGGAATAGGGTCATAACTCTCCCTTCTCTGATTATACCCTTAATTCCCCTGCTGGGACGGTCTCTGATAAGAAACAGTAGTCGGAGCGGCATTCATAATAGGAGTAACTGAGGCGACTTGCTGGTGACGCTGATAATTCCTTCTTGGAGCGTTTACCCTCCTCTCTTGTATAACAACATTTGCAACTACTTCTTTCTTCTTGGTAAACCCATATGATGGCTTCTTTACACCTTCAGATCCTTCACTCTTCGTCAAACGACCTTCTCTTACAGCCTCTTCCAGGCGGATACCCATTCCGACCATCTCAGTAAAGTCACTTGGTGCGCTTGCTACCATCCTTTCGTAGTAGAAAGCACCCAGAGTCTTCAGAAAAATCTTAGTCATCTCCTTCTCTTCCATGGGAGGAATCACTTGGGCAGCTACTTCGCGCCATCTCTGGGCATACTCTTTGAATGATTCCCTGTCTTTCTGAACCATGGCCCTAAGTTGGTCACAGTCAGGCGCCATGTCCACATTGTACTTGTATTGTTTGATAAATGCTTCTCCCAAATCATTAAAAGTATGTATATTGGAACTGTCCAAACTCATATACCACTTCAACGCAACACCGATCAAACTATCCTGAAAAAAGTGAATCAACAGACGTTGATCATCAGTATGGGTAGACATTCTTCTTACGTACATCACTAGGTGAGCACGAGGGCAAGTGTTTCCCTAATACTTCTCAAATTCCAGGACCTTGAACTTAACAAGTATCTTAACATTCGGGACCAAACATAGCTCATTCACATTCTGCCCAAATAGCACTTTTCCCCTAAGAGCCTTCATCTCTCTTTGCATCTTATCAAACTACTCTTGAAAATCATCCATTCTGTCATAAAGACCCAAGTCTTCAATCGGAAGAGGGAAAGGACGACACACATCATCATTAACAAACGGAACCATGTTTACCGAAAGAGGTGCAGTAGGAACAACATGCACCACAGGAGGTGCCAGAGTAACAATAGTCTGAACAACTAGAGTATCTTGAGGACCAATATTGAAACCTTCAGGTGCAAAATTCTCTGGCATTCCCCATGGATAACCTTGAGGCATACGGTTTTGAACAACAGTCGGAGTAGCAGATACGGGAACAGTTGGAACCTCAGTATTTTCCCTTGTTGGTTGAGGTTGAACACTCGGTGGCTGATTCTGAGCAGCCACTAGAGCTTCCATCAGAGTAGTCAAATTGGACATGCCAGCCTTCAGAGCAGAAACTTCTTCGCGCAGCTCGCGATTCTCCTATTCTAAGTTGTCCATCTTCTTTTTGAAATTATCCCGAGTGTTGTAGTGATGAGTCAGCTTGCTGAATGAAGTAAAAAGCTGGGTAAGGCACCTAGATATGCATAATAAATGCAAGAAATATGTGCAATATGATGCATGATATGCAATGCATATGATTATTTTTGCTTCATTATTTAATATTTCAAGGGATTTATGGTTTATAGACATATTGCAAACATCAAAGTAATAAAGCTTTTTGAAATGCTGAAAAAATTTATTATAATAAGTCCAAAATGGATTACAATTTTCAATGATCTCAAGTACAAGATGGAAATACAATCTAAAATCCTGAGAAAAAGAACGGATGGAGATCAATTTGTACGCTGGCGCTTCCCTGTGAGCTTGGAAACCTGAGCCTTCAACCTCTAGTTTTCTTCCAAATGTCTGATGACAACCTCCTTCCAATCATCTGAATTAGGAAGTAAGTGATCAACACTTGATTAAGGCCTAGGAGAAAATAAATCCCCGTGCCTATCCATGGACTCTACTGCTCAACTCTCAAGAATCTCAATCAAGTCATCTTTCTCCTTCAGGTCTGCTCTGTAGGAACTTTCTAAAGTTTGGAACTTGTTCTTCCAAGCATCCATTTCATGTTGCATCCTAACCAAAGCAAGTTACAGGACTTCTAGGTCATCTAATAAGGGAGAGGTGTTTGAGAGCTGAAATTTGGATATGATATGAGTAGATAGAAATGAGTGGATTGTATTAAAGTTTATTTGGCTTGGGAATATGAGAGAGAGGAATTCTGACCAACAAAAATTTTTGTCATAAAAGCAAGTTACAGTACGTGCAATCGATTTGCATACAGGTGCAATCGATTTACACAAAAAACAGAATCAAAATAAAACTGAAACGCACAGAGTGCAATCGATTTGCATTTATGGTGCAATCGATTTGCACTTGAAACAGAAAGGTCAGAATTAAAAATACTCAGTGAGCAATCAATTTACACTCTTTATGCAATTGATTTGCATCAACCAAAAATGACCAAAACCAATTTTTTCTTAAAAAATTAAATACCACTTAACATATATTCACATATAGCATATTTAAAACATATATACAAAATCATAACAAGGATAGAAGGCACCTTATATGTCGTGTTGATCAAGTATGCCAAGATCTCTTCGAATCTTGTAGAACAGTTCTCTTGCCAAAGGTTTAGTGAAGATATCGACAAGCTGATTATGAGTATCTACAAAGATTACCTCGACATCTCCTTGAAGTACATGATCACGGAGGAAATGATCTCGTATGTCTATGTGTTTAGTTCTTGAATGCATGACGGGATTCTTCGTAATGTTTATTGCACTTGTATTGTCGCACCGTAGAGGAATGCATCCTAGCTCGAGTCTGTAGTCACAAAGTTGTTGTTTGAGCCACAAAATTTGAGCGCAACTACTACCCGCTGTAATATACTCAGCTTCGGCCGTGCTAAGAGCAACACATGCTTGTTTTATGCAGGACCATGATACTAATGCGTTTCCAAGGATGTGACAAGTACCACTTGTGCTTTTTCTATCAGTTTTCTAACCTGCATAATTCACGTTAGAATAACCAACTAAGTTGAAAACACTACCTTTAGGATACCACAATCCGACATTTGTTGTTCCTTTGAGATACTTCATGATCCTCTTTACCACCGTGAGATGAGATTCCATTGGATTAACTTGAAAGAGAGCACAGAGACAAACACTAAACATTATGTCAGTACGGCTTGCCGTCAAATACAATAAGGAGCCAATCATACATCGATACTTTGTAATGTCGATGGAAACACCTAATTCATCTTGATAAACATATGAACCGGAACACATTGGTGTAGACATTGCCTTAGAGTTATCAATGTCAAATCTTTTCAAGAGTTCCTTGCAATATTTGGATTGGTTGATGAAGATGCCATCTTTTAGTTGTTTGATTTGAAGTCCAAGAAAATAGTTCATTTTACCCATCATGGACATTTCAAATTCTCCTTGCATCATTGCTGAAAATTCTTCACACATTTCTTGATTTGAAGAACCGAAAATGATATCATCAACATAGACTTGAGGTAGCAAAGTGTCATCTTTGATTTTCTTGATAAACAGAGTCTTGTCATCTTTTCCCTTTTCAAAACCTTTTTCGCATAAGAAGTTGCTTAAACGATCATACCTTGCCCTTGGTGCTTGCTTTAATCCATAGAGAGCTTTTCTTAATTTAAATACATGAGATGGATTCTTGAAATCTTCGAACCCCGTGGGTTACTTAACGTAGACTTCTTCAGTGATATATCCATTCAAGAATGCGCTTTTGACATCCATTTGGAAAAGCTGAACATTTAATGAACAAGCATAGGAAAGTAAGAGACGAATAGCTTCTAACCTTGCAACCGGAGCGAAAGTTTCTTCAAAATCTATTCCTTCTTCTTGATTGTAGCCTTGTGCTACCAACCTTGCTTTGTTATGAACAATTATTCAATTCTCATCAAGTTTGTTTTTAAACACCCATCTTGTTCCAATAATGTGTTTGTTGCTTGGTGTTGTACCCCAAAATTTTCCCTCCCTTTTTCACAAGAAATCACAACTTCGGGGTTTCCCCGAATTTTTCAAATTGGCTCAAGAATCGGTCGAACAGATTTTTCTTTATCAAGTAAATCCAGAATTAGGGTTTCCACTGATTTTGTTAAGATTGGCTCAGGAATTGATCAAACAGACTTTTCTTTGACAACAAGTCCAGAATTAGGGTTTCCATTGATTGGGTTGAGATTGGCTCAGGAACTGATCAAGCAGACTTTTCTTTGACGACAAATCTGGAATTAGGGTTTTCGCTCGTATTTCTCAGAAGAAATTGAATCCAAAATAATTCAATTGACTGTTACATTATTTTTACGCTTGTTCCAGATTACCGGTTGTTTCTCAAAACCTAAATATCTAGGATAGGAGATGAGGCTTTGTTTGAAACTTTGAGGCATTGGTTTGATCAGCAGAGTGAAAAGTGTATGGAATGCTTGTTTGTTTAACTGTACAAAGCATGGTTAATTGGAATGCCAGGTATATTGTGATTAATGCGAGATTGCGAAACGACAAAGTTTGTTGATTATTTATTTCATCTGGATTAAAGTTATTGGGATGCATTTCCAGTTGTTTTAATTTAAGAGACTTAAATAATTAAATAGACAGTACAAGGAAAGAATGGAATATTTGATAGTAGAAAATTCTTATTTGACAAAGACTTTTATTTATTTATTTCAAATATTGTTACAAATGTTATTAGAATATTGTAAATTTATAATTTATAGTGTTTACAATAATATTTATTACAATAAATGAAAAGAAAATAAATCTAAAGCCTAAATCTCTTGAAATCTTTGATCTTCTACTGCTTCTTCCATTATCCAACTGGTATTTACCTGCAAAGAGAGAAAAATAAGTTAGTATAAAAATTTTCAAGCAGAAGCAGATAAATAAATCATCATTAAAGCTTGTTGGCCGGAATCAGATTGTTTTTGGGTTCATCATCTTTTACTTGTCCTCTTTGCAAATCACAAGAAGATTTCTCTTCTTGGTTCACAAAGAGGAAAGTAAAAAATAATTTGCAAGCATATAATTAAATGCAAAGATATAAGACAGCAAGGCAAAGCAAACTGGATTCCCAAACTGTATTAGTCAACCAAAGGCAGCAAGGCAAAGCAAACTAAGTTGCAAAACTATCACAGCAAGTACAC
This sequence comes from Vicia faba, assembly GCA_948472305.1. Classification (NCBI taxonomy): domain Eukaryota; kingdom Viridiplantae; phylum Streptophyta; class Magnoliopsida; order Fabales; family Fabaceae; genus Vicia; species Vicia faba. The sequence continues at coordinate 1,411,523,938 of OX451736.1, forward strand.
AAAGCTGTCAAAGCAGAAAAGTTGTCCAAGAAAGTACACAAGCTGTCAAAGAAAGCATACAATGCAGGAGAAGAACCAGGTTACAGGCAAGCAGGCTTGTCAAACTTAACATCATATTCTGGCCAACAAAGCTTTTCAGAATAAAAAATACATTAAGAAATTTAAAATGCTTTTATGGAGAGAGAAAAAGAGAATCAGAAAAAAGGTTTGCAGTTTTGGCAGGCTTAAAAGATATAAGAGAACAAGACTGTAAACAGTCCAAAGAGGGAGAGGAGAGCACAAAAAAAAACTGCAAGTCACCAACACTTAGCTCAAAAACCTGTAGTCTGCATAAAAAGCCTGAAACTAAACCTGCATCCAGGAAGAAGGCCCAAAACCTGAAACTTGCCTAAAACACCGCAAGTTATCAAATCTGCTAAAACCTTACCAAACACAGAAAACCTGTTAAACTGCATAAACCTGCCTTCAAAAGCAAAACTGCAAGTCCAAAGCCAAAACTAAAACCTTACAAACACAGCAATCCTGTGAAAACTGCATAACTTGCTTACTAAAAGCTAAAATCTAAACAAGTTCAAAGCCTGCCTGTACTAAACTCACAAATCTGCAAGAAACTGCAACTCAAGCCACAAACTGCAACTCAATTCAAACCTGCCAAACTCAAGCTTTCAAAACAAAAAAAAACAGTTCAAACAACAAAACCTACAGGCCTGTTTCAAAGGCCAAAAAAACTGCAACTTAGCAAAAGCTGCAATTTACTCAAAAGCCTGTTTCAAAAAGCCACAAACTTCCAAAACTAAAAAATACCTCAAACCAAGTGCAAACCTACAAAACTACCTCCAACTCAACCTGCATGACTACAAGCTAAAACACCATGCTAAGCCTCCAAAATCACAAACAAGAGAAACAAAAGAAAAAAAAGTCTCAGAACATACATTCATCATCATTAGAAATCAAGCTCAGTTCAAAACAGAAGCTTTCAGAATAAAGTTTCATCATCAAACAATCTAGCAAACTCAAAGCCAAATCAACAACAATAGCTAATCTCAGAAAATCATTTCATCATCTAATATCCAACACCCAAAGAAAGGAAGAGTTTTAGAAATAAAACAAAGAGTTTCAGAAGGAAGTTTCATCATCAACAAATCATCCACCAAGTCAACAACAAGCAAATCTCAGAAAATCATCATCATTGACAAAACTAAAGAGAGGAAAAGTGTAGAAGCAAAATCAGAACAAACAAGTTCATCATCTGTCAAGCATTCAGAAGCAAGGGTTCTCAGAGCAAAATCATCATCAAACCTTCAAAGAGGAAAGGAAATACATAATTACCAGGAACACCGTCATTATCACACTTTCCCTCCGCTCCGGCCACCGAGAGCACCGCCTTTCCAACCCTCCATCGCCTCACAGAACAAAACGCTCAAGGTATGTCTTTCAAACTCATACTACATGTATGCATCAAGGAAATCATGGATTACAACGTGCATATAACATTCAAGTTAATTGAAAACGTAACTGTAAAAAACTCGTTTAAGGACGAAAGGAAACAATACCTCCTTAACCATCGCCTTGGACAGTCGTGGAGAGAAGAAGGCGGAGGCAATGCTCTGGCGGCTGGAAGGTTCAAGAAATAATCAAAGCTTCGCCTGAGAAACAAGGAAGAGAGATGAAGAAAACGAGAGGAGCGGCGTTGTTGTACAAAACTGAAAACCCTAATTCCTAACAAAAATGAATTAACCCTAAATTTGTTCAACCTTCCATATGGGCCTTCGCCGAAACAAAACCAGCAAGCCCAATATTTCTACTGGCGCTTGCACCCCCCCCCCCCTCTTTAATCCAATTTATTTTTGTTTTTTACTTGGGCCATATACTAACTCCTTAGGCCCATCTTTTTTCCCTTTCAATTTTTTAAATTAATATTCAAACTTTTCTTTTCTAATTAATTTCCTTTGAACCAATACTTTTCTTTTTTTATTTTTCTATTCTAAAAATTTTGTTTTGTTAATAAAAAAGAGAAATAATAAATTAAAGTTTGTTTTGATATATTTTCTTTAATATTTGTATATTTAATTAAATATAAAAGAATACTATGTTTAATTAATCTTTTTATATAAGTTCCTAAAAAAACATAAAACGCCAATAAAAAACAATAGTTATACTTAATCTTTCCTAGGTTAATATTTTATTTGATCATTTGTAAATAAATATACGCATCTCATATTTTCTTTGATTTTTATTATCTTATACTTTGTTATAATTTTACATTGAAAATGCGACAGTTCGATTTGGTTGTAATATATACTTGGACATTACTATTCTGATAAGACTCATTCCCATTTGTAAACAGTTGTACCCCCATCCCTGGATACTTATTTGTAATAACTTAGACTTTAAATTCCCGCAATTTATCGCTTTCAATATACTGTATAGTAATTAGGGTTTGTATGCGAAGATTCAAAATCAATCGCTAGATGACCTAATATAAGATAAATGCATGAAAATCAATACATAATTCACACTTGCACCTCTAGGGTAACCTCGCTTGTTGCCTCGGAAAATGCAATCATGTCCCTCGAGTATGACACACTCTAGCAAATGTCCCTTCGATAAACAAAGATCGTATTCCCTCGATGACCCTCGATGTTGCCTTCGATAAAACGATCTCGTCCCTTACAAAATTGCTAGAGCGTCTCACAAGTTGCTTTCAATGATTGTATACGATGACCCGCGCCTGTCCCGTTTAACATCCTAACGCAAGGTTGTTCATCAAACACAATGGTGAAACAACACTGTTAAAAAGGGTTAAAAACATAAGAAAGATCTTTGGTTAAAATAGGGTAGACAACTCTTAGTTACTTGATCAAAAATCTTGCAAAATATCTTCGCCATTTTTCAAACACACTTCACAACACAACTTCAAAACAATTTCAAAACAACTTTCAAAACATTGAAATATCTTTTCAAAAAGACACACACCTTTGTATATATTCAAACAAGAATCATTACAAAGGTTACCTAGAAAAGGCATCTTTTTAAAAACATTTTCGAAACCACACACACAAAGCACCATTTCAAACAATTGAAAAGCAAAGCAAGTGATCTAAGCAAGTAACTAAGAGCCCATGGATAACCATGGATAGAAAGGGTGCTAATACCTTCCCTTTCTATAATATACTCCCCGAACCCAAGAAAACATATCAAATGTCTTTCCTGTGCTTTTTGACCTTTCCTTAGGATAAAATAAAAAGTCGGTGGCGACTCTTGCTAAACCGAAACATTTGCGAACACAAACGCAAAATACCCAAGTCAGTTCTCCCACCGTATCACACTTGGCCTAGGGACAAGTTCCCAAACTTGATTCCTTTCAAATTGATTCAATTCTTCATGCATAGCGATAATCCATTGGTCATCGCCTAAGGCTTCATCAACTTTGGAAGGTTCAATTTGAGAGACAAATGCCATGTTTAGGCAAGCATCTTTGAGATTTAATCTTGTTGTCACACCTTTACTTAGATCACCAATTATTTTATCGATAGGATGATCTCTATGAGTTCTCCATTATTTTGGTAGATCATTGAGATTTGATTCTTGTTGGGGTGATTCTTCGTGTTGAATTGGTTGATCTTTGGAAGAATTTTCTTGAGGACCTTCTAGTATTTCATCATCATTATTACAAACAATATTATCCTCCTTTGAGGGGTTAGTTTCATCAAAAGATACATGCATTGATTCTTCAATTGTCAAAGTTATTTTGTTGTAGATTCTATATGCCTTACTAGAAAGAGAGTAGCCAAGAAAAATACCTTCATCGGATTTTTCATCAAACTTACCAAGGTTATCTTTGTCGTTGTTTAAGACAAACCATTTGCATCCGAAGATGTGAAAGAAAGAAATGTTTGGTTTCCTCCCTTTGAAGAGTTCATATGGAGTTTTCTTCAAGATTGGTCTTATGTTAACTCTATTGCTAACAAAACATGTTGTGCTCACCGCATCCGCCCAAAAGTATTTTGGAAAATTTGAATCGCTAAGCATTATTCTAGCAAGTTCCACAAGAGACCTATTCTTTCTCTCTACCACTCCATTTTTTTGAGGAGTCCTTGGTTCCGAGAAGTTATGAGATATTCCATGTTCTCCACAGAATTCTTCAAATAGAGCATTTTGAAATTCTCCTCCATGATAACTTCTTATGGAGGAAATTGTTAGAGACTTCTCATTTTGAATTTGTTTAGCATACTTCTTGAACGCCTTGAATGCATCACTTTTCTGTACTAAAAAGAATGTCCAAGTATATCTAGAGAAATTGTCAACAATAACCAAAGCATAAACATTACCTCTAAAACTCCTTGTTCTTGATGGACCAAATAAGTCCATATGTAACAATTGTAGTGGCCTTGTAGTGGACACCACATTCTTAGATTTGAAAGTTGATTTTGTTTGTTTCCCCTTTTGACAAGCATCGCAGAGTCTATCTTTGATGAATTTTCTCTTAGGAAATCAATGACAAGATCATGCTTGATTAGTTTAACCAAGTGTTCCATGTGAATGTGAGCAATTCTTTTGTTCCACAGCCATGAATCATCGTTGTTCGCCATGAGACATTTAACCTTCAAAGATGGATCATCAAGGGAAATCATGAATATATTATTGATTCTTTTACCTTTAAGTATAACCTCATGTGTGACTTCGTCTTCTATCAAGCATTCATCCTTGGTGAACTTGATCTTGAAGCCTTTTTCACAAAGTTGGCTAATACTAAGAAGATTGTGCTTTAGTCCTTCAACATAAAGAGCATCTTCAATGGATGTGAAAGATGGAGCACCAACTTTTCCTTTGCCAGGGATTCTTCCCTTATTATTGTCTCCATAAGGGACAAAACCCTTGGCCTTTAGCACTAGATTTGGAAATTGGTTTATGTCTCCTGTCATATGCTTTGAACAACCACTATCAAGATACCAAAGATTGCATGTGGTCTTCAAGAATACCTGCAAAACAAATTAGGATTTGTTAGGTACCCAAGTTGCTTTGGGTCCTTCATAATCAGTTCCTTTCTTTACCCACACATAATGCCCACTTGCCACACTAAAGTTTCTAACATAGCAAGCATTAGGTGTATGGCCTTTAATGCCACAATAAAAACAAGTAGGTGCAAAGTTACTTATATATCTAGAAGGATAATATTTATTCTTAGGAAATGTTTTCTTTTTAGGATAGTGATGAACTATTTTAGGTTTTCTCACTTTCTCTTTGGATGATTGATCACTAGCCTTAACAAAGATAGTTTTATTAGAACTTGGTTTTGAGAACTTTGAATATCCAAGTCCACTTTTATCAGTGGAGTATCTTTATTGGCTAAGAACACCTTCGAATCCAATTTGTCCTTTTTCATATCTTTCAATGACTCTTTTTAATTGGACAATTTGGAAAGAGAGTGATTCACAATTTTTGCATACAAAATTCTGTTTTTGTTCATCACTTGATTTTTGTTTTTCTTCTTTGAAATCTTTTTCCATAGATTCACATTTTTCTTCTAATGATGAATTTTGTTTCTTTTATGATGAAATAGTTTTATACAAAATTTTGCATTCATTCATTAGTTCATCTATAGCACCTTGTGCATCACTATCAAAAAGAGAAAATTCATTACTAACCTCATTGTCTTCATCATCAGAGTGGTGTGAGGCCATCAATGCTAGATTTGCACTTTCATCACTATCGGAATCGGATGAGGAACTTATTTCATTATCCTCCCATGCAACATAAGCCTTTTCGTTCTTGAATCTGTTTTTGCTTTTGAAGCCACCTTTCTTGGAGAGTTTTGGACAGTCCGGCTTGATATGACCTTTCTTACCACATTCATAACATGTGATTTCTTGTGTTGATGTGGAAGCTTCCTTTTTCTTAAATTGTTTCTTTCCTTTTGAATGAGAAAAGGGTTTGTCATTTCTACCAAAGAACTTACCATGCCTTTTAACAAGAAGCATGAAATTTTCATCTTTTTCCGGATTGTCTTCCTTTTCAACTTCCTTAGAATCTATCTTCAAAGCAATATTATTGGATTTCTTCTCTTGATTTTCATGCTTTTCAAGTCTTCCGAGTTCCGTTTCATATTCTTGAAGTTTTCCAAACAATGTTGCGGACGTCATGGAGGAGAGACTTTTATTTTCTAAAATTTCCGTTACCTTTTGTTGTCACTCCCTAATTAAGGACCTAAGTACTTTCAAATTTAGTTCATCATTCGTCAAAGTTTTACCAAGAGCACTTAGATGATTTTTCAAGTGCACAAATCTCTTTTGTAGGTCAAGAATGGTTTCTCTAGGCTGCATTTGAAATAATTCATATTCTTGACTCAGGGAATTTAGTCTTGATCTTTTTACTTCAACTGTTCCTTCATGATTTTGTACCAAGGTATCCCATATTTCTTTTGCTGTCTTGCATGCTGAGACATGGAAGAATTCATCCATGCTAAGTGCACCTTAAAGAAGGTTTATTGTATTTTTATCATAGAGAACTTTCTTCTTATCATCATCGTCCCATGCAGTTTTAGGCTTTGATGAGCCAACACCATTGATTACTGTTATAGGGATAAATGGACCATTCTCGACGTCATCCTATATTTCTTCTCCTTGTGCTTCTAGATGTGCCTTCATGCGTATTTTCCAGAATTTGAAATATTCACCACAAAATAAAGGAGGCTTGTTGTTACTACCAACATCTCTGAGAATGGGATTTTGATTTGCGAAAGCCATTCTGGATCTTTTAGGAATAGGTTACCTATAACCTGCTCTAATACCAATTGTAAGTACGAAGTGCACCTAAGAGGGGGGGTGAATTAGGTACTTTAAAAAATTCTGGTTTTAGTGATGATGGATATTATTTTTCTGGTTAATGGTGAGTTTAGGAAAGAGTAAAGTGCAGAAAAATAAAGAGACACGGACGGTATATCCTAGTTCCCCTCACAGTCCGAGAGTACTCCAGTCCCCTTTCAACATGAAAGAGATTTCCTTGTTGTGGCAAACTTAAAAAAGAACTACCAAAAAGCCAAGAACAATCCTCTTGGACCAAGAACAATCCTCTTGGATTTTCACTATGTCAACAATGAGAACAATCCTCTCAAAGTGACTACACTTGTATCCAACAATCCTGGAAAGACAAGATTTAAAACCACTTAAACTTATTTCCAACAATCCTGGAAAACTAAGTAAGTAACTATCATTATTTGATTTTGAGTGAGTTGAGTAGTATTGATCACTTAGAGTGATTTAATAATTAATGATCTTCTCTTCCAATAATAATATTATACAATGACTCAACATATAATTGCTCAAAGTTTTCTGTTTAATAATGTATAAAAGTGTGCAGAAAACTTATTTATGAAAGTGAAGAAAAGCTTGAGTTTGTATTTTGGAAATTCAGAAAATATATTTTGAAGAGGTGTTGAAAATGATTTTGAAAATGAATATTTATATGTTCATAACACCCTTTTGAAACATCATAAAGTTCTGAAAATGAATCATGAAAAAATGCCAAGATTGAGTGAAAGGTTTCAATGAAAAGGTATTATGAACAGGAATGTGCAAAGCTGCTGTTTTTCAAAATCGTGCAACATGCAATCAAGTGCACCCTTTGTGTAAATCGATTGCACGGGGTTTCAACAGCTATATTTTCAAAAGTTTTAAGTGTGCAATCGATTGCACAAGCAATGTCAATCGATTGCATGTAAAGTCAGTAGCAAAAAATAAGTGAATGCAATCGATTGCACAAGTAATGTAAATCAATTGCACTGAGAAACAGAAGCAAACGTTTTGAAAATTTTAAGTATGCAATCGATTGCACAAGTAATGTAAATCGATTGCACTGAGAAACAGAAGCAGAAGATCTGAAAAATTTAAGCATGCAATCGATTGCACTAATATGAAAATCGATTGCACTCAAGTGAAAAATGAATTTTAACATTGAAAAACTTGAGTAATGATTTATAAAACACTTCTTATTCACCATTGAGCATCTATATCTTAAGATCAAAGTAAATAATATCATTATACCTTTAAAGATGTTAAGAGCTTTGAACTGAATATTTTGTCCATAGATGCTTTGAGCTTGATCATAAATCTTTGCCTTCTTTGTCAATCATGGTTTGTCTTCATCAAAACAAAAGTTCATTTGAGAAGCTTGATTTTACAAGGGTTACCATAAAGTGAAACTCCGCACTTAGGCAAATTTCAAAAACAAATTCAAACACACAAACACGCAAAAGCAATTTAAGAATGAGAAAGTACCTAAGAGCCCATGGGAAACCATGGATAGAAAGAATTCTATTACCTTCCCTCTCTATAATCTACCCCTGTACTCAGAAATATCTCGAAAAAGGTTTTTTTTGTTCTTTTCCTTTTCCTTTATTGGATGAAATAAAAGTCGGTGGTGACTCTTACTTACCGCGACATTTGCGAACACAAATTAAAAAACCAGTAGTAACAAAAAAATAGTCGATTCTGCCACCGTATTATAGTACTGGCGACTCTGTTGGGGACATAAATAAAGTGAGGTTTACTTTAGGATCTAGGTCATTTTTAAATTGCTTTATTGTTTGTTTTTCCTACTTTATCTTTAAGGGTTTTTGTTTGGGTATTGTTGAAGATCCTACACCCAGATCTGGGGACACTTTTTAGGTAAACAACAATAGATCGTGGAGACTGTATGGTGTAGACGGATATGGTTTATGCGATGGCTTTGTTGGTGTGACACTTTGGTGGGTACCGGTATCCTTCATGTTGAAACGAGGAGAATACGGGGCCGCCGCGTGGTGTCGTGATGAACTAACAAACCTTAGAACCTTAGTTGAACAAACTTAGCCATTAGAAAGTAGTGAGATAGCCGGTCTCAATATAAAGCTGAGGATTGGTTGATACTAGATGCTACACTCATTGAGATCAGACATTCGGGATATTTCGCCCGCAAGAAAAGATTGCCTGAGCTGAAACAATGCCCGATAAAGGATGATTAGTGATATTGAGAATCCTTAGAACCCGATTACTTTTCTAAGACAGGTTTGAAACCAACTAAACTTCAAGAGGGTACTTATCTTTAACCTCATGAAAGACTTTGAACCTAAGATCTGTTGTGTTTTTTGCTTGTGTGTGATTTACTCTGTTTGAACATAACATCATGTATCATAACATAGAATCCATTCTTATTACACTAACCATTTCAAGGACAAAGGGAATTTATCTTTGTTCTGTTTTGCAGATCATGGCTTCCACTCGTAGAAAAACTATCTGAATTAGCTTTGTGAGAATACCTCTCCAACTCAAGGAGCTAGTATCAAGGGTTCCTGAAACTTCTTCGTTCACTAAGAGACATGGTCGACTTCTCAAACTGGTTACTTCTAGCTTTGATGAAAAGATGATGGGTGTACTTTTTTAGTTCTTTGACCCCAAGCACCACTCCTTCACCTTTCCAGACTATTAGTTGGTTCCTACCATGGAAGAGTTCTCTCAGTTATGGGATATACCTATTCTTGACCAGATGCCTTTCATAGGTTTAGAAGAGTTTCCTAAGCCAGAAGTCATTACTTCAGCTTTGCATCTGAAACAGGCCGACGTGGTATCCAATTGGGAAACAAGAAGCGGGGTCAAGGATTTTCTAGCCAAGTTGTTAATAGAGAAGGCCCATCTGTTTTGGGATGATTTGGACTTTCAGGCTTTTGAATAGGTTTTGGGTCTTCTAATTTATGGGTTAGTATTGTTCCCTAATCAATACTTACTCATAGAGGTGAATGCTATCGAGATCTTCCTCTCTCACAACCTTGTGCCTACTTTTCTCAGAGATATCTTGCATGCTCTCCACACTCATACCATAAAGAGAAGAGGGGTTCTTATATGCTGAATGCCATTACTGTCGAGGTGGTTTATTTCTCACCTCCCTAAGTCAGTGCTTAAGAATGAAGAAGGTTTGGGTTGGTCGCAAAGGATAATGTCACTTTCTCATGCGAATATTCTCTGGTATTCCCGATCTATGGGAGATATTTCTATTATTGACTATTGCGGGGAGTTCTCTAATGTCCCACTACTTGGCATTAGGGGAGGTATAGCTTATAATCCATCTTTGGCTATGCGATCATTTGGTTACGCTCGAAGGGACGGTCCTCATGAGATGCTTATCCAGGGCATTGTGTTTAACTATAAGGATGATGTTCAAGGGTATCGCCAGAGGTTCATACGAGCCTGGGGCATGGTAAACAGATATGACGTCAAGAATTTGGGGCCAAAGACTTCCATTACTATGGAAGCTTATCTCCACTGGGTACGAGCTCGTGCTCAGAAACTTATGATTCCATACATGGCTGTCTTATAAGTGATTGTGGAGCCCATTACTGAAGGGGATATTCCCTACACGATTTTTCATCCTGATATGCCCACCGATCTTGAAGAATAATAGAGTTCCTAGATTCAATTGAAGAAAGAGCGAGATACTTATAGGGACCAGTTCTATGCCCAGGAGAAGAAAGTTTTAGAGTTCACAAAGCAGCTTCATGAGAAAAGAAGCCTTAATGTCTATCTCGGCAAGAAGAGGAAGCATCCATGGGAAACTTTTTTTTTTAGTTTTTAGAATTTTCAATTGTAACGCCTAAAAGGCAATTGTATTTTGAATTCCACTAATAAAATCTTTGTTTCATTTTGGTTTGCAAATTTAAATTTCCCAAAGTCTTTGAAATCATTGCATACACATATCATCCATGGAATTGCATAAACAGGTCTCATAACAGGTTTCTCATCTTCTTCGCTGTTTATTTCAGCAATAGTGTCTTCTAAACAAAGTATCAAGGATCTCCAGGCACAAAATGCCCAATTTCAGCAAATGTTCATAGCTTTGGATAAAGGGCAGGAAGATCTGAAGGCCCTTATTCTGAAAGATAGAAAGAAGAAGACAAAGAAGACTGTTGATGTCCTGAATCTGGGTAGAAGATTCAGGGGACCGTTAAAGCAACCAGTTGATCTAACCTCTTCATCCGAAGAAGGGGAGAATCAAAAGGGTGAAACCTGGGAGGAAGACCCTAGTCCAAGGGTTTCTGAGGATGAATCTGATTACAATGATGAACAGTATCCTCTGGATGATGAAAGGTACAAACAGTTACAGGATCGTCTGAGCACAATGGAGATCCAAAGAGTACCAAGGCTGGATTTTGAAGAGCTGGGTTTGGTATTTCGGGTTGTCATTCCACCGAATTTCAAGGCTCCGGTATTTGCAAAGTAGGATGGGGTTTCCTGTCCCAAGCTTCATCTTCGTTCTTATGTGAGGAAGATCCATCCCCACACTGTTGATAGGAACTTGTGAGTCCATTTCTTTCAAGATAGTCTGTCCGGGACTCAGCTTGAGTGTTTTTATCAGCTAGAGGGAACTAATATCCGCAACTGGGAAGACTTGGCTGCTGCTTTTTATAAGCAGTATCAATATAACACTGACCTTGCTCCTACCCATGCTCAACTCCAGAGTATGTCCATGGGCGCAAGCGAAGGTTTTAAGGACTATACGCAGAAGTGGAGAAATTTGGCAGGGAGAGTCCCACCCCCTTTGTCTGATAGGGATTGGTGGACTTGTTTCTTGGGACGCTATCTGGTCCATTCTTTAATAAATTGATCAGTAGCTCCTCAGCTGGTTTTACTGAGCTAATATTGACCGGAGAAAGGGTAGAAGCTAGGATCTGAAGCGGTAAGATCCAAAAAGACACCTCTTCAGGTACAGTAAAGAAGCCATTCACGGGTAAGAAGGAGGTCATTGCTATTTATAATCCAAGAGGTCGGAGCAGAACCGAGCACCATCCGGCGGTAGGGGATGTCATGATCTCGAAGTCTGAACCTACCCAACAAAGGAACAATCAACCAAGGACAAAAAGGCAGGTAAGATAGTACCCCCGAATAAACATGACTTTGTCTCAAATCTTGCCACAGTTATTGAAGACAAATCTGGTAACCCTGAAGGAGGCTCTGAAGAACCCCATTACCACATCTCCTCACTATAATCCATACGCTCGGTGTGCTTACTACTCTGAAAGTCCAAGCCATGATACCAATAAATGCTGGGCTTTGAAGAACAAGGTGCAAGATCTGATCGAGGCAAAGGAGATTGAATTCGACCCCCCTGAGACTCCCAACGTCATAACTGCACCCATGCCCAAGCATGGCTCGGGAATCAATGCTATTGAGGTTGTCTCTGCCACGAAAGATGCTGATGATGAGGATGCTGATATTGACAGCTGGATCTACCCTTCTACCAATGGTGGACCTAGTAACTGGACGGCCAAATATTTTGTGCCAATTTGTTTTGTTCAGTAGTAATTGTCTTACTTGTTCTTAGAATTTGTAATAAACAATATAAACTCTATGGCCTTGTGTCTTACCCGAGGCACAATGGTTTATTTGTGAGGGTTATTATATGTCATTATCATATGTCATCAATAAAAGATTTGACGTTTCTTGCATACAAATTTTGCGCTCTCTGTTTTTCTTTTCTGCTTTTCACTTTATCAATACAACAATGCTCTTACACACACTCACATAATCAAATTGCAGATCCATATCCACTCTGGATCCCATTGATAAAAGTTCTGCTATTGCCAGTTATAACATCGAAAATATGATCAACCAAGTCGAGGACGAAGGTGAGGAAGATTGTGAGGTGCTTGGAGAACTTGCTAGACTGTTACAGCAGGAAGAGAGGGCTATACGACCTCATGAAGAGCCAGTTGAGACGATAAATTTGGGCACAGAGGTAGACAGAAGAGAAGTCAAGATCGGCACAAATCTGGAGATTAATGTCAAATAGCGGTTGATACAAATGTTGCACGATTATGTTGAGATCTTTGCATTGTCATATGAAGACATGCCTGGTTTAGAAACTGATATTGTGGTGCATCGTTTGCCGACTAAATAAGATTGTCCTTCGGTTAAGCAAAAGGTCCTCCGTATGCGCCCTGAAATGTCAGAGAACATCAAAGCAGAGGTTATGAAATAGTTCAACATCGGGTTCTTAGCTGTCACCTCCTATCTGTAGTTGGTTGCTAACATTGTTCCGGTATCTAAGAAAGACGGTAAGGTACGGATGTGTGTGGACTACAGAGACCTGAACAGGACAAGCCCCAAGGATGACTTCCCGCTTCCCCACATCGATGTTCTGGTTGACAACACCGCACAACACAAAATTTTTTCCTACATGGATGGCTTCTCCAGCTACAACCAGATCAAGATGGCACCCGAAGACATGGAGAAGACAACCTTCGTCACACAGTGGGGTACTTTCTGTTACAAGGTGGTGCCATTCGGGTTGAAGAATAATGGGGCAACTTATCAGTGAGCCATGGTAGCTTTGTTCCATGATATGATTCACCATGAGATAGAGGCTTATATGGATGATATGATAGCCAGGTATCAAACCGAGGAAGAACACCTTGATCATCTACAAAAGTTGTTTGAAAGGTTGAAGACATACAAGCTAAGGTTGAATCCGAACAAGTGCACCTCCGGGGTAAGGTCTAGTAAACTTCTGGGGTTCATCGTCAGTGACAAGGGTATTCAGGTAGACCCTGCAAAGGTGAAGGCCTTACAAGAGATGCTGAGTCCCCATACTGAGAAGGAAGTTAGAGGTTTCTTGAGATGCCTAAATTACATCGGCAGGTTCATTTCACATCTGACTTCTACTTGTAAGCCGATCTTCAAACTCCTGAAGAAAGATCAAGTGGTAAAATGGAATGACGAATGCTAGACTACCTTCGAAAGAATCAAGGAATACCTTCAAGAACCACCAATTTTGATACCTCCAATTGAAGGAAGACCTTTGATAATGTACTTAATAGTATTAGACAATTCAATGGGGTGTGTGCGGGGGCAGCATGACGAGTCTGGTCGAAAAGAGCACGCCATATACTACCTTAGCAAAAAGTTTACCAACTATGAAATACGATACTCACTTCTCAAGAAAACTTGTTGCGCTTTAGCATGGGCTGCTCGCTGACTAAGACAGTATATGTTGACCTACACTACTTTGTTAATATATAAGATGGATCCGATCAAGTACATCTTCGAGAAGCCCGTTCTCTCCGGAAGAATAGCAAGATGGCAGATGTTCTTAACCGAATATGATATCCAATATACAACCCAGAAACAATCAAGGGAAGTGTATTAGCTGATCATTTGGCTCATCAGGCCGTAGATGACTACCAGTCCATGAATTTTGAGTTCCCAGACGAGAATATTATACTAGTGATCAACTATGAAGAACCTGGACCGGATGAAGGACCTGAAGAAGGATCCCGATGGACTATGGTTTTTGACGGATGTTGTATCCCAAAATTTTCCCTCCCATATTCTTCAAAGTTTATCAAGAATCATCTCTAAATGGCTCAAGATTTCTCAAGGGGGTTGCATAGTCCAAATGCCTCATAAGCCAGTCAAAATTAGGGTTTTGGTTCCTTCAATGAATTTGGGGTTTTCAATGGTTCAATAAAGTCCCATAGGCCTATATACATTGTCAAGCATCTACATGTCAAGTTGCAAGGCTCACAGTGCCAATTGTACAGTCAGAAGCCCTATTTGATCTACAATTAACTACAGGGGTAAAATGGTCATTTTGCAGTCAAAAGTCAGAATTTTTGGTCAACATCTTATTTTGAGTCCACAGTCATCATTTGATCAAGTCTTGATCATGATTCCACAAGCATGGCTCAAATAACATCAAGATGCAAAAAGTTACTATTTTTGGACAGTAGAAAAGTCAATTGTATCTTGACCAAGGCATAACTTTTGCATGGTTCATCAGAAAAATTCCATCCAATGCTCATTTTGAAGGAGATGATATTTCCTACAACTCATATTCACATTCCATGTCCAAGAAATGCTCTCATAAAAAGTTATCAATTTCTACATTATAGGTCAATTTCAAAAGTCAACAAAAGTGCACTTTAAGTCAAAGACCATAACTTGAGATTGGTAAATCCAAATGACATGGGACCAAAGGCATTTGTTAAAGGACTTCAAGACCTTTCCAAAATGTCCAAGAACATGTTCATATGATCAAAATTGAGCAAGATATGCATTGGAGAAGTTGGGAAATTTTCATGAATTTGCAAAAGTCAACTTTGCTCAAAACACTTTGTTTCTGCTAATGGGCCTCAAAATTCTTCTTGAAACTTTATCCATGACTTATGCACGACCCATCAAGCCTATTTGAATTTATTTTCTTATTTTTATTAATTAATTGGATTTTTAATTGATTTTAATTCATTTAATTAATTTAAATTGTAGGAAATTCAAAGATATGGTTTTTCAATCTTTTTGTGAAGCAAGAATGACCTAATCATGCTGGCAATTTTGTGTATCAATCAAGGATATCAAAATCTCCAAGTTTGGCATCTTTCTTCAATCAAAAAGATTCAAAAATATTTGATTTTCAATCAAATATTGAATCATCATTCCATGGATCTTTTGTACAAGATTGTAACCTAATTCCCTTCTATTATATATACACAATCAAACCCTAATGCCACAGACGTGAATTTGCTGCAGAAGAAGCCATAGCAACATTGAAAAAAACTCAAGAAACTTGAAAACTGTTTTCTATCTTCCAGGCCAATTCAAGGACTTTGGTTGATTCAAACGCGTTGCTGGAGTGTGAGGAACGTTTTGCAATCAAAACCAAGCGTTGAAGCTCAAGAAATCACCAAGAACAGTCTCACGGTTTGACATATTTTCTCATAATCGTAACTCATATTTCATGCATAATTAACATGTTTTAATCATTGTTTTGTGTTGCTGGAATTCATATAAAGCTAATGGTATTAATTAATTGGATTATAATGCACAGAATCGAAACTTACCATTGACAAAATCTAGGGTTCTTGAACTTCCAAATTGGGGCTTTACAGTCCAGGAAAAATTAGCACCTCTAAGGCATATGGTTGAAACCGCCAGAACAAGACGAATACACTGGACTATTCGCGAAATATTTATATAGAGCACAGCTCTATTCGCTATTTTTGGTCATCCTGTTTTGTGGGGGTTAAAAACCCACGCTATCTAACTTTGTTTTACAGGAAAACGAGGAAGACGAAGGACGTGTAAGCGCATGGTTGGGCCATTCAAATGAGCGCACGTTTTTATGTTGTTTACAGCATATGTGTTAATTATCCAATATAATATTTGTTCATTATCATAATAACAAATGCAGGCACATGGTGTGGTGGTAGATGCGCTGGCTGGTATCCATTGGGACCTGGGTTCGATTCCCAGGTCCCCCAAAATCCTTGTTTATATTTTTCTTACCATAATCATGTGCAGGCTTTCAAAGGTATTCCACCATATACCTCAAACATCCAGGTGCCAAGTGGCCACACGCACAAATCTGATGGTCAGGATGGGAAGACCACCATGCTCCCAGTCAACCATACCCTGGAGGATCCCAAAAAGTCAATGGACTGGGATTGTTAATGGGCTTGAAAATTGCAACCAACACCTCCTTGCTGGCCCATCACCCCCTGGTTTCTTTATTCTTTTTTTTCTTTTCTATTTTAATTTCTATTTAATTATTTTATTATTATTAATTAATATTATTATTATTTAATTAACTTAACTATTATTTTCATAATAACTTCAGAAAATTAAAAAATATAAATATTTTTATTATTATTATTATTTATTAATTTCACCTTAGTTTATTATTTTTGTAAATAAATGTAAATTAATTAATTTAGTCTTTTTTTAATTAGGTTAACTTTGACTTTTTTCATAACAAATAAAATAAAGTAGAATTAGGGTTTTCTTGACAATTTTAATTCTTTTCTTTTATTAAAACATAAAAAACTTAAAAAATATTTCTTTTATTTAATTAATTAGAATTAGGTTTAATATTAATTAAATGCACAAAAGGACCAAAATTCCATTCTTTCCTCAAAAAGGGTCAAAACCCTAAAGACGTCCCCGATTCAATTTTTATTCGCGCATAATATTTTTGATCATATTTATGTAATTGCTCCGAGGATGTAATAGCATAATTAGGACTTTTTATCGCTTTCTTTTATTTCTCGCATTTACTTTTCAAGGGTTATGTTTTTGGCGATGTAAATACCCGACGCCTTGTAATAGCGTAGATTCACTTTCCGCAATTTACTTTCCGCATAATTATTAACTGTTAACTATGCATGACAAGACTTACCTGAAAATTAAAATCAATTCGTAGCTCACCATAGCTTGTGCAAAGATAATATAAACTGAATACTGACACACTCGCACATGCCACTCCTAGGGTACGCCTCACTTGGTTGCCTCGACGTGGTCATTGAGTATAGGGTGTTTTAGAGGTCGCCATCTTGTCTAAATATCCAAGTTGCCTCGAAACGGTTGCCTCGGATAAAAAGGATCTAGGACATTAGGGTTACCGCTAAGGCGTCCTACCATTGCTTTAGTGACCACATGTCCCTATAATCGAATTGACCCGAATAACTCCAACGACGGTGCTACCTACTTCTCAATAGTGGGATAATAATGTCTAAAGGACATTTACACAACTTAATTTCTTTTGAGTAGGTAGATTTCTCCTAGGTACTTGCTCTTTCAAAACAAAACAAAAATACTTTTCGCACTTACACTTTTTCCGACAAAATTTTTCAAACAAACACTTCATGACACTCTTGAGGACTGATACAAGAGTCAAATCGAAGTTTTCAAACAAACTTTTTCAAAACCCACAAACACAAGAAAAGCAAACATTTTTGAAAACATAGTGAGCAAGTACCTAAGAGCCCGTGGATAACCACGGATAGAAAGGGTGCTAACACCTTCCCTTTCTATAATCTACCTCCCGAACCCGAGAAACATCTCGAAAAGGAATTTTGTTGTGCTTTTGTCCTTTCCTTGTTGGAGAAAATAAAAGACGGTGGCGACTCTTGCTTACCGCGACATTTCGCGAACCAGCATTTCAAAACAGTCAGTTCTATTTCCACCGATCACAGAACTGGCGACTATGCTGGGGACTATTAATAAGTGAGGTGTACCTTAGGATTAGATCACTATGTTTTCAAATTGTATGCCTTGAATGCTTTAATATTGTGGGCTTGTATCGGAGTTTTAGATCCTAACCTAGATCTGGGGAACTGTGCGGGGTATACCGACATGGTTGAAGCAGTTGCTACGTTGATGTGGCACTTTGGTGAGTACCGGTAACCCTTGAGTCAAGTCAAGGAGAGTAAGGGGCCGCCGCGTGGTGTTGTGAAGCATCAACTGACCTTAGAACCTTACTTGACCATCCTGGCCTCTTTAGGGGTAGTGAGATGACCGACTTTGGTGCAGTCCGAAGTTGGTAGATACTCGATACTACACTCATTGAGGGTTGTTTTCTTGGAATATTTTGGTCGCCAGTTAAGTGGCTAAATCAAAATAATGAACATAGAAAACAATCCAATGATATTGAGCTCCTTAGAACCCGATTACTATTGATAAGACAGGTTTTGAGCCCACCAACTTCAAGAGGGTAGTACCTAAACTTCATGCTGGCCTAAACTCTAAGGGTTGTCTGGTGTGACTTGTGTGTCTTATCATGTTTGCTTTTGTGAATACTTGTGGTGTGTCTTTATCATAACATCATAACATCATAAAGCATCATATGCATTTACTAACCACTTCAAGGGTTCGAATCTTC
Source organism: Vicia faba (assembly GCA_948472305.1). NCBI lineage: Eukaryota > Viridiplantae > Streptophyta > Magnoliopsida > Fabales > Fabaceae > Vicia > Vicia faba. The sequence goes on from OX451736.1 coordinate 1,411,542,619, forward strand.
ATCTTTGTTCTTGTTTTGTAGGACATGGAGACTATCCGTAGGAAAACAATTCAGGTCAACCTTGTAAGGGTCCCTCCTCAGCTTAAGGAGCTTACATCCAGGATTCCCGAGAACTCTTCCTTCAGTGAAAGGCATGGTAGACTACTCAGCTTGGTCAACACCAACATTGAAGAAGATATGATAAAAGTTCTCTTCCAGCTTTTTGACCCCTTACACCACTGTTTTACTTTCCCGGACTATCAATTGGTGCCTACTTTGGAAGAGTTTTCTCAACTTCTGAAAATTCCTATCCTTAGTCAACTACCCTACAACGGTACGGAAAAGGAACCAAAACTTGAAGTGGTTGCTCAAGCATTACGTCTGCAACCATCTGACATCAAGGGGCATTGGGAAATCAGAAGTGGTATCAAAGGATTCTTGGCAAAGTTCCTGTTTGAGAAGGCCCAAGAATGTTGGAATTCTCTTGACCTACAAGCCTTTGAAGAAGTTGTGGCACTCCTTGCCTATGGGTTGGTGTTGTTCCCAAATCCGGATCAACTTATAGATATAAATGTTGTCAAATTTTTATGTCCAGGAATCCCATCCCTACATTGCTTGGGGACATCCTCCACTCATTTTACACTCGAACAATGAGAAAGAGAGGTGTTCTCATGTGCTGCACTCCTCTCCTGGCAAGGTGGTTTATTTCGCACCTTCCACAATCAGTTTTGAAGAACGAGTGGGGTTTGAGATGGTCACAACGATTAATGACTCTTACACATTCTGATATAAATTAGTGTTCTCGGTCCAGAGAAAATGTCACTATCATTGACCGTTGCGGAGAATTTCCTAATGTTCTTTTACTTGGAATTAGAGGAGGCATTACTTACAACCCTTGTTTGGCTTTGAGACAATTCGGATATGCTCGGAGGGATGGCCCTCATGACATGCTGATTCCTGACATAGTTTTCGACTTCGACAATGATGCACAAGGACTTCGCCAGAGATTCATCAGAGCTTGGAGGATGCCTAACAAGGTGGATAGTAAGACACTGGGGCACAAGAATTCCATCCCCCTTGAGCCTTACCTCAAGTGGGTATGAGCCCGCTCCCAGAAGCTTGTGATGCTATATCCTCACATTCTCCCCGTGATCAAAGAGCCAGTTATGGAAGGAGAGGTCCCATACACCATTCAGCATCCTGACATGCCAACATCTTGGGAAGAAATGCAAAAGAGCTGGATCAAACTCAAGGAAGAGCGGAATTCTCTTGAAGCCAGTTTACATGTCAGCGAGAAGAAGGTTCTGGAGCTCACCCGCCTACTTCACGAGGAAAAGACCCTCAACACTTATATCGCTCCAAAGAGGATATGCAACATCTTTTGGCATTAAGTATTTTGTAATGTTTTGCCCATGAGGCCCTGATGTACTGAACAAATTATTTCTTAATATAACGTGTGTTCCTTTTTTGTCTACAACGAATTTGAACTTTCGAACCCTTGAATGTATTGCATAAATAACATACCATGCATCATATGCATAACAGGTACCCTCTTTTTACAGGTCACTTATCTTCTTCGCTGTTTATTTCAGCAATCATCATGTCTTATGAACCTACTACTGAACAAGCTATCAAGGCCCTCCAGGCCCAGAACGCCCAGTTCCAAGTGTTGGTCATGAGCTTAGCCCAGGGTCAACAGGAGTTGAAGACTCTGATTCTGAAGAAGAAGAAGAAGAGGACTGTATTGTTCAACACTGGACGGAGGTTTGGAAATGGACTACAAAATGAGGTCGATCTGACTACTTCCTCTATAGGGAAGGACAGTCCACAGGAGAGAAGGGTTCCTAGTCCCGTGGTCTCCAACAACGAGACAGATTATAATGATGAACAGTACCCTCCTGCTAAGGACAGGTACAAACAGTTGGAGGACCGCCTAAGTGCTATGAAGATTCAGCATGTGCCCGGGTTGGACTTTGGAGACCTAGGCTTATCTTTTGGGGTGGTGATCCCCCATAATTTCAAGGCGCCTGCTTTTGCAAAGTACAACGGAGCTTCATGTCCTAAGCTGCATATCAGATCATATGTAAGGAAGATCCAACCTTACACTGCTGACAAGAATTTGTGGATCCATTTCTTCCAGGATAGTCTTTCAGGGACTCAACTCGAATGGTTCTATCAACTGGATGGAGCCAGTATTCGTAACTGGGAGGACTTGGCTACTGCATTTTATAAGCAGTATCAGTATAATTCCGACCTCGCTCCTACGCGTACCCAACTCCAGGGTATGTCACTAGGAACGGGTGAAGGATTTAAGGAGTATGCGCAAAAATGGAGAGACCTGGCTGGAAGGGTGCAGCCACCTTTGACTGAACGTGAACTTGTGGATATGTTCTTAGGGACCCTGTCTGGTCCGTTCTTCAACCATCTGATTGGGAATTCTTCTGCCGGTTTTATAGACCTGATCTTGACTGGTGAGAGAATAGAAGCTGGTATCAAGTCTGGGAAGATACAGAAAAGTGCCTCCTCGAGCACTGAAAAGAAGCCCTTCAAGAAAGAATCTAGTGTTGTTTATGGTTCAAGGAGACAGAACAAATCGGAATGCCGACAAGCTGTCAACGCGGTGGTAATCTCAAATCCTGCTTCTGCTCCTCAGCAATACAACCAGCCAAGGGGTGAGAGACCTAGAAGGCAGTACACTCGGCTCAACATGACCCTATCTCAGATATTGCCGCAACTACTGTCAACCAAACTGGTAACTATAAAGGAAGCTCCAAAGGTTGTAAACACCACCTCTCCAAAGTACAATCCCAACGCCCGCTGCGCTTATCACTCTGACAGCCCGGGGCATACTACGGATAATTGTTGCATGCTGAGGAATAAGGTTCAGGACCTTATTGATTCTAAAGAGATAGAGTTCGAGGCACCCGAAAGGCCCAATGTTGTGACTGCTCCCATGCCCAAGCATGGAGCGAATGCTGTAGAGGAAGACCTGTACGTGGCCTCTATGGATGATATTGTTACTCTGCTATTGACTATCAAGAGGAACCTGTTGCTAGCCGGTTTATTTCCGGGATGTAGTAAAGGTTGCCACCTATGTTCTGTTTCACCTGCTGGTTGTCCTTTGTTGAAGACAGGCTTCCAAAACTTGATGGATAACAAAGAGATCCTGTTTGAGAAGGTTGTTGTTCCTGCTACCCCTACTGAAGAAGTGTCCATTGTTACTATTTTCAATAATTCTTCCAAGGCTCCCTCAAAGAAGCCTGTCAAAATCATGTCTACTCAGAAGGTTGCGCCTATAATCATCACTGTTCCGGGGCCCATCCCCTATACATCCGACAAAGTTGTCCTTGGCACTATGGGGCAGATGTTTATGTGCTTGGAGTTAAACAAGAGTTTGATACTAGTACCGGCATCAGCAACATCACCGGGCCTGCTAAAGTCACTCGCAGTGGCCGGCTCTTCTCACCAGATATTGCGCCACCAGCTATTCAGAGACCTATTGTCATCACACCTGCCAGTATGCCTGCTCCCCTTCCTGATCAAGTTCCTATTTCTACCCCTGTTGCCGAGTCATCTGACGCTCGGGGCAAAGGGATCGCTACTGATATGCCTGCCCAGACGGAAGCACCAAAGACAACCACTGTTGAAGCCTCCAAGCAAGAGATGGAAGAGATCCTTAAGATTACCAAGAAGAGTGATTTCAATGTAGTTGAGAAGCTGGGGCACACCCCATCAAAGATTTTTATGCTATCACTGTTGTTGTGTTCAGAGGCCCACGCCAAGGCTCTGATTACCTTCCTGAAGACGGCCCACGTGCCACAAGAGACGTCAGCTGATCAGTTTACCGATTGTGTGGCCAACTTAACTGCTGATAATGGTTTGGGTTTCTCCGACGCTGATCTGACTGCTAAGGGGAAGAACCATAACGATGCCATGCATGTCTCCATCGAATGCAGGGGCACTACTCTTGCCCACGTGCTGGTTGACACTAGTTCCTCGTTGAACGTATTACCCAAGAAAGCTCTAGACAGGCTGGATTGTGAGGGTTTAGAGCTGAAGCCAAGTAACATTGTCGTCCGGGCCTTTGACGGGTCCAAAAGGATGGTACATGGTGAAGTTGATATTCCAATCAGGGTTGGTTCTCAGGTCTTTGACTCTACATTCTACGTTATGGACATCCGACCATCCTACTCTTGTTTGCTGGGGGCGTCCTTGGATCCACAAAGCTGGAGTTGTGACCTCCACACTACATCAAAAGATGAAATACCCGGTCAGAGGGAAGATTGTGACAGTTCAAGGGGAGGAAGAATACATGGTCGGCCACCTCAACTCGTTCCGATACATAGAAATGGATGGGGAGTTCATTGAAACCCCCTTTCAACATTTTGAAGAGGTCCCTCAGACACTGGCATCAGCAGAGACTATGACTGAAGAGGATTCTCTGATGAAGATGGCTTCCTTAAAGGATGCCCGGGCTGTGATCAAGAAGGGTGAGTGTGCAAACTGCGGCCGACTTCCTGATTTCACTCCAAAGACTGACAAGTTTGGTTTGGGTTTCACTGCAGAAGCTCAGAGGGCTGTTCATAAGGCAAGGATTGGAAGACCTCCTGTGTTCATCAGCAACTCAAGAGTAAATGCCATTGAAGGCGACGTGGAGGAATCTGAATTCGACAGCTGGATCTACCCTACGACCAACGGTGGACCAAACAACTGGACGGCAAAAGACTTTGTCCCTATTACTTTTGTGACTCAGTAATTAACTCCTTTGTTTTGAATTTGTAACAGACAATATTATGAAACTTTATGGCCCGGTGTCTTACCCGGGGCACCGTGGCTTCATTTGTGAGGGCTTTTGTGTGTCATTTTCATATATCATTAATAAAAGCATTGGACGTTTTTTGCATTTCAAATCTTGCGCTCCTTGTCTTTCTTTATTATATATTGCAAAACAGCTATATTTACACACATTCACATATACAGGTCCCAATCCACTCTGTATCTCACTGGTAACGACTCTGCTACTGCTAGTTATGACTTCGAAAATCCAATCAACTTAGCCGAAGACGAAGGTGAAGATGATTGTGAAGTGCCTGGTGAGCTAGCAAGACTGCTACTCTAGGAAGAGAGGGCCATTCAGCCACATGAAGAGCCAGTGGAAACGGTAAAGCTGGGTACTGAGACAGACAGAAAGGAAGTCAAGATTGGTGCCAATCTGGAGTCTAGTATGAAACAACGGTTGATTCAGATGCTGCATGACTACGTGGAAATCTTTGCCTGGTCTTACGAAGACATGCCTGGGTTTGATACCGACATTGTGGTTCATCACCTGCCTACCAAGGAAGAATGCCCTTCGGTGAAACAAAAGGTCCGCCGTATGCGTCCAGAGATGTCCGAGAAAATCAAAGTTGAGGTTATGAAACAATTTGATGCTGGGTTTCTAGCAGTGACTTCTTACCCTCAGTGGGTTGCCAATGTGGTTCCAGTGCCGAAGAAAGATGGTAAGGTCCAAATGTGTGTTGATTACAGGGATTTGAACAGGGCGAGCCCTAAGGATGACTTCCCTCTGCCTCACATCGACGTCCTGGTTGACAACACTGCTCAACATAAGGTATTCTCCTTCATGGATGGGTTCTCAGGTTATAATCAAATCATGATGGCTCCTGAAGATATGGAAAAGACCACCTTTGTTACTCAGTGGGGCACCTTTTGTTACAAGGTCATGCCTTTTGGGTTGAAAAATGCTGGGACAACCTACCAACGTGCCATGGTTGCTTTGTTTCACGACATGATCCATCATGAGATTGAAGTATATGTCGACGATATGATTGCAAGGTCCCAAACTGAGGAGGAACACCTTGACCATCTACAGAAGCTGTTTAACCGGTTGAAGTTGTACAAGCTGAGGTTAAACCCGAACAAGTGCACCTTCGGGGTAAGATATGGAAAATTGCTAGGCTTCGTTGTGAGCGACAAAGGTATTCAAGTGGACCCTGCCAAAGTGAAAGCCATACAAGAGATGCCAGTTCCCAAGACAGAGAAATAAGTCAGAGGCTTTCTAGGACGGTTGAACTACATTGCCGGATTCATCTCGCATCTAACTGCTACCTGTGAACCAATCTTCAAGCTGCTGAAGAAAGATCAAGTAGTACGTTGAAACGATGAATGTTAGGCCGCTTTCGAAAGAATCAAAGAGTATTTCCAAGCACCACCCATCCTTATGCCACCAGTTGAAGGGAGACCTCTAATCTTATACTTGACAGTACTGGACAACTCAATGGGGTGGGTGCTGGGGCAGCATGACGAGTCTGGCCGAAAAGAGCACGCCATTTATTACCTTAGCAAAAATTTTACCGACTGTGAGACCCGATACTCACTGCTCGAGAAAACTTGTTGTGCTTTGGTATGGGCTGCTCGCTGGCTGAGATAGTATACGTTGACTCACACTACTATGTTGATTTCAAAGATGGATCCAATCAAGTACATCTTCGAAAAGCCTGCCTTGTCCGGAAGGATAACAAGATGGCAGATGATCTTGACGGAATATGACATCCATTACACGACTCAGAAAGCAATCAAGGGAAGTGTATTGGAAGACCATTTGGCACATCAGGCAGTTGATGACTACCAGTCGATGAACTTTGAATTTCCTGACGAGAATATCATGGTAGTGACTGATTGCGAAGTACCTGGACCGGATGAAGGACCTGAGGAAGGATCCCGATGGTCTATGCACTTGGACGGAGCCTCAAACGCTTTGGGTAACGGTATTGGCGCTGTGATCATATCTCCTAAAGGCACTCATACTCCACTTATCGCCCGACTATGTTTCAACTGAACCAACAACATGGTGGAGTATGAAGCATGCATCATGGGTCTTCAAGCTGCAATTGACCTAAGGATCAAGTTTTTGAGTGTCTTCGGAGATTCCTCTCTTGTGATCAGCCAGATCAAAGGCGAGTGGGATACGAAACACCCAAATCTTATTCCTTACAAGGAATATGTGTTGACATTGATTCCCCATTTTGAGGAGATAACCTTTGAACACTTCCCAAGAGAGGAGAATAAGTTGGCGGACGCGCTAGCTACGATGTCTTCTATGTTCAAATTTAAGTGGGACAACGAAGCTTCCCGAATCATTATTTGGAAATTGGATGAACCTGCACATTGTTGTGATCTTGAGACTGAAGAGGTAACAGAAAAACCTTGGTATCATGAAGTGAAGAGGTACCTTGAAGCTCAAGAATACCCCGAGGGTGCATCTGTTAATGACAAGAAGTTTCTGAGAAGGTTCGCGTCAAAGTTCTTCCTCAGTAACGGCATTCTGTACAAACGAAACCATGACTCAACCTTACTGCGTTGTGTGGATAAGACTGAAGCAGAAAGGATCATGGCAGAGCTGCATGAAGGTACTTTCGGAACGCATTCCAGTGGACATACCATGGCAAAGAAAATCCTTCAGGCAGGATATTACTGGTCCACAATGGAAGCTGACTGTTACCAACATTCTCGGACGTGTCACAAATGCCAGATTTATGCTGATAAGGTGCACATTCCTCCAGTTCCTTTGAACGTCTTGACAGCACCCTGGCCTTTTGCAATGTGGGGCATTGATATGATCGGAGAGATTAGACCTACGGCATCCAACGGGCATCGCTTCATCCTGGTAGCGATTGATTACTTTACGAAGTGGGTCGAAGCAGCTTCCTTTGCTACCGTAACCAAGAATGTCGTGGCATGGTTCATTCGGCATAACCTGATCTGTCGATACGGTGTACCAGAGAGGATCATTACGGATAATGGTGCCAATCTTAACAACAATATGATCACTGAGCTCTGCGAGCAATTCAAGATACAGCACCACAACTCTTCTCCCTACCGGCCGAAGATGAATGGGGCTGTAGAAGCAGCTAATAAGAATATCAAGAAGATTGTGAAGAAGATGACAGTGACCTACAAAGATTGGCACGATATGTTACCGTTCGCTCTTCATGGGTACCGTACCTCAGCACGAACATCAACAGGGGCAACTCCTTTTTCCTTGATATATGGCATGGAGGCAGTCTTGCCTATTGAAGTTCAGATACCCTCTCTCCGGATAATGAAGGATGCAGGTTTGAGTGAAGATGACTGGATCCAGACTCGGCTTGATCAATTAAACCTAATCGACGAAAAGAGACTCACTGCTATTTGTCATGGTCAGACATACCAAAAACGGATGATCAAGGCATTTAACAAGAAAGTCAGACGACAAGAGTATCAAGTTGGGGACCTGGTAATCAAGTGCGTCATTCTACCTCAAGGTGATCCCAGGGGCAAATGGACCCCTACGTACGAGGGGCCATTTGTGGTTAAGAATATCTTCTCAGGAGGAGCTATGATTCTAACCACCATGGATGGTGACGACCTTCCTCACCCCGCCAATGCAGACATAGTAAAAAGATACTACGCATGACTAAAGACCCGCTAGGTCGACTGGCCTAGGCAAAAATAAGGGCTTCCCGGTGAACCAAAAGGGTTCGGGAAAAAATAAGGGATGAAAATGAAAAAAATCTGTACACCCGGCAAATCGAAAACCTGAAAAGGAGGCTTGGGCAAAAATGGGTATCCCGGTGGACTGAAAACCGAAAGGGCGGTCTAGGAAAAAGTTAGGGATAAGCGTAATACTATGTCTCATTGGATCACCCTGCATCCAGTCTCCGGTATCAACTATCAGGCTCAAACGGCATCAATCAATCAGCTTTATCTCCAACTAAGCAGCAAAGTGATGAGACGCTTGAAGACATAAAGGCGATAGCAGAGTTGGAACCCAGTGGGATTTTTCACATAGCTGTTTTGTTTCCTTTTCACAAACTGTATAAAATCTATTTTGTTCGGTGATGTTCTCTTACTAGGACGTCAGCCTCTTGTACACAACGCATATTTACAGGCAAACTTCAAAATCAATACAAACTCACTTTTCAGACAAATTGCCAATTGTTTTTCCTTTATCTGTTTCGTTTTGCAAAGAATGTCCAATGTTCATTTTTTATATATGCATTTGACATTAATTGTTGTTCATAATTGTTTGCATGCGAAACAAAGGACTAATTACGGGTAACATCAGAAATAGGGGCAATAAGAATTGTCTAAGTGATCTAGTTGCTCTGTCCACCAAGGTTCCAAGGTCGGTTCGGCTGAAGAATGTAACCAGGATACCTTCATTCCCCGCAGAGTAAGACAAATCAACAATAGTCTCCCCAAGCATAGTTGGTCTCCCATCAGCCTCGAAAAGGCACAGTATCCCCAGCAAGTCAACAATACTCTCCCCCCAAACAAAGTTGGTCTTCCATCAGTTCTGGAAAGTTGGGTTTCCCCATAAGATCTTAATATTCCCTAGCAGAGTATACAAATATTCCTAGCAAGCATCCCCGGCAGTCTTAATATTCCTCGACAGAAATATAAGATTGTTCCCCGGCAGAATACAGACACCCTAGTGGAGTCATTTCCCCAGTGTAGTCCAAAGTTTCCCAAGGAGAGTTGAATCATCTCCCCAGTAGATTCTAGAAGCTTATCCCCTGTAGAGTACAAAGGTTATTCCCCACCAGAGTCTAACTGGGTTATCCTCAACAAATTACAACGGAAAGATCGTCCTCAGCGAAGTTCTTCCTATCCCCCAGCGGAGTTCATCAAAATCTCCAACAAAGCTTATCAACGGAATCCCCAGCGGAGTTATCGTTAAAATCTCAACAAAGTATCTCTTCCCACAGAGTAATTCCCCACAGAGCAATCTCTTCACCAGGTTTATTCCCCAACAGATTCATCTTCTCCTACCGGTTTATTCTTACAATCATCTTTGTTCATCATCCCCAGTAGAGACGAAGAACTCTACTCTTCAACATCAGCCCAGGACTTAACTTCTCGGCATCTGTCAAGGATTTATTTTCCCAGACGAAAATACATTCATAAACATCACATTGTCAATACATCATGATACATGCATATACACATCATATCACCCAATCTCAGTTATTCTTGAGAACATCATGACAACACGCATTTCATACATCATAACATTGCATACAACTAATGTTTTGTCTTTTTAGGAAAAAGTCAATCCAAGGATGATTACCATCAACCTTTTAAGTTCCAGATTCGATACCTGTATCTAGCCAGGGCATATCTGTGAGCGATTGATTGTAGGTCTACACCTGTATCTAGCCAGAAAAGTATCTGCATGAAGAGTTTGAAGATCAACACCTGTAACAGGCTAGGAAATTATCTTTCATTCTCTGATCAGAGGTCTACACCTGTATCCAGCCAGGAAAGCTACCTTGACCAACCTTTTGAAGTTCCAGATTCGATACCTGTATCTAGCCAGGGCATATCTGTGAGCGATTGATTGTAGATCTATACCTATATCTAGCCAGGAAAGTATCTGCATGAAGAGTTTGAAGATCAACACCTGTAACAGGCCAGGAAATTATCTTTCATTCTCAGATCAGAGGTCTACACCCGTATCCAGCCAGGAAAGCTATCTCGACCAACCTTTTGAAGTTCCAGATTCGATACCTGTATCTAGCCAGGGCATATCTGTGAGCGATGGATTGTAGGTCTACACCTGTATCTAGCCAGGAAAGTATCTGCATGAAGAGTTTGAAGATCAACACATGTAACAGGCCAGGAAATTATCTTTCATTCTCAGATCAGAGGTCTACACCTGTATCCAGCCAAGAAAGCTACCTTGACCAACCTTTTGAAGTTCCAGATTTGATACCTGTATCTAGCCAGGGCATATCTGTGAGCGATTGATTGTAGGTCTACACCTGTATCTAGCCAGGAAAGTATCTGCATCAAGAGTTTGAAGATCAACACCTGTAACAGGTCAGGAAATTATCTTTCATTCTCAGATCAGAGGTCTACACCTGTATCCAGCCAGGAAAGCTACCTTGACCAACCTTTTGAAGTTCCAAATTTGATACCTGTATCTAGCCAGGGCATATCTGTGAGCGATTGATTGTAGATCTATACATGTATCTAGCCAGGAAAGTATCTGCATGAAGAGTTTGAAGATTAACACCTGTAACAGACCAGGAAATTATCTTTCATTCTCAGGTTAGAGGTCTATACTTGTATCCATCCAGGAAAGCTATCTCGACCAACCTTTTGAAGTTCCAGATTCGATACCTGTATCTAGCCAGGGCATATCTGTGAGCGATTAATTGTAGATATATACCTGTAACTAGCCAGGAAAGTTATCTACATGAGGAGATTGAAGATCAACACCTGTAACAGGCTAGGAAATTATCTTTCAAACTACAGGTATACAAGTTCTCGCTAAGGAATCTCTTACACGATCGACACCTCTGGATGGCATATGTAAGCCCATTCCCGATATCACATTACTGATATTATACTATGCGAGTGCAAATTTCTGGGCACTCTAGTGTTCAATCATCTTCCGCCTTCGGATCACGAAAGGCCCGAAAGCCAATCTACATCCTCAGGTTTAAGAAGATTGAACAGGGTCAACTGTTGTACCCCAAAATTTTCCCTCCCATATTCTTCAAAGTTTATCAAGAATCATCTCTAAATGGCTCAAGATTTCTCAAGGGGGTTGCACATTCGAAATGCCTCCTAAGCTAGTCAAAATTAGGGTTTTGGTTCCTTCAATGAATTTGGGGTTTTCAATGGTTCAATCAAGTCCCATAGGCCTATATACATTGTCAAGCATCTACATGTCAAGTTGCAAGGCTCACAGTGCCAATTGTACAGTCAAAAGCCCTATTTGATCTACAATCAACTACAGGGTTAAAATGGTCATTTTGCAGTCAAAAGTCAGAATTTTTGGTCAACATCTTATTTTGAGTCCACAATCATCATTTGATCAAGTCTTGATCATGATTCCACAAGCATGGCTCAAAAATCATCAAGATACAAAAAGTTACTATTTTTGGACAGTAGAAAAGTCAACTGTATCTTGACCAAGGAATAACTTTTGCATGGTTCATCAGAAAAATTCCATCCAATGCTCATTTTGAAGGGGATGATATTTCCTATAACTCATCTTCACATTCCAAGTCCAATAAATGCTCTCATAAAAAGTTATCAATTTCTACATTATAGGTCAATTTCAAAAGTCAACAAAAGTGCACTTTAAGCCAAAGACCATAACTTGAGATTGGTAAATCCAAATGACATGGGACCAAAGGCATTGGTTATAAGACTTCAAGACCTTTCCAAAATGTCCTAGAACATGTTCATATGATCCAAATTGAGCAAGATATGCATTGGAGAAGTTGGGAAATTTTCATGAATTTGCAAAAGTCAACTTTGCTCAAAACACTTTGTTTTTGCTAATGGGCCTCAAAATTCTTCTTGAAACTTTATCCATGACTTATGAACGACCCATCAAGCCTATTTGAATTTATTTTCTTATTTTTATTAATTAATTGGATTTTTAATTGATTTTAATTCATTTAATTAATTTAAATTGTAGGAAATTCAAAGATATGGTTTTTCAATCTTTTTGTGAAGCAAGAATGACCTAATCATGCTGGCAATTTCGTGTATCAATCAAGGATATCAAAATCTTCAAGTTTGGCAACTTTCTTCAATCAAAAAGATTCAAAAAGATTTGATTTTTAATCAAATATTGAATCCTCATTCCATGGATCTTTTGTACAAGATTGTAACCTAATTCCCTTCTATTATATATACACAAGCAAACCCTAATGCCACAGACGTGAATTTGCTGCAGAAGAAGCCATAGCAACATTGAAAAAAACTCAAGAAACTTGAAAAATGTTTTCCATCTTCCAGGCCAATTCAAGGACTTTGGTTGATTCAAACGCGTTGCTGGGAGTGTGAGGAACGTTTTGCAATCAAAACCAAGCGTTGAAGCTCACGAAATCACCAAGAACAGTCTCACGGTTTGACATATTTTCTCATAATCGTAACTCATATTTCATGCATAATTAACATGTTTTAATCATTGTTTTGTGTTGCTGGAATTCATATAAAGCTAATGGTATTAATTAATTGGATTATAATGCACAGAATCGAAACTTACCATTGACAAAATCTAGGGTTCTTGAACTTCCAAATTGGGGCTTTACAGTCCAGGAAAAATTAGCACCTCTAAGGCATATGGTTGAAACCGCCAGAACAAGACGAATACACTGGACTATTCGCGAAATATTTATATAGAGCACAACTATATTCGCTATTTTTGGTCATCCTGTTTTGTGGGGGTTAAAAACCCCCGCTATCTAACTTTGTTTTACATGCAAGCGAGGAAGACGAAGGACGTGTAAGCGCATGGTTGGGCCATTCAAATGAGCGCGCGTTTTTATGTTGTTTACACCATATGTGTTAATTATCCAATATAATATTTGTTCATTATCATAATAACAAATGCATGCACATGGTGTGGTGGTAGATGCGCTGGCTGGTATCCATTGGGACCTGGGTTCGATTCCCAGGTCCCCTAAAATCCTTGTTTATATTTTTCTTACCATAATCATGTGCAGGCTTTCAAAGGTATTCCACCATATACCTCAAACATCCAGGTGCCAAGTGGCCACACGCACAAATCTGATGGTTAGGATGGGAAGACCACCATGCTCCCAGTCAACCACACCCTGGAGGATCCCAAAAAGTCAATGGACTGGGATTGTTAATGGGCTTGAAAATTGTAACCAACACCTCCTTGCTGGCCCATCACCCCCTGGTTTCTTTATTCTTTTTTTTTCTTTTCTATTTTAATTTCTATTTAATTATTTTATTATTATTAATTAATATTATTATTATTTAATTAACTTAACTATTATTTTCATAATAACTTCAGAAAATCAAAAAATATAAATATTTTTATTATTATTATTATTTATTAATTTCACCTTAGTTTATTATTTTTGTAAATAAATGTAAATTAATTAATTTAGTCTTTTTTTAATTAGGTTAACTTTGACTTTTTTCATAACAAATAAAATAAAGTAGAATTTTGATTTTCTTGACAATTTTAATTCTTTTCTTTTATTAAAACATAACAAACTTAAAAAATATTTCTTTTATTTAATTAATTAGAATTAAGTTTAATATTAATTAAATGCACAAAAGGACCAAAATTCCATTCTTTCCTCAAAAAGGGTCAAAACCCTAAAGATGTCCCCGATTCAATTTTTATTCGCGCATAATATTTTTGATCATATTTATGTAATTGCTCCGAGAATGTAATAGCGTAATTAGGACTTTTTATCGCTTTCTTTTATTTCTCGCATTTACTTTTCAAGGGTTATGTTTTTGGCGATGTAAATACCCGACGCCTTGTAATAGCGTAGATTCACTTTCCGCAATTTACTTTCTGCATAATTATTAACTGTTAACTATGCATGACAAGACTTGCCTGAAAATTAAAATCAATTTGTAGCTCACCATAACTTGTGCAAAGATAATATAAACTGAATCCTGACACACTCGCACATGCCACTCCTAGGGTACGCCTCACTTGGTTGCCTCGACGTGGTCATTGAGTATAGGGTGTTTTAGAGGTCACCCTCTTGTCTAAAGATCCAAGTTGCCTCGAAACGGTTGCCTCGGATAAAAAGGATCTAGGACATTAGGTTTACCTGCTATCGACCTGAGGATCATGTTCTTGAGCGTCTTCGGGGATTCAGCCTTGGTGATAAGTCAGATCAAAGGAGAGTGGGATACGAAGCACCTAAATCTCATCTCGTACAAAGAGCACGTGCTGACATTGCTCCCACACTTTGAGGAGGTAACCTTTGAACATTTCCCACGAGAGGAGAATCAGTTAGAGGACGCGCTAGCTACCATGTCTTCTATGTTCAAGGTCAGGTGGGACAACGAAGCTCCCTGAATCACTATCGAGAGGTTGGATGAACCAGCGTACTACTGTGAGATTGATACTGAAGAGGTAGCAGACAAACTTTGGTTTCACGAAGTAAAAAGGTATCTCGAGGCTCAAGAGTATCTCGAGGGGGCATCTGTCAACGTCGAAAAGTTTCTGAGATGGTTCGCCGCAAAATTCTTGCTCAATAATGGAATCCTCTACAAGCGCAACCATGACTCTACCTTGTTGCGGTGTGTAGACAAGAGAGAAGCAGATATGATTATGGCAGATCTACACGAAGGTACCTTCGGAACCCATTCAAATGGATATACCATGGCTAAGAGGATCCTATGGGCATGATATTATTGGTCCACTATGGAAACAGATTGTTATCAGCATTCCCGAACTTGCCACAAGTGCCAAATCTACGCTGATAAGGTGCATGTACCTCTGATTCCCTTGAATGTCTTGATGGCTCCTTGGCCCTTTGCAATGTAGGGAATTGACATTATCAGAGAGATTAGACCTACCTCTTCCAATGGGCATCACTTCATCCTGGTGGCCATTGATTACTTCACGAAGTGGGTTGAGGCTACCTCCTTTTTCGCTGTTACCAAGAACGTAGTGGCGCGGTTTATTGAGCATAAGCTGGTTTGTCGATACGGTGTCCCCGAAAGAATCATCACTGACAATGGTACGAATCTCAACAATATAATGATCACCGAACTCTGTAAACAGTTCAAGATACAACATCATAACTCTTCTCCCTACCGGCCAAAGATGAATGGCGTTGTTGAAGCTACTAACAAGAACATTAAGAAGATTATGCAGAAGATGACGGTGACATAGAAAGACTGACATGAGATGTTACCATTTGCTCTTCATGGGTATCGTACCTCAGCACGGACGTCAACAAGGGCAACACCCTACTCTCTGATATATGGCATGGAGGTTGTCCTGCGTATTGAGGTCCAGATCCCCTCTCTGAGGATTATGAAAGATGCAGGTTTGAACAAAGACAACTAGATCCAGACTCGACTTGATCAACTGAATCTGATCGATGAGAAGAGACTTACTGTTGTCTGTCCTGGTCAAATGTATCAAAAACGGATGATCAAGGCATTCAACAAAAAGGTCAGACGCCAAGATTATCAAGTCAGGGATTTAGTGATCAAGCGCATCATACTACTGCAAGGTGATCCCAGGGGCAAATGGACTCCCACATACGAAGGGCCATTTATGATCAAAAACATTTTCTCGGGTGGAGCCATGATTCTGACCACCATGGACGGTGACGACCTTTCTCACCCTATCAATGCGGACATAGTGAAAATATACTACGCATGATTAAAGACCCGCTAGGTTGACTGGCCTAGGAAAAAGTAAGGGCTTCCCGGTGAACCAAAAGGTTTCGGGCAAAAATTAGGGATGAAAACAAAAAATCTGTAAACCTGGCAAGTCGAAAACCTAAAAAGGCGGCTTGGGCAAAAAAGGGTATCCCGGTGGACTGAAAACCCGAAAGGGCGGTCTAGGAAAAGTTAGGGATTTAAAGCGTATCACTATGTCTCATTGGGTCACCTTGCGACCAGACCTCAGTATCAACTATCTAGCTCGAATGGTACCAATCAATCTAGTCAGCTTCGGACAAGCAGCTGAGTGATGAGACGCTCGAAGACATAGCGGCAATAACAAAATTGAAACTCAATGGGATTATTACACATATTTGTTTTCTTCTCTTTGTAAAAATTTTTTTATAGTTTTCATTTCCACAGAGGCGTTCTCTTACTAGAGCGTCATCTTCCTTGTACAAAAACGCCTATTATAGGCCAACTTCAGAAATTAATACAAGTCATTTTTACAAAACCATGTGTTTTTCTTTTTCTGTTTTATTTTGCAAAAACGTCCAATGATTTATTCTTGACATATGCATTTGAATATGACTATTATTCACAAATATTCGCATAAGAAACAGAAAGACAATTGCTCATGACTTAAGGAAAGGGGCAAAGCTTAATCCCGACAGTTACTCTGTTCAGCATGGTACAGTGGCAGAGACCGCTTTGGAATGAAGTCACCACTACATGCGACCCCGTGACGTCTACACTCCCCACAGAGTAATGGAAACCAAAGCTTTGACGTCGGCTTCCCCAAATAGGAGTTACTTTCCCCGGAAAAGTTCCTTCAAAGAACCGACGTATATGTTCCCCAGCCAAATTTTATAATCGCAAGTGGTTCTTAAAATTCCGCCCAAGCAGAGTAATTTCTCTAAATACAGAAGCTCAACCCCCGACATAGTTTATTCCTCTATCTATCGAAGTTCCTCCCCCAACGGATTTTATATCTCAGAATCAGCAAAGCATCTCCTCTCTCAAACAGAGTTATTCCTCGCAGAGTTTTTCTCAAGCAAAGTCTCTCCTCGACAAAATATTCACAAGAAGAAAGGAGTAAATTCATAGCATAGTCATCGCCATTCACCATTTCCTGCGGAAGCAGAAGAATAACTTTTTCTATAACGGTCAGGAATTCATTTCCCAGAACTCTCCAGCAGCAGTCAAGGATTTATTTTCCCATACTCGTTATGACATGCGCATACATATGGCATACAACATATCTCATTTATTTTGAGAACATCATCACACAATTCATTTCATGCATCGCATGGAATTAATCTTGTACCTTTTCAGGAAAGATGATTATCATCAACAATTCCAAAAGTTCAAGATTAAATCCATGAAACTACACATGTCATATCTGCGGACAACTAATGGAAAATTGGTTTCCGAAACCAAACGGGTTAACTAATCCACATGATCAAATGAAGCAGCCTTACTATCCAGGATTTCATTTCGAAATAACCATACTATCCAAGTTCCTTCTCTCAGCCCTACTATCCAGGCTTTCATTTAGAAGTAACCCTACTATCCAGGTTCCTTCTCATAATCCTACTATGCAAGATTTCATTTTGAAGTAACCCTACTATCCAGGTTCCTTCTCATAGCCCTACTATCCAGGCTTTTATTTTGAAGTAACCCTACTATCCAGGTTTCTTCTAATAGCCCTACTATCCAGATTTCTTCTCATAGCCCTACTATCTAGGATTTCATTTCGAGGTAACCCTACTATCCAGGTTCCTTCTAACAGCCCTACTATCCAGGCTTTCATTTCGAGTAACCCTACTATCAAGGTTCCTTCTCACAGCCCTACTATCTAGGCTTTCATTTCGAAGTAACCCTACTATCCAGGTTCCTTCTCATAGCCCTACTATCCAGGCTTTCATTTCGAAGTAACCCTACTATCCATGTTCTTTATCATATCCCTAATATCCAGGCTTTCATTTAGAAGTAACCCCACTATCCAGGTTCCTTCTTATAGCCATACTATCTAGGTTGTCATTTCGAAGTAACCCTACTATCCCGGTTCCTTCTCATAGCCCTACTTTTCAAGCTTTCATTTCGAAGTTACCCTACTATCCAGGCTTTCATTTTGAGGTAACCCTACTATCCATGTTCCTTCTCACATCCCTAATATCCAGGATTTCATTTTGAAGTAACCCTACACTCAAAGTTCCTTCTCATAGCCCTACTATCTAGGATTTCATTTTGAAGTAACCCTACTATCCAGGTTCCTTCTCATAGCCCTACTATCCAAGCTTTCATTTCGAGGTAACCCTACTATCCGGGTTCCTTCTCACAGCCCTATTATCCAGGCTTTCATTTCGAAGTAACCCTACTATCCAGGTTCCTTATCAAAGCCCTACTATCTAGGCTTTCATTTCGAAGTAACCCTACTATCCAGGTTCCTTCTCATAACCCTACTATCTAGGCTTTCATTTCGAGGTAACCCTACTATCCCGGTTTCTTCTCACAGCCCTACTATCCAGGCTTTCATTTCGAAGTAACCCTACTATCCAGGTTCCTTCTCATAGCCCTACTATCCAGGATTTCATTTTGAAGTAACCCTACTATCCAGGTTCCTTCTCATAGACCTACTATCCAGGCTTTCATTTCGAGGTAACCCTACTATCCAGGTTCCTTCTCACAACCCTACTATCCAGGATTTCATTTCGAAGTAACCCTACTATCCTGGTTCCTTCTTACAACCCTACTATCTAGGCTTTCATTTCGAAGTAACCCTGCTATCAAGGTTCCTTCTCACAGCCCTACTATCCAGGATTTCATTTCGAAGTAACCCTACTATCCAGGTTCCTTCTCACAACCCTACTATCCAGGCTTTCCTTTAGAAGTAACTCTACTATCCAGGTTCCTTCTCTTTTTATCTCTGGATAATAGTTTACAACACTGTAACCCCTGGACCCGACCAGATATAGTCAATTTTACATTCCCCAGTAGATTAATGAAAAACCAAACCTCATAGACTCTATTTCCAAAGACATAAATCAACATTCCCTGGTGAAGTCCTCCTCGACGGGAGGTACATGAGTTCTCGCGAAGGAATCTCTTTTGCAACTGTCACATTCTCCGGATGGCATCTGTAAGCCCATTCCTGATATTATCGATCGACATTCACTTCATGCGGGTGCAAATTTCTGGGCACTCTAGTGTTCAATCATCTTCCACCTTCAGATCACGAAAGGCAGACCATCCAATCTACATCCTCAGGTTAAAGAAGATTGAACAGGGGAAGCTGTTGTACCCCAAAATTTTCCCTCCCATTTTCACACAAAACATACTCCTAGAGGTTCTCAATTGCTCAAGTTGACTAAGGATTGACCAAACAAATCCTCCTCCTAAAACAATGAGTCTCAGACTAGGGTTTCACTCCTCATCAAGATGTTTGAGTTACAAGGGTCATAAATGGTTTTCATTGCCATAATATATCCTCAAGATCATCCATGCCAAGTTTCATGCCTTGCACAAGAAGTTTGCTCAGTCAACTGCTCAAATGCCTGAAAATCAACTTTACTAGGTCAAAAGTCAACTGTGACCCACATACAGTCAAACTTCAATATTTTTGGTTAACATCAACATTTTGAAGTAACATCCATCATTTGATCAAGGTTTGATCATGATTCCTCAAGGAATGTTCCTAATTCATCAAAACTCAAAAGTTGCTAAATTAGGGTTTTTATAGGAAAAGTCAACCAAACTTTGACCAGACATAACTTCCTCATACTTTATCAGAAATTTCTCATCCAAAGTTCATTTTGAAGAGAATCCAATTCCCTACAACTCATCTTCATCCATCAAGTTCAAGAAATGCACTCATGAAAAGATATAAACTCAGACATTATAAGTCATTTAAAAAAGTCAACAAAAACACCTTTTGGTTCAAAGCTTCTTACATGAAAATGGAAGACCCAATGGAGATGAAACCAAAAGGGTTATTTAGAGGACATTCCAAGATTTATAAAAAGTCCAATAACACCATCTTAGGATCAAAATTGAAAGAGGCATGCATTGTCAAAGTTGGCCATTTTTGGAAATTTACACAGTCAACAAATGCCAAAATTGCATTTTTTCCGCATGGGCCCATCTTTTCAAGATTGAATCTCAGTCCTAGCATGGTCCACGGCCTATGGGACCCTCCATGCCTTATTCACTTATTTATTCAATTTATTTTGATTTTATTTATTTAAAATTCAAATAAAATCAAGTTAAATCAAATATAAATCAAATTTGTGGAATGAGATTTGTTTTGCATTGAATTATAGATCTCATATGCTGTCAATGGTCAAAACAAATCGTGCAAGCTCTAAAACAAGAGGAAATCTCCAATTTTGGAAAGATTTGAATCAAAATTCAAGACCATTACATCTTTGGATTTTTTCTAATTCTATTGACCTAATATGATTCACTACTTATAACAAGGCATTGCAACCCTAAAGGAAGAAGATTCGTGCGAAACCAGCCTCAAAAAGAGAAAGAAAAAGCTTCCAAAAATTCAAAGAAAAATTCAAATCGGATTCCACGTTGCAGCCCTCCTCAAGGGGATTTGAAGGTTGAAATACGTTCCTTGGTACTCCCAAAAGCTTTTCCAATCATTTCCCAGCATCAAGGCTTCCAGAATCAAATCATCCACACCCACGGTTTGCTCGCTTTTTCTCAAACTCGAATTCATTGATTCATGTACCATAAACTTGTTTTGATCACAAATAATTGTTCATATGAATGTGTGCAAGCTTTCTGTATGGCTGAATTCACGTTTAGATGCAGGATGCGTGATACACCATTGTTAGGGTTTTAAGGTCCCAAATTGGGAACTCTGTACACAGGCGAAATTGGGCCAAACTAAGGGTCCATTCATGCTCAGGGGGTTGTTTCCAAACGATTGATGCCCTTGGTTGGGATTTATTCTGCTTGAATTGCATTTTAGAGTTTTTCAGGTTTATAGCTACAATCAAGAACTGTCACTATAGCCTATAGTGACAAATTGGACTGTAGGTAAAAGCCCTTTCTAAAACAACAGTTCATGGGGAGGAAGATGAAGGTGTGTCAACTCCTGAGTGGTCAATTTAAATCTTGCGCGTTTTTCCTATAACACGGACCCATGTTTAATTATATTATTTGTTGTTTGTTTCTATTAACAAAAGGCCAATTGGCCCAGTGGCAAGCAGGAAAGGTTTCAGGGCACGCGCGTGTAGGAGGTCAGGGGTTCGATCCCTGTCTCCTACATAATATTTTTCCTAACATTTAACTGCAGATCTGGTAGTATCATTCCACACGCATCTACCATGCACCTCAACATCTTATCATTGGATCAATCTGTATCAAGATCTAACGCATCTCAAGCGCAGCACACAGTGGGTTTCCAAACGTGATCCCCACTAGATCAGGCGCAGCCATTGGGCCAGCTATTCTGGACCTAACAAGTTCAACTCTGCACCCCCAGATTTGATTCTAACATCAGGCCCATCCCAATTTTTTATTTTAAATTTCTTTAACTTTTTTGTTTTATTTATTTTTTAATTGCTTTAAAAATCTTTTTTAATTAAATCTCAAAATCATAAAAACAAAAAAAATAGAATTAGGTTTTTTTCATAAAATAGTTAATTTCATTAATTAATTAGGATAACTTAAAATTCCTTTTTTTCATAATTAAAATTAATTAAAAATTAGGTTAATTTGCAAAATTAATTAGTTTTTCTCAAAAAAATCCAAAAAAAATATTTTTCTTTATTTGTTAAATTAAATATTTTTGAATATTGTCAATTCCCCATATTTAATTTGGTCGCGCGCATTTATTTATTTCGTTATTTTTCCAATTAATGTAATTGCTCCGAGTTTGTAATAGTTAATTAGGTTTATTACTGCTTTTATTTACCATTTTCCCCAAAGTTTTGATTATGTAACCCCCTCCCCAAGGCCTTGTAATAGCTAGGTTTAAATTTCTCGCATTTTACTTTCCGTCATTGTAAACTGTTAGATGATTGACAATAGGATTGTATGCAAAAGATCATAATTTAAAACGGTAGAAAATCCTAAATGTGCAAAGATTAAATTAACTGAAAAAACAAACACTTGCACACGCTCACTCCTATGGTTTGCCCCACTTCGGTTGCCTTCGGTAAACGGTCATGAAGTATAGGGAGTTTTAGTGGTTGCCCTCTAGTCCCAAAAGATAAAAAATGACCCATTCGAATGTTGCCTCGGAAAGATCTTTAGGACTCTAGGGTAACTACTAAGGTTTCCTAATTATTGCTTTAGTGATCGTACTCGTTCCTTTCGATTGTCCCTCAAACTCCAACGATGGAGCTACCTACTCCTTAATAGTAGGGTAGCGCTGTCTAAAGGAAACAAGAAAACGAATGGCCTTTTTCGAGTAGGTAGAAACTGTTAAGTACTTGCTCAAAACAACAAATTTTTACACTTACACTTTCAAACAAATTTTTCAAACTAAAGCTTTCAAAAATACTTTTTCACACCCTTGAGGACTAATACATGGGTTACCATAAAGTGAAACGCCGCACTAAGGCAAATTTCAAAACTTTTTCAGACACACAAAAGCAATTTAAGAATGAGCAAGTACCTAGGAGTCCATGGAAAACCATGGATAGAAAGGGTGCTAATACCTTCCCTCTCTATCATCTATCCCTGTATTCAGAAACATCTCGAAAAAGGTTTTTTTTATTCTTTTTCCTTTTTCTTTGTTGGATGAAATAAAAGTCAGTGGCGACTCTTGCTTACCGCGACATTTACAAACACAAACGCAAAAACCAATAGTAACAAAAAACAGTCAGTTCTACCACCGTATCATACATAAAAACTTCATTTAGCCAGAATCCTTGATTACTTCTGGCTCGTAGAAGATGTCCTGAAAATCCAGGTTAGTTCGTAACCAACTAAGGCATGCAACATTTCATTTAATAGTATGTCGTTGAATCGACACTTCACTAAAAGTAACAATTGTTAAATAAATGTATAAATAATAATGGATGCAGAGTTTTGGATGTCAAATGTGGGATGCAACATTTGCTATACAACCAATACTTGTATGTAACATGAGTGAAGAGTATGGTCCTACACTTCGGAATGCACGTGACTTCCTGAAGGCCTCGCAGGTAGTTGAAAATCCATCCGGTGAGTTCAAAGCAATGTACAAACACATATGCAAAGGATCATGGACATTCTCAATGCATGACCAAGGCCGGCAGGTCTCAGATTGCACCGCTGAAGGACTCAAGGTTCTATTAATTATTTTATTGGTTTTTCAAAATATGCATGCATGCATAATGTGATATTCATGACAACATACACAAAACACATGCAGGCCACACTATTACTGTTAAAAATGTCGAGTGCTCTCGTTGGAGAAAAATTGGAAACAGAGCGATTCAATGATGATGTTAATGTCATCCTCTCTCTATAGAGAAGTAATGGCGGGTTCCCTGCTTGGGAGCCATAAAATACTTAGAGTTGGCTTGCTGTATGTTATAAAGTTACTCTTACTCATTAGGTTGCCATGATCCAATTCAAATATTAAAATTGTATCGGCATAACTTACGTTACAACATAAGGCGAGTACCTAATCACGTGTGTGTAGGAAAAACAATAAGTACCTATAAAATATATAAAATTTCATTCAATTTCTCAATGTTGACAGTGAAAAAACCGGTCACTATATCAAAAATTTATAAACAGTGGTACTTCTTCCATCTTGATCCACATATGCTGAACCAAACATAATTATTGCCAGATACTTTCCACTACTAAGATAATTCCACACGCTATACTTTTATGACTGATTTAGTGCAGAAAAAAATAATCACTAAAAGATGGAGATGCATTCAAAATCCAGAAGACACATAATGAGTTTTTGAGTTTATATTCCAACTTAGGAACTCTCTCTCCAGGTGCTTCTTTAATAAATTTTGGGACAACACGAAACTATCACCGAAACTATTTTATAGTGAAGAATATATGGAAAGCAGTGAAGAGTTGATTGTGCAAAACAAATAATATCTACAACATGGAACACCTGCACCATGGAATATTTCAGAGTATATCATTATAGGTTGTTACAAATATTAACAAAAGTAACCGGTGAAACATAAACAATACTCACATAAGTATCTCATATACACGTTACCATTTATGTATGTATCACTGGTGTGCCAAATAAGACTACAACATACCTTAAACTTCAAATTTGGTGATAAATCCTCCATGTATGAATCCGTCTTCTCTTTAGTGATTTATCTATCAAATTGAAACAATGCTCACCTGTAAGAAAATGAAATGACCAAATAATGTTGATCAAGATTTGAAAAAATTGTACACGCAGTTGGAGGCCTTTTAGGCTTGTCAGGATCCTTCACGGCTCTCTTCAAATGCTTAGTTCCAACACCAACGCCCTTGCGCTTCAACTTAACAAACAAAAACGAACACGAGATCGGAAACATTAGATCGGAAAAATGAAAAACGAATAGATTCAAATCACGAAACTGAATCGAACAATGTGAGTTTTCAATTGACCTGTTTTTATGTACTATGGTTGACTAGTAATTTTCAATTCTAATAAGTTAATAATATTATCGCATGTTGCACTCAACACAACTCATGTCTGAATGAACTACAAAGATCAACCATATTAGTTAATATATTATCTCTTAGCCTATTAACTAGTACATCAACATTAAATTTTCCACGATGAATGCAAATATTTGTGTCACATTTCACAAATATCATTATTCATGCCGATATCGAACCTAAATCTATGTACAGACTTTAACGTCTAATAAATTATAGACTTGAATCTATTAATGACTAGTACCTTTTGAATATCAAGACATCCCATGAAAATGTTTTTGGCAGCTAGTCCATAACAACCATTAAGAATGAAGAATCCATCAGTATTAAAACTAAGGAGAATCAAATCTAACACCATGGTCCGGATCAAAACAAAAGAAACACGACAACTACATTTGAGCCCAACAAAAATGAAATTTAGAGTTTTACAATCGAGTCTTGGAAAAGGGAAATTGAAAAGCATATATAAACTTTTTCTCAAATATCACTTTTGCCTTCAATCTTCCTCTCCTAATCTCGCCTATTGTGATTTGGGGGTGCGAACCTAGCTTTGCTAAGGAACCACCTTGAATCCTATCTAATGTGACCCAATACTTTTAGAATGAGCTTAGTTGACTTGATTGAATGAAATAAATGTAAGACCCCTATTTAGAGGCTTGGGAAAGTTAAGCTCGCTAAACGCACCAGAGTCTGGATTAGCGAATCTACTTTCTTTTAGGTTAAGAAATTCTAGCTCATCAACTATTTTCTTTTGTCGCCTTATCTAATTAAGCTAGGTTTAGATATTTCTTAGCATGCCTAGTTTTTTCACCACTAAGTAAGGTTCAGAGCTCGCTTAGTGCACCTAGGTGCATGCTTCGAGCTTAGCCAACTTTTGATGCCTATTTCTGGCTAAGTGAGCTATGGTGCCTGTTTAAAGCTTAGCAAACTTTTTTTGGCTTAGCCAACTCTGAGGCTTGAATGATGTATTTTATATATTTTTGGTGTTCTCTTGATTTTTTCTTATACTTAAAAAATACATATTTAAAAAGTTCAATAAGCGTTTTATCATATTTTCTTGATAAATTATGATTTTTTCATTGATTGCTTGTATATAAGTCTATAAGTACTTATGTATTTTGTGTAATTTTGGCACATACAAAATCCAAAAGAACTAGAACAATGAAAGCTTCAATAATATATTTCACTCTCAAGGCACTAAGGAAATTTCATGAGGAAAAAGAAAGAAATGACATGGTGAGAGTATTGAGAGTGAGAAAGGATTGTAGAAATATGATTTCTCGTGTATTTTGAAATGAGGAGAAACCCTCTATTTATAGGAGAATAGTTTAGCTAAAAAAGGAAAAGGACCCATTGGCCTTTAAATGATCTATTTATAAGGTTAAAAAATATGGCAACTATTATTCCAAAAAAGAAACCCTAAAATAACTATGTGTTTTAATCGATTAGCAGTATTTTTAATCGATTAAGAAACCTTTGCTCTTGTTCTAATCGATTGGATTAAGTAGTGAATTGATTAGGCAGTGTACAAACACTTCCTTAATGATTACGAATAATCTTGGTCCATCCCTCATGCATATTAATGGTTCTTTTATACTTAAATAAGTGATTTCCAGTGACTAAGAGCATAATAAAATTAAAGGATAAAATATAATTTTGGTCTCTATAAAAATATTCAATTTTATTTTTGGTAACTATAAATAAATTAAATCTTTTAGTCCCTAAAAAATTATTATGTACGTAATTTCATCTTTGTTGTAAAGTAATGTGTATTTTTTTTATAATTATTTCGTATACATGTTTAGAATATTATAAAAAGTTCCTAAAAAAAAAGAGCTCAAAATTTAATTTTGAAGTCAAAATTTTCATTACTTTTATCATTATCTTTAAAATTTTAAAAATTCATAATTAATTTTTCTCAGTTTAAAAAATTCTAAAATTTTATAAAAAAACTTAATATATTCAAAATTATATGGAAAAAAAATTCAAAATTTTTAAACTTTAAGGATAATTCAACAATTTTCAAAATTTTAAAAGATCATAGGGACTAAAGCTTTATGCATAAAAATTTTGTATGAACCAAAACATGTCATTTTTTTATAAGAAATAAAAATAAAATTTGAAAAATTTATAAGGATAAAAACATATTTAACTTCCAATTAAATGATTAAAGAATAATTTTTAAACTATTTAATATTTCAATATATTTTAGGGACATAATTAAATTGAAAGTTTATTAGATAGTTTAGAGAATATCTAAGTTAACGTAACATCTCAGTTCCGAGATCTAAAATATATAAAGACACACACTATTCATTCTCGTTATATCAAAATATGAAATGTTACCGAAAACTATTGAGATACTCGTGTGTTCGCATAGATACCGATATGGTACGCGCATATATTTATAAAATATAATAAAAATAAAATATTTTTTTTAAAAGAGATAATAAATTGATATCTATAATTTTTTTGATATCTAAAAAAATTGAATATATATATATATATATATATATATATATATATATATATATATATATATATATATATATATATATATATATATATATATATATATATATATATATATATATATATATATATATATATATATATATATATATATATATATATATATATATATATATATATATATATATATATATATATATGTTATTTTTGTTTTGGAATTATTGTCGAAAATATTTAAATCAATAGTAAAGTTGTTCTATTATTATTCAATATTTTGATCAGTAATTTTATGGTACCGTTAATATTCAATAGTTTGATCATATCTTCATGTTCTTGTTAATATTTAATATTTTAATTAGTAATTTTATGTTCTTGTTAATGTTCAATAGTTTTATCAATAACTTCATGTTCTCGTTATTATTCAATATTTTTATCAATAACTTTATGTTCTCGTTAATATTCAATATTTAATCAGTAACTTCACGTTCCTGTTAAAATTAATATTTTGATCAATAATTTAATATTTTCGTTAATATTAAATATTTTGATCAGTAATTTCATGTTCCCGTTAATATTAAATATTTTTATTAGTAACTTTATGTATAGCAATAAACTATCTTGTTCCCGTTTATAAATATATAATTATCTTTTTATGTGCGCGCAATTGTGATTAGTTATTTATTAATTAGAAATAAAAATGTTGATTAAATAAAAAGTATGTGAAAGTAGTATTAATAAAATAAATAGGATAATTAAATAAAAAATATGAAAAAGTAAATATGATAATAGGAATGAAGATTGATATAAAATCTCTATTGAATACGACACTGACCTATTACATGTATATGTTTATAAATTGTACAAAAATATAATAATCTGTGACCTAAGGAAGGGTATATAAAGGTTAATCTTAAAAAGTCAGAGATTTTAGGTTTTTTTGACTCGGTTTTAGACTAATGGAAGGTGTTAGGCACCTCTCATCTACCTTGTTCACAATTACTAGGTTTAGAATTAATCTTTAGGGAATAGGGTTTTTAGTATTTTATTAGGGGAACTCGCCATGATTTTAATCGTATTCCTACGTATCCTCTTATGAGGAATCAAAGTTCCAATTCGTAGTTCGCAGGGGTTTGTGTTTTTTATGAATTACGCGAATTTTTTAATTCCCCTCGTACTTAGTCTAAGTGTATGAATAGTAGAGATTTTGGACCCAGTGCGCAGTTAATACAAATTTGGTTTGTTATCCTTTTTGGAAAATTAATTAGTGAATTAATTTATTAATGAAAAATGATTTGGTGTTTGGTTGAATATTTTTTAAGTATTAATTGTGAAAAAATATCTTATTTAAAGTGCATGATTAAAAGATAATTTAATGCAAATAAAACAAATAATATTTTTTATGGGTTAGAAACTAATATGTTTGATTTATAATAATAAATACATTAAAATTATAAATATAAGAAAATACAAAAAAAATAGAATAAAATATTAAAGAAAATAAATAAATAAATAAAATGCAGGGGGTGTGAATTTGATTAAGGTGGTAAAAATGGATGGTCTTAACAACATGGGCCTAAATTCAAATATTGAATTCAGGCCCAGAAGACAGGGGGGTTTGGATTTGTACGTGTTTGCAAATATGGGTTGAAAGTAGGTGTGAACAATAGGACTGGGCCCACCAGGCTAAAGGGGTGTATTTTTGCATGTTCGTAGAAACAAAAAGAACAAGGGGCGCAAATAGCTATGGGTCTGGCCTAAAGGTTTGGGAGTCCGTTTGGACTCCGTGTGAGGTAACACATGATAATATCGTGGGCGTGCTGGTTTCTGAGCGTTTGATTGAAATCAGGTGGGTAAGGGTGAGGGTACGTGATAGCTATTATGGAGTGGCACGCATCAGATTAATATGCACATTATATTTTCTATTCACAAAATAATTTATTCATTTCGTTATTACCTCTTCTCTCTTGATTACCCTATTTCTCTTCTTCTTTCTCATAAACAAAAACTCTAACCCCTTTCTACCCCAAACCACGATGACGGCATCCCTCTCTCCCTCCGTCTCTCATCTCTCTTATTCTCTTAACACTACAACATAAACAACCTAGCCATAAACCCAATCCAGACGGCGCACCCTTTACTCCATTCTAAAACCACAACCTCAAATATATTAATCAGATCAGAAGAGAAGTCAAGCTAAGTGCTTACCTTCAGTGGCGATTTGCTTTTGTGCTTTCTCTATATGTCATTCTCCCTATGATTTCTTATTTTTGACTTTGACAAGTATTGCGGTAGTAGTAGTGGAGGCAACAAAGGACGATGATGGAGATGAAGGTATTGACGACTGTCAAAGCAATCTAGGGTTTCATATTTTGAAACCCTAGATCCAGGAAAGCGGCTCAGCGTCTAAAACAAATCCTCTTCTTTTCCTCTATAAAAAATTCCCTAGTGTAAATTTCCTCTGTTTTTTATTTATTTTCTTATAAAATTATCCTCCCCCTTCTTCTTTTTTATTTTCTCTTTTTATAGTGTTTTTGAGGATTTAGATTTAGGAAACAAATTAATGTGTCGGGGATGTTAGAACACTTTTAATTCGTTTATGTAATTAGTTGATCTAGTTTCTGTTTTAGGCTTGATTTTGTTCCCGGATTATGAACTTAATGCAAAGAGATTTTGATTTGATATTGATTAGTTTCTATATTAGTATTGACAAATTTCTGTATTTGGTTTTGATTTTGTTGTGGAAAGACTTTTGAATAAGGAAAAAGAATGATTTGATTATGTTCATGATTTTAACAATATCTGTTTGTAAAATCTGCGTTACTTTTTGTTTAATTCATACAGTACTCGTTTCTTTTTGGAAACAAGCTTTTTTGTCTATTGAACTGGGCCTATTAGTTTCGAGCTTTGGAAATGGACCGTGAAAAATGGATCGGCCTTTCACGTTTTTTCTTTTAACAAAAGAAAAACCATTTTTTAACTAAGTTTAAAGTGTAATAATTAATTATAATAATAATAAGTATTAACATAATTAATTAAAATAAAATAATGGTAATGTTGATAATAATAATAATGTTATAGTTAAAACAAACCATTTTTTTCTTCAAAATAAAACCAAAACTAAAATGGGCCATGATGTTTTTTTTATATATATTGGGCTTTAACAAAAAAACAATTTGTTTTATACGCCCTTCAAAACAAAAATGGGCCATTCTTGATTTAGAAATAACCCAATATTTTCTCAATAGCACGAACCCCCTCCTTCAGCATTTGAAATGGGCTTATGCACTTTAACAAATACACACACCCCCTTACGAAACAAATGAATTTCAACAATTTACATGGGCCTTCTCTGATTTGGGAAGGGCCCATGACTTCTTAATAATAATTCTGAAAAATAAGAGATAGAAACTGGTAGGGCAAATTTGTGGTATGACAGCTGCCCCTATTTAATTGCTTTCAATTGAATAGTGCGAGAGTACGAAGGTCTCGTGCATTCTGATCTGATGTTTATTAAATATTGGATGGCCCTAAAATTTTCCCGAAAGGTTATAAGGATACACTGTACAACGTTCCCCTTAGTGCAAAGAGTAGGCGTAGATGATGATGTATCATCTTAGTAGCGTTTGAACCACATTTAATTTGACTTAGATATGACGACGCAGATAACCTGTCAGTATCTAACAAGAGATCGTTTGCATATTTACCATAACGTAGGAGGTAACATAATACAAGTTTTTGTAAAGCTGACTTACTAATGCTTGGAGACTAATATAGCAAGTTTTTGATTTGATTTTGTCTATTCGCCATAACCTACGGGATGAATAAAACAAAATCTAATAGCACATTACGGCATGGAGACTGGCGCAATGATATATGTCATAGAAGAGGGAACACATTGATGCATGGAGACTGACGCAATGGGTTAGATTGCATATTTCACACATTGCCGCATGGAGCGTGATGCAATGAGCTATATCATAGAGGAGGAAACACATTGCTGCATGGAGATTGATGCAATGAGTTAAATTACAGATTTCACACATTTCTACATGGAGACTTGTGCAATGGAAAATGTTTGATAATAACATTGTTGTATAGAGACTGATGCAATGAATTATATTGCAGATAAGGAAACACATCACTGCGTGGAGACTGATGCAATGGGTTATATTACAGAGGCAGAAATACATTGCTGCATTGAGACTGACGCAATGAGTTGTGTCGTAGAAAAAACTATTTTTGATGATCAAGTCTTAGATAACTAAATTAGAGACGAGATTGAGTTTTTGCCGGTTGTGTCTGTTTTTAACCAAGGTAATAATATGATGGAGGGTCCAAAGACATTGGTTCCTCCCAAAGTATGCCTGGAAAAATGTTATGCATGACATGTATACATGATGTCTTAGATTAATATGAACCTAGAGTGATATGCATTGAGTGTCTATATATGCCCCTGTTTTTTATATATGTACTGAATGTGCGTGTGTGCCCTGGAAAATGCTATGAACAAATATTTTTGATATTCTCCTTTCAAACCATTGGTTTTGTATTATCAATTTTCTGACGTTTGTATGTTGCATCATTGTGGTACTTTGAATTGATTTGAACATGATAAAAAGTATCACCAAGATCTTGATGTTCGTATCGTAGGCGTAGGTGTAAACATAGGTGTGGACATAGACATAGGCTTGGACGTGGATGCAGGTATGGATTTTGCTTTGATGTTTTTCTAACCAAAATACTTTTTGATATTTAATCTAGTACTTTTATTTATCAAATCCCCGAAACTTTTTCAACACAGTATTCACAAGAAATAATCGTAGTATTTTGCAAACAAGTCTGAAAAGGAAAAAACACAATTTGCAAGATGGAAAAAGTAAGTGTTTTATTGATATGCCTCTGAATAGGCGAGAATACAAGATGTAATTCCTTAAAATAGGTAACTACAGAAAGTTTTAAGACTAAATGGAAATGAAAATTATAATTGCTACTGTTGTTCCCTAATGCTCTTTGGATAGCTCCAATCTTCTTTCCTTATGAGTTAAAAGATTTGGATCCAACTCTTTCTTCGTGGTTTGTGTTCGTAGTTCTTAGATCGCAATATCTTTGTTATTTTTTTATTTTAGAATAAGATCCCTAATTTTTTCCTGGATCTCCCTTTTGGGTTTTTAATCAGTCGTGAACGCTCCTTTTTGCCTAAGTCTACATAGTATTTTTTGACTGCGTCTGAATTTACCGGATGCGATAGTTCTTCCTCATCCATTGTTGTGAGGATGAGACCACCACCAGAGAATGTTTTTTACCACATATGGACCTTCATAGTTGGGTGTCAATTTACCACGTGAAATGAGACGAGGTAGCAGAATCTTCTTGAGAACTAAATCCCCTTCTTGGAATACTCGAGGATGAACTTTCTTATCAAAGGCTTTCTTAATCCGCTTTTGATATAATTGGCAGTGGCACAAAGATGTCAGGCGTTTCTCTTCAATGAAGTTGAGTTGATCAAGTCGCGTCTGAATCCACTCGGCTTCTTCAAGCTTTGTTTTCATTAGAACTCGAAGTGATGGAATCTCTATTTCAACTGGGAGTACTTCCTCCATGCTATATACTAGAAAGAAAGGAGTTACACATGTTGATGTGCGTATGGAGGTATGATAGCCATATAAGGAAAAATGAAGCTTTTCGTGCCAATCTTTGTATGTCTTCACCATTTTGTGAATGATTTTCTTGATATTTTTATTGGCAGCTTCAACGACCCCGTTCATCTTGGGTCGATATGGTGAGGAGTTATTATGCTCGATCTTGAAATCATCGCATAATTCCTTCATCATTTTGTTGTTTAAATTAGACTTGTTGTCCATTATGATTCTGTTTAGAACCCCATATCTGTGTATGATGTGTTTCTTGATGAATCGAGTAACCATTTGGCTTGTGACATTTGCACAGGATGCCGCTTTTACCCATTTGGTGAAATAATCAATAGCGACTAGCATAAATTAGTGTCCGTTAAATGATTTTGGTTCGATCATGCCTACCATATCAATTCCCCACATCAAGAACGAATAAGGAAAGCTCATGACATTCAGAGGAGTATGTGGTACAGTCGTTTTGTCGGCGTAGATTTGTCACTTTCGACATGTTTTTGTATACTGATAGCAATCGGCTTCCATCGTTAACCAATAATAACTTGGTCGTATGATTTTTATTTCCATATCATGCCCATTTGTATTGGTTCCAAAAGTACCTTCATGGATTTCTCTCATAAGCGTATCTGCTTCTTATTTTTCCACACACCCGAGTAGCACCATATCATAGTTTGTCTTGTATAAGACATCACAACTGAGGAAGAATTTTGAGGCTAGCCTTCACAAAACTAGTTTATCAATGATAGAGGCATTTTCTAGATATTCTTGTTTTTCAAGGTACCTCTTGATGTCTATTGTACCCCAATTTTTTCCCCTAAGATTCCTCTATCATCTCATACCATCATAATGCAACAAGATCAAATATTAGGGTTTTGGGTAATTCTCCTACTTCATCATATCTTTAGTTTGTCAATGAGGGATCATCAAGCACCTTGAATTGTGTATCTTGTACATGTATCCTTTTTACTAACATCAAAATATGTGTATATGCCTCTTTTAATGTCATCTTGTAGGTAATGGCACAATCGCATGTACCTTACCATCTCATAGCATAAAGGATCAAAACTAGGGTTTGGAATTTAATCAAGAAACCTCTGACTTTTTGGGAAATACTTGATTACATGTTTCTCTACATTTTCGTGAGCACCTATGATTGGAAATTTGATCATCAATGTGGGTTTGGAAAGGCTCAACTATCAAAAGGGGGGGTAAATTGGTCATTTTGTTAGAAAGTCAACCAAAGTCAACTGTTGACCAAGGGGACTTTTGGTCAACTATAAATTCAATGTCCTTATTTTAATATTTCATGGCCAATGGTGGCATAAAATCAAGAGGAAATGTGAATTGAAGATAACTTGTCAAGGAAGTTATTTGAAATTTTGAACTTTTTCTAAGTGTTCATAGTGCTGAGTTTTGATTGGTCATAACTTTCTCAATTTTTATTGAAAATGTACAAACTTTACATGCCTAGAAAGAGGATAAAAAATTCTTCAAATTTGTAATATAGTCTTCAAGTCCAAAAAATGAAAGGAGAAAAAGTTATGGAGCTAGGAAGTTTTTGGACACTTAGTATAATTTCCCAAATATGCACAAAAATTTGATTCCTTCATGATTAATTTTGAATGTTCATTTGGGCTCAAATAAAAAAGTTGGCAACATCAAAGTTGAAGCTTGAAGTGTGATATTCATTTTTGGTTCAAGAATCATCTCAAATGGTCAAGTGGTTAAAGAGATGTAATTCTTAGGATTTGGAGCTTCAAGTTGTCATTTTCCCAGCCATACGCGCGTCAAGCCAAGCATTTTATTAAAAAGTTCATGGGCACACATTCATCATCACTTTTATTTTTGAAATTTTCATTATTTGGAAAAATGTCTAACTTCAAAGATCAAGCCCTAAATGTGAGGAACAACTTTGCTGCACGAAGTTTCTCAATATAACTCCTACATTTTGAGATATAATCAAGGGAAGAAGGTATCGTGCAAACTAAATTATTTCCCAGCACAAGGCATGTCGCATGCATGGAATGCCCAATCAGATTTGACATTTCATCAAACGGTTCACGAGCATGCATTCATAGCCAATAATCTCATTGATTCAAGTTTCATTTTAAAAAAAATTGAACATGAAAGTTGGAGTGTGTAATGCCCTATCCATCTTTTATTCAAACTTTGTGATGTTTCATGCACTATAGAGAGAGATATAAGGAGATAAAGACATGATCATGGTTTTTGTAAAATCATAATGGAAATGCATGTGTTTTACATCAGCCAAACACCAACTTGCCAGCTGACATGCACATGCTTTATTCATTTACCCCAAAACACATACCTTGTATCCTCATTTGTACATAAAATGCGCAACACACCTAACCACCTAACTCTCACTTTTCATTTTCTCATTTCTACCCTCTTATTAATTTCTCACTCTATAAAAGCAAGGCTTTATTCAATGGAAAGGGGTTCGATAGAAAAAATTAGAAGCAAGTTATCTCTCTCTTCCTCAAGAAGCTCCTCTATCTTTAAAAGTTTAGAATTATTCTTATCTATTTGAATCTCAAGCAAGCTTCCTCCATTTTTGTCAAAGCTTCCTTCGCATTTATCTCCATTCATTACCTCTGAATCTTCAAGTCAAGCATCTCTGAATTATATTCTCTTTATTTGAGCTCAAGCATCAACAAATTAGTTTCACAAGGTAGGCTCCATAATTTCCATCTCATAAATGAAGCTTGCGTTTCTTCTTAATCCATAAGCCTTTTGAAAAATCCAGTAGCATATTCATGTTCCTTGCATTTTTGTGATGAATATTGGTTTTTGGATCGTGTGATTTGTTGGAGAATTGAAGGAGAAATTTGAAGTTGAAATTTTTTTGATGAATTGTCCAACTCAAAACCGTGCTCATGTAGAAATTTTCGCGCACGGTTTTCTCTATCATCCATGCATCATTTCATGAAATTTTTGATACTATCGTCTTCAACACATTTTGATCTTGAACTTTGATGTTTCCATTTTTTATTTTCATCAAGAAACGCGTGAGATATTTGGATCTAAAAGTCATGTTTCAAAACTGGAAAAAAAAATAGAAAGAGTTACTGTTTGGTAGGGATGATAATGTGGCTTGTTTTGATTGAACATGTTCTTTCCTTATTTTACAGCGCATTTTGAGAAAAGCAGGTGTAATAAGCCTTTGTATTTTTTAAATTTTCTTTGTTTTCTCAAATTTTGTTTTAATATTTTATTCACTTCAAAAATTATCACAAAAATATTTTAAACTCCTTTTTCAATATATTTTCATAGTTTGATTTTTATTTCATTTTTTTATCATTTTTATTATTAAACAAATTTGTGTAGTTAATTAGGGTTTTAATAATCTTTTAAGTTTTGAAATTTTATTTTCCTATTTCTGTTAAATCAAAATTTTATAAAAAAATATTTTCTAGCTTCTCTATGAGTCTACTTCTTAAAAATAAATTTTATCCAATTTTTGTAAAATTCTTGGGTTACAAAATAAATCATTTGTTTGGATATATCACTTTTTCTTTGTCTTTTTTGATGAATTGTGTAAATAATTTTTATTTAATTCTTCCATTTGGTTTAAAATTCAAGAAAAATATTATCTCTGACTCTTAGGGTTTAAACTAATTCTTTATAATTAGTAATTGAGTTTACATGTCAGTTAGCTTTTTTTTTTTCAAAATTTTTAAGTTAATTGATATTTGTGAAGCCTTTTCTCGCTTAGGCATAAGGAAATAATTAATTCTCCAATTTCCCTCATTTCTAAAAATAAAAGGAAATACATTCAAAGTTCCTGGATGAGTCAAGATCATTAAAACTTTTCTTATTGATTTTTTAAGTATGATGTTCCACTTTATTCAAAATATTTTATAAAGCATGCCTAGTTTTGGTCTTTGACTAACTAGTTTTGGTTTTTAAATCTCAAAAATATATTTCCTTTTCTTTTTAGGAACTTTGAGTTATGCCTCTGACTTTTAGAAGTCTTTAAGAGATTAGAATTAAATGGACATATTTTTTCAAATTACTTTCCTTTTTCTTAATCTAATTTTGACTTAGGATTGTATTTAGGGTTTTACTTGTGATCAAGGTTTGTAATTAAGAACTTTTGTACATTATTATTGTTTAACTTTTGATTTGGAATTTGACATTGACTTGGAAGTAATTTTGGGACAAAGTCTTCAACTTCCTTTGATCTTGGGTGTTGATAGGTTGAAAAACCAAATCCATCAAGATGGATGAATGATGTTGATGATATTTGAAACCATTTTCATCTAATACATCCCCTCCTTCTCCATCTTATCCCATTCCCACTTGTGCTAAATGTTATTGGAGAATGATTTACATATCATTTCTGAAAACATATGGTACATATATTGCTATTGACCGACCTCAAAATAGGCATCACTTCTACATAAATCCACTTACGATTGCTTAACATAGTGCTAAAATTTGTCCCGATTCGAGGAATGATCATTTGTGGCCCAAACCCATATTTGTAAGCCCAAGTATGTTAATTTGAATCCTTTTATACAATAACCTTGATATTCATTGTTAGAAGGCTTTGGTCTTATCAATCCTGTAATGAATCTTCATAAACTTTGGTCAAAGTGAATCACTTAAACATCATTGATCATTTATTGTTGCCATGAGATTTTTAAATGAATGATATACTTGACAAAAAGCAAATGAAACTTGTTGTTGAGAGGCTTTGGTTTTATCAATCCTCTAATGAGTTTTAAATGCAAGTTTCAAGATGGTCATTCAGCTAACCTATAACTTCTAACAATTGACTTTATTTTATGCCTTTACATTATACTCTTTACTTTAAGCACATTAATTTTAGCATTTACATTTCATGTTATTTTCATATTTGATCACTTGAGCATTTACTTTTATGTCATTTTTATTTTGCTCACTTGAGCTTTTCATTTCTTTTTGAAAATACTTAATAACCAACTTGAACAATGAAAAGCATTAATGTTACTTGGACTATTTGGTTAATATCCTTGGCATTATGGAGTGATGGAATTCTTGGACTTTGACTGGAGACCTTGACTTACCATGGGACCTTGTGACCTCAACTGTTATTTTGTCTGGAATTCTTGGGTGTGATACGGTGGCAGAACCAGACTGTTTTAGGAAAATGTTGGTTTGCGTTTTGCGTTTGTGTTTGCAAAATGTCGCGGTAAGCAAGAGTCATCACCAACTTTTATTTTATCCAACTAGAAAGGAAAAAAGCACAGA
Source organism: Vicia faba (assembly GCA_948472305.1). Lineage (NCBI taxonomy): Eukaryota > Viridiplantae > Streptophyta > Magnoliopsida > Fabales > Fabaceae > Vicia > Vicia faba. The sequence continues at coordinate 1,411,580,787 of OX451736.1, forward strand.
AAAATTCCTTTTTCGAGATATTCTGAGTACGGAGGGTAGATTATAGAAAGGGAAGGTATTATTACCCTTTCTATCCGTAGTTTTCTACGGACTCTTAGGTACTTGCTCATCATTTTAAAAATTGCTTCTGTGTTTGTGTGTTTTGAAAACTTTTGTTTGACTTTGTTTTAACTTATGCTTCTATCTTCAAGAGTATTCCAAAGTGTTTTTGAAATCTTTGTTTGAAAGGAGTGTAAGTGTGGAAAAGTTGGATTTGAGCAAGTACCTACTAGCATCTACCTACTCGAAAAAAGAATGTTTTTGTTCTTGTTTCCTTTAGACAGTGTTATCCCACTATTAAATAGTAGGTAGCACCGTCGTTGGAGTTTGTAAGGGTCAATTTGAAAGGGACGTACGATCACTAAAACAATGTAAGGACGTCTTAGTAATAACCCTAGTGTCTTAAGATCATATTCGAGGCAACATTTCTGAGGCAACCTTTCCGAGGCAACCTTTCCGAGGCAACATTTCCGAATGGGACTTTTGATCTTTGTTTAGACAAGAGGGCGACCACTAAAACACTCTATACTTAATGATCGTTTACCGAAGGCAACCGAAGTGAGGGTATACCATAGGAGTGCGCATGTGCGAGTGATTTGATTTCAAGTTATTATCTTTGCACATTTAGGGTTTGCTAACCATTTTAAAATTAACATACATTCTTGTCATGCAACCCTATTACCATACATCTAACAGTTAATATTTGCGGAAATTAAAACGCGAGAAATAAAGATACGCTTTTACAAGGCTTCGGGGAGGGGGATTAATTACATAGCCAAAAAACCCGTAAAACGATAAATGAAAGAAAAAAAAGCCTAATTAAACTATTACATCTCATGAGCAATTACATCAATATTGTAAAAATAAATGAGAACGCGTGAATCGAGAACGAAAGAAAACTAGGGTTTTGACCCCGTCTAACCTAATTAAAATAAAAAATTATTTTTTGTTGTTTTGATTATTTTAAGAAAATAATAAGGTTTTAAATTAAATATGTACAAACCTAATTTCTAATTAAATTATATTTAAGAAAAATAATCATTTTTGACCTATTTTTATATTTTGTGATTTTTAAGAAAAGAAAATAGAAATTAAATCAATTAAAACCTAACTTTCTAATTTGTTTTAATTTATTTACAAAAAGAATTAAAGTTACCTAAAAAATTAAATTAACTAATTAAATTAATTTTTGATAAGATAAAAAAAACCTAAATTCTAATTTGGTGAAAATTGATTTTATGGATTCTTGATAAAAAAGAATTAATTTTGTGTGTTAGTAAATAAATTAAATAAAAGAAAATATAAAAGAATAAAGAAAAAGAGTAATGGGCCTGGTATCCAAAGCAAAAAAAGGGGTGCCATTAGCAGCTTTTGGGCCCAAAAACCCTGATCCACGTTTGACTTCCATGATCCAATGTTGCGCTTTGACTAGGCATATGGTAGGCCTTCATGTGATGGCCTTTGGATCTGATCTGCTTTAGATCTAATGGTTGCAAGCTGAAGGTCCATGATGGTCTTTATGCCTGTGCACACGCCTGATCATGCAAGTAAAAATAATGTGAAATAACATGGGGGACCTGGGATTCGAACCCAGGTCTTATGGCCTTCTCATTCGCCTCAACACCAATTGAGCCAACACGCTTCTTTGTACAAAGAGAAACAAACAAATATTATATTTAAAAAACACAACTTGTTAATTTTCTGCGCGCGAACATTTGAATGGGCGAACCAGGGCATGCCACACCATCATCTCTAACCTCTCTCCGTTGCTAAAATTCTGATGACTTTTACCTACGAACAAGAAGCGTAGGTACAAACCCTACAATTTTCCAAAATCACCTACAAGCATGATAAATGAAATCTAATGCCACAGACCAATTCGTCTTGGCCTTGTGAACATCATGGTGCCTTTCTTTTGGGCCAATTTTGCCTGTACAAGAAGATCCCAAAACGCAACAAGAAACCCTAACAATGGCATATCTCTATAGGGTTAGCAAAAACGCAATTAACTGTTACCAATAGCTTGCAAATGCTTCCAGGGTTCAGAATATACACATGATTCATTCTAAAAATGCCTAAATAATGATATTCGATTTCAAGAATATGTCAAGGTCGTGAATCACTTACAGCGAGTTTTAGTGCACGAAAAAGCTTGCTTTTGATTACTATGGACTCCCTGAATGCCCAGGAAACGGAAGGAATGCCTTGCAAGGCTTGAAAGTGCCTGGAACTGTGAAAACAGATTTCACTTTTTCTTGATTTTTTTGCAAGTTGTTCTTCCTCTTACACGCCTCAAAACCTTGTTCTTTTGGTCTACATTTGTTCAATATATATCAATGATAGAATTAGGTTTACAAATGTGCATCCAATATTTTTCAATTATGGTCTTTGATCATGATTTGATTCCCATGAAGATCTTTCCAAAATAAGCCAAAAACCAATCTTTTTATGCACCAACATGCCTTGCACTATTTGATTTTATTGCTAGCTGTATAAGGGACCTGAAATATGCACAAAATCTCAAGGTTTAAATGGATTTGATATTTTCATGATTTTATTTTGATTTAATTTGATTTAATTGAAATAAAAATCAAAATAAATGGTAAAAACAAAATAAAGGCAAGTGGGAAGGATCATGGGTCTTGGACCATGTTACAAACTCAAGGCAAACAAAAAAAGTTGGGCCCATTTGACAAAAATTGCAATTTGAGGCACTTTTGACTTTTGACAATTTTGCAAAGAAGGTCAACTTCACCAATGCATAACTTCCTCCATTTTGACTCTATGAGGGTGTTCTTGGAATTTTTAGAAAGCTTGAGATGTCCTATAAGAAAAAATTTTGGTCTCATCTCAATTGAGTCTTCCATGTTCATGTATGAAGCTTTGACAAAAAAGGTGTTTTTGTTGACTTTTCAAAATGACCTATAATGTCCAAATTCATAACTTCTTGTGAGTGCATATTTTGAACTTGGGAGATGAATATGAATTGTAGGGAATTGCATCCTATTAAAAATGAGCTATGTATGGGTCATTTCTAATAAAGTATGAGAAAGTTATGCTTGGTAAAAGTTGAGTTGACTTTTCCTGCAAAACCCTAATTTAGCAACTTTTGGGTTTTGATGAATTGTGAGCAATCCTTGAAGAATCATGATCAAACATTGATAAAATGATGAATAATACTTCAAAATGAGGATGTTGACCAAAAATCTTGAAGTTTGACTGTATGTGCGCCACAGTTGACTTTTGCCCTAGCACAGTCGATTTTCAGGCCTTTTGAGCAATTGACTGAGCAAACTTTCTCTACAAGGCTTGAAACTTGATATGAATGATCTTGAAAACATATTAGTACAATATTGAGCATTTGGGATCCCTTGGACCCAAGTATCTTGATGCAACATGAAACCCTAATTTGAGGTAGACTGCCTTAGGAGAGAGTTTGTCTAGTCAACCCTTGGACTTCCTGGAGAAATTTGAGGACCTCACTTGAAATATATTGAGAAATATGGGAAGGAAAATTTTGGGGTACAACTGCTGCTAAAAAATTCTAGTGTTATGCGCTCAAAAGTTGGCATTTCATGCTGCATAAATTCCAGTATTCCCAAAACATGCAACATTCTATTTATTTCATCAGATAAACCCAGTTGAGACAAAGTTTGGGAACACATGTACCTTATGGGCATCAACTTACGCCGAATATGATATGAGTAACGCACCTCATGAGCAGGATTATCAAAGAAGATGTCGTTAGCATTAGGTTCCGCCATTTGATCACGGCTGCTTCTTGGTCTCGACCTTGATGGTTCACCTGCTGGCTACTTACCTCTTGCATTACGCTTTGGGGGAATATTTGGTAAACCTGAAAAATCACACCAAAATGAAACAGAGAGTTAGAGGAAAAAGCTATCGTAGAAAGGTAAAGGGAGGAATTTGGAACAATTTTTGTGAGGGTGACAAGGTGGGAGCACGAGATTTATGGAGAAAGAAAGGAGCTTTATAGAGAGAGTGGCTATGGAGTTTTAGAGAGAGAGAGAGATAGAAGAAGAGAAAATAAAAGGTCTAATGAATGACTAGGTTTTTGATGAATAGTGACTAATGTGAGTGGGGGAGAGGTTATAAGATGGTGGGCCCTAGAAAAAAATAAAACTCCCAAAATTAGATAACAAACTGAAATGCTTGACACAACCGTGTCACATGACACGGGAAACCGTGTCAGGGCCTGCCTAAGGTCCGGCCTTCATGTTCTAGGTTTTCTAACACGGGCGTGTCACATGACACGGACACCCGTGTCAGAGGCTGATAAAAAAAACTATTACGTTCCTTTGGATGACACGGCCGTGTCACTTGACATGGGCGATCGTGTCATCCCCTGTATTTGCCAATTTCATCTTTCATATTTTCTCAAGTCATCTTTTGTCTCCCTGATCAAAATGCCATTCCTCAATCTCCTCCGCATAAGAGACCATGTAAGAAAACATTTCAACAAAACAAAAGAAATCATAAGAAATAAAACACGTGTGTTGCCTCCCACGTAGAGCTTCATTTTACGTTGCATGGCTCGACGGTTATTCATCTCTCCCTGTAAGACAAACAACATGAATCTGACCACCTTCTAGCCCTGCATAATAGGGTTTTAACCTTTACCCATTCACTTTAAAAATGTCACCATTAGCTTGATTTTCCACTTCAATCGCCCCATGAGAAAACACTTTGTGCACTACGAAAGGTCCTGACCATTTGAATCTCAGTTTTCCAGGAAATAACTTCAGCTTGGAATTGTACAAGAGGACCAGTTGTCATTCATGAAACTCTTTCCTCACAATCATTTTATCATGCCACTTCTTAGTTTGGTCTTTGTAAACCTTTGCATTTTCATAGGCGCGGTTCTGGAATTCCTCGAACTCATGAAGTTGAAGGATCCGTGAACTACCTGACTTAGACAGATCCATATTTAAAAGTTTTGATGCCCAGAATGCCTTGTGCTCCAACTCCAAAGGCAAATGGAATGATTTTCCATAAACTAGTTGGTATGGCAACATACCAATTGGCGTTTTGAAAGCCGTTCGGTAAGCCCATAAAGCATCATCCAACTTAGCCTCCCAATCTTTCCGAGAAGAACTTACTATTTTCACAAGAATTTGTTTGAGTTGCCTGTTTGAAACTTCTACTTGGCCACTAGTTTGAGGGTGATACGGAGTGGCAACCTTATGCTTAACATTGTACTTCTGGAGTAACCTTTCCATGAGGTGATTCAGAAAATATGTTCCTTCATCACTTATGAGTGCTCTCGGTACTCCAAATCTGGCAAAAATGTTTTCTCTCAAGAATTTCGCCACCACTTTCGCATCATTAGTTGGTAAAGCCACAACTTTAACCCATTTCGACACATAATCAACCCCCACTAGGATGTAGTTCTTCCCGAAAGATGGTGGAAAAGGTCCCATGAAATCTATTCCCCAAACATCAAATAACTCGACCTCCAACATAGAATTCTGAGGAATCTAGTTTCTCTTGGAGATATTCCTAGTTCTTTGACATTTGTCACACTCTTTTACCATCTCTTGGGCATCCTTAAATAACGATGGCCAATACAAACCTGATTGGAGGACCTTAGCTGCAGTTCTATCACCACTAAAATGTCCTCCATATTTTGAGGCATGGCATGCTTTCGATATGTCTTCCTGCTCTTTCTTAGGCACACATCTTCTTATAAGTCCATCCACTCCTATTTTGTATAAAAAGGGATCATCCCACAAGTAAAACCTGCAATCATGAACAAACTTTTTTTCTGTTAGAATCAAAGTCATCAGGGATGATACCTCCTACTATATAGTTTGCATAATCTGTGAACCATGGTACACCAATAACAACAAGGATGTGTTCATCGGAAAACTCGTCCTTTATTGGTCGCTTAACCTATATTTCTTCAATAGGTGACATACGAGAGAGGTGATCAGCAATAGTGTTTTCACAACCTCTCTTATCACGAATCTCCACATCAAACTCCTGAAGGAGTAAAATCCATCTCAGAAGTCTTGGCTTAGAATCCTGTTTAGCGAATAAATACTTTAAAGCAGCATGGTCAGTATAAACAATGACTTTAGAACCCAACAGATATTGCCTAAATTTATCAAAGGCGTAAACCACAACTAACAACTCCTTTTTGGTAGTTTCATAGTTCATCTATGCAGGGTTCAACACATGACTGGCATAGTAAATGACATGTAGTAGTTTTTCTCTACGTTGTCCCAGAACTACCCTTACTGCAATATCACTAGCATCACACATGATCTCGAAAGGGAGAGACCAATCAGGGGCTACTAATATTAGTGCCGACACCAATTTACTCTTTATGGTTTCAAAAGCCACGACACACTCTTTATCAAACACAAAAGCACTATCCTTAACCAAAACGGTCGTTAAGGGTTTTGCTATTTTAGAAAAATATCTTATGAATCTACGGTAAAAACCCGCATGCCCTAAGAAACTTCTACTACCTTTTTCATTCGGTGATGGGTGAAGCTTTGATATTACTTCAATCTTTGCTTGGTCCACTTCTATTCTGTTGTAGGAAATTTTGTGATCCAAGACTATGCCTTCGTGCACCATGAAGTGACATTTCTCCCAGTTAAGGATTACATTGGTCTGCTAGTATCTTTCTAAGACAAGAGCAAGGTTATTTAAACAATCATCAAAAGACTTACCAAAAACTGAGAAGTCATCCATGAAGACTTCCATATATTTTTCAAGCATATCCGTAAAAATCGATTGCATGCATCTTTGAAAGGTAGAAGGTGTATTGTATAACCCTAATGGCATCCTTCTGTAGGCAAATATACCAAAAGGGAATGTAAATGTTGTCTTCTCTTGATCTTCTGGTACAACAGCTATCTGATTATACCTTGAGTTACCATCGAGGAAACAATAGTACTCATGACCGACCAACCTCTCCAATATTTGGTCAATGAATGGTAACAGAAAGTGATCCTTTCTCGTAACGAGGTTCAATCTTCTATAATCGATACAGACTCGTCATCTGGTAGCTGTCCTTGTAGGGATCAAATCATTCTTCTCATTCTTGATCACAGTCGTTCCTCCTTTCTTTGGCATGACATGTATAGGACTTACCCAAGAACTGTCAGATATAGGATAAATCATCCCAACATCTAACAGTTTCACCACTTCTCTTCTGACTACCTCTTTCATTATGGGATTTAGTTTTCTTTGGGGTTAGACAACCGGTTTATGATCATCTTCCATAAGAATTTTGTGCATGCAAGCCGTAGGACTAATCCCCTTCAAATCATCAACCGACCATCCAATAGCACTTTTGTGTTTTTTTAGAACTTTGACGAGCTTATCCTCTTGGAGATCTTCAAGATTGGAACTTATTATTGTCGGGCATCTATTGTCGGTGTCGAGGAAAACATACTTGAGGTTCTCGTGTAATTGTTTCAATTCCTCCCCTTTCTTAGAATCATCTTTCCTCTCCTCCATTGAAGGCTTCCTTAAATCCTCCCACTGGTTTGGTCGAGTCCCCTTGAAAGATGTAATTGCATCTATCATAGCTAACACTTCCATCTCTTTTTCATCCACCTCTTCAGATTCTTCAAAAATTGATAAGCTTAGCACTTTTTCCAAAGGTAGTTGTTGTGTCTTCAAAGAATTCTCATTAGCAACCACTTGATCAATTACCTCAATATGTTGACTTGTGGCAATATCATCCTTATACTTCATAGTGTTCCAAACATTAATTTTCAACTCTTCCTCATAGACTTTCAGAGTCATGGTACCCTCTTCTATGTCTATCAAACATCTCTCGGTCTCTAAAAATGGTCTACCAAGAATAAGAGGAATCTCATCATCTTCCGGCATCTCAAGAACAACAAAATCAACCGGGAATACAAACTTGTCAATTTTCACCAGGACATCTTCCACTATTCCATAAGGTCTTTTCACCAAATGATCGGCAAACTGAAGTGTCATCCTCGTGTTTTGCACATTACCAATCCCTAATTTCTTGTAGATAGAAAATGGCATGAGACTAACACTTGCTCCCAAATCAATAAGATCCTTTTTAAAAGATCTATCCCCAATAGTACAAGTAATAGTAACAGAACCTCGATCCTTCTTCTTTACTGGAATCTTCATACCCTGCAAAATAGCACTACAGGTTTCAGTTAGAATAAAAGGGTCGGTATTGATGGTTCTTTTCTTTGATATGATATCTTTCATGAACTTGGCATAAGTAGGCATTTTCTCGAGTGCCTCCAAAACAGGAATGTTAAGTTCAAGCTTTTTGAACATCTCTAAAAACTTTTCAAATTTTTTCTCATGATGCCCCTTCTTCTTGTTTCTTGTGGGGAAAGGGAGTTTGATTGCTGGTTTCGATTCAACGACTTTTTCTTGTGGTTTTTTTTACCACACTTTCATGTATAGTGACTTCTTCACTTTCAACCTCATTTTCTTTAATCTCTAAATCAACTTCAAGAAATAGGTCTTCTTCTTCAGAATTTTTCTCACGCACATCTTTTAACTTACCGCTCCTAATGATCACACCATTCACGTGATGATTGTCTATTGGATTAGTAACCGTGGCACTTGGCAAAGTTCCTTGTGGTTGTGAACCCGCAAGTTGTTTTGCAATCTGACTCATCTGTATTTCTAGATTCTTAATGGAAGCACCCGTGTTCTTTCGATTACTTCGGGTCTCTTCTTGAAATTGAGAACTTTGAGCGGCCATATTTTCAATGGAAATCTCCCAATCAGCTTTCCTTGTCTCCTGTTTTTGAAATTGTAGCTGAGATTGGTTGTATGGTTGCTACTGCTGTGGTCGGTTTTGGGCATTTCCTTGTTGATCCTCCCACGAGAAATTAGGATGATTTTTCCAACCCGGATTATAAGTATTTGAATAAGGGTTGTTCTGCCTTAGAAATTTTATCTCCTCAATTTGTTGTGCAGTTACAACGCAATGTACAGTAAGATGAGGTCCTCCACAAATTTCACAATTGCTCGCTTGCATAGGTTGAACCGATTGGACTTGAGCTACAGTTTGTGTATCAATAGCCATCTTCTTCAGTCTTCTCTCTACTTCAGCTGTAATTTGGTCTTCCATCTTAACAACTTGATTAGATAATTTCAAATCAATTATTCCTTCAGGTTGGGACACACTCCGGTCATACAACTCTAAATGCTCATTTGCTGCAATAGGTTCAATTATCTTTTTAATACCAGTGACTGTCATAAATTTAGTTAAGCCACCAGCAGCTATGTTGATTAGTTGCTTAGTCTTCATCCTTAGGCCATTTACAAAGTTTTGCAATTGTTCAGTTGCATCCATGTTGTGAGTGGGAAATGCAACCAACAGTCGTTTAAACCTCTTATACAGATCTCCCTGTGATTCTCCTTCCTTCTGTTTAAAGTTCACTATGTCATATCTCTTACGGATGTACACAGAAGCGGGAAAATATTCGTTGAGAAAGGTAGTCTCCATTTGTTGCCAAGTTGTAATGCTTCCACCCGTAAAGAGTAAAACCATTCTTCAGCATCCTCTGACAATGTAAAAGGGAACATTACTAATTTTTTTAGCTTCTTAAGAATGCCCCTCAATTTTCAGCGATGTGGTCATGGTGAGAAACCTCTGCATATGTTTATTTGCATCCTCATTAATCTTTCCAGAAAACGGTCTCCTTTTAAGTTGCCTGATTGTTGAGGGGTGCAACTGAAAGTGATCGACGTTTACTGGTTGATTAACGATCGGCATCCGGCCCAGAGGGGCATTTTCTCCTACATAGTCGCCTAGAAGTCTTTCCACAAGAGGTGGATCAGCAGCCATCGCTTCAGAATTTGAACCTAATTGATCGGAAGGAATTGATTGTGCTTCTTCTCTTCCCTTCCGACTTTCTTGCCTAGCTTTTCGAATTCTCTCTCTTAGTGATCTTTCTGGTTCTGTGTCAAAAAGAAATTCAGCTGAGGCCTTACCTCGCATAAAAAGATTAGACGATTATTAGTTGTGAGAGAATACAAACAAAAATTGAAGTGAATAAAATTTTGGTTGCAGAGCAACAAAATTCTAATTGAGTAATTAAACACAGAAAATTTGGCAGTCTCCGGAAACGGCGCCAAAAACATGATCGAGAAAATAACAAGTGTACTATTTTTACCAATGTAGTAACAAAAGGAAGTTATCCCGTGTATCAATCTCGAGGAATGCATTAGAATTAACAGTGTTAAAAGTGATTCAATTAGATAAAAAAGGGCATTGGTGTGGTTGGAAGAAAGGTAATAAAATCTGCTCTGTGAATCTTAAAACAAAAAGTAAAGAGTGATAACACAAAATAATGAAGCATGTCAGGGATAAGATGTATGAATTTCTCTGTAATTAACTGAACCTCTATTTATACTATCTATTCTTATGTAATCCAATACCGATTCTCAAGAGTTACTTCCCCTAATTCCTTAGCCGGAAACCATTGGCATAAAATTTTAAATTCTAATTCCTTAGTTATTTAAACATATGTCAAGCACATGTAATAAAATCAACAATTTACGGCCATCACTATTAGATCCTTATTCCTAAGAGAAATTAGCGACAATATTATACAATTAGCAATAAAGTGATCGATCAAACCTACTTTACCCATAGATCAATACCCTATTTTCCAAAAGGATAAGCAGTGAGAAATTGCATAATGCAGTGAATACATAAAAACATAGATATTATAAAAGTATAGCAATTCGGTTCATCACAAAAGCAATTCAGGGACACCCCCTAGCATTGGGGGGTTTAGCTTCTCATAATATTCAAAGAAAATACTAAATCAAAGTTAAACATTACAAAAGAATGGAATTGCTCCGATCTTCAATTGCTTTCACTCTTGTTGATCTTCGTTATCCAAACCCTTGATCGTTCTTTTCTTCTTTTCTCCTCCCTAAAAAGTGTCTCTGTACTCTCAAAAACTAGGTCTAAATAGTGTCAGATCACCCCACAGCTAAGCAGAAAGTCCGAAATATTCTCCAAGAATTCAAATAAAGTGATTTCAAAAAATCACTTTTCTATCCCGCACCTACCAACACGGGCCGTGTCAGGTGACACGGGCGCCAGTGTTGGGTACTGAACTTCTCATACACAATCACCTTTCCAGGCATTCTAACACAGGCCGTGTCATGTGACACGGGCGCCCGTGTCAGCTACTGTAGTCCTCCTCTATTCTCGCCCGTGCTAGCATTTTCTGACATGGGCCATGTCAGGTGACATGGGTGCCTGTGTCAGCTACTGTATTTCCGGAGGAAACGCTTCGGAACTTGTCAGCTTCACCTCTATTCTTGTGCAATTTCGTACGGACCTGAAAATACAAAAACCACCAGACCAAGACTTCAAAAGTATCTTATTTAAACAAAATTTGAACTAACTTAATGCAAATAAACAAAAATGTGAAAATTAAAATACGTGACGAAAACAGTAGAGAAACTAAGCAAGGTGTTACCAAAGATGCGGTTTCGTGCCGGATAATAGATAGATAACCAGACAGAAATGTGACCGATCACCCGGCATGTCTTCGTATGACCAAGCAAAGATCTCAACATAGTGACGTAACATCTGGATTAACCTTTATTTGACACCATTCTCCCAGTTGGCACTTATCTTCGCTTCCTTTTTATTCTCCTTAGTACCCAAGTTTACCGCCTCGACCGACTCTTTATGAGGTTGTATTGCTCTTTCCTCTTGCTGTAATAGTCTAGAAAGTTCTTCTGGTACTTCACAGTCTTCCGCACCTTCGTCCTTGGCTTGGTAGATCAAATTTTCAAAGTCATAACTGGCAATAGCAGAATTGTTATTAATGGGATCTAGGGTGGATGTGGATCTGCAATTTGATATGTGGGTGTGTGTATGAGAACATAGTTATGTTGACCAGTAAAGTAAAAATAAAGACAAAGAGCGTAAAATTTGAATTCAAAGCGTCCACTGATTCATTAATGACTTATGAAAATGAAGTATGATAACCCTCACAAATAGACCATTGTGCCTCGGGTAAAACACAAGGCTTAGAGTTTAATTTGTTCAAAAATTACATATCCCAAAAAATAGAAAAAAACAATTACTCATGGATAAAAGAGATAAGCACAAAGTCTCTAGTCGTCTAATTATTGGGTCCATTGTTGATGGTAGGGAAGATCCAATTGTCTAGGTCGCATTGACTCCATGATTGCTGATGCATATTGGTGGTCCTATGGCGCGAGCACAAAGAACAACTTTTTGAGCTCCTGGAGTGAAACAAAAATCAAATTTGTTAGACTTATAGGGGATGTCAGGGAGTTGGCACAAAATAGTACACCCACCTTCTTAAATTATAGCCTTAGCATCCTTTAGAGAATCCATCTTCAATGGGGGCCTCGTAATCTTCGGAACAACAGTAGCACCTTTGGTGACAGTGATCGTCTGAGGAACATCCTCAAAATTCTGACAGGGTGTTTCAATGAATTCTCCGTCCATCTCGACATACCTAAAAGAATTCATGTGGCTTACCATATACTCTTCTTCACCAAAGACTGTAATAATATTTCCATTTACAGGGTATTTAAACATCTGATGTAATATGGAGGTGACAACACTGATCCTATGAATCCAAGGGCGTCCAAGTAAGCAGGAGTAAGCCGGACGAATGTCCATCACGTAGAAAGTGGAGTCAAATATTTGGGAACCAACTTTAATTGGGATGTCCACCTCCCCATGTTATAATCTTTTAGAACCATCAAAAGCCCTCACTGCAATGTTATTGCGTTTCATGTAAGTCCTTCATAATCCAATCTGTCTAAGGAACCCTTGGGCAGGACATTCAGAGACGAGTCATTGCCAACCAACACATGAGCTAGAGTAGTGCCCCTGCATACAATGGAGGCACAAAGGGTCTTGTTATGCTTTCTCCCCTCAAGAGTTTAATCAGCTTTATAAAATCCTAGTCCATTATCAGCAGTTAAAATGGCAACAAAATTCTCAAATTGGTCGAAAGAAGTCTCTTGTGGCACATGAGCAGAATTCAGAAACTTCACCAAAGCGTTAGCATGGGCCTCGTAGAACAACAACAAAGCTAGCATTGAAATATTCGAGGGGGTCTTCCCCAATTGTTCCACGACATTGTAGTCACTTTTCCGTATGATCCTTAAAATTTCCTCCATTTCTTGCTTGGAGGCCTAAAGAATGGCTTCTTTCGGTGCCTCCTTATGGGAAGGCTCAGTAAATACTTCTTTGCCCTGATTCTTAGTTGACTCAGCAGTAGGGATGACAAAAGGAGTAGCAATAGTTTTTGGAGATATTTCTGGAGAAAAAATCCTTCCGCTTCGGGTAACCTTACTAGTCCCAACGATATTGTCAATGTTAGGATCAATATCTTCACCAACATCATTTTTGATAGCCAAAAGGTCTTGCTTGATGCCATGGTAGTAGACGTCAACTCCATAATTCCAAGGAACGGCCTTGTCGGAGGAATATGGTATTGGCCCCGGAGAGGTGATGATCAGGGGAGCAACTTTAGGGTTGGCGGTAATCCTTAAAGGACCTTTGGAGGAGACCCTTGTAGAATTATTGGAAATGATAATAATTGACACGTCTTCACATCTTACATCTTCACATAATTTTTCCACAGAGGGAATCTTCTAAAACAGAATTTCCCTATCGTCCATCAGGTGTTGAACACCTATCTTCAACAACATACAACCATTGGTCATGGACACACAAAGGTAGTAATATTCATCACAGCCTGGAAATAAACCGACTCTTAACAGATTCTTCTTAACAACTGGAAGAGGAGTAGCCAGATTGTTCATGGAAGAAACAAAAAGAACATCATCAACAACATTGATACCCATGTCATGTTTGGGAATTAGTGCGGTAATCACGTTAGGGGTCTCAGGAGGATCAAAATCAATCTCCTTTGCATCAATAAGGTCTTGAACCTTGTTCTTCCTCGCCCAACAGTCATTCGTATCATGCCCTAGACTGTTGGAGTTGTAAGCACACCGTTCATTTTGATTGTAATAGGGAGAGGGAGTGTTTGGATTTTAAGGAGGATCCCTCAGAGTGACCAAGTCAACTTTCACCAAATGTTGCAATTCCTGAGCCAAATTCATGTTAATTTTGGTGAATTGTATTGTAGACACATATTGCATGTGTTGATTATGTTGTCATTGAGCTGGTGTAGGGTTGGATATCATTACGGCTCCTATCGTTGGACGACATTCAACTTTACCATGACCTCTTTGACCATAGGAAACACTGACCTCGCTCTTTCCACTGAATGACTTCTTCACAAGACTTAAAGATGCAGCCCCTTGGATTTTACCACTCTTGATACCATCTTCCACTCGTTCTCCTGTCAATATCAGCTCGGTCAATCCGGCTGAAGAGCTTCCAATCAATTGGTTGAAAAATAGGCCTGTCAGGGTACCCATGAACATATCTACCAACTCCCTATCAGACAAGGGAGGTTGGACTCTATCTGCAAGATCCCTCCACTTTTTGGCATAATATTTGAAACCCTCATTGGAACCCATAGTCATGCTTTGTAGTTGCATGCGGGTTGGAGCGAGGTTAACATTGTGTTGATACTGCTTGTAAAAAGTAGCATCCAAATCTTCTCAATTACGGATGTTGGTTCTTTCTAGTTGATAGAACCATTCTAATTGTGTTCCCGACAAACTCTCTTGAAAAAAGTGAATCCATAAATTCCTATCCGCTGTATGGGGTTGGATATTCCTAATGTAAGACCTCAAATGAAGTTTGGGACATGAAACACCGTCATATTTTATAAAAGTGGGAACTTTAAATTTATGTGGGATGACAAATCCTGAGACCAGCCTTATCTCTTCAAAGTCCAAACCAGGTACCCTCTGAATCTCCATAGCATTGAGACGATCCTCCAGTTGTTTATACTTGTCATCTGTAAGAGGATATTATTCAACAAAATAGTTCGCTTCCTCTTCATTAGACCCTGTGTTGTTATCTTCTTCTTTCACCTTCTTGTTATCCTCTTCTTGATTATCCCCTTCATTTGATGGAGTTACGAATTCTAGAGCTTGCTTGGCTGGTCCTCTAAATATTCTCCCCATGTTCAGGATGCCAATTTTTTTCTTTACCTTTTTCTTATTCTCTTTAATGATGAGAGCTTTCAGATCTTCCTGTCCTTTAGCTAGAGCCAGGAACATCTATTGGAATTGAGCGTTCTGTGCTTTAAGATCCTTAATATTTTGTTCAAGATCCATTTCTTTTTGCTCAAATAAACAGCGAAATGATAAGAAACATGTCTTGCATTACCTGCTTATGTAATGATATGCATGACATGTTTATGTGGTGTTTTCAAGGACCTCGTAGGATTTATCCTCTTCTAAACAAAATATAAACAAAGATTTCTTTATTAGTAAGTTCAAATGAAACAAAAGTTTACAAGGAAATAAAATTAAAAAACTTCTAAAACTTCTAGGTTTCCTCATGGGCGCTTCCTCTTTGTGTTGACATAGGTATTAAGATTCTGCTCCTCGTGAAGCTGCTTCGTCAGTTCCAACACTTTCTTCTCACTGGCATAGAATTGGGTCTCAAAGGTGTCTCGTTCTTCATTGAGTTGGATCCAAGACTTTTGCAGTTTTTCAAAGTTTGTTGGCATGTCAGGATGAATAATAATGTAAGACTCGTCCCCTTGGACAATAGGCTCTAAGATCACCAGTAAGATGGCGGGATATGACATCATAAGACTTTGAGCGCGAGTTTGCACCCATTTGATATAAGGCTCCAAAGGGATGGAATTCTTGTTCCCTAAAGTCTTACCATCAGTCTTCTTAACCATGCCCCAAGCGTGTATGTACCTCTTGCAGATCATTATTGTAGTCGAACATAATACTCTGGATAATCATATCATGAGTATCGTCTCTTCGTGCGTAACCAAACTGACATAAGTCTAAAGAAGGGTTGTAAGTGATGCCTCTTCTAATGCCAATGAGTGGCACATTAGGAAACTCTCTGCAGCGATAAATAATAGATATGTCTTCTTAAGAGCGAGGACACAAATAGATATCAGAGTGAGAGAGACAGACATTAACCTTTGATATCATCTTAAGCCTAGCTCATTCTTCATTATCGATCGAGGAAGGTGCGAAATAAACCACATATAGAGCAGACGTATACAACACATAAGAGTTCCTAGTTTCTTCATTGTACTGGTATGGAGGGAATGTAGAATATACCCAAGCAATGCAGGTACCTGATTGTGAGTAAGGAAGATCTTGATGGCACTCACATCTATAAGTTGGTCTAGATTAGGGAACAATACCAACCCATAGATCAGGAGGGCCATGATATCCTCTAAAGTATGGAAACTCATGGCGTCTAGGAAAAACTTAGATTTTTCTATCTGAAACTTTACAAGAAGACCTTTAACCCCACTTTCCTTTCCCACTTAGATTCAATGTCAGATGGCTTCAAGTGCAAGGTTGTGGAAACATCTTTATACTTTGGATCATCTTCTAAACATGTGAAGGGTATCTTCTCCAGTATACGCACTCCAAGAAGTTTAGAGTATTCTTCCAACATGGGTACCAACTGATAATCGGGGAACATGAAGCAATGGTGGTTAGGATCAAAGAATTGGAATATGACGCTCATCATACCCTCGTCAAAACCAGCAGTAACAAAACTGAGCAAGTTACCATGTCTTTTGTTGAATTGGAAACTTTAGGGAACCTTTAAGACCAATTACCTAAGCTTGAAACGTATTCCTACAAAGTTGATCGGGATGGTATTTCTCTGATCGGAAGCCATAACTTACAAAACAGAGAAGAGATAAATCCTTAGGTCCTTGAAATGGTTAGTGCAAATTAGATGTTATGATGGTTATGATGTCATGTTCATGCTTAAAACTAAATAGCAAACACAAACAAGTCACACAAATACCTTAGGTTTAAAGGCTTGCATGATGTCCAAAGAAGAGTACCCTTTTGAAGTTTAGTTGGCTCAACCTGTCCTAGCAATAGTAATTGGGTTCTAGGGATCTCATATCATTGATATTTCTCTCAGGAATTGTTTTAGCTGAAGCATTTGAATTGTGACTTAAATATCCCGAAAGTCCATTCTCAATTAGGGTAGCATCGAGTATCAACCAACTTCAGTCTGCACTAAAGTCGGACATCTCACTACTTTCTAATGGCCAAGATGAGTCAATTTAAGGTTCTAAAGGTCAGTTAGTGCTTAATGACACTATGTGGAAGCCTAATGTTATCCTTGACTGACTCAAGGAACATTAGTACAAGCCAAAGTATCACACTAACGTATCTATCATATCATCCATATCGGTCTACGCCGTACAACCTCCATGATTTATTTCTACTTATCTAATGGTGTTCCCCGATCCGTGTGTAGGATCTTTGTAAGAAAATACCACAAACAAAACTCTTAAATGTAACGCAATCAAGGAAAATAGTTTAAAGCAAGTAAATGTAACCTAAGCTCTTAAGGTAACCCCTCTTTTTTAGGTTTTGTCCCCAGCTGAGTCGCCTGTTCTGTAATATGATGGGAGAACTGACTTTTACTGGTTTTTTGTTTTATCCCAAATGTGCGGATATCAAGATTCTCCACCGAATTTTCTTTTATCCAACAAAGGAAAGGGTGAAAAGAATAGGAAAGACCTTTCAAGATTATTTTCTGAGTTCTAGGGGTAGGTTATGAAAATGGAATGTGTTAGCACCCCTTTTCATCCGTAGTTATCTACGGGCTCTTAATCGCTTGCTCACTTTATTTGCTTTGTGTGTGTGTTTTTGAAAAGTTTTGAAATGTCCAATAGTGTGGAAGTTTGCTTTATGATAACTCTTGTATCAGTCCTCAAGAGTGTTGATAAAGTGTTTTGAAAATGTTTTTAAAAGTGTGAGGTGTGAAAAAAGTTTTAAGTTGTGAGCAAGCGATTAACAGTAACTACCCTTACTTAAAAAGTCTTTCGCGTTATTTTTCCTCTTCCTTTAGATAGTGCTATCCTGCCATTACTTGGTAGGAAGCCCAATCATTGAATGTTTGAGGGACAAACGTAGGGTCATCGTATAGTCACGAAAGCAACTCGTAAGATATTTTAGCAATTACCCTAAGGTTTTAAGATAGTTTACCGAGGCAACTTCGAAAGGGTCATTGAGGGACTTATGATCTTATAACCAAAGGGACACTGCTAAAATCTCCTATGTTTAAGAGACATGACTATTTGTGTTTCTGAGGCAACAGGTGGGGTTAAACTTAGAGGTGAAGTATGCACGTGATTCAATTCAGTTGATTTGTCTTACAATTAGGGTTTGCTAATTATTTTTTAGATCCTGACATGCAGTCCTATTAATCTAAGAAATTAACAGTAATAATAAAACAATAAAGCAGAAATAAACATCCTACATTATTACATCGCTTCGGGAAGGGGGTACAAACCATAAAAATTTGGGGACAAAGACAGTAAATAAACCCTAATTTAACAGTTATTACAAACCATGAGGAGATACAATATTTGGGGAAATAATACAGAAAAATAAAGAATATGCGAACATTGATGCAGGAATAAAGTTGAAACCCTAAAGAATCTAATTATTTAATAAAATATTTTTTGGTATTTTATTGAGAAAAAGATTTGAAATTTTAACCTAGTTCTAATTAATTTTAATTAATGAAATAAGTCAAAATAATTAAATTAATTAATTTTAATTCACCAAAATTAAATTAATTAGAAAAACCCTAAATTTATCATTTTTTGTGATTTTCTAATTTTTATTATTAAAATAAAAATTTGTTTTTTAAAAGTTATATGAAACAAATTAATAAAATAGAATAAAGAAAAGAAAAAAAAACAAGTCGGGCATGATATTGTGAAGTAGACTAGGGGTTCTGCGTGTGATCCAGTGGCGTTCCTCCCTTGATGGTCTATCATGAACATCTGGATCTGGATCGTTTGATCTGACGCTGTGATGGATCCCATGGTGATGGCGATAGAGCGCATGGTAGATGCGCCTGGGCTTGATGTGTTGGATCTGCAAAAATAAATTAGAAAAATAATAGGCAAGAAACATGGATCGGACCCCTGCCCTTTCCCATAACAATGCTTTAACATGCACTGCCTCTACTGTTGGGACGGTTTTCCTTCCAGTAATATAAACACAATAATAAATATATAATGTAAATCTGATATTAAATACTGACTGTAAAAACACGCGCTCCCAAAGTGGGTTCGTGCTATTTGAACGGACAACCCACAAGACTCCGTTGTGCCACACATTAGTTAACACCGGTCAAGCCACCATGGATGGTGGCTCCGGTCATCTGTTTCATTTACTAAACATCCCAAACCTGCGAAATCTATTGAAAACAAGCATGAAAATAACCCTACTAGACTAGTTAGGCCCTTGCAAATCTTATGGCATGGCTGGTTTGCCCTGAAATGGTCTGTATCCTGAGATACTAAGCTTGACTAAAGCTTTGCCCTAACAATGAAAAACCTTCACCCTTGCGTTAGATCTCTCATGTAATGGTAACAAACAATCACAAAGATCGGTATGAACACATGTATGCACAAATAACTCATTTATATTGCATGATAAAATGATTTGGATTCACGAATGTATACCTGAATGGTGATACATGAGGGAGAGGTTTTGGGACGCTTCAGGCCTGAGTGATGTATAGGCACGACCCCTGGAGGTCTTAGGAGTATGATTGAACGCTTCAAAAAGTTTGAGAACGGCTGGATCCGATGATGTAAGTTGCACTTTTTTTTGAGAAAATTTGGAATTTTGCTAGGGTTTATGGAGGCAGTTGCGCATTTTTTGAGGTGTTAGGCTTGTGCTTATATTGAGGAGGAATTAGGTTAACAAAACCTGTACAAATCTTTGTGGTATTATGACAAAACATGAGATTTGAAATTTGTATCAAAAGTTTCCATTTTTGCTTCAAACACGTTCCAATCTATTTTTGCATGTTTTTAAAGCTATTCATGAGCTTCTTTGGGCCCTTGATTGATGCAATTGAAGCCCGTCTACAACTTAATCCATTTATTTAAACTTTGAACTTAATTCTTTTGCAAAAATTAAATAAAAATTGGAATAAATAGAATAAAAGTAATGGTATTGAACCAATGGGTTTTGAAGTCTATTAACATGTTATAAACATGTTTGAATTTCAAAAAATTGGGCCACAAGATTAGAAATTCAAAATTGCTCAATATGGACTTTGTGCATTTCACCAAAGGTTCCCAACTTGCACTGGTCATAACTTTCTCAACTTTCATCTTTTGACGATGATCTTAGACTTTTTGGAAATCTAAAGATGTCCTATACAATCTCTCTTTTGATCACTTTTTAATTTGGAGATTTTATCTTAATGTAATTTTTCTTGACAAAAAATGTCTTTTTGTTGACTTTTTAAATATACCTGTAATATTTTGGCTCATATCTTTCCAATGATACGATTTATGGACTTTAAAATATATAAAAAAGTTGTACAGGATTGGATTCTCTTAAAAATGAGCCTTGGTTGGGGGAAAATGGATGAAGCATGTGAAAGTTATGCCTGGTCAAAGTTCAGTTGACTTTTCCTAGGAAACCTTAATTTAGTAACTTTATATTCTTGATGATTTGAGAGCATTCCTTGAGGAATCATGAAAAAAACTTGATCAACTGATGAATATCACTTTAAGATGTCGATGTTGACCAAAAATCTTGAAGTTTGATTTTATATTGACCATAGTTGACTTTTGGCCTAATATAGTTGATTGTCATTCATCTATGCAATTGACTGAGCAAACTCGTGATGCAAGGAATGAAACTTGCAATGAGCATTCTTGAGGACATAGTAGGAACCATGGAAACCACTTGAGGCCTTTGAAACCTAAACTTCTTTGTGAAAAGTGAAACCCTAAATGGAAGTTCATTGCTTAAGAGGAGAATTGTCTTGATCAATTCTTTGTCAACCTTGCACATTTGAGAACCCTAGGAGTATGTTTTGAATAAAATGAAAGGGAAAATTTTGGGGTAAAATAGAGTGCCAATCCAATAGTCATCAACCTCCCCTGTCAGTATAAGTGTACTGAATCATACCTTTTGTGCCTTAGAATAGTCTATAACCCGAAAGATCATCTCGATCTCCTTAAGGCAAGTCTATGCTCCATTAGAATCATATATACCGTTGAACGCATGCGGATGGTTCCTCTAAAATGTCTCCAAAACACAGGATTCATCATTCCTACCAGCATTAGGCTGATCTTACACAACCTGAGAAACAGAATTCAAAGCAGCAAAAATCACAACATCGTTTTTCCAAACATTTATCAGTTTCACAGCATAACATCAAACAATGGTTAGAAGAAACACTTCGACATGATTCAACCGTCACACTACAGCAGTGACTCAATAACCTGGCCAGGTTGAATTACCTTCCCTGATACCAATTCCAACACCTTACTTTTCCCACAAAAATAATTATAATAAATATACAAAATATATCAGAGTTCGCATGTAGAATGTCACATTTTTCAAACATTTTCAAGAGTCTCGAACAACTTTATTATTTAATTGTTCATAAAAATCAATTCAACAACGGACTGACTAAATTAATTCACTTTCATGGCACTAAGGCCTCAACGATAATAAAAACTCCACAAAATGCATGGTTCAACATTAGTATGAAATAAGATACATAACAAAATAAAATAATACAAAGTATAACACATTCCTAAATTCACGTGTTATGTATCAGAGTGATAACGAGAAAACGTATCGTATAATTACTATGCTTTTTACCGATTTTATATTACATTAAGTAGTCTAACCCCCGATTATTCCGAGTTTATTTGTCTTTTTACATGTATATCATTTGTCAACTCAAACCAATGGAAAAGGACAACATGAAGAAGGTTAGATAATAGACAAAGAGAAAAAGAACTAAAAATACAAAGTTTGGATTTTTGCACCTGTGACGACCGTAACGCCTCCCCAACTAGAAATAACGCTCGTAACACATTGTTGATGAGCGTAATGCGCTATTTAAGCGCATTACGACCGTCACCCACCTGTGAATATTGTCACGCGCGTAAAGAGGAACGTTATGCTTTGGTGGAGACGTGGGCAACGTGAGGAAGAATCCTTCTCCAATATTTCCTCCACTCAGTGACCATGCATCCTATTTTTACGCCACTCAAGCCTCTTCTCAAGACACTTTCAACTGCTATTTCCTCTGCTATATATATGTGTGGTAGTGCAAAGCTGCGGGGGGTCGAAGAATTTTCTACAGACCAAATTTCTATTCTTTTGCAATTATTTTCCATTTCCTTGTTTTGGAATATTGTTTTCACGTTCCTGTAATTTTCATTTCAAGTTTTAGTTTTTAGTTTTAAGTGTTAATTCTTCCTTCAAGAATTAACACGAATTATTTACTGCAATCAAGCTCAAGGATTATTGTAATACTTCAAGATTACCATAGCAACTTTGATTCCAGGTTTTTATTGCAATTAATATTTATTCAGTTTTTATATTATGCCAATTGTTATTATGAATTATATTTTGAATTGGATTGCTTTCAAGTTAATTATGTCCGACTAAATTATTAATACTGGTATGTGACCGTAAGAACTGAAAGAATTCAGTGATACCTTGGCCAAAAATATTTATAAAACAATTTCTGGTTTCCAATTTCCAAGATTAATTTAACTATCCTTGTCACGAGAGTGAGAGGTTAATTAACACGATTTTGCCACGAGAGTGGGAAATTAATTAAGGAAAGAACCTGCATGCGAGAGCTGGGGTTCAACCCAGATAGTGGTAATGAAGCATTGATTTTTAAATACACGAGAGTGTTTTAATAAATTAATTAAACTCAAATTGTTTTCAAAAAGTGTTATTAAATTTAAAGTGCATCCACTAGGTTTAGTAGCATGACTTATTTCATAAACACGAGAGTGTATGTCTCAGGTTTTTAAACAATTAGCTTTTACCGAAATACTTTATAGGCCAAGCGATTCACCGAATTCCCTAAGTCCGATTATCACATACCGGTATGATTAGTACTATTATTTTTAATTAAACTGTTTCCCCCAAAAATCGAATATTCATCGCTTAGTTAGACAAACTGTAGCATTAGATCGTATGTGATTGATCCTCAGTCTCTGTGGGTTCGATAATCTTTTAAAACTAGAACGACTGAACTGTATACTTGCAGTTAGTATCCCGACAGACTTATAAAGTCCCGATCAAGTTTTTGGCGCCGTTGCCGGGGACTGATTAATCAATTAAGTACGATTCTTCTATTGCGCGTTTAGACTAGGCAACAGAAACCCTCTTTCGATTTGTATGCCAAATACTCACTCCATAAGCGAGCCTTTGCATCTACAAATCTTGTCCCAGTTACTATGTATCACCCGAATTTTTTCTACAACCCCCACTCTGAGTATTTCGAGGAATCACAAGAATCCCATAAATCCGACCTCGAAATACTATTGGAGAATCTCAATGCATCACGAACTCATTCTCATCTGAATTACCTTTCCAACCACCAATCCCAACGTTTTGAGGAATCGCAAGAATATTATAGATCCAACCAAACTTATCCTCAACCAAATTTCCCCTACAATCACTACACCCAATATTTCGAGGAGACGCAAGTATCCTATAAATCCGACCTCGAAATATTAATGGGAAATTTTAATGAAATATCAATGATGACAAAGCGCTTTACGAAAACACAAAATGCGACTCTAACTCAATTTGAAGAATCAGAAGAATCGCATGATTTCAACTTTGAAACATCAATGGAGGATTCCGACGCGACGCTAATTCACTCTAGGTTAGAATATCTGATGGAGCACTTTGTAGAGACACAAACTGTCCAGAACGAAGAGTTTAGGAAACAAAGTCTTCAAAATAGTGAAAACCTTAGGCAACTGACCACTATGGTTGAGTCGCTCACGTCCCACAACATAGCCTTAGAGACCCAAATCTCCCAACTTGAACAAAACCCTCTAGGACCCTTCCCTGAGGAGAAATTGGATGTTGTAACAACCAGTAGTGAAAAACAAGTTGAAAATCCTAAGGAGAGTGATAATGAGGTTGGGGAGAGTGATAATGAGGTTGAGGAGAGTGATGATGTGGATGAGGAGAGTTCAGACGAGAAAAGAGTAAAGATTAAGAAAAATCCTCCAACACCATCTAAAAGGGAGGTTGTAGAAGAGGTAGAAAAGGGAGCACCTATTGTTATGCCTCACCCTTATACCCCACTGTTTCCTTTCTCGAAAAGTTTTATGGAAGCTCAGATAGACTCCAAATCTAAAACGTATGTGGAGGTATTGGAAAATATCCACACTAATGCACCCTTGTTGGAAGTCTTGCATAAAAAGAGAAAACTAGAGGACCGTGAAACTAGGGATATAATTACTGTTAAGAAGGTAAGGTTAACCTTTGAGGTGGTGGATGAAATCACTAAGCCCAATCTTGAAAAGTTGATACTTAGGATAGATCCAGAACCACCACCACAAGTTCAGAAGAATGAACCACCCCACAGAAGAAAGAAAAGAAAAGGTGAAGGATATGTGAGATGGCTTGATAAGTGGCCATGGAAAATGACAACTACTAAAAGTTCAACCGAGGAGTCATCCTCGAGAGAACCACCATGAGTGCTTGCACTCCTGTTCGTCAGGCTTATGACGTTAAACAAAGTGTTGCGTGAGAGGCGACCCATCTGTTTGTTTCTGTTTGTTTTTGTCTTTAACTTTCTATTCCGTTTCTATATTCGTTTTCTTTTAAAGCATTATTTTCACTATTTTCTTTTTCATCTTTTCTATAAAAAAATTATACAACTGCAGCTGATTTTCAATCAACTTTATAGGTTTTCTGAAAAGGTCTTTTTCTATCCTACCTTCTCCCCTGATTTGCTTTCCCCCTTTGCTATTTACTATGGAAACCACTTTTAGAGGTAGGAACCAAATGAGGAGGTTTGAGGAATTATCACACAGAAATATTGGTATGACCTTATATTATGATGAACCACCAATGGACACTTTAGGCATTAAGGATAATGTCCATTATCTGTTTAGCCAGCTGGGGTGGAAAAAGCCCACATTAAATCTAGGTTTGTTACATATCGCGAGCTCACCCTTGAGTTTCTGAGCTCTTTAGTTCATATACCCGAGTGCGGTTTCGGAACTAGAAAGGGATTTATAGCCTTCGGGTTATTTGGTATTGAATTTGCTTATACCCATAAAGAATTAGCCAACCTTCTAGGATTCCCTTGCGGACCTTTTGCATTTTCTACCACCCAGGCAGAGTTAATGGATTTTGAGCTATACTACTTTTGGGGGACTTAAACCGGGAACTACCACCCCGAGCAGGATAGCATGGATAATAATGAAATACACAACCCTGCTATCCTCTATTTCCATAAGATTATAGCACATACCATTTTCGGAAAAGAACAGAACCGCACTGTCGTATCTAAAGATGAGATATTTTTGCTGCAGTGTATGACCCAGGGCCGACCTGTAAATGCAGTGCCATTCTTAATGCAGACATTTACCCGCATTGCCGAGAACCCTAGCGAGCCAATCATCATAGGAAGCCTTTTTACCATGATTGCTAACGCCCTCGGACTTAGATACCAGTTACATAGGTGCACACAATTTGTTTCAATCCTCCCTATAAACATTGATTTTTTTTTGCACCTACGAATAATAGGTAACCTAGGTCCTGCACCCTTCGATTACTTGATAAGGGACGAAGTAGTCACGGTATTTACACTTCCTAACCATGCCAAAACAAGTGCCTAAAAATCGCGACAATTGGTTGTAGGAGCTTAACCCTCCCGACCACCCTTCGACACCTGAGACACCCCAATCCTACCAAGTTTATGATACCACAATGTCTGATGAGAGTGACCCCGAGACCCCTCCTGGTTACCATGATGGTAACAACATTGTAGAGGAAGTTGATACCCCTGCAATAACAAAAGGGGAATATGCTGAAAATATGAATAAAATCTTTTCTACGCTGGATGTTTATTAGACGGACATCAATGGAATCAAGAACGAGTTGAAGGGTATGCGTATGGACGTGATAAGCTTAACTGATATAACTGTGGAACAGTTTTCTCACATACATGCAGCTTTCGAAGACTTGAAGACGCGACTGGGATGAAGCAGCAGAATCATCACTTATTTTTACCTTGCGTTTTATGTTTCTAGGCAGTTTATGATTTCATTTTAAACAAGTCTACTTTTTACAGTTTTTAAATGAGTGCAGCGCTTGAAAGAAGACAGCAGGAGCAATATGAGTATCTACGCGCTCAAAACACTCAAATCTTGACTGGGCAGCGGAACATGAATGAGAGGTTGGATGAGGCCCTGTCAGAGCTTAATTCCTTAAGGATGGACGTCAGCACCCTTGGTTTCCAAGATACTGACACAGAAGCCACTCCTACCAGACGCTCTCGCACCAGGAGTAGAGGACGCGGTCACCAGTAGTTTTTCTTTATTTTCTATGTAGTTTACTTTTTTCTGTTTCATTTCCTTTCTGTTTGTTTTTGTAATTATACTTCCCCGCCTATATACCGCAACATTGAGGACAATGTCAGATTTAGTGTGGGAGAGGTACTTTCCATCTTTTATAAACTAGTAAATTTTTACGATATGTCTCGATTCAAATTCTTCACTTTATTTAGCCATATCGAAATTTTTTATCTTCGCATTAGCCCGACATACCTATTTTAACGAAATCCCAGTTGAGGAAGCCGAAAACGACATAACAAGATTGATACGGTTATGACATTGTAGACTTCCTATTTACGCGATCCGTTTCAATAACCATTATACCGATATCTGGAGTTTTAAGTTCTAGAGTAACCCCTAGTAGTTTATACTAGCAGTCAGCACCGTCTTGACACAAACCACGTGGAGAATTGATGAATATAAGTGTTTGACGCCTGATTCTAAAAATATCCTTCCTATCTCGCTGCTAAAAGAAAAGAAATTTTGTGCACCAAAATATACGGTCACATATAAGAGTTGAGCAAATAATGAAGGAATCCAGTGTTGGTTGGTTCAGAGGTATCTGGTTCTGAACTCGGTAGGGCGTGCTACGGCCCGATCCCCCACAACCTCCAACTTGGATAACATATGTAGGGTTGCCACATTCATGTACCAGACCCCGTGCTAAAAGGATCAAAGTCACTAACCGGTTACTCCACTACGTGCGTGCTAAGACAAAGGGCTTAATGTGATTGCGCCAGAACGAAACCAGGTGAAATAGATACGAGGAACTCTGGGCAGAATTATAACGGAACTGTTGGATAGCTTGTTTTAAATGGAAGCCTAAGAATAAGCTTATTGCTTGTGTCATTAGCGTATCTTTAGTGTTTCAGTCAAGTATTAGCCGAACCGATGAGGATTTCCCGAAATTGCTTTAAAAATCCAAGGTATGTCATGCACATGCGCTTGACAAAACTTGTCCGACCTTTTGAATGACTATTTGCTTGAGGACAAGCAAAGGTTTAAGTATAGGGGAATTTGATAACGAGAAAACGTATCGTATAATTACTATGCTTTTTACCGATTTTATATTACATTAAGTCGTCTAACCCCCGATTATTCCGAGTTTATTTGTCTTTTTACAGGTATAACATTTGTCAACTCAAACAATGGAAAAGGACAACATGAAGAAGGTTAGACAATAGAAAAAGAGAAAAAGAACTAAAAATACAAAGTTTGGATTTTTGCACCTGTGACGACCGTCACACCCTGTGACGATCGTCACGCCTCCCCAACTAGAAATAACGCTCGTAACACATTGTTGATGAGCGTAATACGCTATTTAAGCGCATTACGACCGTCACCCACCTGTGACGATCGTCACGCGCGTAAAGAGGAACGTTATGCTTTGGTGGAGACGTGGGAAACGTGAGGAAGAATCCTTCTCCAATATTTCCTCCACTCAGTGACCATGCATCCTATTTTTACGCCACTCAAGCCTCTTCTCAAGACACTTTCAACTGCCATTTCCTCTGCTATATATATGTGTGGTAGTGCAAAGCTGCGGGGGGTCGAAGAATTTTCTACAGACCAAATTTCTATTCTTTTGCAATTATTTTCCATTTCCTTGTTTTGGAATATTGTTTTCACGTTCCTTAAATTTTCATTTCAAGTTTTAGTTTTTAGTTTTAAGTGTTAATTCTTCCTTCAAGAATTAACACAAATTATTTACTACAATCAAGCTCAAGGATTATTGTAATACTTCAAGATTACCATAGCAACTTTGATTCCAAGTTTTTATTGCAATTAATATTTATTCAGTTTTTATATTATGCCAATTGTTATTATGAATTATATTTTGAATTGGATTGCTTTCAAGTTAATTATGTCCGGCTAAATTATTAATACCGGTATGTGACCGTAAGAACTGAAAGAATTCAGTGATACCTTGGCCAAAAATATTTATAAAACAATTTCTGGTTTCCAATTTCCAAGATTAATTTAACTATCCTTGTCACAAGAGTGAGAGGTTAATTAACACGATTTTGCCACGAGAGTGGGAAATTAATTAAGGCAAGAACCTGCATGCGAGAGCTGGGGTTCAACCCAGATAGTGGTAACGAAGCATTGATTTTTAAATACACGAGAGTGTTTTAATAAATTAATTAAACTCAAATTGTTTTCAAAAAGTGTTATTAAATTTAAAATGCATCCACTAGGTTTAGTAGCATGACTTATTTCATAAACACGAGAGTGTATGTCTCAGGTTTTTAAACAATTAGCTTTTATCGAAATACTTTATAGGCCAAGCGATTCACCGAATTCCCTAAGTCCGATTATCACATACCGGTATGATTAGTACTATTATTTTTAATTAAACTGTTTCCCCCAAAAATCGAATATTCATCGCTTAGTTAGACAAACTGTAGCATTAGATCGTATGCAATTGATCCTCAGTCTCTGTGGGTTCGATAATATTTTAAAACTAGAACGACTGAACTGTATACTTGCAGTTAGTATCCCGACAGACTTATAAAGTCCCGATCACAGAGCGACTCCTAAAACTCGATCAGGTAATTCTCACCCCTCTTTTGTTGTTGTGTTTGTGTTCCTTTGGGAGTACAAATAATCAGGCATCCTAGTAGTACTTGGAGTGAGTGTTACTCTCGGTTTTGATGAAAATCGACGTGATAGAATGTTTAGCTTACAAATAAAAAATATAATAAAAAGAGAGGTTCCAGTATTTTTTTTCTCCTTGTTTATGTTAAACTTTGAGGTAAGATGTTGTTTTAAAAACTTAAACCTGGAATAGCATTGAAATCATTTCACTAGAATAACAATGAGCATCTATATTCAAACTAGAACATATCTTTTGTATTTTCAAGGAGGTTTTTGATCTATTTAAACATTTCAATTCCAACTTTGTGTGTGTTATTTCTTTGTTTATAAGTCTTATCCTATTTTTAACGTCTCATTTTCAACTCTTATATTCTTCTCTTGTTTCAAAGACTTCTTTTTTAATCAAAAATGGATACAAACCTTTTCTTCGTTATCAAAGTAAAGTTTGTGGATTTCAACGATTCATATGGTTTTGATCTAAGGAAAGTTGTTAATAATCAAATGTTGAATGATTAATTTCACATTCTAAATGGTCTCATCTATATTGATTTCGTTAAAGGGTTTTGGATAAATGCCTATGTAGTGCCAGCTGGTGACAATGAAATCATCCAGTCCAGTGTCAATGACTTACATTTCTTCATTACTCCGTCACCGATTGCTACGACAATAAACTCTAAATAATTTGGTAGTTGTGTGAACATTACAAATTTAACAACATCTACTCAACTCTGCTTCATAAATTTTTAGTTCAGTTCGATTTCCTATATATTTTCCAATAAGGTTATATTTTTTAGGTTATATCAAGCAAGGTAATTTCGAAGCAAAAGCTATGGTTATGTAGAAATGGTGATTAATTTTCAGTAACATTTCAGTTTCATATTTTGATATAATATTAAGTGCAGGATGTTTCGGGAGGAATAAGTATTCCAATTATTTAATAAACTATCTAATAAACTTTCAATTTAGCTTCTAAATTATTTAATAAACTTCCTTATGTCCTTAAAATATATTGAAATATTAAATAGTCTAAAAACTATTTTTTTATCATTTAATTGAGAGTTAAATATGTTTTTGATCCTTTTAAATATCTTAAATTTTACTTTTAGTCTTTATAAAAAATTACATGTTTTGGCTCGTACAAAAATTTTATGCATACAGTTTAAGTCCCTACGCTTTTTTAAAATTTTGAAAATTAATTTTTTATCCTTAATTTTAAAAATTTTGAATATTTTTTTTTCATATAGTGTAGAATATATGAAGTTTCTTATCAAATTTTAGAATTTTTTAAAATGAGAACATTAAATATGAATTTTTAAAATTTCAAAGATAATGATAAAAGTAATAAAAAATTTGACTTCAAAATCAAATTTTGAGCTTTTTTTTTCGAGAAACTTTTTATAATATTTTAAACATTGTAGGCGAAATAATCATAAAAAAATACACTGTGGTTTAACGACAAAGATGAAACTACGCGCATAATAATTTTAGGGACTAAAACATGTAATTTTTTTATAGGGACCAAAAATAAAATTGTGTACTTTTATAGTGATCAAAAATATATTTAACTCTTTAATTTAATTTTGTTGTTAGTCACTGACAATCACTTATTTAAGTTTAAAGTTGACACCCTTTTGAGTTCCTTTCATGTAAGCAATTAAAATCATTTTTCACTTTGGTAGAAAAAGGGATTTCATCTTAGTTGGGTGAGCGAGATAACACTTACATGGTTCTTGTCAAAGTGATAAGAGTATTATAAAGATATTAGAATAACTCCTAAAATTATTAATTTAGCACACACATGCACTAAAAGATAGTTTTAAACATATTTGCTAAAACACCTTAAAACCTATAAAAGAACCATTAATATTCATGAGGGATGGACCAAGATTGTTCGTAATCATTAAGGAATTGTTTGTACCCTGCCTAATTAATTAAGTACTTAATCCAATCGATTTGAGCTAGGCCAAAGGCTTCTTAATCCATTAAGAATACTGCTAATCGATTAAAACACATAGTTATTTTAGGGTTTTTTTTTGGAATAATAGTTGACATATTTTTTAACCTTATAATCGATCAAATATAGGTCTTAATCATTTAGATCATTTAAAGGCCCATGGGTCCTTTTCCTTTTTTAGCTAAACTTTTCTCATATAAATAGAGGGTTTCTCCTCATTTCAAAATACACGAGAAATCATATTTCTACAATACTTTCTCACTCTCAATACTCTCACCATTTCATTTCTTTGTTTTTCCTCATGAAATTTCCTTTGTATGTGCCAACACTAAAAAAAATACATAAGCACTTATTGACTTATATACAAATAATCAATGAAAAAATCTTAATTTATCAAGAAAATATGATAAAATGCTTATTGAACTTTTTAACTATGTATTTTTCAAGTATAGGAAAAAACCAAGAGAACACCAATAATATATAAAATACATCATACATGCCTCAGAGTTGGATAAGCTAAAAAAAGTTTGCTAAGCTTTAAACAGGAACCCTGTCTCACTTAGCCAGAAATAGGCATCAAAAGTTGGCTAAGCTAGAAGCATACACCAACGTGCACTAAGCGAGCTCTGAACCTTGCTTATTGGTGAAAAAACTAGGCATGCTAAGCAAGATCTAAACCTAGGTTAAATATATAAGGCGATAAAAAAAGTAGCTGATGAGCTAGCATTACTTAACCTAAAATAAAGTAGGCGCGCTAATCCAGGCTGTGTGGCGTGCTTAGTGAGCCTAACTTTCCCAAGCCTCTAAATAAGGGTCTTAGGCCTTCATTTATTTCATTCAACCAAGTAAACTAAACTCATTCTAAAAGGATTGGATCATATTAGATAGGATTCAAGGTGGTTCCTTAGAAAAGCTAGGTTCGCACCCCCAAATCACAATAGGCAAGATTAGGAGAGGAAGATTGAGGGCAAAAGCAATATTTGAGAAAAAATTTATATGGGATTTTCAATTTCCATTTTCCAGGACTCGATTGTAAAGCTATAAATTTCAATTTTTTTGGGTTCAGATGTAGTTGTCAGGTTTCTTTTATTTTGATCCAGACCATGGTGTTGGATTTGATTCTCCTTAATTTTTAAAATTGATGGATTCTTAATTCTTAATGCTTGTTATGTACTAGCTACCAAATTTTTTTTCATGGGATGGCTTGATATTCAAAAGGTACTAGTCATTACTAGATTTAAGTCTATCATTTATTAGACGTTAAAGTCTAGACATAAATTTAGGTTTGATATTTGCATGAATAATGATATTTGTGAAATGAGACAAATATTTGCATTCACCGTGAAAAATTTAATGTTGATGTATTCGTATATTAACTAATATGGTTGATCTCATGTCGTTCATTTAGACATGAGTTGTGTTGAGTTCAACATTCGATAATATTAATAACTTACTAGAATTGAAAATTACTAGTCAACCATGCTACATAAAAACAGGTCAATGAAGTCTAACCCCAACAAATTTTTCTCACTGCTGAAACACTCATCACTTATTTTTTGTCATATTACTTTTCAATTACTCACAAAACAAATAATTTCCTTATAAACCAAACTAAAATTAATATAAACTATAAAATGTCTTTGAAGAAAAACCATTCCATGTGGAGACAATAAAAATTCACTTGCTTTCCACACTTCAATAAAATGGTGCCATTGCTAGGGACTAGCGTTAGTTTTTATAGATATTGCGATAGTTTTTTATCATTTTAATTATTCTGTTTATTTGTGTTAATATTTGTTCATATTTTGATATAGTTAGACTACATAATTAATTATTGTTGAATATCCAAGTATAAAGTTATTTGTGAAAGGTACCAAAAGATTTTTCAATGCTTTCTTAAGGAAATGTAGAAAGGTCTACGTACTGGAAAATTAATTTTTGCGAGTTTAGAACTGGAAATCATCCCGCAAGATATTTCCCTCCAGCAGATGAAGTAATAAACTTCTTGAAAAATAATAATTACCCTGGAAATTCAAAGAAACAATAACTCAAACTATGGACAATATGTAGAACCATCCCCTCCATAAAAGTATGGCACATCAAGATCAGATGAGACACTGAATCAGTTCATCCAAGTGACTATGGAAGGCCAGATACGCATAGATTCTTTAATCAAAAACCTCATGACACAAATTTGCCATTTAGTGGAGCATCTTCTTGGTCTACAAACCATCGCAGCACAAAAATACTCGAGCGTTTGCATGCTCATAATATAACAGGTTTGGCATTGAATTTTATTTATTAAAAAAGGAATGGAAAATATCCAGAAAATCCACAAACAACATCAAATGGTCATCGCAATCAAATTAGGGTTTGCGAGTCAGTTATGCAACGGGAAGGTATTAACACTCTTCACATCCGTTGTACACAATGATACCCATTTAGTTAGTCTTGTTATCAAATTTTAGCGTGAAGTTTACTTGCTATCATCTAATTATGCGAGAAAGGGAGAAAGAAAAGAAAATGTTTTTGGAGTTTTTATTATTTTACTTGTCAATATTTCAAAAGCATGTGTCTGTGTATCCTCATGGTGAAATAAGAAAATCAAAACTTCATAGTTCGTGTAGCCAATGTTAGTGGGTTGGTTGTTTTAGAGAGAGACACTTGATCACATTCAAATAGAAAACACTGCTTCCCAAAACTTAGATAATGGAACATTTACATCACTTCAATAATGAGTGACTAAATATGGATTCTTACAAATTATGGCCATCACCGCATTCGAGTGAAAATCGTTCAACATTCACACGTGGATGCGTTGTTTGCATCATCACATGAATGGATATGTTGTTTCTCGTATTTGATAAGGTTTTGAAATGAAAAAGCCAAAAGGAAAAATGTGTGAATGAGTTTGAATTATTTTTAGAGTTTTATGAAAAGGTGATATGAATCAAGTTTTAAAGGTCTTAAATGGAATCCAAAAATTCAACCAAAAGCTTAAAACGGCCATCACCTAAATGCTTTAAAGACAATTTGCACAAGTAAGTACAAACCATCCTTGATTCCTCCATTATAGACCAAACTATATTTGATTATTTATTGTGTTTTGAAGAGTTTTTTATTGATAAAATTAATTTGAAAAGACACTTGGTGTTGACTAAGGTTTATTGTGAAATGATTTATGTGAGAAATAGGCTTAGGTACGAAGTGATTTGGAAAAACGACTTGATGTTTATCAAGCGTATGAACTTATCTTGAAAAAGATTGACTTTATCGCACATTCATTTTATCTTGATTAGCAAGGAATGTAGTCTAAGTTGAATGACAAAAAATAATGAAGATCAAGCCCAAGATTAAGGCACACACAAGTAGATTGCAAGCAATTCATACAATGACAAGATTATTTCTAAAAGATTAATAACTAAAAGGAAAAATCTTTTAACATTTCTAATATTTTTCAAAATATTTCTATTTATTTGTGAAAAGAAATATCAAAAATAACTAAAACAAACCTAAGAAAAAAGAATTGGGATACATTGGGGGGTGTAGTGCCTAGGTCAAATGTGTGTGAAAGGCCCAAGAAGTGACCGAAAACACAAATTCCAAACAAAAAAAAAAAAGGACTTGGGTCGGACCGTGACGACCGTAAGAAATCTCAGTGCACCTACTCTGTTTCACGCACTCTCTCTTTCCCTAACTTTCCCTCTACCTCTCTCTTAATTTACATTCTCTCACAAATTTTTCCCTCTAAAATTAATATCTCTATCTCCTTTATACCATTCAAATATTGCCTAAAGTCAGTATAACATTCCCTCCATAATGTTAGAGGATCTTTACCCCTCTTTCTCTTATGATTCCTCTGTCTCATCATTTTCATAGAAAATTCGAGCCACCAACAGCAAAATAATTATCATAACAAGTAAACAAAAAACAAATAAAACCCTAACTCACTCAGAAACCCTAAATGACCCTTGATTTCATTATTGTGTTTTATGTTACATATACAAGGATTTTGCAATGAAAACGAAATAAATAAGAACAAAACAGAAAGTCTACATTAATACAAGTACGTCGCTTCAGTGTCTTTCACTTTTCATTCTCTTTCGTATCAATTTCTGTTTGTTACGTTTCTTCTGAGTTGTTGTGTTTAGTGTGGGGCATGTGTAGTAGGATTTGAATAAGAGTTAATGCTAGGTTGAAGAGATATGAAGGGGTGATGCATGAAGTTGTAGGGGTGATTAAAGGAATTTTTCAGTTGAACTAGTGAAGTTGTATGTAGTGTTTTGAGGGAGGCTTAGAGATTGTGATTTGAGGTAGATATTAGGTAGAGGGAATTAGGGCCTCTATATATATAGCTGAGGAAGATTGAGAATGAGATGGAAATTTTGAATAGGATATTTATATGAGTTGGACAAAGTTTGTTATAATTTTTTTGAGAGTGAATAAGAGTGAATCAAGAATTTGTTAGAGTTGGATTTGAGTGAACTAGAAATTTTTGTCTATTCTGATCGTCTAGAAGAGTATGGCATGTTGTATTTGGATTTGTATTTTGAAGTTGTACCTGTTACAAAACATTTAATTTGTATTGATTGCAGGTGTTACATTTATTATTTTACAATGAATGTATGTAGATGTGTTGGGAATGTACATGGATGAGAAGCAAGGCGTGAATTAGTTGAAAGAAGTTATCTTTTTGTATTTTTTTGCTTTTTTGTATATATCGTAAAAATGAATGTGTACTATGATGTATTTTTGTTTTTAATGATGCAACTATGGTGTACTAAACCTTTTGTTGATGTTTGGTTTATCTCAAGAACCAATGACTTAATCCCTTAAAGATATTAAATCTTTTAGAACATAAATTATAAGTATTGAGTGTGCTTTAGAGGGGGATAAATTAGGTACTTTAAATTTCTGTTCTTTTGGTTATGAGTCGTTCTTATTTTTCTGATTTGATGCAAGAGTTAGAGAGCAATAAAGTGCAGAAAGAGTAAAGAACACAAAGATGTATCCTACTTCCCTTCATAATACGAAGGTACGTCTAGTACCTGTCATACCCCAATTTTTGACCTAGGATCCCACCTTCGAGCATTGCTTATGTAGAGATTTTCAATTATTATGAACATCTTATCATATGCATCACTAACTTCTAATCAAGCACATATCTGTATGTCTTTGTTTCTTTGGTTTTCATGTACAGAGGCAGGTCTGAATCAAGAGCGCCAGGTGTTGCGTCTCAATTAGGGTTTTGGATCCCTCAAGTGTTCAAGTATGATGAATCATCGTTCTTAAAGGCTACATCATCAAACTTAGCCTCTAATATCAAAAGCACAGTCAAGATTTCATCATCACTGGTTCACGTGTGCATCAATATGCCTTGGAATGCAAGGATGGATCAAGTTTGCAAGTCAATTCAAAGCACTTCAACCAAAAGTCAACATTTTCAAGATCAAGTTCAAACGATTGTGACTTCTTCCTTATTAAATATTTTTGAAAGGTTCTTTTATGTATGACTCTCCTTCACGTCATCTCCAGTTTCTCTTTACAAGTCAAGAGCTAATTATATGCAGAGGATCATCAAAATTCGAATACTTTAGAGGTCGCTTTGTGGGCTTTGACCTAATTTTAAGTTTATTGTTGCCTGACTTCCAAGGATCATAACTTCTACAATATTCAGCATTTTGGGACGATTATTTTTTCATGTTGTATAAGCAATGTCATCTACAAGTTCTCTTCAAGGATCGAACGAAAATTGTGTTTAGAAGACCTTGAAAGTTATTAAATCGTCATAGGTCATTTTCTTGATTTAGAATGTTCTTAAATTCTAATTTCAATTCATGTCATAAGCATTTTCCCAAGACACTTGATTCTTACATTGAGATAATTCATGAGGCAACTAATGATTATTGGATTAAGCGTTAATGATTATTGGATTGGATTTTTTATTAAAGTTCTTAAGGCATTTAATTTGTTCAAGAATTTGATTTAATATTAAAGGTTGGAAGATGATAGGAGTGAATTGTTTGAAGTCAAGATACAAAGCTTAAGTTCATTCATGTGATTAATGGAAGTTCAAATATCGATCCTTCAAAGTAAACAACCAAAGTATCATTCAATTTGAATTCAAGAATAATGTCATAATTTCTTTCAATGATATATCCAAGACTTGTTTAAGTTTTTATACAAGATCTTTCAGATATTTATTATTCAAGTTCATGCTTCATTCATAACATTAATTCAAAATTATCAATATATATTCAAGTTGCAAAATCTATACAAGTGAAAAAGATATTGAAAGATACAAAGGGAATATCCTAATCTTTGAGCTTTATCCACCTTGTAACAAGTCTGTCCCAAAACAAAGAAAAATAGCTCCAACTTCTTGCTGTCAACAATGGTCCAAGAAACCTGCAAAAACAGTCAAAATGCAGTCTATAAGACTACAAAAAAACTTGTTGCCATGCTCTAAAACCAGTCCACAAAATGGCCAAATACAACACTCCAAAAACCTGTTGTTTCTGCTCCAATGCCTGCTACACGAAGCCAATTTCCAGCCCTGCAAAAGGTGCCAAAATACCTTTCCATCCATCCTGTTACCTCAGTCCAAAAATTCACTCCATACACTAAAATAGAAAAACAACCCGCAGTCTAAAAAGCTACCAAAACATAACAACAAATATGTTCAAACCTATCAATGTTCCCTCCTAAATTTTCAGGAAATTTTGTCTATAAAAAAGAGAGAAAAACATAAACAAAAGATGGGAAAAACACACATAAAAAAACAAGAAAAAAAGATAACTTGAACTCGGTTCAAGCAACAGAAAAATCCTCCATCTCTATACTCCTTTAACCTCGCTCAAAATATACTCTCCCTCCATGCTTCAAACTTGTACATACCACACAGTTTCCATCAGCAAAACTTAAGCTAAACATCAACATAACCTGTCTCTTAACCCCTGCAAATAAAAACATAGAGATAATCAGAGAAAAAATATTGATATTGAGAGAAAATTACTGATTTTGGGGAAGAAAATTAGAAATTATCAGAAGAAATTAGAAGAGAAAAATACTGCAAGAGTTGTTTCAAAAAGCTTCCCCCAAGATGTCAATCCATTAATCGATTTGTAACATAAACCTCAATATTTTTTTCAATATGCAAGTTCCAATCAAACAACAACCAAATGCACAGCAACAACTCATATTGAAAATAACACATTGAAACAACAACAGAGCTGTAGGAGAGTCAAAGAAGGAGAGTTCGAAGAAGGTTACATGTGCTAACGTTGAAGCCTCATCGAAGGGTTTCCAATAGGTATATTTATCTCACTTTTGAGTTCCTTAAACATTTTTAAGCATAATCATTTTGGTTTACTTGGAAATATCAATCAAAAATCGAGTTTTTTTTAAGTGTTTGTTGTTGTTAGACTTTTGTTAGCAAAACTAGAGGTTTTCGTTGTTTTTCACATAGAGCACATCAGGTTGAGAAAACTGTGAAATTTGAACGTAAACGGCTAGTGTTATTTTTTTTGTTTTCGTAGAGTTTTTTTGAGTTCTAGATCAGAGTCGAAATTGGAGCAATTTGTTTTTGTGAGATTGTAAAGGAAAGTAAAATGGAACAAAGTTGTTATTGTTGTTGGTCGAGACACCAAAGAAGGAGATCCCAAAAGTTGAGCGTGACATTGATTGAAAAAAAAGAGGAATTTGGAAAGAAGTTTATGTTGTTGTTATGTCGTACAAAGAACATGAAGAACATAGGGAGTTTGCACGGTTTGGAAGAAGGGTGAGTCTAAGATAGTTTTCATGTGAGAGAAGAAAATATAACGTCAATGTTAATTGAATTATTAATTGGGAATTAACAATTAATGGTGACTATTTAATTCCCTCTTTCGTGTTCTTAGGGTTTCGAAAACCCTTCATCCCCTTTCTTTCTCTAGTGGAATCGGGTTTGGGCTTAAGTTTTAAGCCCAACCCATTTGTTTTTATCCCTTTTATTTCATTCAATGAGTTTTGTTAATAGAAAGTTAACATTTGTGTAGTGGTTGGAGCATGAGTCCTGCATGCATGAGGTCATGAGTTTGAGACTCATTGAGATAGTTTTACCACTATTATGCATTTTATTTCCTTTTAGCCTAACTCTGTTTTATTATTCCCTTTTTATTTTACTGAAAAAGTAAAAATAACAGAAGAAAAATGTAGTGTAATGGTAAGGCAGTAATGCCCCAATCCTGGGGTCTAGAGTTCAACCCTTAGTATTCCTTTTTTTATTTAGTCGTAGGTTATTGAAGTTTACTTTTATTAAAGTTTCATACAAAAACATTAGTTTAAATTTATAATCCATATAAAAATACCAAAAAAATATATTAGTATAGTTTATAGTCATTTTATTTAGTTTAGTTTAACTTTAGTAATTTAGAATATCAATTTAGTTTAGATTTAATTTAAGAATTTTTTTTTAATAATTTTTTAGTTAGTAACTTTATAATTAATTTGTTTAGATTTAATTTAGTAAATTTAGAATTTTAATTTAGTCTAGATAACTTTTGTTTTAGTTACATCTCTATTCTACATTTTCTCTTTCTTTTGCTTCATAAAAACGCCATAAATATATGTAAGTTTAATCTTGTATATCTTTTTATTCTATTTGTTTAATTATTTAAATTGCTAGTTGCTTAATTTCTTTTCGATTATTTAATCATTATGTTTTGTTTGCGTCTAATTCCAAAGGAAATCATTAATTCATTGACTTCATATCATTGGGCGTATGTTATGTGATTGTGCGAATTCTTCATCCATCTTTAAGTTTTGTTAATCTTAAATTAAATCTCCTAAAAAATCAATTTTTAAACTTACACTCTTTTAAGCCAAAACTTCGATAGTAGATCGTCGCATTTCAAAATCTCATCCCCACACTCATTTAGCAAGCTAACCAATTTTAACCAAAAAATAGATATTTCAAAAGGTTTCTATAGGATACTATAGATACATAGGGTCCTAATACCTTCCCTTTGTATAACCAACCTCCCGAACCTTCGATCTGTTTTAAGTGCATTGTATTTTTCTTAACTTTTAGTATTTCACTTACCTTACATACTATGGATTTTATTTCACACTTTTCCCTTTTATCTTGGAAATAATAAAGCGCGGTGGCGAATCTTGCTTATTTGTGAGTAAAGTTAATCAATAGCTTCATCTCCTATTTTCACCGCTACAGTACCATTTCAACACGAAAGATATTTTATTATTGTTAGCTCTCTAGACAAGACGACCTAGCCTTTCTATCCAAGACTCTAACCAATAACCAAGGAAATAACATCTTAAACCAACCAAGTTGGAATGAGAACAATCCTCTCAAAATCAACTCCCTGGCTTCCAACAATCCTGGATAGTAAGGATACAAACCAAACTAGTAGAACAAGAAAACAATCATTTCTTTTCTACTCACTTTTTTCCAACATTCATGGACAACAAGGAAACACACGTAATATCAAATAATCCTTGATACTTAGGAATTTTTTATAATAAATGATGATTAAAGATATAGAGTAATTATCAATTTTATAATCTTAAGTGATATATCAATGTAATTGATCTTGCTTTCCAATGACTAAATCACAAACACTAAAGTGATAGAATGCTTAAGAATTTTCTGGTTTAGATGATGTGAATGTATGTAGAAAAATTCTTGAATAAAAGTTGGAATACTTTAAATGTGAATTTTGAAAGTTTAAGAGTTTGATTGGAATAGGTGATTTTGAATTAGAAATTTCATGTATTTATAAGTGCATAAACCATTTATTTAACATGGTAAAGTTTGAGGCATTTTCAAGAAGGTTTGCAATAGTTTAGAATAACAAATGTTCATGAAAAGACATAATTTTTAATTTTGTACAGGACTTATTAAGTCAGTTTAATGTATACTTTACTTAACATATGCTGGACGTTTTTTGTATTTCAAATAATTTTTCAATATCTGACAATATGTAATCTATTTATATAATAATGCAAATCAATTTGCACAATTAAAAACTTGATAAATATGCCTAAGACTTTATGTTATGACCAAGAATAAGTTATGCAATGAGGATTTGATTACTTGATAATCTAAGACTTTAATGAAGATGAGTATTGTCATTATACCTTCTTGAAATGTAAAAGCTTGAATCCAAAGTCTTGAATCATGAAGCATTATCTTTGATGTGCAATTGCTGAATCCAAAATCTTGAATCATGATGTTATATATTTGAAGAAAATATTTTCCTTCTTATCACTAATAGATTTGTATTCATCAAAACATATTATCCATAGAGAAGCTTGACTTCACATTCTCCCCCTTTTTTATGATGACAAACATTCCTCTTTGACGCGTTGTAATGTCTGGAAAATTTCTTCCCCTAAGATGTATAATGTCATACCCCAAATTTGCCCTACCGGTTTCTATTTCTTATTTTTTCAGAATTATCATTAAGAAGTCACGGGCCCTTTCCAAATCAGAGAAGGCCCA
Organism: Vicia faba; assembly: GCA_948472305.1. Taxonomy (NCBI): domain Eukaryota; kingdom Viridiplantae; phylum Streptophyta; class Magnoliopsida; order Fabales; family Fabaceae; genus Vicia; species Vicia faba. The sequence continues at coordinate 1,411,622,407 of OX451736.1, forward strand.
TGTAAATTTTTGAAATTCATTCATTTCATAAGGGGGGAGGTGTATTTGTTAAAGCACATTAGCCCATTTCTAATGCTGAAGGAGGGGGTCCACCCTATTGAGAAACTATTGGGCCCTTTCTAAATCAAAAACTTATTGGCGGCTTCCACTGTGCCATTCATCTTCGATCGATACTGAGAAGAATTGTGGTGTTTGATATTGAACTGTGTGCAGAGTTCCGTGATCATATTGTTGTTGAGATTGGTACCATTGTCTGTGATAATCCTTTCAGGGATGCCATACCAACAAATAAGGTTATTCTTAATGAATCGGGCGATCACATTCTTAGTAACAGAGGAAAACGAGGCTGCTTCAACCCACTTTGTGAAGTAATTAATGGAAACGAGGATGAAGTGATGTCCTTTGGAAGCATTAGGATTTATTTTTCCAATCATATCAATGCCTCACATTGCAAATGGCCAAGGAGCAGTTAAGACTTCAGAGGTACTGTAGGCAGATGTACTTTATCGGCATATATCTGGCACTTGTGACAAGTTCTTGAGTGGTGATGGCATTCCATTTCTATAGTCGACCAATAGTAACCCGCTCTCATAATTTTTTTATCCATAGTATGTCCACTAGAATGAGTACCAAATATACCTTCATGCATATCTTCCATAATATTCTCTGCCTCTTTCTTGTCCATACAGCAGAGTCAAATCATGGTTGCGCTTGTACAAAATTTCGATGCTCAGGAAGAACTGAGCTGAGAAACTCCGTTGGAATTTCTTGTCATTGATTGATGCTCCTTCAGGATACTCTTGAGCCTTAGGATATATTTTCACTTCATGAAACCAAGGCTTCTCTTCCGGATAGAGCTGGCTTCTCAAATATATATTTGATCAGATCTATCTTAGAGATCAAGAAGGTAATATGAGTCAAGATATATTGTCTTAGTCGGCAAGAATCCCATGAAAAAGCACAACAAGTTTTCTCAAGCAGCGAATATCTTATTTCACATTCATTAAACTTTTTTATAAAGTGGTATATTACATTCTCTTTTCGACCAGACTCATCATGTTGCCCCAGTACACACCCTATTGAGTTCTCTAACACTGTTAAATACATGATCAGAGGTCTTCCTTCAAATGGGGTCATTAGAATTAGAGGTTCTTATAAGTAATCCTTAATTTTGTCAAAGGCTATCTGACAATCTTCGTTCGAATTCACTACCTGATCTTTTTTCAGTAACTTGAAGATCAATTCAGAAGTAGCGGACAAATGAGAAATAAATCTGGCAATATAACTCAGTCGTCCTAAGAAACCTCTGACTTCTGTCTCAGTATGGGGAGCAAGCATTTCATGAATGGCTTTGACTTTAGCGGGACCAACCTCAACTCCTTTACCGATGACAATAAAACCAAGTAGTTTACCGGACCTCACCCAAAAGGTGCACTTGTTCGGATTCAGCCTCAACATATAATTCTCATGTCTCTCAAACAACTTATGTAGATGGTCTAGATGCTCTTCTTCATTATATGATCTGGATATCATATCGTCGACATATACCTCTATCTCATGATGGATCATGTCATGGAACAAAGCTACCATAACATGCTGATATATTGCGTCGACATTCTTCAACCCAAAAGGCATAACCTTGTAGCTGAAAGTTCCCCACTGTGTAACAAAAGTAGTATTTTCCATGTCTTCGGGTGCCATCTTGATCTGATTATAACCTGAAAACTATCCATGAAGGAGAACACCTTGTGTTGAGTGGTGTTGTCGATGAAAACATCAATATGTGGAAGTGGGAAGTCATCGTTGGGGCTCTCCCTGTTCATATCTTTGTAGTTTACACACATACGTACCTTGCCATCTTTCTTTAGTACCGGAACCACATTCGTGACCCATTGAGGATATGATGTCACTGCTAAGAACTCTGCGTTGAACTGTTTCATTACCTCAAATTTGATCTTTTCTTACATCTCAGTATGCATGCGACGAACCTTCTATTTTATTTAATCACAACCCTCTTACATCGGCAGACGCTGAACCATAATATTAGTATCAAGCCTTGGCATGTCTTTGTATGTCCAAGCAAAGATCTCATTATATTCATGCAACATTTGGATTAACCTGTTCTTAACACTTCCCTCTAAGTTGGTGTCTATCTTGACCTCTTTCCTATTTGTCTCAGAACCCAGATTTACCATTTTAATTGGCTCTTCACGTGGTTGAATACTTTTTTCCTCTTTTATTAACAGTTTGGCAAGTTCTCTAGGTATTTCACAATCTTCCTCACCTTCTTCCTCGGCTTGGTAGATCGGATTTTCAAAGTCATAAATGGAAATAGTATAGTCGTTACCAATGGGATCCATAGTGGATGTGGATCTACAACGTATTGTGTGGGTGTGTGCAAAATTTGAAAGACAGAGAGTGCAAAATTTGAATGCAAAACGTCCAATGCTTTATTAAATGAAAATATGTTTATGAAATGACAACCCTTAACAAACATACCGTTGTGCTCCGGGTAAGGCATACGACTTAAAGTCATTGTTTCAATATTACAAAGCCAAAACTTGAATGCAATAAAAAATAAAAAGGTAGCTATTACTCCTGACTAAAGGAGATAGAGATAATGTCCTCGGCCTTCCAGTTGCTGAGCCCATTACCAATGGTAGGAAAGATCCAGCTGTCAAGGTCATAATTATTATCATCATCTTCTATTATGTTGACTTTGTTGTTGTTGATGTGGAATGGTGGCCTTCCATCTCGAGCACGATGAACAGACCTCTGACCCTATGCAGTGAAACCCAAACCAAACTTGTCAGATTTATAAGGGATGTCAGGAAGCTGACCCCAAATATTACAACCACATTCTTCTACAGTGGATTTAGCGTCTTTCAATGAAGCCATCCTAGGCGGAACGCTAGTCACTTTGGGAATGGCAGAGACATCTTCAGTTGAGGCAAGAGGGATGACTTCAAAAGTTTGACATGGAGTTTCGATTAATTCGCAATCCATCTCTAAATACCAGAATGAATTCAGGTGGCTGACCATATACTCTTCTTCGCCGCAGACATTAACAATCTTTCCGTTCACATGGTATTTTATTTTCTGATTTAGGGTCGAGGTGACAGCGCCTACCCCATGGATCCGTGGGCGTCCCAGCAAGCAAGTGTAAGTTGGCTGAATGTCCATTACATAGAAGGTAGATTCAAAGATCTGTGAACCTACCTTGATCGGAAGATCCACTTACCTGTGTACCATCCTTTTTGACCCACCAAAGGCTTGAACTCTAATATCACTGGGTTTCAGTACGACCCCTTCACAATCAAGTCTGTCAAGAGCGCCATTCGGTTGAACATTTAAAGAGGACCATATATCAACCAAAACATGAGCAAGAGTAGTGCCCATGCATTCAATGGAGACATACAAGGCCTTATTGTGGTTTCTTCCCTCAGGAGTCAGAGAAACCTAATCCTATGTCACTCGTTAAGCTAGCAACTTAACTTCCAAATTGATCGGCAGAAAACTCTTGTGGTACATGAGCAGTCTTCAAATATTTATTTAAAGCCTGTGCATGGGCTTCAAAAAACAATAGAAGGGATTGTAACACCCCAATTCTACCCCGACAAATTACATAAATAAATCAGAGTTATAAAAATCATTCATGAAAACAAATCGGGATGTCAAAAATTCTTCTATCAAAATTCAATGCATTCATCATGGATATATAACACTTTTAAAACATCAGATAAACCATCGTCATGACATCTTTAATTAAGTAATGTATTATCTACGCAGCGGAATTCTTAATAACATCTCTATCATCATTACAGCAACTTCAAACCAACAAATACTTAATAATAATCAACTTAAAGTTCAACAACTGAATAATCAACAATCAAAAGCAACAAGCGTTTATCCACCCGAGTGTTACATATCAGAGCAATGACACCGACTCGAACTATCGAAGGTATACAACCTTCACTCTCGATTACCTGCACGTTACCAACATAGGGGCAACATTCAAACAAAAGGGGTGAGATATCTAACAATATAATAAAGCGCATGATAATTAATATATTAAATTAGATCACATAACATCACCACTTCTTATCTCATAATCTAAAATAATAATACACATTCACCACATCAATACACACTTCTTTAAGTAGTCATATAATGTGACTCAATACTATGCAAATGCATGTGGTACCATTTGGAGCAGAACTCCCATCTCAAAAATTTGCCAATTAATAGAGGCATCAACAAGGCACAAACCTTCATCTCAATATTCGCCAATACAAGCCATCTCAACGAGCATAAGCTCTGTTGTACCCCAAAATTTTCCCTCCCATATTTCTCAAAACATGGCAAGAAAAATCTCCAAGTGGCTCAAGATTGCTCAAGAGTTGGACAGTCAAGCTATCTCCTAAGGCAGTCAACCTCAAATTAGGGTTTTGTGTTGCATCAAGGTCCTTGCATAGAAATAACCTCAAGTTCTCCCCAATGTACTAATATACTCTCAAGTTCATCCATGTCAAATTTCAAGCCTTGCAGAGGAAGTTTGGTCAGTCAATTGCTCATAGGGTCCAAAAATCGACTGTGCTAGGGCAAAAGTCAACTGTGGCCTAAATACAGTCAAACTTCAATATTTTTTGTCAACATTCTCATTTCGAAGGATATTTCATCATTTTATCAAGGTTTGATTATGATTCATCAAGGATTGCTCAAAATTCATCAAGACTCAAAAGTTGCTAAATTAGGGTTTTGTAGGAAAAGTCAACTCAACTTTGACCAAGCATAACTTTCTCATACTTTATGAGAAATGACCCATCCAAAGCTCATTTTGAATAGGATGCAATTTCCTACAATCCATCTTCATACCCCAAGATCAATAAATGCACTCACAAAAAGTTACAAATTTGGATATTATAGGTCATTTTTGAAAGTCAACAAAAACACCTTTTTTGCCAAAGCTTATAACTTGAGAATGGTATATCAAAAATGAGATGAGACAAAAAGGTTTGGTTAGAGGACATCTCAAGATTTATAAAGAGTCCAAGAACACCTCCAAAAGTTCAAAATTGAAGAAGTTATGCATTGTTGAAGTTGGACATTTTTGTAAAATTGCCAAAAGTCAACTATCCCCAAAACTTTAAATTTTGTCAAATGGGCCCATTCTTTTCCACTTGATTTGATCTTGTCACACTACACACGTGTCCTAGCTTCAGCCTTGTGACCATTTATCAATTTTATTATTTAATTTGATTTTTTAATGAATTTTTCATTTTTAATCAATTTAAATCAAATAAAATCCAAGCATTGATTATTTGATCTCCTTTTGGCTATTTCAGGACCTAATCATCATCATTATCATGATCAAAATCGTATCTTACATTCCATGTGCAAAAAGATTGGATTTTGGACAAAATAAGCAAGTTTTCAATGGAGGATCAAATCAAATCTCCAAGCCATAATGCACAAGGATTCAGTCCAAAATTGTTGACCTAATACAATGCTGCATACATATACAAGTGAGAGGACACGAGATCAAGGGTTGGAGGCTGCAGAATCATCAAAAGAAAACTTGAAAAAATTGGAAAAAAGCTTGAAACTGAAATCGTGCATAGAGGCCAATTCAGGGACAAATCTCAACACCACTCCATTGCTGGGCAATCACTGAGTCAGAAGCAATTAAAAGCACGCTCTCATACCCTCTCAATTGCGCTGTAAGTCTCTCTAAAAACCGCCCTGTATTCGAAATCGTAACCTCATATTCTTGCATATTTTTGACAAATTGTTGACATATTCATGATGCTTGTGCAATTTCTAAGCTTTCTGCATTAACCAATTGCGTTATATGGCCTATAACCCCCTAGCCCAATCTAGGGTTCTTGGTTTGTATTTTTGGGCATTTCTTGTACAGGTGAAATCAAGGTCCAAGAATGGTATAGATTTGTTCAGGAAGCCTAAACGAGCATGACCATGGTCCTGGATTTGATTTTTATGGCCTAGAATAGAATTTAGAACGCACATGCGAATTTAGCTGCGGACGTAAATCCGCAGGTAAATAACCAGGGTGAAAGAAGAAGACGATAACGTGTCTCCCTCCCATTGGTTGATTCAAATATATCGCACTTTTATTTTTTTCTTCTGATCCATAAATTTGTTTTTGTTTTATTATTATTAGTTTCTAATACACTAATGAATGAAGCGCAGTGGTTGAGTGGCAACGCATGCATCCAATGATTCAGAGGACCTGGGTTCGAATCCCAGGTCCCTCATATATTTGTTGTATTTTATTTCCAGGTGATCCATTACAAGCTCCAACGCGTGAGGCACCATACTCCCTCAATCAATCATCTTTCAGATGGCCCCATGCCAGATCTGGTGGTCCAGGATGAATGCCTACCATGAGCCAAAGTCAACGCGTGTGCATGGAATTCCAGAAAGTTAATACAGGCCAATGTTAGTGGGCCACAAAATTGCTATCAAGACCCCTCTAAACAGGCCCATATATTTCTAACTCTCTCTATTTCTTTCTTTTTTATTTATTTAATTATTTATTTTGTTATTTTTATTACTAACCAACCAATCAAAAATTTTTCTTAATAAAATTAAAAACCACAAAAATATTTTATTTATTAAATTAAATTTCAGTATTATTATTTTTGTTAATAAATATTAATTTAATTTATTTATTTTAATTAGGAAATAACTTTAATATCTTTTGCAATAATTAAAATTAACTTAGACAATTAGGTTTTTTTTATTATTAACTTTGATTAATTTATTTTATTTCTTTAAATATCAAAAATCCAAAAATATTTATTTTCATTAATTAATTAATTAGCCTATTAATTTAATAATTAATTTAGATTTAAATTCTTTCTTAATTAAAAAAAAAACCAAAAATGCTTTCTTTTCAAAAAAGGGTCAAAACCCTAAAAACTCGCCCGATTTAATTTCTCGCATGCGATCCATTTATCATATTATTGTATCTGTTTCCAGAATGTATAGTTTAACAAGACCTTTACTATTTTTATCGCTTTATTTATTTTCCGCATTTTAATTTCAAGGGTTGCTTTTGGCGATGTAAATACCCGACGCCTTGTAATAGTTAGTTTAATTTCCGCAACTTATAAACTGTTAGATGTTTGGTAATAGGGAATGCATGACAAGATCGAATGTTTGAACCTAAAATCAACATAGATAACCATTGACATGTACAAAGATAAAATAACTGAAAACAACACACTCGCACATGCGCACTCTTAGGGTACACCTCACTTGGTTGCCTTCGAACGTGGTCATTGAGTATAGAAAGTTTTAGAGGTCGCCCTCTTGTCCAAAGATCATAGTTGCCTCGAAACGGTTGCCTCGGAAAAATGATCTAAGATATTAGGGTTACCGCTAAGGCGTCCTAACATTACTTTAGTGACCACACGTCCCTTAATCGAATTGACCCTTAAATTCTAACAACGAGGCTACCTACTCATTCATAGTGGGATAGCCCTGTCTAAAGGATATTTGCACAAATTGATTCCTTTTTCGAGTAGGTAGATGGTTCTTAAGAGCCCGTGGATAACCACAGATAGAAAGGGTGCTAACACCTTCCCTCTCTATAATCTACCCCCCGGACCCGAGAAACATCTCGAAAAAAGGAATTTTTTCTGTGCTTTTTTCCTTTCCTTGTTGGATAAAATTAAAGACGACGGCGACTCTTGATTACCGCGACATTTTGCGAAAACAAACGCAAAACGCAAACCAGCATTCCAAAAAACAGTCAGTTCTCTCCCACCGTATCACAGAACTGGCGACTCTGCTGGGGATGCTTAATAAGTGGGGTGTACCTTAGGATTAGATCATTGTGTTTTCAGTTGTTTGCTTTATATTTGTGGGCTTGAATCGGAGTTATTATAGATCCTAACCCGGATCTGGGGGATACCCTTTAGGTAAGTAGCAATAAACTGTGAGGGAAATGTACGGCGTAGACCGATATGGTTGAAGCAGTAGCTATGTTGGTGTGGCACTTTAGTCTGTACCGATATCCCTTATGTTGGAACAAGGAGAATATGGGCCTTCTAAGGGGTCATTAAGCACCAACTGACCTTAGAACCTTTAAATTGACCAACTTGGCCATAGAACAGTAACAGTATGCTATACACATTGAGACTAAACTCTCACGATGATTCCGGCCGCAAGAAAAGGTTGCTAAATTGGAATTACGATCGATTGAGGGTAGTCAGTGATATTGAGATCCTCTAGAACCCAATTACTATTTTTAGGACAGGTTTAAACCAACTGAACTGAAAGAGGGTAGTACCTAAGCTCCTTGCCAGCTTGAAATCTAAGGGCTCTCTGTGTGACTTATGTGCCTTTACCATGTTTGCTTTTTGTGGATACCTGTGGTGTGCTTTCTATCATGACATCATGACATCATAACATTGCATGCATCTTCCAAAGTTAATCCAAGACCTTCTCTGGGTTAAGTTAGATCGACGATAAGATCTCCCTGATTCGTATTCCAGTTGAAGTTCATACCACCTATCAATAGTCTCTAAATGACATCTGTAAGCCCATTCCTGACATCACAAGGCTGATACCACTTCATGCAAGTGCAAATTTCTGGGCACTCTAGTGTTCAATCATCTTCCACCTTCGGATCACGAAAGGCCTGAAAGCCAATCTATATCCTCAGGTTTAAGAAGATTGAACAGGGGAAGCTGTTGTACCCCAAAATTTTCCCTCCCATATTTCTCAAAACATGGCAAGAAAAATCTCCAAGTGGCTCAAGATTGCTCAAGAGTTGGACAATCAAGCTATCTCCTAAGGCAGTCAACCTCAAATTAGGGTTTTGTGTTGTATCAAGGTCCTTGCATCCAAATAACCTCAAGTTCTACCCAATTTCCTAATATACTCTCAAGTTCATCCATGTCAAATTTCAAGCCTTGCAGAGGAAGTTTGGTCAGTCAATTGCTCAAAGGGTCCAAAAATTGACTGTGTTAGGGCAAAAGTCAATTGTGGCCTAAATACAGTCAAACTTCAAGATTTTTTGTCAACATTCTCATTTTGAAGGATATTTCATCATTTTATCAAGGTTTGATCATGATTCATCAAGGATTGCTCAAAATTCATCAAGACTCAAAAGTTGCTAAATTAGGGTTTTGCAGGAAAAGTCAACTCAAATTTGACCAAGCATAACTTTCTCATACTTTATGAGAAATGACCCATCCAAATCTCATTTTGAATAGGATGCAATTTCCTACAATACATCTTCATACCCCAAGATCAAGAAATGCACTCACAAAAAGTTACAAATTTGGATATCATAGGTCATTTTTGAAAGTCAACAAAAACACCTTTTTTGCCAAACTTTATAACTTGAGCATGGAATATCAAAATGAGATGAGACCAAAAGGGTTGGTTAGAGGACATCTCAATATTTCTAAAAGTCCAAGAAAACCTCCAAAAGTTCAAAATTGAAGAAGTTATGCATTATTGAAGTTGGGCATTTTTGCAAAATTGCCAAAAGTCAACTATCCCCAAAACCTCAAATTTTGTCAAATGGGCCCATTCTTTTCCACTTGATTTGAACTTGTCACACTACACATGTGTGCTAGCTTCAGCCTTGTGACCATTTATCAATTTTATTATTTAATTTGATTTTTTAATGAATTATTTCATTTTAAATCAATTTAAATAAAATAAAATCCAAGCATTGATTATTTGATCTCCTTTTGGCTATTTCAGGACCTAATCATCATCATTATCATGATCAAAATCGTATCATACATTCCATGTGCAAAAAGATTGGATTTTGGACAAAATAAGCAAGATTTCAATGGAGGATCAAATCAAATCTCCAAGCCATAATGCACAAGGATTCAGTCCAAAATTGTTGACCTAATACAATGCTGCATACATATACAAGTGAGAGGACACGAGATCAAGGGTTGGAGGCTACAAAATCATCAAAAGAAAACTTGAAAAAATTGGAAAAAAGCTTGAAACTGAAATCGTGCATAGAGGCCAATTCAGGGACAAATCTCAACACCACTCCATTGCTGGGCAATCACTGAGTCAGAAGCAATTAAAAGCACGCTCTCATACCATCTCAATCGCGCTTTAAGTCTCTCCAAAAACCGCCCTGTATTCGAAATCATAACCTCATGTTCTTGCATATTATTGACAAATTGTTGACATATTCATGATGCTTGTGCAATTTCTAAGCTTTCTCCATTAACCAATTGCGTTTATATGGCCTATACCCCCCTAGCCGAATCTAGGGTTCTTGGTTTGTATTTTTGGGCATTTCTTGTACAGGTGAAATCAAGGTCCAAGAATGGTATAGATTTGTTCAGGAAGCCTAGACGAGCATGACCATGGTCCTGGATTTGATTTTTATGGCCTAGAATAGAATTTAGAACGCAAATGCGAATTTAGCTGCGGACGTAAATCCGCAGGTAAATAACCAGGGTGAACGAAGAAGATGATGACGCGTCTCCCTCCCATTGGTTGATTTAAATATAGCGCGCTTTTATTTTTTTTTCTGATCCATAAATTTTTTTTGTTTTATTATTATTAGTTTCTAATACACTAACAAATGAAGCGCAGTGGTTGAGTGGCAACGCATGCATCCAATGATTCACAGGACCTGGGTTCGAATCCCAGGTCCCCCATATATTTGTTGTACTTTGTTTCCAGGATATCCAATACAAGCTCCAACGCGTGAGGCACCATACTCCCTCAATCAATCATCTGCCAGATGGCCCCAGGCCAGATCTGGTTGTCCAGGATGAATGCCTACCATGAGCCAAAGTCAACGCGTGTGCATGGAATTCCAGAAAGTTAATACAGGCCAATGTTAGTGGGCCACAAAATTGCTATCAAGACCCCTCTAAACAGGCCCATATATTTCTAACTCTCTCTATTTCTTTCTTTTTTATTTATTTAATTATTTGTTTTGTTATTTTTGTTACTAACCAACCAATCGAAATTTTTTCTTAATAAAATTAAAAACCACAAAAATAATTTATTTATTAAATTAAATTTCAGTATTATTATTTTTTTAATAAATATTAATTTAATTAATTTAGTTTAATTAGGAAATAACTTTAATATCTTTTGCAATAATTATAATTAACTTAGACAATTAAGTTTTTTTTATTAATTAATTAGTTAGCCTATTAATTTAATTAATTAGCCTATTAATTTAATAATTAATTTAGATTTAAATTCTTTCTTAATTAAAAAAAAAACCAAAAATGCTTTCTTTTCAAAAAAGGGTCAAAACCCTAAAAACTCGCCCGATTTAATTTCTCGCATGCGATCCATTTATCATATTATTGTATCTTTTTCCAGAATGTATAGTTTAACAAGACCTTTACTATTTTTATCGCTTTATTTATTTTCCGCATTTTAATTTCAAGGGTTGCTTTTGGCGATGTAAATACCCGACGCCTTGTAATAGTTAGTTTAATTTCCGCAACTTATAAACCGTTAGATGTTTGGTAATAGGGAATGCATGACAAGATCGAATGTTTGAACCTAAAATCAACATAGATAACCCTTGACATGTACAAATATGAAATAACTGAAAACAACACACTCGCACATGCGCACTCTTAGGGTACACCTCACTTGGTTGCCTTCGAACGTGGTCATTGAGTATAGGATGTTTTAGAGGTTTCCCTCTTGTCCAAAGATCATAGTTGCCTCGAAACGGTTGCCTCGGAAAAATGATCTAAGATATTAGGGTTACCGCTAAGGCGTCCTAACATTGCTTTAGTAACCACACGTCCCTTAATCGAATTGACCCTTAAACTCTAACGACGAGGCTACCTACTCATTCATAGTGTCTAAAGGACATTAGCACAGATTGATTCCTTTTTCGAGTAGGTAGATGGTTCTTAAGTACTTGCTCCTTCAAAACAAAACAAATTTTCACACTTATACCTCCTTTCAAACAAAAACTCTTTTCAAACCCACAAACATAAAGAAAAACAATTTTGAAAACACTTTGAGCAAGTACCTAAGAGCCCGTGGGTAACCACGGATAGAAAGGGTGCTAACACCTTTCCTCTCCATAATCTACCCCCCGGACCCGAGAAAGATCTCAAAAAAAGGAATTTTTTCTGTGCTTTTTTCCTTTCCTTGTTGGATAAAATAAAATACGGTGGCGACTCTTGCTTACCGCGACATTTTGCAAAAACAAACGCAAAATGAAAACCAGCATTCCAAAAAATAGTTAGTTCTCTCCCACCGTATCACAAGCTCCTTCTCAAAATGCAATGTATGTGACACAATCATGAATGTAATAACAAACCAGAATTAACAACATCTCAATACATCATCATCGTTGGCCAAAGGCCTACATCTCAAAAGCATCTCAACATCTCTTCATCAACACCTCATATCATTCATAATAATTCATCAAACATCATTTATTCATCAAACATCATTTATTCATCATAAATTATCATCACAACATCATTAATAAAATCTCATCAACAACTCAGTTGTACATTAATACGACAATAATTCACACTGCTATTCTGTAATCTTACATCATTACTATCATTAGTCCTACTATTATAACCAAACACTAGCCTATAAACATTTCATCCTCGTCATTCTGCATAAAAACCAACATAACGATCAACACGGAAACTAACTCTAAATCCTATATTGGCTACTAGGATTACACTTCCTATTATTCATTTTAATCCTCTAGAATAAAGTTCATCGCGTTAGCTATTCAACTCTTCGAATGACATCTCAAACGATATCCTAAAACTCAAGTTACATCATTTCCAAACTAAATCTGGCAAAAATCAGACAACATGGGTCTATGCATATCTCCTTGGATCGACGCGTACTGCACCAAACTCGCAACATGATTCGACACATCCTCTCTTGGATCGACTCATCCCGAGTCTAACACACAGCATGTATCGACACATGCCTCTATGGATCGACTCATCCTGAGTCTAAAAGCACTCATGTATCGACGCAAAACTTCTTCGTGTCGACTCATCCTGAGTCTCTCAACCTTCTTGTATCGACACATCATGTTTGAGGCCGACGCATCATGTTACATCTTACATAAGTTATGCAATTTTCTCTATGTTTTCACTACAGGTTCTATACTTTAAGCCCTAAAAACTTAATCTAATCATAGATAATCATCACTTACAATTATACTATAATTCTACATAAATTAAACAACATCAGGACATTATTATTCATCTATAGTTCATCAATTTCACATCATACAACATCATAAACATACAATTCATGAACAAGACAACAATCACCTCTAACTCCACATACCAATTATCATGAACCCAATTCTAGAGTCATAACCCCACCCTTACCTTGGATTGAAGGTCGCTCAATAATCTTCCGATTGAAACCTTGTTCTGCCATTTTCCTTTTTTTCCAGCAGCTTCACGTTCTTCTTCTCAATCCTTATTCTTCTTACTGCTTCTTCTTTCTATTCCTTCTAACAAAAATAGAATAACCTATTATTCTTTATTCCTTATTGGGCTCAAAACTAATACACCCCCTTATTACTACTTCCATTCCTTAAAAACAAGCCCACATCAAATAATATTATACTTTTAATATTATCTTACCACTTAATAAAACAATTAAATCCAATTAATCACAACACATCTTCTCAAATATTCCAAAAATAATTTAATTAAATAATTAATTAAATTACGGGCATTACAGGGATAGTATTGAGATTTTGGATTGGTTCTGCCCCGGCTGTTTAATAATTTTGTAGTCACTCTTGCGGCTAATCTTCAATACCTCTTCCAACTCTTATATATAGGTGTCTTCAACTATGGCTTCCTTAGGTGCCTCCGTCTGGGCAGGCTCTGTTACTTGCTCTTTACCCCGAGCCCCAGTAGTTGATTTGGTGGTTGTAACTCTAACAGGTGCAGCAATAGTCTTCGTATAGATTTTCGGAGAGAAAACCCTTCCGCTTCTAGTAACCTTACTAGTTCCAGAAATATTATCAATACCGAGATTAGTAACTTTATCTTCAACAGTCGGTAATTCTTGTTTGGCGCCATGGTAATGGACGTCAGATCCATAGTTCCAAGGAATAGCTTTATCTAAAAAATATGGAATAGTTCCTGGTGTATTGATGATTAGAGGAGCGACTTTCAGATTGGAACTAATCCTTATAGGACCTTTGGAGGTGATCCTAATAGGAGGACCACAAATTATAGATAAGTCTTGACACAGATTCTCAGTAGACGAAACCTTCTCGATCAAATATATATGATTGTCCATTAGGCGTTGAATGCCTTCCTTCAGTAATTTGCAGCCATTGGATTAGGCTTCACATCAGTAACATTTTTCAATACAACCCGAAAATAAACCGGCCTGTAGCAGATTCTTCTTGATTATTGCTAGTGGAGTAACCAATTCAGTTACAGTAGCATCATAAAGTACATCGTCAATCACACTTATACATTTGTCGTACTTCAGAATAGGTGCAATAATTACATTTGGGGTCTCTGGAGGATCAAACTCAATCTCCTTGTTGTCAATCATGTCCTGAATTTTGTTTTTCAGGGTCCAGCAGTTGTTGGTGTCATGCCCCGGGCTGTTAGAATGGTATGCACATTTCGTATTCAGATTTTACTTTGGAGAGGAGGTGTTGGGATTCTGAGGAGGATCTGTTAGCGTAATCACTTTCGCTTTTAGTAAATGTTGCAACGCCTGAGGTAATGGCATATTAATCTTGGTAAACTGCCTTCCTGAAGCGTCTCACCTACGCCTATTGCCCTATTTTTGGGGTTGAACAGGCGCAGGATTAGAAATCAATACCGCTCACACACACTGATTACAATCATTCTTACCATGTCCCTTCTGGCCATAAACAACATTGGTCTCCTTCTTACTGGTGAATGTCTTCTTCACAGCATTTGAAGATGCAGCCACTCAAAATTTTTCGCTTTTGATACCACTTTCAACTTGTTCCCCAGTTAGAATTAGCTCAATAAAACCAGATGAAGAACTCCCAATCAGATGATTAAATAATGGACTTGTTAGAGTTCCCGTGAACATATCAACTAGCTCCCGATTGTCATACTCCAAATTTTTCCTACCTTTTACTTTTGTCTGGCTTAGACTTCACATTCAATCTACATCATCTTCAGTAGTTCCTTTGCATATCATGAATTTCATTGAATAAAGACATATGACGTCCAAGAGTTCAGTGGTCATGCAATATTAGAGTTTCACAGTGTTTTGAGGTGTTTATATTCAATAAATTCTATTTCTTTCTTGTTCTTCTGTTTTTCAAGCATTGAAGTGGTGAATTAGGATTTTGGATGTTTTCTCAAGTTACTTCAAGAGCAGTGGTTCTAGTTCTTCAAGCTGAGGCTTAGTGGATCAGGATTTTTGTTCAAGGTCACATTGAGATTTATCTCATTCTACAAGTCAATTGATTATCAAGAGGTTTAAGGGGTGAAACCAAGGAATTCTTCTCATACCGGTTAAAGTTTTCTTTGAGGAGTTTCTTGAGGGACTAATGTTTGAACTAAGATGGCATCTATCATTCTCAAAGTGGTTTGAATTTTTCATGAAGATTCGAAATTGGAAGAGAAAGGAAACTTGGATTTGGATTGCAAATTGGAAATAATGGAAATAGGTATTTCATACAATGTCTTTGGTTCATAAGTCACCAATTCCTTACATCACAAGTTACTGTATTCAAGATCCAAGTCAGTATTGATTATCTTGCAATTATTTTTGAATTCATGCCATGACCATGTGAAACCATACAAGGAATTTCTCATTACAAGTCCAAACTGTCCAAATATAACAGGCCCAAAACCAGTCCAAACTGTCCAAATATAACATGCCAAAAAAAACCTGTCCAAATTGTTGTACCCCAAATTTCCCCCTAAGATCCCTTCATCATATCATCTCAATTAAATCACAACAAGATCACATTAGGGTTTGGTTCTTCTCTATATCTTTAGCATTTTCTCTGGGAGGAATCACCAAGCACCTTAACTTGTATTTTATGATCATTTATGTTTTGTATTGATGATCCTTTAACTAATAAATGCAATGAGTGTTTGCCCTAATTGTTGATGTTGTAGGTGAAAGCACAATGCATTCCATAAATATTGATCTAGGGATTCATGAGTTCATTTTTTTGCCTTCCTCAACAAAGCTTCATTAAGGCTCAAGCCTCATCATTAAAGATGTTTTGAAGTACTGTCATGACAAAGTCTTTTATGATTCATCATGACTCAAGTTGTCAAATTTAGTTCAAAAGTACAAGGGTTGATTAAAGAAGTTTGACTCAAATGTAAAATTCTTTCATTTCAATGATCACAATGTCGTACCCCAAATTTGCCCTATCTTTTTTTACTTTTGTTTGGTTTTGAACTTTGCATCCCATTTGCGTCATTTTCACTAAGTCATTTGCATATCCCGCATCTGATGGAATTAGGCGCCTTGGTTTTAGGTATTAGGGTTGTTCCCTCTTTATGTCTAAGTTTGTTTTGAAGTTCTCTTATCAGGTAAAAGGGAAATTCATCTAGTGCTCGATTAGTGGATCATGGAATGAATTTTTGTCATGGATTTCTTTCTTATCAAGTTACAAGGTTGTTTCTCGCTCGAATTCATCAGAGCCTTGATTAGGGTTTATTTACCTATTTGTTGGTCAAGAAGCTATGGTTTTGGATCCCTGGTTTTTGTGAAGATGTTTCCTTCACCCACCTCAAGGATAACTCAAAGTCAAGTACATTTGGTTAGGGATTTCATCTCCTTGCACTTCAAGCTTTCTTCTTAAGATCTCTAAGTCACCGAGTCAAGGGTTTGAAGTTTAAAGTGGAAAATGTGGAAACCGGGCACAAGAAATAAGGTTGGCGTTTCATGATGATCAAGGCATTTTTTGGTTGCTTTAGTTACAAATTACTTGCGATTTGGATATAAGATTTAAGTTTCTCATTAAGAGTGCAAGTTTTATTTGTACATGATATGAAGATTAAGGTTTTCATCTAAATGACCATTGTTTTGGGTTTGAGTTAACCAAGTGGAATTAAATTCTTAAGTATTTATTTTGTTCAAGAATTTGATTGGATTTTGGAAGTCAAGGCATGTGATTTTCTTGAAATACAAGTTACAAAGGCAAGATGTATCATTCAAATCATTCAAGTAGGGAATTTCCATGTTCAAACAATATTCAAGAATTGTCTAATTTTTGTACAAATTCATCCTTCATAAAATTCAAAGAAATATCATTCATTACATTTTGTGGGCCATTTACAAAGAATGTTACAAATGTTAAAATACAAGCTAAAAAATATTTTGTTTACAAAGAAAATGTTTGTTCTTCAAGTTGTCTTTGTTTAATCTTCAAGCAACTTATCTGAACTCCTCAAATGCATCATCATCTTCCTAAAAATGCAAACATTGTCCAAGATCAGTCCAACAACTTTATATTGAAAAAAGGACAAACAACTTTATGTCATTGAAAGATAAAAGAGGGGAAAAAAACAGTTTTGAAAAGAAACCACCTAACCTAAAACAGGCCAACAACATTGTCCAAGATCAGTCCATGCTGCAACCTCACTACACCAATCCATAATACAATAAAGTGTGCAGCCTTGCATCGAACTTGCACGAAAATGGTGAAGAAAAGAGACTGTAGTAGAAAGTATCAAAATAGGGCACCAAGATAAATTTCAAATTCATCATTATCCTTGCAATAGTCCTCTGAATCCATCTATAAATAAAGGCCCTTGTCAACAACAAAAACTCGTGGGCAGAAAGCAATAAAACCATAGTGAGATAACCAAGCCAAAAACAGAGAACACAAAAAATACCAAAAACACACAAGGGCCAGAAAACCAAAAAGAGAGGGATTTCACACAAAAATCACAATACCCTCTTTGCAATATGCAAAACACAAAGCACAAAAACCTGTCAAGAACACCTCACTGAACCAACAATACATCATAGAACAACCATAACCAAAATCATAACAATCCGCTCTATAGAAAATTTCAACCATTTCCTGTCATGGCTTAATCTCTAAAAATTACCCTGCACACAACCTTCACCCATCTTCCAAACATACTTTCATCATCATCATCAACATTGCAACAATTCTCACGCATAAAAAAAAAACAAATCCAAAAGAATTTGTCTGTTCACAGAAATAACTTGAAAAAAATAGCAAGAGAAAGGAGATTGAAGACAGAGTCGAAGAAGGAGAAGAAGATTGAAGCAAGAGCATGTATACCTGAACAAGGATCTTCATATTTCTCTTTGTCATCACCATGTTTGAATCATCTTCGGAGCGACTCTGACAATCGAACAATGTCGTACCCCAAAATTGCCCTACCCGTATGATCACATTTTTAAGGTTAAAAATGGAAGAAAAAATGTTTTGATTAAAGATGGTACAACAATATATGATGGCCCATTTTTAAGAATCCAAGTGAACCAGGGGGTGTATTTTAATCCAGGAGAGTGGGGCTTTCTAAATCAGAAATATCCATGCATCCGTAATCCCATTTACGAAGCATGTTGGCCAATGGCCCATGAGATTCGAATACAGAAGATTATTTCAGGAAAATTCCTAAAATTTTAATTATACAAAGAGGTCTATTTAAGTAAAAAAGAGGTGTCGAAATGTCAATTGAAAGCCCGTTAAAGTTCAGTTTGTTTGGCCCATTTCTATTTTGGTCGTTAAATAGCAAAGAGGGGAGGTATGAATATAAAATACAGGCCCATTGAGTTTAGCCAAGCCCATTTGAAGTTTTTGTCATTTAATGTTTTATTTAAAAAAAAATGTTATTATTATTAAGCTTTCCTATTATTATTATTGTTAAAAAAAAATCCTTTTACAAATTATAAGTAAATTTACTATAGTTATATTATGATTAAAACATTTTTGTTTTATTAATTTTTTTTTATACGTAGAATCACTTATTAAAAGTTTTTTTATGTTTGAAGATCTATTTTAAAGAGCCTAGTATTGGACCCAATCTGCATTAAAGGAAAATGTTTGATATGATAGGAAAAAGTTATGGACAGGAAAATGTTTTTAATGCAGTAAAGGCCCAAGATGAAAAAGTGTTGGCATGCCCAAGTTCAAAACATTTGCTGGACCGAAAGTTACAAGCAAATGACCATTTTAGAAACAAGTACTGTGTGAATCACATCCATATTTGTGCATGTTTTGTCCAATTAACATTTACTGTTGGGATTAAAAAAAA
Source organism: Vicia faba (assembly GCA_948472305.1). Taxonomy (NCBI): domain Eukaryota; kingdom Viridiplantae; phylum Streptophyta; class Magnoliopsida; order Fabales; family Fabaceae; genus Vicia; species Vicia faba. The sequence goes on from OX451736.1 coordinate 1,411,641,663, forward strand.
GTTATAAATCAAATCTGCAGAAGTTAAAACAGATATGCAGGATTGCGGGAAAAAATGCAGAGCAAATCCCATCTTCATCAAATCAAACTAAACAAATATTTTCCTAATCAAACATAAAGAGTAAAATAAGGAAATATTGGCATATAATCAAATGTACATAATTTAATCTCAGAGAAAAAAATGAAATGTATCAAATCTGCAAAATCTTATCTAAAATCAAATCTCAGTTATCTAAACCAAATCAAATCATAGGAAATACATTTAGAATCAATTACAGTTAATACAAAATCAATTACAAAATTCAAATCCCTAAATCTAAGCTCTAACAATTCGTAACAGCATCCCTAAATTACTGAAAACGCTAAAAATACTAACTATAAATAAACAGAATTATACAAAAGACTGGGGGGGGGGGGGTTTGGACAGAAAACAATGGAGGCTGAGACAATTTTGGGAGAGACGAAGAAGAGAATTTGGAGGCAGAATCTTGAAACGAACCCTTTAGTGGATGATCCAGAGGAAGAGGCGATTAGAGTTTCCAGATCGGAAACGCTAATCGTGCATATAATCCACCTACGTCGTCACCTTATTCGACCAACCGCGACCTGCAAATCAAATCAACGAAGCAAGCTTAGAGACCGCGAAGCTCAAGAATTCACAACACAAAAACCACTAGAAGGGTAAAAAAATACTTAGCTCTCGTTCCTTTTTTATTGTTTGATTTGGGGAGTTTTGGGGTGGTCGGTGTCATGTTTGGGGTTCGGTGAGCGCCGTCGTGGGGTTAACGGTGCTAGGGCTTGGGTGAAGGGAAGAAGAAGGGTTCGTGTCACCGCGGAGGAGAGAAAGGAGTATTGCTTTAGAACAAACAAAAAAGTGATGGAACTGTAATTGGTAACAAGAAAATAAAGTTTTAATTCTAATATTATAATTCGTCTGATCACCTGCCTGCGCGATCATGGTAATTAGCGTACTCCATCAGTTCCATCCATAAGATCCATTTTGGACGGCCGATAGGCCAAGTCCTATCGCATGGCCATGCACCGCGCGACACACAATCCTTCAGCCTTATTCCCAAACTCTATGGGCCTATGCCCAGATGTTATGCACGCCCCCCTTCATCTCTATTTGCTAAACACAACAACAATGTGCACCCCCTGTCCAGCTAGCATTAATGGGCCTAGTCTGAAGTATATTAGCAACCCCCTTTATTAAATGGTCAACTAGAAATACACCCCCTAGATTTACTTAAAATTATAATTATTTTTTATTATTTTATTTTTATATCATTTTTTATAATATATTTTATTAATTATTTATTCTTTTTTTAATTTATAATAATTATTATTAATTTTTATTACCATATTCTAAATATTATTATTATTTATTATACGTAAATATTATAATATCACCAAATAAATTATTTTCGTATTAAAATTACATATATTATCTTATATATTATTTGCATTAAAACATTTTTATCATGCATTAATCAAGACTTTGCAATTAATATTATTAAAGAATACAAACAAACATCAAACTATTTTCACGAACAAATTAAGCTAATCAACAGTCTTTTTTGTAAATGGGTTTTAAACTAATTTTGACTTACTGCGAACTTAGTCAAAATCTCCGCAGTCACTACTCCCGACCGAGTGCGAAGTGATTAAAAATATGTTTGCAAACCCCTAAAAGACACCAAGCCATACGAACTACAAATTGGGACTCTAGTTCCTCGTAAGAGGATACGTATGCACGCGATCTAAAATTGTGGCGAGTCTTGATAAATAAAACTTAAAACCCTGTTTACTCCAAACCTAAACCTAGAGCTTAATATCCTTGTGAACAAGGTGGATGAAAGGTGCATAACACCTTCCTTTTGTCTAATTGAGTCTGAAACTTAGAATCTCTGCCCACGAATTATGGTTTTCTGTTAAGTTCCCTTCCTTAGGATAAAAAGTAATAATGGCGACTCTTGATTAAAAAATCAGTTACTACAGCTAGCGACTCTACCGGGGACTCTCCTTAACCCTAGGTTTAGTTTCTTTTTGGGTTTTTATTTTTACTTCCTTTATTTATTTATTGCATTTATCTATTTTACCGCATTTATTTATTTATCGTCAAATTCTCTTATTATCATATATTTGCTATGTGGCGGGTTTTTATCTAAAAAATATTTCCAATAAACCTTAAAAAGAAGGTTCGTCTATTAGCTTAGGGGGTATATCATCCCTGCAAGTTTATGTGACGACTTCACCTAGAGTCGGTGAACTTACGAAAAAGGAATACTTATCGAGAGATATCCTCTTGACGAGTAGGACTTTGGAAGGTCACCTATGACTCTTTGTAACAATGTTAAGCAAAAATATCATGACAAGACCTTTCACGACTTTGAGACGAAATTTTCAGTCTGTAAAGAGGCTCCACCTAAGGGAGGCCCTTGATCCTTTTCCCTCTGGTGTTATTCATGATACCCTTAAGGAAACCACCTCCTGTGAGGGTAGATCTACCATAGGTTAAAATTAAGGAGCCTACCTTATAGGGGTACCCATCACAAAAAACCTGTCACGAAAATCTCGTTACTTAATCCAACACTTATTCATTCATGCATTCGTGTATATCTCATGGTCATCATTTGTTTCTTTTATCTGTCTTATTCACAGGGTACAAAGTAAAAGATAACAAAATTAAGATTTTTGGTGACTGTCTTAAAAATGGATACCAAAGGGAAACAACTTGTCCGCATTAATGCCTGCAAGCCTGACCTTTCTGAAATCAAAACTATAAAGGGTAAACTATCTGTGAGAGCCCTGAAGATGTACGCTCGCCGCTATGGGGATACCTTTGACTTGACTAAAGTAGAGGAACAGATGGACGCAATCTCTGCCCTAATTCAGTTTTATGACCCTCCATTGAGATGTTTCACCTTCCACAACTTCCAGCTAGCACCGGCTCTGGAAGAATTTGACTGAATCCTGAATTTTTCCAATGAAAAGGCCTATGTAGGTATTGGACAAACTATTGAAGTCAAAGCTTTGGCAAAAGGTCTAGGGATCTCCTACCCTGAATTGGTGCAGAATTATCGAGGAGAAGGTCCAATACAAGGAATCAAAAGGATATACTTGGAAGCTAAGGCACTATAATTTTCTAATTATAAGGAGTGGGAATCTTGTGTTGATTGTTTAGGGCTGTTGGTATTTGGTGTAATCTTATTTCCTCGGACTGTGCACTATATTGACCTCGTGGCCATCAGCATATTTTGGGGTGCGAAAGTCTTTAATATGGATCCTACTCCTGCCTTGCTTGCTGACATTTATTACACTTTGCATATGATGTATGAAAAGAGAAGAGGCACGCTAAATTGTTGTATCTCGCTTCTATATACTTTGTTCATGACTCATCTTTATAAGGAAAAATATATGATCCCAGAATTGACCAGATGTGAGTGGTCACAAAAATTATGGTCTCTCACTGCAAACTCCATATTATGGTATGCAAGGAAGTTGGATCTTGGTGACATCATCATTAGCTGTGGGGATTTTCCTAATACCCCTTTGGTTGGATCGCGGGGCTGTATTAACTACAACCCTCCTCTAGCCGTACGACAACTAGGTTATCCTTTGGAAGACAAACCTTCAGACGAACAACTCTGACCATTTATCATCCACAATATGGGTATAGAAGGACAAGGTTTTCGCAACAAGGTTATTCGAGCCTGAAACAAGGTAAACAAAAGGAAGGCCGAAAGAAAGAATGCCATAGTAAGAGAACCCTGCACCAAATGGGTCCAAGATAGGGTATGAATCATCAAGCTGCCATTCTAGAAAGATCTAGAGTACAAGTCACAGGTGCCAGAGATAACACCTATATCTTTGGAAGAAGTCGACAATCTGAAAAGTGCCTTAAAGCAAGCTCAAAAAGAGAAAGAAGCACTGGAAGTCAACCTCCTCAATCTGACCAAAGAAAAGAAACAGATGCAGCTTGTACTTGAGTCAAAGGACGAGTAAATTGATAAAAGTCAAAAGGGATTGGAGAAAGAAAGTATCAAACGAAAGCATACAACTGAAGGGCTATTAAGTGCAACGTTTAACCTAGACTCTCACAACCAAAGGTTAGAAGAGGCCGCTGTTGAAATCGGGAGGTTAACTAGATGGTATGAAAAGGAAACACATGACAAGAAGGTGCTAGAAGAAAGTTTGCGAGCCCAAATCCAAAGTTTGGCACAAACTTCCTTAGATCAAGAAGATCAAGTAAAGTACCTCTCCACCGAACTCCAAGAAATCCACGAATCAGAGGTCAAAGAACTCCTTGAAAAGATAGAAGCAGAGAAACTCTTGACTCATAAAACTCGAGAATATGAGCATGTATATTTAGCGCTGCAGGGTCTTCAAAAGGATTTCCTCATCCAACAAAGGCTTTACACAGAAATGAGGGGTGCAAAGATGTATTGGGAAGAGAAGTATACTAAGATCTCCGAAGCTGGGAGGGATAACCACAAGATAATCCCACATCTTTATCATGAATACATGTACTACAAAGACAAACATGAAAAGCTAGTCTTCTTAGCCAACAATCTCATCGAGGACATCCCTAGAAGTTTAAAAGATGCAGAGAATGTAATGGTTCCTCTTCCGAAGGATGTTGAAGACTTTCTATATCTTTCCCGAGCAATGGTTGATGGCTTTAGAGCACAGATCTGAATGCACACTTAGGAAACTTAGTTCCTTTTAATTATTTTTACGCAAACAAGTTTTGATTTCAATTTGTAATATTTTCAATATCTGAATTATGTTACTCTTAATAAAGGCATTTTGTTTCCCTATCTCGAAGGCATGTCTATTTTAAAGCTAGTCACCAAATGAAATAATAAGTGAAAAAACAAGTATGTACCCAAGTGAATAAGACAGTTAAAACAAGAAATCATTTCATGATCACGCACATCCATTTGCACGCATGCATTTATAAAACACCTGCATGTCATATCAAAACTCATTTGCTTTAAAAAATCTCTCAAGTTAAGCCATTGGTAAAAGAAGACCTCCACCTCCTTGGCCTCCATATCAATGGTTCATATCGCATCTAACAGCTACGTGCGAGCCAATATTCAAGTTATTACGAAAAGACCAGGAGATAGTATGGAATGATGATTTCCAAATGGCCTTCGACATGATAAAACAGTATCTGCAAGAGTCACCAGTCTTAATACCACCAGCCCCCGGAAGGACACTCATCATGTACTTGAAGTGCTCGAAGGGTCAATGGGTTGTGTTTTGGGACAACAAGATGAAACAGGTAGAAATGAGCATGCAATCTATTACCTCTGCAAGAAATTCACTGACTGTAAAACCAGGTACTCACTCCTTGATAAAACTTATTACGCATTGGCTTAGGCTACCAAGAGATTGAGGCAATATATGTTAACCCATACTACATGGTTAATAGCAAGAATGGATCCTATAAAATACGTGTTCGAAAAGCCATCTCTTACCGGAAGAATTGCATGATGGAAGATTCTACTATCAGAATATGACATCCAATATGTCACACAGAAATCCATCAAAGGTAGTGTACTAGCTGATAATCTATCTCACCAACCGCTATCAGAATATCAGCCCATGAAGTTCGACTTTCTCGACGAGGATGTCATATTTATAGCTGACTATGAAATACCAGGACCCGACGAAGGGCACGAGCCAGGGGCACGTTGGACACTCATGTTCGGCGAGGCATCAAATGCGCTAAGTCACGGTGTAGGAGAAGTATTAACATCTCCCAAGAATTATCATAAACCCTACACTGAAAGGTTATGTTTTGACTGCACCAACAATATCGCCAAATATGTAGCCTGTATACTAGGGCTAGAAGCTTCCGTCGATTTAAGAATAAAGCACCTCGAAGTGTTTGGGGATTCTGCGTTAGTCATATACTAGGTTAATGGAGAATGGGATACTAAACACCCTAAACTGATTCCATATCGGGATCATGTTTTAAAGTTAGCCGCAGAATTTACAGAAATCACTTTCAGTCATATCCCACGAGAAGAAAATCAAATGGCACACGCTCTGGAAACCTTATCAGCTATGTTCAACGTGACTTGGCCAAATCATGAACCACGTATTACAATCAGACATTTCGAAGAGCCTGCATACTGCCTTGCTATTGACAACAAACCTTGGTTTTACGACATCCAGAAGTACCTCGAAAGGTAGGAATTACCAGAAAATGGCTCCATCATTGACAAGCGAACCTTGCGAAGGTTAGATTCAAAATTCTTTCTGAATAATGGAGTGGTACACAAAACAAAATACGACATGGTATTACTCAGATGTGTGGAAAAGCAAGAAGCAGATACACTTATGAGAGAAATCCACGAAGGCACTTTTGGGACCCATACAAATGGGCACGCCATGGCTAGAAAGATTCTACGAGCAGGGTATTACTGATTAACAATGGAAGTTGATTGCTATTATTACACGAAGACGTGCCAAAAATGTCAGATCTATGTCGATAAGATAAATGTACCACTGACTCCTTTGAACGTCATGAGCTCTCCTTGGCCATTCACAATACAGGGAATTGATTTGATTGGCATGATCGAGCCGAAAGCATCCAACGGACACCACTTTATATTGGTAGCCATCGACTACTTTACCAAGTGGGTAGAAGCAGCATCCTACACTAACGTAACAAGTCAAGTGGTTACACGCTTCAACAAATAGAACATTATATGCAGATATGGTGTCCCAAGCTGGATAATTACAGATAACTGGTCTAATTTAAACAACAAGATGATGAAGGAACTATGTGATGACTTCAAAATCGAGCATCATAATTCCTCACCATGCAGACCAAAGATGAATGGGGCCGTCAAAGCAGCTAACTAAAATAATAAGAAGATCATCCAGAAAATGGTGAAGACATACAAAGATTGGCACGAAATGCTTCCCTTCGCTCTACATGGCTATCACACTTCTTCACACACATCAACAGGCGTAACTCCTTTCTCCCTAATATATGGCACAGAGTTAGTACTCCCGGTGGAAGTTGAGATACCATCCCTTGGAGTCTTGAGGGAAACAAAGCTGGAAGAAGCACAATGGGTGCAGGCTCGACATGACCATCTCAACCTCATTGAATAAAAACGATTAACAGCTTTGTGTCATAGTCAGTTACATCAAAAGAGAATGAAGAGGGCCTTCGACAAGAAAGTACGCCCTCGAATATTCAAGGAAGAGGATATAGTGCTCAAGAAGATTCTACTACCCCGCCTCGATTCACGTGGTAAATGGACACGCAACTACGAAGGTCCATATGTAGTCAGAACATCATTCACTGGAGGTGGTCTTGTCCTCACAACAATGGATGGGGAAGAACTATCGCATTCGGCCAATTCAGACGCAATAAAAAAATACTATGTATAAAAAGATTGCTAAGATTTAACCCCCAAAAGGGTGACTTAGGAAAAAAGGAGCATCCCGGTGGATCAAAAACCCTAAAGGGAGATCCAGGAAAAAATTAGGGGCACATAACAAGAAAATTATCCCGGTGGATTGAAAACCCAAAAGAGCAATCCAGGCAAAAGTTAGGGGAGTATAGGTTGGAATCATACAACTTAGGAGCGAAGGAGATAAGTTCATCAAAAGCTATGGGGGAACAACAATAGCGATTATCATTTTTCATTGCCATTTACTATTTAAAAATTTCTGTAATTACCTCTTTCTAGGAATTGCATCTTGTATTCTCTCCTACTCAGAGGCATATCAATAAAACTTTTGTTTTTGTTATATCTTTCGAATCATGTTTTTCTTTTATCATATTTGTTTACAAAATACTACGATTATTACTTATGAATATTGTCTTGAAATAATTTTGGAGAATTAATAGAATAAAAGCATCTGACAAATATCAAAGAAAAAAAAACCCTCTGGTTAGAAAAGTATCGAAGGAAAATCCACGTCTACGTCTACGGACACAGTTACTCCAACGTCTTGCAAAAATCTATACACACGTCTCCGTTTGTACCTATTCATATCTACACGTCCGTACATGAAGTCTACGACCATGCACATGTCTGCGCCTATGCTTACACTCAATGATACAAAGTCTATACATACATCTACACGTCCCTAAGCAAAATCTACGTTCATGTCAGTACCTATGCCTGACTTACGACACAAGGTATACGCTTACGTTTGTGCTTACAACATACAAATCTATACATAGTACATTATTTACGACTATGTCTACGTCTACACCCGCAATACAAAATCAATGTTTAACTTTTGCTAACATTTCCCACCGCGTTCAAGTTCAACAATGCTACAACAACACAACATACAACGCCAGGAATTGGTAACTCTAAGCCAATGGTTTAAAGGAGAGAACGCCAGGAATAGTCTTCATAACATTTTAAGGCACACACACATCTTACGCATATTTCATACATACAATTTTCATAACATACATACACTATACATTTTTTACATACATTACGCATATATTCAGGTTTCCATATCAATGTCAAAGATCATACACGTTGCATTCATACAACATTCATTACACATGCATACACATGTATCTCCTAGCAAATAGACAAATAATTTCACCCTCGTTTCAACTATCTATGGGTCAACCGACACAATACTTCTGCTACGATTTAACCCGTCACCTCAGTCTTCATGCTGTGACACATTCAGACTATCACCTAAGTCTACCCGCAATGATGAGTTCTTTACAAGTCCCATTACATTGCCTCTATGCCGCAATGTATCCTCAAATCCAACACATTGCCTCTAAGCTGCAATGAATTCTCAACACTGCGTACGTTGCCTCTAAGCCGCAACACATTGTCAAAACTCAGTATATTGCTTCTAAGCTGCAATATATCCTCCAAACTCCATACGTTTCCTCTAAGTCGCAACATATTTTCAAAGACCCATAACATTGCCTTTAAGCCACAATGTATTATCCAAGCCAACACATTGCCTCTAAACCGCAATGCATTCTCAAAACTCATTACATTTCCTCTAAGCTGCAATGTTTTTGCAAAACCTAGATCATCGCCTTAGACTTTACACTGCGATGCTCGAAAACAAAACTTAGCTTATCACATCAGACTTCACGCAGTGATTTGCAAACCTAACCCATTTCCTCAGACTTCATGCCGCAATGTGTTTCTTATTCTACGACACAAATCATCGTCTCAGACTTCATGCAGCGATGTTCGAAACCAAATTTAGCTTATCACATCAAACTTCACGCAGTGATTCACAAACCAAACCCATTGCCTCACACTTCATGCAACAATGTGTTCCAAACTCCAGACTGTCTCCTCAGACTTCACGCAGCGATTTGCGAACCAAACTCATTACCTCAGACTTCATGCTGCGATGAAAAACAAAACTCAACACATTGCCTCTAAATCGTAATGTTTTATCCAAACTCAGCACATTACCTCTAAGCTGCAATGTATTTTCCAAACTCAACACATTTCCTCTAAGCAGCAATGTATTGTCCAAACTCAACACATTTCCTCTAAGCCGCAATGTATTATCAAAAATCAAAACATTGCCTCTAAGCCATAATGTATTCATGTTCAAAACATCGCCTTAGACGTCATGTAGCGATTCACAAACATAATCCATGACCTCAGTCTTCAAGCAGTCGTGCATCATCAGTCATTGCTATACTCACCCTCCAAAGGGGTGAATAAACCAAGACGTACGAAATTGTGCTCTTAAAACCACCTGTATCGTTATCAAACCCTGGTAAGAGATATATCATCATCTTTGCCTACTTTCCCAAAGAATCGTAAGGGTATGCTATATCAGTGTAACCTTATGTTTGTCGAGAAAATTTTGGGGACACTTTAAGTATTCAATAAACTCCCAATCAGAATGAGTAAGAATCGCGTTTTCTCACACTATTCTATTAGAAGATAATTGAATAGGGGCAGCTGTCGTACCCCAAATTTGCCCTACCCGTATGATCACATTTTTAAGGTTAAAAATAGAAGAAAAAATGTTTTGATTAAAGATGGTACAACAATATATGATGGCCCATTTTTAAGAATCCAAGTCAACCAGGGGGTGTATTTTAATCCAGGAGAGTGGGGCTTTCTAAATCAGAAAGATCCATGCATCCGTAAGCCCATTTATGAAGCATGTTGGCCAATGGCCCATGAGATTCGAATACACAAGATTATTTCAGGAAAATTACTAAAATTTTAATTATACAAAGAGGTCCATTTTAGTAAAGAAGAGGTGTGGAAATGTCAATTGAAAGCCTGTTAAAGTTCAGTTTGTTTTGCCCATTTCTATTTTGGTCGTTAAGTAGCAAAGAGGGGAGGTATGAATATAAATTACAGGCCCATTGAGTTTAGCCAAGCCCATTTGACGTTTTTGTCATTTAATGTTTTAGATGGAAAAAAAACGTTATTATTATTAAGCTTTCCTATTATTATTATTGTTAAAAAAATCCTTTTACAAATTATAAGTAAATTTACTATAGTTATATTATGATTAAAACATTTTTGTTTTATTATTTTTTTTATACGTAGAATCACTTATTAAAAGTTTTTTTATGTTTGAAGATCTATTTTAAAGAGCCTAGTATTGGACCCAATCTGCATTAAAGGAAAATGTTTGATATGATAGGAAAAAGTTGTGGACAGAAAAATGTTTTTAATGCAGCAAAGGCCCAAGATGAAAAAGTGCTGGCAGGCCCAAGTTCAAAACATTTGCTTGACCGAAAGTTACAAGCGCAGGACCATTTTAGAAATAAGTACTGTGTGAATCACGACCAGATTTGTGCATGTTTTGTCCAATTAACATTTACTGTTGGGATTAAAAAAAAGTCTTAAATCAAATCTGCAGAAGTTAAAACAGATCTGTAGGATTGCAGGAAAAATCATAGAGCAAATCCCATCTTCATCAAATCAAACTAAACAAATATTTTCCTAATCAAACATCAAGAGTACAATCAAGCAATATCGACATATAATCAAATGTACAAAATTGAATCTCAGAGAAAAAAATGAAATGTATCAAATCTGCAAAATCTTATCTAAAATCAAATCTCAGTTATATAAACCAAATCAAATTGCAGGAAATACATTTAGAATCAATTATAGTTAATACAAAATAAATTAAAAAATTAAAATCCCTAAATCTAAGCCCTAACAATTCGTAACAACATACCTAAATTACCGAAAACCCTAAAAATACTAACTATAAATAAACAAAATTATACAGAAGACTGGGGAGGGGGGGGGGGGGGGGTTAGACATAAAACAAAGGAGGCTAAGACGATTTTGGGAGAGACGAAGAAGTGAATTTTGAGGCAGAATCTTAAAATGAACCCTTTGGTGGATGATCCAGTGGAAGAGGCGATTAGAGTTTCCAGATCGGAAACCCTAATCATGCGTATTAGCCACCTTCGCCGTCACCGTCTTCAACCAACTGCGACCTTCAAAACAAATCAACGAAGCAAGCTTAGAGACCGCGACGCTCAAGAATTCACAACACAGAAACCACTAGAAGGGTAAAAAATACTTAGCTCTCGTTCCTTTTTTATTGTTTGATTTGGGGAGTGTTTGGGGTGGTCGGAGTCATGTTTGGGGTTCGGTGAGCGCTGCCGTGGGGTTAACGGTGCTAGGGCTTGGGTAAATGGAAGAAGAAGGGTTCGTGTCACTCCGGAGGAGAGAAAGGAGTATTGCTGTAGAACAAACAAAAAAGTGATGGAACTGTAATTGGTAACAAGAAAATAGAGTTTTAATTGCAATGTTATAATTCATCTGATCACCTGCCTGCGCGATCATGGTAATTAGCTTACTCCATCAGTTCCATCCATACGATTCATTTTGGACGGCCGATAGGCCCAATCCTATCGCATGGCCATGCACCGCGCGACACACAATCCTTCAACCATCTTCCCAAACTCGTTGGGCCTAAGCCCAGATGTTATGCACGCCCCCCTTCATCTCTATTTGCTAAACACAACAACAACGTGCACCCCCCTGTCCAGCCAGCAGTAATGGGCATAGTCTGAATTATATTAGCACCCCCCTTTATTTACTAGTCAACTAGAAATACACCCCCCAGATTTACTTAATATTATAATTATTTTATTTTCATATCATTTTTTTATATTATAATTTATTAATTCTTTATTCTTTTTTTCATTTATAATTATTATTATTAATTTTTATTACCATATTTTAAATATTATTATTATTTATTATACGTAAATATTATAATATCACCAAATAAATTATTTTCGTATTAAAATTACATATATTGTCTTATATATTATTTGCATTATAACATTTTTATCATGCATTAATCAAGACTTTTTGCAATTAATATTATTAAAAAATACAAACAAACATTAAACTATTTTCGAAAACAAATTAAGCTAATCATTAGTCTTTTTTGCAAATGGGTTTCAAGCTAATTTTGACTTCCTGCAAACTCAGTCAAAATCTCCGCAGTCACTACTCCCGACCGAGTGCGAAGTGATTCAAAATATGTTTGCAAACCCCTAAAAGATATCAACCCATACGAACTACGAATTGGGACTCTGATTCCTCGTAAGAGGATACGTAGGCACGCGATCTAAAATCGTGGCGAGTCTTGCTAATTAAAACTTAAAACCCTATTTACCCCAAACCTAAACCTAAAGCTTAATATCCTTGTGAACAAGGTGGATGAAAGGTGCCTAACACCTTCCTTTCGTCTAATTGAGTTTGAAACTTAGAATATCTTCCCACGAATTAGGGTTTTCTGTTAGGTTCCCTTCCTTAGGATAAAAACTAATAGTGGTGACTGTTGATTAAAAAACCAGTTGCTACAAACAACAATGCAAATTCAATCAAAAATAGGATATAAGACATAGGAACTCGAGAACACTACAAGCGTAAACAAAAACACAGAATCAGAGAAAAAGAAAAGCCGGCAACACACACCCGAAAATGATATCGATTCGTAAGCCCGGTAATGTATTTCTCCACCCTTGCTATAATATTTTTACTGTTATCTTTGTTGAAACTATCTACGTTTTATTATTCACCGATCATGGAGGAAAAGTGTTTTGTTTGTTCTTGTCTTTTGAGGGGAGAGAACCGTAAAGCAGAGAAAGAGAGCGCGTGAGACAGAGACTTTGTTGGCTCATTTGGTCCGAATCGCGAGAGAGTGAGAGGAGATTTTAAGGTGAGATGAGTGAAGGTTAAGAGTTTGAGAAAGAACGAACAAATAGAGGAATCTGTTGTGAGAAAGAGAGAGGCGTTGTCTTTTGGTTGGTGTTTAGGGTTTTTTCTTACAACCCGTTTGTTTAAAAGGCCGCTGGGTTCGAACCTCCCTGACCCGGTCCGGTCCAACATGTTTTTTGGTATATATTATTGTTTTCTTTAGTTTCATTTCATATCTTTTTGTATAATTTCTTAGCTTTACAAAATTGTTTTTTAGCCCATTTAAAAAATGCAAGTTGTACACACCACCATTTTGGTCCAAATACCCCATCCTTGTTGTTTAATTTAATTTAATAGATTTCTTTGTTTAGTTAACTTAATATATTTAGTTTAATTTTAACTATCATACAAAATACAATGTACAAAAAAATAAATATTAGTTTAGTTGAAATAATATATATTTAAGAACTAGTTTATTAATTTTCTTTTTTAATATTTTCTTAAAATATATAAAAAATATAAAAAAATTGGTTACTTCTTTTATAACTTATTAAACTAATCTCGTTTTTTTATCAATTATTTAGAATTAAGGTTTAATTTTCATTTAATTTTCTTTACTTAATAAAAATCTTAATATTAAATATTTTAGAATTAGTTTATTAATTTTTCTTTTAATATTTTCTTTAATCCAAGAAACACAAAAATTTGATTACTTCTTATTAAACTAATTTCCTTTTTGAATAGTCATTTTAGAATAGTTAAATTTTGTAGATAACTTAAGTAGTTTACTTGTTAGTTTTTGATTTGATTGTATTGCTTGATTAATTATCGAGCTTTCGATCTAATTCATCGTCATTCATAAAAGCTTGTACCCTCATCCCCTTGTGGTCTGTAATAATTTAGAATCTTGTTCTTTTGCTATTTTTCTCTGTATGTTTAAATTGCTAATCATTAATATCTTGTCCAAAGTAGAACACTTGGCCTCCTCTTGGACTCATCATCAATGAACAGGTATCCATTGACAAAATTCACACCCGCACATGTTTCATAGTTTGGTCCTGGGCTATTATACAGTGATAACTATTCGATTGATTATTTCAATTGGTTGTTTAGAATACTAGCGCCTCGCTAGTCCCACATTTTAGGAGCATGCATATAGCCACCTTGTATGGGATTTTTATCTTATCGATTGAAGCAATTTCCCTCCCCTTGGTCCACATACCAAGCATCTTCTTAAAGGGTCTCATAGCTGAGTTTGGGAATGGCCATTCTCACGAGGTTAATCAAGTTTTGCCCTTGGTTAACCATAACCCGAGTCAACCACTTTGGTCCATATACCAAGTGTTTCCTTGCACAAAGGGTCTCATAATTGAGGGTAGGAGCACCTACTCTCACGAGATTAATCAAGTACACCCCTTGGTTGGTCATACCTGATTCGTTCCCTTACACTGAGCATTCCATTCACAACTATCCTAAATACTCCACATTTTGACACTTTTACCATGATCACCACACACGACCACTCTTCACAAACACCACCTCCTCATACCTATAACATGTTCCCTTAGGATGTTAGTTTCCTCTACTTTAAGATACGAACTAATTAGAACCTATGATGAAACCCATGCATGACAACATTGGGGCTTTTCTAGTCTCCCTCTTAACCTTTTTCTTTTGTAATTAAAACTCATCATACACAAATCAAAAATCCAAAAACACCTTTAATAATTACTTGAATTTATTTTAAAAATTTCAAAACACTCAACCAATCAAAACTCCCCTAAAGGGCATGTTATCTCCATTCTACCGCGATATCGGCCGTGCCTATTGCTAGAATGTGTGTGTTAACATCGCCAACTAAAAAACACTAACAAAACAACCATTTTCTAGAGGAACTATGATGTTCTGATTCCTTCACTGGATACATAGGCATGTTATTACTTTAATATATTCTTTTGTATATATTGCATATATTGTTGCTACTCACATATTCTGGATACACTGTGATGTTGGGTTGGGAGATTACATTTGATAAGTCCTATACCCAGACTTGGGTTTGTAGCGATAAAAAATGTAGCGGGGTAAATCGGAGATCGAATTATTGATTAATTCGTCTCACAAAAGCAAGAGTCGCCACCGCGCTTTATTGTTTCCAAAGGAAAAGGGAAAAGAGCGAAATAAAACCCTAAATATGCAATGTAAATAATAATAAAAATACAAAGCGTTTTTGAAAAGAGATCTTATGGTTCGGGGGTTGGTTATACAATGGGAAGGTATTAGCACCCAATGCATCTATAGTACTCTATAGGAACCTTTTGAAATATCTGTTTTATTTAAAATTGATTGTTTGATTAAAATAAATCGTTTTGGCCGAAAAGGGGTACGGGCGGTTTCTTTGAAGATACGACGACCTAACGTCGAAGTTTTTGCTTAAAAGGTATAAGTCTTGAAAAGGTTGAATACTTGAGGAAAAATTATCCTAAGTTTTAATGAAATGCGAAAGTTCGTGCAGTTAGACTTGAGGACATGAAGTCAACAAATTTACTGTTTTTCCTTTGGATTTAAACATAAATAGAACAAACAAATGAATAAATACACAGACAAAATATGCGGATAATGATTAAATACGATAATTTAAATGATACACTAAATGATGCGAATAATGTATTTTCATGATTTTTGTTTAATATTAACGAAAAGAAAGTATTTTTTACTTTTTACGCATTTTGATATGGATAAAAGCAAGAGAATTATTTAACGAAGACATAATGTTTTTTTTTTAGTTATTAAGTTTTTATTTTATATATTTGATATTAATATTAATAAAGCAAGAAAATGAATTAATAAAATATTTTTAAGTTTTTTCTATTTTTATATGTTTTAGAGTTTTGTTTAATAACGACGTAAGAGGGGGATTAGTTAGAAAAAAAAATGTCTACATTCTTAAATTCTATATTTTTTATGTATATAAAAATAAAGTACTTATTAAGAGATTTTAAATTAAATGGGAAGTTATTAATTCACCCTAATGAAATAAAATTAAAACTCCTAAATTAAATCCAAGATTAAGCTAAAAAGGTCAAACTAATTAAAAATTACCTAGTTAGATATATCTCTTATTTTTTTTAATATATTACTAATTAACTAACATCCTAATAATTCTAAAGAAAACTAGAGAAAGTAAAAATAAAAAGAAGTGTATCAAATAAAAAAGGGCAAGTAAAATATATGGGCTAGATGGTTTAGTGGCCCACGCAGAATTCAAAATGGGGGGGGGGGGGGGGTGCAGAAGCAGGTCGTGGGCTTAAGCAGGAGAAATGGGGTGAGGCCCATCAGTTTTTTTTAATTCACTTATGGTTAATTTTTTTTATCATAATTGGGGATTAGGGTTCTGCTACGCAGAACGACGCTCATCTCTCTTCTTCGTCATCTTCTTCGCGTCTCCTTCTCCATGCTTTTGCTTCTGAGTTTCGCTTTCTAACTCCTTGCCATGGCCACCCGCTCACGCTGTCTTCTTCCCTCTAGCCAAATGAAAAAAGGGGGGGCTACGGATTTACGGTAAAACGCTATTCGATTCGTTAAAGCTTAGTTATATTTTCTTTGCATGTGTGATTCTGATTACGTTGATTCTTACTGTTTTGATTCTGGTTCTTGTTATTTTGAGGTACTATGAGAGTAAAAAGGGAGAGGGAATCGTTACCTAGGCGGAGACGGAGGAGGGACAGTCGGGAGCGAAGGAGGCCAGGCGGCAAGGAGTGGAAGAGCGTCACGAGCGTGCTTCGGTGGCCGGTATTTTATATGGTTTCCTTCTTCTTCTTTTGCCTTGGTACTGTGCGGTGATGTTTCTCTTCTTCTTCTTAACCGTGTTTCTGTACGATATTCATTGGCCTGTGATAATGTTTTTGAGGCTTTGTGTTGTATGCTTTAAATGGCCAGTGATGGTAACTCTGAGGCCTTGCTCGTTGCCTTCGAAGTTGGATTTGGCTTGGATCGTTTCAGGTTTGGCCTAGCTTGGCTTCAACAGGTCTGTGATTGATGATGTTCAGGCTTGGGCAATAAGTTTGACAGGTTTATGGGTATGCTGGTTTTGTGTTGGTTGGACAGGTGGATGGAAACAGGGGAATAGGCTTTTTTGTTGCTAGGCCATATTGGTTGTATGGTTTGAATTGGTTTTTGTGTGAGATTGTTTTTCTGATTTATTTTGACAGTAGGATGGTGATGTTGGCTTAAGGGCTCAATCAGTTTGTGAGGTTTAGGCCATATGGTGAAATGGTTTTTTTGATAGTAATGGAATGGTTATGAAGGTTTGAGAGCTCAATCCGTTTTGTGAGGTTTAGGCCATATATGTTTTTATGGTTTTGACAGTAGGATGGTCATGCAGGTTCTGCTGGCTTTTGTGTGTTTTTATTGATAACTATTTTTTCTCTAAGTTTGAAGGCTTGGAGATTGATGGTATGATATGTGATTTTTTGGTTATGTTATAACAGTCCTCTCTTCTCCTTTTGTTTACGTTACAGGCTGGAGATTTTGAAATACTTTCACCCTCTTCCCTGGCATATCTGCACCATACTGCTACCTCTAAGTTGTCTCTATTCCTCTTTTATGTTTTTACTTCTACTGGCTATATTACTGCAGTTTGTCTTGTATCTCTTTCCTGCCTAAGCCAAACCTGCATAACCACACTTCCTCCTCTCTTTTTCTCTCTCAGTACAGTTTTGACAATAAAATGATATGCTGTACTATTTTCTGAAATTGCAAATGGCCAGAAAATGATGAAAAAAAGGAATGTTACATTGCTTGCATATTGGTTAAACTGCATATTTTTTATTTCTAATGCAATAGTAGCTTATGTTTTGTTTTCTACTATGTGGGCATAGGTTTACGTTGGCATTTGCTTGCTTGCATATGTTGTTGAGATCATGCAGGGACTTTGTATGCTGTATGTTTTTTTGAAATATGCATTTGGATTTTGAAAAATGCAATTAATTTAAAACATGCAATTTTTGACACAAAAATGAACTTGTGCATTCATTTAAAAATTCCTCTCTTTTTGTGAACCGGGAGAAATCCCGTGATTTGCAAAAAAGAGTAACTGATTCCGGCCATTGCTTTTAATGATGAACATTAAATAATTTTGCTTTTAATTATTTGTTCGAATTCTAATTTCTTTTAATTTTTGCAGGTAACATCAAGTGAGCAGACAAAAATGCGTTGGATCAGAAGTTTTAGAATTAGGAATATTAGATTAATTTTTTATTTCATTTTAGCTTTGTAAACTTATTATTGTAATTTTGTTGTAATAGATACAATATTTACATAATAACTGTACAATTAGAAAAAATGAATAAAAATCCAATATTCGCCAATTAATTTCTTCTTTCTCTCTAATTATTTATTTTATCGTTTACAATTCTTTAATCGTATAATAATTGAAAACGAATTTCAACTACCTACATTCAGAATAATAAACAGATAAATAAATAATGATCATTGATCAATTAATAGCCTCAATTGTTTAATTCATCATCCATAACTTTCTAAATAATAATTAAAATAGAATTTCAATTATTTAACTTAGAATGACAAATGATTAAATAATCATTATTGACCAATAAACTTTTCCGAATATTTATTATATTATTCATAAACCTTTAAATTATGTAATAACTGAGAATGAATTCCAGTTATTTAAATTTAAGATGGTGAGTAATAAATAAATACTGTCTGCACAATTAATGCGCCTCTTTTCTAATGTTTATTTTATTATCTATACATCTTTAAACTACATAATAATCGAAAACAAATTTCAATTATTTAAATTTAAGATAATAAATAATTAATAAACATTATTTTAGCACGAATCGATTAAATGATTTAGTGTTCAATATAAATAGCTCTCGGCCTGAAAAAAGGTTATGAATTTTAAAATCGATGGATCAAAACACTTGTAATGTAATGATGCAGGTAGGAGATGATATCTTAGGTCAAAATTTGGGGTACAACAGCTGCCCCTATTTAAGTTTCTTCTATCCGGAGATATGAAGATTGAAATCTTCGTTTCGACGAGATTGAAGGTACTTAAATACATGATTACGCAAATTTTGTCCTAAGATGCCGTCGTCATGTTTGATATGAATGCAGTGATCGAACTCACAGAGAAATATATTGTATGAAACAAGACAATGTTGGGGGAATCGAACACCAACAAAACACAGAGGCATGGATTATACATTACTGGGGAAACAAGCTATCGACTTCAAACGACAGACTCCTGACAGCGAATAAAATCGAGGGAATACGACCTCTAACCCTAACAAAGAGAGCATCTTGCATAGGCCATAACAGATCATTGATCCAAAACAGTGAGTTTGCAACTCAAGGTCAATGATAGACAGAGAGTATCAAATTGCTGATAACTGATTACCGACTTCTGGAGGTACAGATTCGTAACAGACTTCTCTGCTAGATTTTCAGAGATATACTCATTAATGCTGAAGTAGTAAGATTGTAGATACGCAGGTTGTTCGAATAAAGAAGCTGCCACTTGTTGTCGTCCAAAGAAAATACCGATAACATACAAGCTGCTAAAATAAAGAGGCTACCACTTGCTGTCGTCAAAAGAAAATACCGATAACATACAAGCTGCTCAAATAAAGAGGCTACCACTTGCTGTCGTCCAAAGAAAACCGATAACATACAAGCTGCTCAAATAAAGAGGCTGTCACTTGCTGTCGTCCAAAGAAAATACCGATAACATACAAGCTGCTCAAATAAGGAGGCTGTCACTTGCTGTATTCCAGAAAAGTAATAACGTACTGGTAACTCGTGAAGAGTTGCTGCTTGTCGCTTTCAGAAAAATAAAATGACGCACTAGTAGCTCGTGAAGAACTGCTGCTCGGCGCTTTCAAAAAGTAATAACGCACTAGTAGCTCGTGAAGAACTGCTGCTCGGCGCTTTCAAAAAGTAATAACGCACTAGTAGCTCGTGAAGAACTGCTGCTCGGCGCTTTCAAAAAGTAACGTACAAGTTGCTCATGAAGAGCTGCCGCTTGTCGTTTTCCAACGGTGTCTGTAACGTACAAGTTGCTCATGCAGAGCTGCCGCTTGTCGTCTTCCAAAAAAACCAAACAGAAGGAAATTGCGATAATATTGGCAGAGAATAAAATCTTCATCAAAGAGAACCCTGAATCAATCCTTCCCGAGGAGATCATATACTTAAATGTGCAAAATAAATGCACCAACCGTCTAGGTCGCGGTTTCACTAGGAAGAATCAAGGAAATAGCCTATGCAAGAGGCGACCACTTTCCAATAACCAGAGGGAACAACAGTCAAACGAGACTCTACTCAATGAGATTCGATTGGGGATTCACCCAATCCAGAAATGGACAAGGTAAGCGGAATCAAAAATCATCCACGAGAATTAGCTCAGTTGGGGAATTTAGAAAGGAAGCATATTTTCTGCCTAAGCTAACCTTCTACTTGGGAGGACAAAAATGTACGTTGTTCGAATAAACAAAGTACGACCCAAAATCAACAGCAAACGTGGTATGCATGCTGATATGAGTGTAAATGAGTGAATGAATGTTATGCTGACAAAGACAGACAAATGGACTATCTTGAAGATAATATGCTATCACAGCAAAATAGATACTCGGCCAATCTTAGAAATATGGAAGATAAACGGAACTGGAAACATAAAGCAACGTCGGAGAGTATCACGCTACAAGGCTCAAGTCTTCTGAGGAGAAAAGCATCCAAATCCAATCTTCTAACACCAATAGACCACGGTATGAGACAAAGCGTACCAAACTTCAGAAATCGCCCAAATAAAGATAGCCAAAACAATGCTTAACTGGAACAGCTGGGGAGTCACCAAACCTAGTACCCTGAGAAACACAAGTTTACACAACCAACACCTCATGACAATTTTGAAACGAAACATGCTCATCATGCAAGGATAAACTACTGTACTGCTTCGCATTTCATGGCTTGACCATCTTCGGAACAACTGTTAATATTCCTTTCGTTATTCGCGACACTTTTTTTTTAAAATGAGAATACTTTAATAACTTTGTTTCAAATATTTCCGAAAAAATTAAAATTTTGCCCACAAAAGGTAAATGCTCAAATTTCATTAATAAGATGGTAGTTCTCTAACAATGCGACTCCAAGGATTTACAAAAGCTTGGGAAATAGTACATGAAATAAAAGGTTATACAAAAACAATGATCACTATTCTCCCTAACAACTTTGAATTCCAGAATGTGCTCGGATGTCAAGACTGATTTGACCAGAAGTTTGCCTAAGCGAAATACTTCTTGACTGCATCGGCGTTCATGGGACGCGGAAGATCTTCACCGTCCATATTGGTGAGAATCATGGCACCTCCAGAGAAAAATTTCTTAACGACATACGGTCCTTCATAATTCGGAGCCCACTTTCCCCTAGAATCAGGTTGGAAAGATAAAATCTTCTTGAGCACAAGGTCACCTTCTCTGAACTCGCGCGGTCGAACCTTCTTATCAAAAGCCTTCTTCATCCTCTGCTGATACAATTGACCGTGACACAAAGCTGTCAATCTCTTCTCTTCGATTAGATTCAACTGATCATATCTACTTTGACACCATTCAGCCTCAGAAAGTTTAGCTTCCATCAACACTCTCAGAGACGGAATCTCAACCTCCACGGGGAGTACTGCTTCCACACCATAAACTAGGGAAAAAGGGGTCGCGCCCGTTGAAGTTCGAACTGAAGTACAGTACCCATGTAAAGCAAACGGAAGCATTTCATGCCAGTCCTTATAAGTTACCACCATCTTCTGGACAATCTTCTTGATATTCTTGTTCGCAGCTTCAACAGCCCCATTCATCTTCGGTCTGTAAGGGGAAGAATTATGATGTTCGATCTTGAACTCTTCACAGAGCTCTCTCATCATCTTGTTATTCAAATTCGAACCATTATCAGTGATGATCTTGCTCGGGATACCATATCGACAAATGATCTGATTCTTGATAAATCTGACTACCACCTGTCTGGTTACATTAGCATAAGATGCTGCTTCCACCCATTTAGTAAAATAATCAATCGCTACCAAGATGAAACGATGACCATTTGAAGCTTTGGGTTCAATCATCCCAATCATATCAATGCCCCACATAGAGAAAGGCCAAGGTGAAGATATAACATTGAGGAGGGTCGGCGGCACGTGCATCTTATCCGCATAAATCTGGCATTTATGACATTTCTTCACATACTTGCAGCAATCAGATTCCATTGTCATCCAATAGTAACCAGCTCTCAACATCTTTCTAGCCATTGCATGTCCATTGGCATGAGTGCCAGAGGACCCTTCATGTACTTCTTGCATCAGCATGTCTGCTTCACGTCTGTCTACACATCTGAGCAAGACCATGTTGTAATTCCTCTTATACAAAACTTCTTCATTGAGAAAGAAACTGCTTGCTAATCTTCTCAACGTCTTCCTATCTTTATTGGATGCCCCAGGCGGGCACTCTTGAGTTTGAAGAACACGTTTAATGTCATAGAACCACGGTTTGTCGTCGGTGACCTCTTCCACTGAAAACACATGAGCAGGTCTGTCGAGGCGCATAACTCGGATTGTAGGCACGTCGTTCCAATCATTCACTTGAAACATTGAAGATAAAGTAGCTAAAGCATCAGCCATTTGATTCTCATCTCTAGGGATATGATGTAATTCCACTTTGTTAAAGAAAGTTAACAACCTTCTAGCATAGTCTCTGTAAGGGATCAAACCAGGATGACGAGTCTCCCATTCTCCTTTGATTTGATTAATCACCAATGCCGAATCTCCGTAAATATTAAGAATCTTGATCCTTAGATCCACTGCTTCTTCGAGACCCATAATACATGCCTCATATTCCGCCATGTTGTTCGTGCAGTCAAACATCAGTCTTGCCGTGAACGGGATATGAGTACCTCGGGGAGTAACGATGATTGCCCCAATTCCATTTCCATAGGAATTCACAGCTCCGTCAAATATCAAACCCCAACGGGATTCAGGATCAGGTCCTTCTTCAGGTACCGGCTCTTCACAATCTTTAACTTTCAAGTACATAACATCTTCATCCGGGAAATCAAACTTGATGGACTGATAATCGTCAATTGGTTGGTGAGCCAAATGATCGGCTAAAATACTCCCTTTGATCGCTTTCTGAGTGTGATACTCAATGTCATATTCGGATAACAACATCTGCCAACGGGCTATTCTTCCAGACAAGGCGGGCTTCTCAAAGATATACTTGATCAGATCCATTTTGGAGATCAACCAAGTGGTGTGGTTAATCATATACTGGCGTAGACGGCGAGCAGCCCAGGCTAAAGCACAACAGCTTTTCTCAAGCAATGAGTATCGAGACTCACAGTCTGTGAATTTCTTACTCAAATAATATACAACATGTTCTTTTCTTCCAGTCTCGTCTTGTTGACCAAGCACACATCCCATGGAATCTTCTAATATGGTCAAGTACATAATCAAAGGTCTTCCTTCCACCGGAGGAATAAAAATGGGAGGTTCAAGCAAATATTCTTTGATGCTATCAAAAGCTCTCTGACAATCTTCTGTCCACACACATCCTTGATTCTTCCGGAGAAGCTTGAAAATCGGCCCACAGGTAGCAGTCATATGAGATATAAACCTAGAAATGTAGTTCAGTCTCCCAAGGAATCCTCTTACTTGTTTTTCCATCTTGGGTGCGGGCATTTCCCGAATAGCTTTGACTTTATCAGGATCTACTTCAATACCTTTCTGACTGACAATGAAGCCCAGAAGTCTTCCAGAACGAACACCAAAAGTGCACTTGTTGGGATTCAGACGGAGTTTGTACTTTCTCAAACGCTGGAATAACTTCAACAAATGTTCCAAATGATCTTCCTCAGTCTGTGATTTGGCAATCATGTCATCCACGTACACTTCGATCTCCTTATGCATCATGTCATGGAACAAAGCAGTCATGGCCCTTTGGTATGTTGCACCAGCATTCCTCAAACCAAACGGCATAACCCGATAACAAAATGTTCCCCACGGTGTAATGAAAGCGGTCTTCTCCATATCCTCTGGTGCCATCTTGATTTGATTGTAACCAGAAAAACCATCCATGAAAGAAAAGACTTTGAACTTGGCGGTACTGTCGACCAATACGTCAATATGAGGTAATGGGAAGTCATCCTTCGGACTAGCTCTATTCAGATCTCTGTAGTCTACACACATCCGAACTTTACCATCCTTCTTAGCAACAGGCACGATGTTGGCTAACCACTGAGGATAGACCGACGTAACAAGGAAACCTGCATTGATCTGCTTCTGAACTTCCTCTTTGATCTTGTCAGCCATGTCGGGATGAGTCCTTCTCAACTTCTACTTGATCGGTGGACACTCAGGTCTCAACGGTAAACGATGCTCCACAATGTCATTGTCCAACCCTGACATATCTTGGTAGGACCAAGCAAACACGTCAACATACTCTTTGAGAAGCTCCAACATCTTCTCCTTAACTTTCGGGATAAGCAAAGCTCCGACTTTGACTTCCTTTCTATCTTCTTCATCACCCAAGTTGACCAACTCTACAGGTTCTTCAAATGGTTGAATGACCTTCTCATCATGCTCAAGCAAACGGGAAATCTCAACAGGAACCTCTTCATCATCCTCTTCTTCGGCTCTGAACACAGGGATGTCAAAGTTGGGAGAGGGCATAGGATCATTGTTTTCGATGGTTAAGTCATGGACTAATCTGCACATATGATTATGCTTTATTTTAGAAATCGATTTGTGCAAATAAAACAAAATGTTATTAATTAATTTTCATTGTTATTTCCCAGAAAAAGTGAAAAATAAAACAGCAGTGGACAAAATAACATTTTTATTCATTAAAGGGAAATACTTGAAACAAAGAGCCCAAACATTTCTCTTTTGCCTTGGGCAGAGCAAAAGGAATTATTTTTCATAGCCCGACACAAAATACGTTTCGCCTTGGGCAGAGCGAATTTTTCAAAGGAAAATAAACAAAACATTACTCGGAAATGTGCATAACCACAGGAACATCAACAGCTATCCAGTTTTGGCAAGCCAATCCAGGCATCACAAACACGGGCAAATCCTCCTCGGAATCATCATCTATGATAGCGTCAACCTCAGGATGTACAAACCCTGCACTTCGGAAAACCTCTTGAATCGGACGAACAACCACCTCCTTCTCGACCCTTGCAGATAATGGATGAAAACCCAGACCTTCCCTAGACTTGTTCTCGGGTAACGTCAACACCTGGCCCCAACCACTTTCCACCACTCGTCGCGCATCCTCAAAAGAAGAGATGGATGCCCCTTGCTTCTTCACTGTATTCTTAGCAACAGATAGACCCTGGAACTGGGTCCCCACATCCTCGTCAGCATCAATAAAAGAAAATGATGATAAATGGCTTACCACCATAGCCTGCTCTCCCCCAATCATCACTAGATTCCCATGTCTTACAAACTTTAGTCTCTGATGGAGCGTAGAGGTGACTACCCCGGCATCATGGATCCAGGGACGACCCAATAAACAACTGTAGGCAGCACGGATATCCATCACTTGGAAAGTGATTTGAAAAGTATGGGGACCAATCACTATGGGAAGATCCACTTCACCAATAACTGTCTTCCTGGAACCATCAAATGCTTTGACAATTACTCCACTAGGCCTCATAGGAGCACCGGGATATGAGAGCCGAGACAACGTAGTCTTGGGCATCACATTCAACGACGAGCCTGTATCCACCAACACACTTGATAAGGTATCGTTTCCACAACTTACTGAAATGTGCAAAGCCATATTATGGTTTCTCCCCTCCTCCGGGAGTTCTTCATCACTGAACCCAAGATTGTTACACGAAGTTATATTTCCCACAATCCCATCAAACTGATCAACCGTCACGTCATGGTCCACGAACGCCTGGTCCAAGACCTTCATCAAGGCTTCTCTATGTGCACCAGAATCTCTCAATAAGGCAAGCAAGGAAATCTTGGAAGGTGTTTGCAAAAGCTGGTCCACAATCTTATACTCACTCCTTTTGATAAGCTTTAGGATCTCATCATCCTCAGGGTGAGGGATAGGTTCACTGGATCGGCCTATCTCAACCCTTGGTTCAACATTCCTTACTGGAATCTCCGCCGGTATGGGCCTCCTAACTTGAACTTCTGGTCTCTTCGAAGGCACTGCTGCAAAAACACGCCCACTTCTCGTGACTCTACTCACATCAGCAATGTTAACAAAAGACGGTCTGGTTGGTATGGGGAATTCTACCCCATTCTCCATCATTGTGGCGTTATACTTGTACGGCACAGCTTGATCTGAGCTGTAAGGCACAGGGCCAGGTGGGTAAATGATCAAAGGATCAACAGGCGCAGTCTGACTGTTGTAGGCAATCTCTACTGATTATGGCAAATTGAATTGTGGTGTGATAACATTCACCTCATCCTCCGGATTTCGGTCATAGGTAATAGTGATAACTCTCTGATCTAGCAACTTTTGAATATCCTCCTTCACAATAGGACAATCATCCTCTCTTGAACAAAACTCACAAACGTCATAATCATGCTGGTGCCTAACAAAGGCAAGTCTTCTCAAACTCTGATGTAACCTGATCAATGATTCTCTTATATGTTCGACTTGAAAAACTTGGAACTTCCCCGGACAACCTTCCACCATATTCACTGAAGCTGCCCCATGTCGAGGCAAAGGATTATCTCTAACATTTGGATTAACATCCTTAAAAGACAAGATGCCATTCTTAATTAATCTCTGTACGTCCGCCTTCAGAGCAAAGCAATTCTCAAGGTTGTGCCCCGGCGACCCTTGATGATATTCACAAAATTGATC
Organism: Vicia faba; assembly: GCA_948472305.1. NCBI lineage: Eukaryota > Viridiplantae > Streptophyta > Magnoliopsida > Fabales > Fabaceae > Vicia > Vicia faba. The sequence continues at coordinate 1,411,668,738 of OX451736.1, forward strand.
TGCCTTGTACCACGGAGAAACACTGTTCGGCGCGACAGGAGGAGGCTTTGTCACGATGAGATTCTTTCTGATGAGAGCAGGGAACAATTCAGTATAAGTCATAGGAATGGCATCGAACTGCGGTTTTCTGGGTGAACGGTTCTGATTGTTGAACGGATAAGCCTGTTGTCGAGGTTGTTGCTGAAATGGCCGTTGTTGAGTTGGTGGAATTTGATGAGCTGGGGTCATCAAAGTTGGGCGGACTGCCGGAGTGACTGCCGCAACGTGAGAGTAACCTCTCCTAGGCCTACCTGGAAACAAAGCACTGACATCCTGCTATTTTCTTTTCGGGAAAACACTTCCAAACTTCTTCGCACTGCTAGACGGACTCCCTTCTTTGACCAAACGCCCTTCACGAATCCCTTCCTCTAATCTCATGCCCATGCTTACCATTTCGGTGAAGTCACTGGGTGCGCTGGCTATCATTCTTTCATAGTAAAAGGACCCTAAAGTCTTCAAAAATATCTTAGTCATCTCTTTCTCCTCAAGAGGTGGATAGATTTGAGCAGCAATTTCACGCCACCTCTGGGCGTATTCCTTAAAAGATTCTTGGTCTCTTTGCGACATCGCTCGGAGTTGATCCCTGTCCGGCGCCATGTCAACGTTGTACTTGTACTGATGGACAAAGGCTTCACTAAGATCGTTAAAGTTGCGGATTCGAATGCTGTCTAAACCCATATACCACTTTAGAGCAGCACCCGTCAAACTGTCTTGAAAATAATGAATCAACAAATCATGATCATCGGAGTACGTAGACATCTTCCTCACGTACATTGTCAAATGACTTCTAGGACACGAATCACCCTTATATCTCTCAAAGTCTGGCACTTTGAATTTCGCTGGAATCTTGACATTCGGAACTAAACAAAGGTCATGCGTACTCTTCCCAAATAAATCCTTCCCTTTCAATGCTCTAAGCTCCTTCTGCATTTCCTGGAACTGATCTTGAAATTCTTCCATTCTATCAAAAAGACCCAAACTTTCAGCGGGCTCGGCAGGATAAATTGGTTCATTCAAGTATGGCACGGAGTGGACCACAGGAGCAACGGTCGTCATAATTGGTTGCGGAAAAGGTGTTACAGACGGAATTACTGGCGGCATGGCAGTTGTCTCTGGTTGAGGAAGAGACAATGCAGGTTGAAATAGAGGTTGTACGGCAGGCTGATACCCTTCTGGCACAAAGTTGTAAGGCATTCCCCACGGAAAACCTTTCGGCATCTGATGTTGAAGCGGAGAGTTGATTTGAGTTACGGAGGCAGGAACTGTGACAATCTCGGAAACCACTGGAGTTGAAGTCTGAATCTCGGCAGCCGTAGTCGATGGCTGATTCTGAACAGCCACCAAACTTTCCACTAACGCAGTTAACTTTTCCATCTCGACACGAAGTGTAGCAACTTCCCCACGAAGCTCATGATTTTCCTGTTCCAAATCTTCCATTTTCCTCTGACGATTGGCCCGAGTGTCGTATCGGTGAGACAGCTTGACGACCTTCGGTGGAAAAAGAACAAGGATGAGACTCTAGAAAACATGTGAGGTGGAATGTGAAATGATGCATGATGGCGATGCAAATGATGACTCATTTCAAATGTTTTTTCAAGGAACTTTAATGATTTTGCATACATCAATGGTAAAGGAATTTGGAACAACAAAAACTCAATCCATTAATCGAAAGCGATAAATTACAACTTACAATTTGGAACAGTAAATTACAACCTTGGGATAACAAATCCAATAATGAAAACAACAAATTACAACTTCGAAACATGAAAGCCATAATAAAGTGATAAATTACAATTTCAAAACATGAAAGCAGTAAATTACAGCTTTGGAGCATGAAGCCCTTAATAAAACAATAAATTACAACTTCGGAGCATGAAGCCCTTAATAAAGCAATAAATTACAACTTCGGAGCATGAAGCTCTTTTACATAGTTTTACAAAATGACATCAATAAAATAAACTAAAAGCTAAAGCTCACTCGGAATCCTCAGATGACGGACCAAACACCAGCTGTAATCGGAGCTTCTTGATCTTTTCTTCGTAAAAGTCTTCCATCTCCTTCTTCTCAGCTATCAGTCGACCGATGATTTCTTCCTGCGGATTAGGAACGAGAGCCACGCTTACCGAACCTTCCCTCTTTCTTTTCCTTTCACTCGCATACTTCTTCAGCAAGGCATCCTTCTGACGAAGTTTCTCATCGTGGTCAACGAAATGGCCGTCTTGAATAAGCAGCAACTCCTTCTTTTCTTTTAGCTGTCGAGTCAGGACTCGATTCTCATATTCAGACATATGGTACTTTTCCTTCCAAGCATCCCTCTCGGACTTCATCCTAGCCAGGTTTCCTTGATATTCTCATACATCCGCGATAGGGATAACAACAGATGATGGTGCGATGGCAGGGAATAAAGGTTTCTCGAGTTTATATGGCATCTTGAGAGCACAAGCCCTAGCACGGACCCACTGCAGGTAAGGCTCCAAAGAAATGGCACCTCTATGTCCCAGCATATCTCTCCCTTTCTTGTGGATATGGCGCCAAGCTCCTTCAATCTCCCTCTTAACAGCCTGATGATCTTGTCCTTCCTGAAGAAAAAGACCACTCACATGGATATTGTTCGGCTTATCTCTCATCGGGTACCCGGACTGACGGCACGCTAGAACAGGGTTGTAGTTGATTCCACCCCTCGTACCGAGAAGAGGTACGTTAGGAAAAGCACCACAGCTATCAATGATTTCCACGTCGTGGTAAACTCGATTGTACCAGTCAATGTCGAAATGAGTGAGAGCCATAATCTTTGGCGCCCAACGCGGTTCCTTCTCGAGATCCCAGAAAGCATCGGACCCAGGTAAATGCGAGATGTACCACTGATACAGCAACGACACACAACAAATAATCATCCCTCCTTGATAAGAGTTTCGAAGATGGATGGAGTAATAAGTATCCCCTAGCAGCGTAGGGACCGGATTTCCAATCAGGAAAATTCTGATGGCGTTGATATCCACAAATTTATCAATGTTAGGGAATAAGAAAAGACCATATGCGAGTAAAGAAAACACGTCCTCGAAGGCAACAGTATCCTTTGTATCTGCAAAGTGGCGAGCTTTCTTCAACAGAAACTGCACCGGCAAACCCCGGATTCCCCCTTTCGTAGTCATATTCTCCTCTATCTCTGACTTCTTCAGGTGGGTGATAGCTGCTATCTCGTGAGATTTGGGCTCCTCTTCTAATCCAGAAAAAGGAACACGGTCGGCGATCGGCAAACCAAGAATATAGGAGTACTCCTCTAAAGTGGGCATCAACTGATAATCCGGGAAGGTGAAACATCGGTACAAGGGATCATAGAACTGAACCAATGTGTTGAGGATGCCTTTCTTCATCTTGTGCTTCATGAGCGGTACGATGGACCCATACTTCTTCTGAAAATCTGTCGGACTCTCTATCTTCGGAATCAAACTCTTCAGTTCTTCAATCTCGGGCTCCTTGAAGCTAAAGCTTCGAGTATTTCTCCTTCCAAGTTCCATAATACCCTAAGACGTTTGCAAAAATCATTCCAAAGTTCCTTGAAAAACAAGCTTTTTACAAAGATGTTGATGAATGCAAGAATGAATGATAATGCAACAGTCACACACAAGTTTGCAAACATGGGGTTCAAAGGTTCAACGTTCAGCATGGAGTCGAGGGTAAAGCCCACCCAAAGGTATGTACTAACGTTTCAATCACACCTGTAAGACATGGTTCTAAGAGTTCCCAGAGTCTACATTCCTCTTTCGGATATTGCCAACGTCTTGATTACTCAATAATTAGCAATATTCTCAAGAGAACTCATCCGAGCGTAGCATCGCGTAACAACTACTTCCGAATTACTCCGTTATAGTCTCCGCGCTACACCTAAAAAGGCCAAGATGGGTTGGGGTTCTACGGTCCTCAACTTCTCGGGCTCCTAGGTCGAAAATAATAATGTCTTCCCGATTAGTCGGTAAACAAATATTAAGCTCAAGAGGGCCTTCCATTGAGTGGGGGATCTCATGCCTCCTTCTTCGGGATTACTCCCTCAAAGTTAACATGACTATACCGCCCGTCCTATTCCTTAAGTGTTACTTAATCCGGGTATAGGATTCGTCCTTTGCAAAAACCCAAACACCCCAATTTAAACATATAATCAAGCAAATCAAATAATAGTAAACAGATAAAACAAACTAGGCTTAACCCACTTAGGGATGGACCAGCAAGAGGTCAATCTTTCCCCAGCAGAGTCGCCAATTCTGTAGCGATAAAAAATGTAGCGGGGTAAATCGGAGATCGAATTATTGATTAATTCGTCTCACAAAAGCAAGAGTCACCACCGCGCTTTATTGTTTCCAAAGGAAAAGGGAAAAGAGCGAAATAAAACCCTAAATATGCAATGTAAATAATAATAAAAATACAAAGCGTTTTTTAAAAGAGATCTTATGGTTCGGGGGTTGGTTATACAATGGGAAGGTATTAGCACCCAATGCATCTATAGTACTCTATAGGAACCTTTTGAAATATCTGTTTTATTTAAAATTGATTGTTTGATTAAAATAAATCGTTTTGGCCGAAAAGGGGTACGGGCGGTTTCTTTGAAGATACGACGACCTAACGTCGAAGTTTTTTCTTAAAAGGTATAAGTCTTGAAAAGGTTGAATACTTGAGGAAAAATTATCCTAAGTTTTAATGAAATGCGAAAGTTCGCGCAGTTAGACTTGAGGACATGAAGTCAACAAATTTACTGTTTTTCCTTTGGATTTAAACATAAATAGAACAAACAAATGAATAAATACACAGACAAAATATGCGGATAATGATTAAATACGATAATTTAAATGATAGACTAAATGATGCGAATAATGTATTTTCATGATTTTTGTTTAATATTAACGAAAAGAAAGTATTTTTTACTTTTTACGCATTTTGATATGGATAAAAGCAAGAGAATTATTTAACGAAGACATAATGTTTTTTTTTTAGTTATTAAGTTTTTATTTTATATATTTGATATTAATATTAATAAAGCAAGAAAATGAATTAATAAAATATTTTTAAGTTTTTTCTATTTTTATATGTTTTAGAGTTTTGTTTAATAACGACGTAAGAGGGGGATTAGTTAGAAAAAAAAATGTCTACATTCTTAAATTCTATATTTTTTATGTATATAAAAATAAAGTACTTATTAAGAGATTTTAAATTAAATGGGAAGTTATTAATTCACCCTAATGAAATAAAATTAAAACTCCTAAATTAAATCCAAGATTAAACTAAAAAGGTCAAACTAATTAAAAATTACCTAGTTAGATATATCTCTTGTTTTTTTTTAATATATTACTAATTAACTAACATCCTAATAATTCTAAAGAAAACTAGAGAAAGTAAAAATAAAAAGAAGTGTATCAAATAAAAAAGGGCAAGTAAAATATATGGGCTAGATGGTTTAGTGGCCCACCCAGAATTCAAAATGGGGGGGGGGTGCAGAAGCAGGTCGTGGGCTTAAGCAGGAGAAATGGGGTGAGGCCCATCAGTTTTTTTTAATTCACTTAGGGTTAATTTGTTTTATCATAATTGGGGATTAGGGTTCTGCTAGGCAGAACGACGCTCATCTCTCTTCTTCGTCATCTTCTTCGCGTCTCCTTCTCCATGCTTTTGCTTCTGAGTTTCGCTTTCTAACTCCTTGCCATGGCCACCCGCTCACGCTGTCTTCTTCCCTCTAGCCAAACGAAAAAAGGGGGGGCTACGGATTTACGGTAAAACGCTATTCGATTCGTTACAGCTTAGTTATATTTTCTTTGCATGTGTGATTCGGATTACGTTGATTCTTACTGTTTTGATTCTGGTTCTTGTTATTTGGAGGTACTATGAAAGTAAAAAGGGAGAGGGAATCGTTACCTAGGCGGAGACGGAGGAGGGACAGTCGGGAGGGAAGGAGGCCAGGCGGCGAGGAGAGGAAGAGCGTCATGAGCGTGCTTCGGTGGCCGGTATTTTATATGGTTTCCTTCTTCTTCTTTTGCCTTGGTACTGTGCTGTGATGTTTCTCTTCTTCTTCTTAACCGTGCTTCTGTACGATATTCATTGGCCTGTGATAATGTTTTTGAGGCTTTGTGTTGTATGCTTTAAATGGCCAGTGATGGTAACTCTGAGGCCTTGCTCGTTGCCTTCGAAGTTGGCTTTGGCTTGGATCGTTTCAGGTTTGGCCTAGCTTGGCTTCAACAGGTCTGTGATTGATGATGTTCAGGCTTGGGCAATAAGTTTGACAGGTTTATGGGTATGATGGTTTTGTGTTGGTTGGACAGGTGGATGGAAACAGAGGAATAAGCTTTTTTGTTGCTAGGCCATATTGGTTGTATGGTTTGAATTGGTTTTTGTGTGAGATTGTTTTTCTGATTTATTTTGACAGTAGGATGGTGATGTTGGCTTAAGGACTCAATCAGTTTGTGAGGTTTAGGCCATATGGTGAAATGGTTTTTTTGATAGTAATGGAATGGTTATGCAGGTTTGAGAGCTCAATCCGTTTTGTGAGGTTTAGGCCATATATGTTTTTATGGTTTTGACAGTAGGATGGTCATGCAGGTTCTGCTGGCTTTTGTGTGTTTTTGTTGATAACTATTTTTTCTCTAAGTTTGAAGGCTTGGAGATTGATGGTCTGATATGTGATTTTTTGGTTATGTTATAACAGTCCTCTCTTCTCCTTTTGTTTACGTTACAGGCTGGAGATTTTGAAATACTTTCACCCTCTTCCCTGGCATATCTGCACCATACTGCTACCTCTAAGTTGTCTCTATTCCTCTTTTATGTTTTTACTTCTACTGGCTATATTACTGCAGTTTTTCTTGTATCTCTTTCCTGCCTAAGCCAAACCTGCATAACCACACTTCCTCCTCTCTTTTTCTCTCTCAGTACAGTTTTGACAATAAAATGATATGCTGTACTATTTTCTGAAATTGCAAATGGCCAGAAAATGATGAAAAAAAGGAATGTTACATTGCTTGCATATTGGTTAAACTGCATATTTTTGATTTCTAATGCAATAGTAGCTTATGTTTTGTTTTCTACTATGTGGGCATAGGTTTACGTTGGCATTTGCTTGCTTGCATATGTTGTTGAGATCATGCAGGGACTTTGTATGCTGTATGTTTTTTTGAAATATGCATTTGGATTTTGAAAAATGCAATTAATTTAAAACATGCAATTTTTGACACAAAAATGAACTTGTGCATTCATTTAAAAATTCCTCTCTTTTTATGAACCGGGAGAAATCCCGTGATTTGCAAAAAAGAGTAACTGATTCCGGCCATTGCTTTTAATGATGAACATTAAATAATTTTTCTTTTAATTATTTGTTCGAATTCTAATTTCTTTTAATTTTTGCAGGTAACATCAAGTGAGCAGACAAAAATGCGTTGGATCAGAAGTTTTAGAATTAGGAATATTAGATTAATTTTTTATTTCATTTTAGCTTTGTAAACTTATTATTGTAATTTTGTTGTAATAGATACAATATTTACATAATAACTGTACAATTAGAAAAAATGAATAAAAATCCAATATTCGCCAATTAATTTCTTCTTTCTCTCTAATTATTTATTTTATCGTTTACAATTCTTTAATCGTATAATAATTGAAAACGAATTTCAACTACCTACATTCAGAATAATAAACAGATAAATAAATAATGATCATTGATCAATTAATAGCCTCAATTATTTAATTCATCATCCATAACTTTCTAAATAATAATTAAAATAGAATTTCAATTATTTAACTTAGAATGACAAATGATTAAATAATCATTATTGGCCAATAAACTTTTCCGAATATTTATTATATTATTCATAAACCTTTAAATTATGTAATAACTGAGAATGAATTCCAGTTATTTAAATTTAAGATGGTGAGTAATAAATAAATACTGTGTGCACAATTAATGCGCCTCTTTTCTAATGTTTATTTTATTATCTATACATCTTTAAACTACATAATAATCGAAAACAAATTTCAATTATTTAAATTTAAGATAATAAATAATTAATAAACATTATTTTAGCACGAATCGATTAAATGATTTAGTGTTCAATATAAATAGCTCTCGGCCTGAAAAAAGGTTATGAATTTTAAAATCGATGGATCAAAACACTTGTAATGTAATGATGCAGGTAGGAGATGATATCTTAGGTCAAAGTTTGGGGTACAACAGGGTTATACTTAGGATTAGGACAGGTTGTATAGTCATGTTAACTTTGAGGGAGTAATCCCGAAGAAGGAGGCATGAAAATCCCCCCAATCAGTGGAGGTCCCCTTGAAAGTAATGATGTTTACCGAGTTATTGGAAAGACATGGTTGCTTTTGACCTTAGAACTCGAGAAGTTGAGGGCCGTAGAACCCTTAACCCATCCTGGCCTTTTTTAGGTGCAGTGCGGAGACTAAAACAGAGTAATCTAGAAGTAGTTGTCATGCGATACTGCACTTAGACGAGTTTTTCCTGTGAATATTACTGATTACCAAGTAATTGGGACGTTGGTAATATCCAAAGGAAGAACGTAGACTCTAAGATCTCGTTAGAACCTTGTTCGATAGGTGATAAACCCCTAGTACAAACCTTATGGGTGGTTACTTTGACTTCATGCCTATGACGTCAAACTTTTGATCCTGTTACTTTCAGCTTATGCAACAGACTGCACAACGATTATCCAGAATATATGGAGCTGAGACTTCATGCCATAGCATACCATGACATCATATTATATATATCTCATATCTAAGGAAGTCTAAAGACAAGTGTCGTTGGTAGAGCTGTTCAAAAATGAAAATAAATTTTAAAAGATAGACGAGTCTCTGGATTTCCTCATAAATGAAGATAAAACATTCATTCATAGTAACATGCATTCATTTTTCACAACAAAAAGACTCATTGGGGTCCTTTTTCGACAGACTTCAGAAAACAGCAAAGACGACTTCTCCATATCCTTATCGTACAAGAAGCAACCAGCGAAGACTTATGGATCTTTTCGAAGATAATTAGAATGCACTTCACCGAGATATGGACACCATGGGCACTCGCGTGGATCATCTTATAGAAACCATTCATGCTGTGATCAAGGGTCAAGAAGAGTTACATCAAAGTGTTTCCAAGCTTACTATTGCCTCTCCCTCCACTTCTACTAATGGGAGGAATGACAATGCAAATGATGAAACCCCTATTGGAGCTCCTAGGAATGATGTTGATGATCATCACGACGTCATTGACCTTGATGAACCCCAATTGAATATTTCCCCTAGAGTTACCGAAACTGCAAAAATGTACCATGCTCTCGAAGAACGTCTCAAAGCCATGGAGGGTATCAAGGCTTATGGATTCAATACTGCTGTAATATGTCTCGTGCCTGGGATAGTTATTCCTTCCTAGTTTAAATTTCCTGATTTTGACAAATACAAAGGTACTTCCTGCCCAGAGATCTTACTTTCTTCCTACTGTCACAAGATGGATACCTATGCTAAAAATGAACCGTTACTCATGCACTTTTTCCAAGATATCTTGACCGGGGCACCGTTGGATTGGTATGTGAAACTAGAAAGAACTCATGTCAGTACTTGGGGAGAACTAGCTGACGCCTTTTTGAAACATTACCATTATAATACTGCCATGGCTCCTAGCCATACTCAGCGTCAAGGGATGATACAGAAATCTTAAGAGTCATTCAAAGAGTACGCTCAGAAGTGGCATGAACTAGCTGCAAGGGTCCAACCTCCTCTCTTGGATTGTGAATTGATTGATCTGTTTATGGGACGCTACGAGGCCCTTATCTCTAACATATGTTCAATAGTACCTCTACTTCTTTCTTTGATATGGTCATTATTGGTGAACATGTTGAAATTTGTATCAAGGATGCAACGATCCTAGGTGTCCCTAACAATACCAACAACAATATTGGGATTGGTAGGAAGCCATTTTCTGGTTTCGTCAAGAAGAAAGAAGGTGAGACTAGTGTTGTCACCATCAACCAAGGAAAAGCTCCTGCATATCCTCAAGTCCGATTTCTTTACTTCCTAACACCTGCTACTATTCCTAATCATTTTGTTCCTCAAGTGTATGCTGCTACAACTCCAGCACCCTGGATGGCCCAACAACAGCCTTTCACTCCATAACCATAATATCTTCCACAATAAGAATTTGCACCTCCTCCAACTTATCAACAATAGAATCAACAACCTCAAGGTCCGAGAGCTCCACAAAGACAAAGAGCGCCTAAAAGAAGATTTGATCTCATTCCTATGTCCTATGCTCATCTTCTCCCACAGTTACTTGCTAATCAGTTGGTTCAACTATGTGAGCTTGGTCCACCACCAAATCCTCTCCCTAAGGGGTATGACATTAATGCTCATTGTGAATTTCATTCAGGTGCCCTAGGTCATACAATTGAGAATTTTAGAGCATTCAAATGTAAAGTTCAATACCTCCTCGATGCAAAGGCCACCAATTTCAACCTTGTTGGTCCTAATATTCAGAATAATCTGATGCCTCCTCACCCAGGGGAAACGGTCAATGCTATTGAAAATGGTAGTGAACAGATTCTGGTAACCAAGGTCGGCTAGATCAAGATATAATTAAGAACTTTTAGAGAACATTTGTTGGAGCATGAGGTGTTGTAAGAACTTCATGATTTCTTCTTAACACGTTCCTCTAAACATGAAGAGTGTACTATTTTGAAAACGGCTATCCAACAGCTAATGGATGAAGGTGTCCTACAGATAGAGAAGATATTTCGAGAAGAAGAAATTGATGTCTTGAAAATTCCCTATTATCCGAGAAGCTTTTCAGCAACAACAAGTACCTCATTGACAATTCAGGCTCTTACTACCCCAGTAACGATTCAAGCTCCCGCTACCCCCACAATGATTCAAGCTTCTATTCCTCCTACGAGTTACAAATCGAAGGCATTTCTGTGGGAGTATCATGTGGTTTATATTCATGGGAAGAAGTACGAGTGTCCTCCAGTGGTTGATAAGAGTATTACCAACATTGCAGGAACCAATAACATGACTCGTAGTGGCCGGGTCGTTTATCCCCCACCACCGCCTCCCAAAGAAACTAACAGTGATGCTCTAGCCAAGGCTAGGGGAAATCAAGTAATTGATAGTCATCCTGAACCTTCTGTAAGACAAGAAGCGGATCAACTTTTGAGGATTCTTAAGCGAAGTGATTACAAAGTGGTGGATCAACTGAACCTGACACCGTCCAAGATATCTTACTTGTCTCTCCTTTTGTGTTCAAAGACCCACCACAATGCTCTAGTGAAGATTTTATGTTCTGCCCATGTTACCCAAGAAATCTCTGTGGCCCAATTTGAAGGAATCGTCACCAATATTTCCGTGGGAAATTGTTTGGGTTTCTATGATGATGAACTCCCAATTGAAGGCAGAGCCCACAAGAAAGCGCTGCATGTTTCTATGAAGTGTTTAGACACAGTTTTATATCCAGTTTTGGTAGATACAGGTTATTCACTCAACGTGATGCCTAAGATAACTCTGTTTAAGTTGAATATGGATGGGGTAATGATGAGGCCTTCCACTCCGAATGTTCAAGCTTTTGATGGTTCAAGAAGATATATGGATGGAGAAGTGGATTTTCCTGTCAAGATTGTTCCACACACTTTCTATTTATCATTCTATGTTATGGACATTCGTCCATCCTATACTTTCCATTTGGGTCGTCCATGGATCTACGTAGCAGGAGCTGTGACATCTACTCTTCATCAACGCCTGAAGTTCATTGTAAATGACCAAGTTGTTGTCGTTTGTGGAGAAGAAGATATAGTGATTAACAATCTGACTACCTACCATTATGTGGAAGTGGAAGGTGAGGTGCAGGAGTTTCCCTTTCAAGCTCTAGAGATTTTTATTGTCGTGGAATATAAGATGTCTGAAATACCCCTGGCCTCTTTGAAGGATGCCAAGGCCCTCCTAGAAGCTAGACCTCCCCATGACAATTGGGGAAAATTGATTGAAGTACCAGAGAAGATAGATTGCTATGGTCTTGGGTATCAGTCATCGTCCTCCGTGCAAGCTGGATAGGTTCCTCTCAAACAAAAGCAGGTTCCCCCAATTTCTGAAGTATTCGTCAGTGTTGGTGTAAGAAAAGAAGGACAAGTGCTCTCCACTGATGATGAATTTGATGATAAATATGTTTTCAGATTTATCTATCAAGTTGCATCGGACCATGAGCTCAGTAATTGGACTATCGTGGACATCCCTGAAGTTGTTTTCCTTGATGTGTAATTTTTTGTTTCCATTTAAGTCATATGTCTAGCCCAAGACATAGTGACAGCTTGTAGAACAAGCCCCTTATGTTTCAATCTTTGTTTAAAATTGAATGAAATATCACACTTTTGCATACAATTTTGTTCCATGTCTTTTCTTTTAATTTTATTTTTTCAAAAATAAAAAAATGGCAATACTTTTATTTTCATTTTCTTCCACTTTCTAAAATAAAACATAAAATCATCAATCATGCATATCTGTCTCGAACTCCATTGGAAATGATAGTGCTATGGTTCCTTATATCCTTGAGAATTAGGTTGACCATGTTAACAAAGATAGTGGGGAAGATTGTGAAGTCCATGAAGAACTAGCGAGGCTCTTGAGACAGGAAGAGAAGGTCATCATTCCATATCAGGAATAAATAGAATTCATCAATCTAGGTACTTAAGAGGTAAAGAGAGAAGTCAAGATAGGTGCTTCCTTACAAAGTAAAGAAAAGAAGGGGTTGATTGAGTTGCTTCGAGAGTATGTTGAAATCTTTACCTAGTCATATGAAGACATGCCCAGTTTAGATACTGATATAGTGATTCACAAATTGCCACTCAATCTAGAATGTCCTCCTGTAAAGAAGAAGCCAAGAAGGACCAGACCCGACATGGCTTTGAAGATCAAAGAAGAAGTTCATAAACAACTTGATGCAGGCTTCCTATCTGTGATAAATTATCCGCCTTTGATTGCTAACATAGTGCCTATACCTAAGAAGGATGGTAAGTTTTGTACACCAAAATTTTCCCTCCCATATTTCTCAAAACATTTCAAGAAAGATCCTCAAGTTGCTCAAGGTAGTCTTTGGGTTGGCCAGACAAACTCTCTCCTAAGGCAGTCTACCTCAAATTAGGGTTTCATGTTGCATCAAGATACTTGAGTCCAAGTTATACCAAATGCTCACCAATGTCCTAATATTTTCTAAAGATCATCCATGTGATCGGTGGATCTGGAACTGACTGTTTAACACTGGTTCGCGAAATGTCGCGGAAGCAAGAGTCGCCACCGTCTTTTATTTTCTCCAAATGGAAAGGACAAAAGCACAGAAAAATTCCTTAAAGAGATTGCTCTCGGTTCGGGAGGTAGGTTATAGAAAGGGAAGGTGTTAGCACCCTTTCTATCCATGGTTATCCATGGGCTCTTAGATACTTGCTCAATGTGTTTTCAAAAATGTTTGTTTGCTTTTCAATTGTGGGTTTTAAAAAGTTTCTTTGAAAAATTTCAGTTCGACTCGTACGTCAGAGTGTTTGAAAAGTTGCTTTCGAAAGCTTTTGAAAAGTGTGTTGGTGTGAAAAGTATTTTTGAGTTTGTTTTGAAATTTAGAGCAAGTATCTACGAGAACCTACCTACCCTAAGGAATTCGTCTGTGTAAATGTCCTTTAAAGTAGTGCCATCCCACCATTGAGAGGTAGGTAGCACCACCGTTGGAGGTGTTCGGGTCAATTCGAGGTTCGGGACGTGGTGATCACCAGAGCAATGGGAAGACACCTTAGAAGCTACCCTCATGCCAGGTTCCCGGATCATGAGGACTTACTAAGACATCCTCTACTCGACGATCACCTTTCGAGGCAAGGCAACAGTGAGGCGTACCCTAGGGGTGGTGTGTGATTTGTGTGTCAGATTCATTTATTTTTGTCTTGTCATGTTATGAGTGAGCTACGCGTTTGTTTTTATTTTATCATTCATTCTTGCATGCATTTATTAACAGTTAAAACAGATGCGGAAATTGAAAGTTCTAAACTATTACAAAGGCGCGGGTCCACATCGCCAAAATTAAACCAGGACCCGATTTGACAGAAAAATAAAGAATTAAAATGCGGGAAATATAAAATGTCCGAGTTACATGGCTTGAGCAATTACATAATATTTGAAAGAAAATAAATGTGCAAAAGAAATAGAAATAGAACGTTCGAGGGCGTTGGACCCTTTAAAGAAATTAAATGAAATTAAAAATTAATTAATTATTTATTGAAATAAAAGAAGTGTTTTTTAGGTTTTTTTTGTATTTATGAAATAAGAAAATTAAAATTAAAATTAAAATTAAAAGAAACCCTAATTCTAAGTTATTTTTAATTATTTGAGAAAAATGTTAAAGTTTAACTTAATTTACTAAAGAATTTATGTACATGTTTATTTACAAAATAAATTAGTAATTAATAATAATAATAATGATGAGAGAATTATTTATTAAAAAAAATGATGAAAAAGTTAAAAAAACCTAATTTCTACATATTTAATTTATTAAGAAAAATATTAAAGTTTTGAAACCTAAATTAATCTAATTAATTGTTTAAAGTTTATTTACAAAAATAATAATAGTAAAATTAATATTAATAAAATAAACATTTTTTTGATTTTTCTGTATTTTACATTTATTATGAAAATTATTTTATGAAATTAAAAGAAAACAATTAAAAACAATTAAAAGAATAAAAAGGAAAAACAAATAAAAATTAAAAATTGAGCAAACCATAGGGGGTGTCTGGCCCAAGGGGAGGTTTTTTGAAGTATTGACTCCTGAGTACCGTGGTCTGCATTCTTTGGCCATTGAATTGAGTTTCATGCATAAGTTGTTCTACTTTGGCCAATTGGCTTTTGGCTTTTGGCTTTTGGCCATTTGTGTTCTGGCTTCAACGTTCCCTTAATCTCTGGCTTAATGTCTGCCTCGCCATGTATTGGTGTCATGCATAAGTTTTTCTAGTCTGACCATTTGGCTTTTGGCTTTTGGCCATTTGGCTTTTGGCCTCAACGTTCCTTAATGAACCTGCCTGGGATCCTGTCTAAATCTGCAGTGTTGAATCTCACAAACACATCAAATAAAATCATAAAATGCAAATAAAGGCAATATATGAAGAAATTTAATGTTTAGGCACAATATGGCATGTATGAATGATTATACCCTTTTGATCATGGAGATCAAATCAACCTTACCCTTACTGGAAAAGTAGTGACATGAATGCTTTTATGCCCTTTGGATCATGGAGATCAAGCCAGCCTTACCCTTACTGAAGAAGTAATAAGATGTTGGTTTGTAACTGAGATGGCTTGTTTGTAGTGAGAGAGGGATTTGTAATAAGGATTTCAAGGTTTTAGGGTTCTTGAAAGAATTTGATATTCTAACAGTGTTGTGGCAAGGTTTTTTTCTCTCTTCTTTTCTCCTCTCTTTTTCTCTTTTTTTCTCCCCTCTGGTTTGTGTGACAAGAAGGTAATTATATAGTGGAAATTAGGGTAAAGCAAATGGGCTTTGAATGTGCAATTGAGCCTCCAATATTCACTTAAATTCGTCACTTTCCAGGCTAAATCGCAGGGACTTAAGTGCATTTTTTGAAGTTGAAATGTGAAAACAAAATGTAGCCGACATCGAGAACTAACTCCTGTCCGAAAATCGACTCAATCGGATAAACGGTGAATTAGTTATGAATTTTTGAAGTTTCAGCTCAGACAAACTTATTTTGGGCTCTAGTGTCGGCTCTGACACGTTCTTCAATAAAAAACTGGTATTGATCGGTGCATAATTTGGTCTCGACTTTTGAAGCAAAGTTGTAGATCTATGAGTCAGTGACCTTGTGTAAAAATATGAGTCCAATCCGATAAAAATTGACCGAGTTATGAATTTTCGAAGTTTCGGCTCAGATGAAATAATATTCAGCATTCAGGATTTTCAGCGTGTCACGCACTCTGAGCAAAAAACGAAGGCCTTTTGAATACCGTTTGAACTCAATACCTTCTGTGAAAATGTAGCCAACTCAATTTGTGAAATTTTGGCACCGGAACCAGCTCGATACGATGAAAATCGACCAAGTTATGATTTTTTGAACATGACGCAAATAAGCTTCTGTCACAAATTTCTGCACGAAAATACTTGATAAATCCACATTTTTGAAGATCTTCTGATCGAAATTGGCTTCCATCCGTGAGAGATGAAAACGTAGATAATGTCAAGACGGAATTTTGGCCACCGGAACGGGTTCAAAACGAGTCACGATCTTCAAGTTATGAATTTTTTAGCGCGTAAAAACTGCACTTTCAGCACACTTTTTCGCTATATTTCTTTAAGAAAACTCACACATTCGGATACCTTCTTTAAAGAATTGACTCTTGAGCCGAACCTAAATTTGAGAATACGTTATCAGAGATATCTTGGCGAAAGAATACCTGAATATGACGCGCCAGGTTGGACTTGTGAATTTTTCTTGAAATGTTTTTTTGAGAAATATGGGAGGGCAAATTTTGGGGTACAACAGTTGCCCCTGTTCAATCTTCTTAAACCTGAGGATGCAGATTGGCTGACGTGCCTTTCGTAATCCGAGGGTGGAAGATGATTGAACACTAGAGTGCCCAGAAATTTGCGCTCACATAATAGCAGTGTGATGGTGGAATGGGCTTATAGATGCCATTGGGATTGTTGGATAGGATGATGGGCTTATAGATGCCATCTGGATGTTGATTGCGTACGAGATTCATTAGCGAGAACCTGCATACCTGCAAGAGAAAAAATGAGTACCTGACACGTTGCAGGTGCTGATTTTAGATGCTTGGCATAGATATGTCCTGACTGGTTACAGGAGCTGAGTCTGGAGCTTCAAAAGATGACGAATGAACCAGGTATGGTTACTGCCTTAGCATGAATGGTAAGAGAACTTTGGGTGATTTTAACTTCAACAACGCTCGTTGAGAAAATCTTGGTGGCTTTAACTTCAACAACGCTCGTTGAGAAAAAAACTTGGGTGACTTTAACTTCAACAACGCTCGTTGAGAAAAATCTTGGGTGACTTAACTGGGATAAGAATCAGGGAGATCTTAGGGTCGATCTGACTGAACCAGAGGAGGTTTTTTTGATAAGGATGTGATGAAGGAATCTGAGACGATTGCTACTCCAAATATATGATGAAGGAATCTGGGACGATTACTACTTCAGCAGGATGATGAAGGAATCTGAGACGATCACTACCTCAGCAGGATGATGAAGGAATCTGGGACGATTACTACCTCAGCAGGACGATGAAGGAATCTGGGACGATTACTACCTCAGCAGGAGGGTGAAGGAATCTGGGACGATTACTACCTCAGCAGGACGATGAAGGAATCTGGGACGATTACTACCTCAGCAGGATGATGAAGGAATCTGGGACGATTGCTACTCCAAATATATGATGAAGGAATCTGGGACGATTACTACCTCAGCAGGATGATGAAGGAATCTGGGACGATTACTACCTCAGCAGGATGATGAAGGAATCTGGGACGATTACTACCTCAGCAGGGTGATGAAGGAATCTGGGACGATTACTACCTCAGCAGAATGATGAAGGAATCTGGGACGATTACTACCTCAGCAGGATGATGAAGGAATCTGGGACGATTACTACCTGAGCAGGATGATGAAGGAATCTGGGACGATTACTACCTCAGCAGGATGATGAAGGAATCTGGGACGATTACTACCTCAACGGGATGATGAAGGAATCTGAGACGATTGCTACTCCAAATATATGATGAAGGAATCTGGGATGATTACTACCTCAGCAGGACGATGAAGGAATCTGAGACGATTGCTACTCCAAATATATGATGAAGGAATCTGGGACGATTACTACCTCAACGGGTAAAGACTTTCATCTGTTGATCGTTCTTTCCTGAAAAAGTAACGAATTAGTTGTATGCAATATCATAATGCATGAATTGCCTGATTTTAAGATGTTCTCAAAAAATAAATGAGATTGGGGTGATATGATGCGTCTATGCATGCTATAATGATGTATGTGACGTTTTATGAATGTGTTTTTCGTCTAGGAAAGTAAATCCTTGACGGGTGCCGGGAAGTCGTATCCTGGGCTGATGTTGAAGAATGGATTTTGCTTCCGCTGGGGATGATAACTGCAAGAATACCGGTAGGAGAAGATGACTCCATTGCGGAATAAACTTGGCAAATGGAAGATTCTGCGGGGAGAAAAGATACTCTAGCAACCATGCTGGGAAGCAACACTCTGTGGGGAGAGAGATGCTTTGCTGAATGTTGATAGTAACTTGCTGAGGATGTCTTGTTGTTGGAAGTGTGAATAGACTTCGCTGGGGATAGGAAAGAACTACGTCGAGGACACTCTTTCCGTGGCTTTTGGCTGAGGATAACCCAGTTATATCATGTTAAGGAAATAACTCTTTAAATCAAGCCGGACGATGCGTTCGCGTTCTGCGAGGGGATAAGCTTCCAGAATCTACTGGGGATATGCTTATTGCTTGGGGATATGAATTCTAAATTTCCTGGGAAACTAGATTGTATTCTCTTGGGGGAGTTTTGAATTGCGGGGGAAGTGATTCCTTTGAATATTTGATATGCCGCCGGGGAATAATCTTTAGGTCGAAACTGCCGGGGATGCTTGTTATGAATATGTGTATTGCTGCTGGGGGATGTTGAGCTCTGCGGGAGTATACCCAACTTCCTTGAGATTTGATAACTCTGCTTGGAGAAGAATGCACTGACTGCTGAATTACTCTCTGGGGAATTAAGGTGTACCGGTTATGCTCTTTAGCTGAACCTACCTTGGTACTTTGGAGGACAGAACAATCAGATTGCTTAGACAACTCTTTATTGCCCCTGTCTCTGAGGTGGGAGAGGAAGACCTGTGAGGTGCTGATAGTTGTTGATGGACAAACCTTCTTCTGGTAAGCAGATGACAAGATGCCAGGGCATAGTCGTACGCTTTGATCCCTAATTTTTGCCTGGACCGCCCTTTCGGGTTTTCAGCCCACCGGGATACCCATTTTTGCCCAAGCCGCCTTTTTCAGGTTTTCGACTTGCCGGGTGTACAGATTTTTCATTTCATCCCTTCATTTTGCCCGAACCCTTTTGGTTCGCCGGGAAGCCCTTATTTTTGCCTAGGTGTGTCAACCTAGCGGGTCTTTGATTATGCGTAGTATCTTTTTGACTATGTCCATATTCTCAGAATGTAGGGAGTTGCCCCTGTTAGAAGTGTTTGGTCATGCCACCAGAAGGTGTTTGATCAGGCCAGATTCGTTGTTGAAATGCCCCAAGTGACTCAGGCGGAGGTTTGCCCCAGGCTATTTAGCCTTTGAGAGATTCTCCGAATCTTGATTGGACTGCCCCAGATGATGGACAATGATCTTGTCTGCCCCTTGATTGGAAGTACTTCTGTTCATTAGGTATTCATCGTGCGAATTTTCCTGCTGTTCAAACGAAAAGTCATATGCAAACAAAGTTATGTTAAAAATGCAAAGCTTATGTCTGTCTTGAAGATTTTGAAAATGCATTCTTTTTTCATAAAACAAGTGATTGTTTGTAAAACGTGATGTCAACTCCATATTTACCGTAAGCCTTAAGGAGTCAGGATACCTTTTGTAACAGTATGCTTTCGAACTAACCCATGCTTCAGCTAGGACTTTTAAGGGTTATAACGTGGCCTGGTTCACGGTTTAAGAAACAAAGGATAAAGGCTCAAATTTTATTTGTACCCACCCGCTCTTCGTGATGTTCTCCAAACCTAAACTCAGTTGATCGTGCGTTAGACCTTGTTTGAGTCTTTGCTCTGATTTTCCGGTGATGATTCGGATGTTGATGATTTATTCTGACTAGGCAGTCATCTTTATTTTTGTTGAGGGTTTGTGAGACCTCTTTCTTTTGATTTTTTGTTATCCCTATTTTTTGCCTGAGCTGTTTCCTTTTTGGAACTACAGTCAGCGGGATGCCCCAGTCTCGTAAGTCTCCTTCATTGGTTTTGACTTAATGGGCGTTTATTTTGAGAAGTAATGATTGCCTTTCTTTATTGAATGTTCGGAACCATCACTACCTTTCTTTGTTTTGTAAGGATCTCCTTGGTGCCATGCACTTGGATCAACTGAGAGACTACCCTGCCCCAGGTTATGATTAAGGGTTTTAAATTTCGAAAATAAAAACTCCTACTTCTTTGGCTCAGAGAGGTTGACGAGGGATTATCTTCCTTATAACTCCAGTGTTTAGGATTTGAAACAATGCATGTACCTCATCAGCGGGGTCTGTTCAAAAGCATACTGTAGATTATGGTATCGTTTTCGTCA
This sequence comes from Vicia faba, assembly GCA_948472305.1. Lineage (NCBI taxonomy): Eukaryota > Viridiplantae > Streptophyta > Magnoliopsida > Fabales > Fabaceae > Vicia > Vicia faba. The sequence goes on from OX451736.1 coordinate 1,411,689,138, forward strand.
TCCTCCCTCAAGAGGCTTTAGAATTTTTAGATCAAGAGTTGACATCAGAAAAAATATGAAAATAATTTGCATTTAGTGAATACGAATATATTGTTTCCGAACAGACATATGCGATGCATTAATGAAATAACAATGTTTAACATGAGTAAATGTTTGAACAAAATAAAATTGCAACTTGAACATTCGAATGAACAAAAATTTCTCAATCCTAGCCATGATTTGGCAAGGGAGCAGTGATTATGTTCGGAGTCTCAGGTACTTCAAACTGAATCTCTCCAGCGTCGATCATGTCTTGAATCTTGTTTTTGAGAGGCCAGCAGTTGTCTGTAGTATGCCCCGGGCTATCAGAATGGTATGCGCACCTATCGTTGGGATGATAGTTAGAAGCAGAAGTGTTTGGATTCCGGAGAGGAGCCCTTAAGGTGATCAGCCCTGCCTTCAACATTTGTTGTAGTGCTTGATCCAGCGACATGTTGATCTTGGTGAACTGCCTTTTAGGCTTGTCTGGTTTGCTCTGATCAGCCCGTTGTTCTGGGCGAGATCGTTGTTGGACCTGAGAAGTAGTAGCAACTCGGAGAGGTATATTCATTGGACCCGACCTTTGCCCTCTTGGAAGCTATTCCATGACCTGATCCCTGATTTGGGCTGGTTGCTTCATGCCTTGAGGAAGCTGACTGATCATGGCTCTCAGCTCTCCTTGCTCCTGAGCTAAACCTTGAATGAGGGCCCTTTGCCCCAGTATCTGGGTTTTCAATGTGTCTACCTCAGCTTGTAGACGTTTCAGCTGTTCGTCCTTGTCATCTTCAGGACTCTTTTGGATCAGATTCCCTATGAGGAGTGTCCTCAACTCTTCCTGCCCCTTGGATAGACCTAGGAAGATTTCCCTGAACTGAGACTCTTGAGCGTGAAGGTCCTGGTTATCTTGTTGTGAAGCCATGGCTGAAATAAACAGCGGGAAAGGTAAGTGACCTGCAAAAGGGATACCTGTAATGCAATGATGTGTATGATATGCATGCAATGTTTTCAAGGACCTCGCGGGGTAAACAAGGAAATTTGTTAGCATTTGGATCCGGTAGCTTGATTGGAAGAAACTTCATATTTGTTGAGAGTCTTTCTTCCAAGGGTCAAAGGCTCACCATATCCAGTGGGTCATAGCCCCTGACTTTAGTCATCATGTCTAGTTCTAATTTCCAAACAACCTTGGTTAGGGGAACCTTATTCAGGAGTCAGAGCTCACCATATCAAGTGGGTCATAGCCCCTGACCACTTTGGTTAGAGGAAAATAAATCCTCTTTGCCCCTTGCTAGATGTTTGATTCGTCATGACCTACATCACAAGCCCTTGAGATCCTTGAAATGGGTTAGGATGTATGCAATGGTATGATGTCATGATGCATGGGGTAATGTAGGTAACCCTGTTATGAGTCCCAATTAAGGACTATAAACAAACCCTGCAAGAAATTCAGTACTTTGTTATGAGTCCCAGTTGAGGACTATAAACAACACCTGCAAGAAATTTGGTAAACCCTGTCATGAGTCCTAGTTAAGGACTATAAACAAGACCTGCAAGTGGTTAGTACACCCTGTTATAAGTCCCAATTAAGGACTATGAACAACACCTGCAAGACATCAAGGGTCAGATAACAAGTATGCAAGTAGTCAAGTACGAAGGCACACAAGTCACACAAGAGAAACCCTTAGGGTTTAGGCCAGCATGGGGTCTAGGTATTACCCTCTTGAAGTTGGTGGGCTCAACCTGTCCTATCAGAAGTAACCGGGTTCTAAGGTTCCCAATATCACGGGATTGCTTTCATTGTTCATCGTTTCGATTTAGCCACTGAACTGGCGACCGAAATATTCCAGGAAAGCAACCCTCCATTGAGTGTAGTATCGAGTATCAACCAACCTCGGACTGCACCAGAGTCAGTTATCTCACTACCCTAAAGAGGCCAAGATAGTTCAATTAAGGTTCCTAAGGTCTGTTGATGCTTTATGACACCACGCGGAGGCCCCGTACTCTCCTTGACTGAACTCAAGGGTTACCGGTACACACCAAAGTGCCACATCAACATAGCAGACCGTTTCAACCATGTCGGTATACCCCGCACAGTTCCCTCACAGCCTTGTTGCTACTTTCTAAGAAGGTATCCCCCAGATCCGGGTTAGGATCTATAGAACTCCCAAGACAGTCCCACAATTTAAAGCACACAAGGAAAACAATTGAAAACACAGTTATGAACTAGCCCTAAGGTACACCTCACTTTAAGTTTATCCCCAGCAGAGTCGCCAGTTCTGTGATCGGTGGATCTGGAACTGACTGTTTAACACTGGTTCGCGAAATGTCGCGGAAGCAAGAGTCGCCACCGTCTTTTATTTTCTCCAAATGGAAAGGACAAAAGCACAGAAAAATTCCTTAAAGAGATTGCTCTCGGTTCGGGAGGTAGGTTATAGAAAGGGAAGGTGTTAGCACCCTTTCTATCCATGGTTATCCATGGGCTCTTAGATACTTGCTCAATGTGTTTTCAAAAATGTTTGTTTGCTTTTCAATTGTGGGTTTTAAAAAGTTTCTTTGAAATATTTCAGTTCGACTCGTACGTCAGAGTGTTTGAAAAGTTGCTTTCGAAAGCTTTTGAAAAGTGTGTTGGTGTGAAAAGTATTTTTGAGTTTGTTTTGAAATTTAGAGCAAGTATCTACGAGAACCTACCTACCCTAAGGAATTCGTCTGTGTAAATGTCCTTTAAAGTAGTGCCATCCCACCATTGAGAGGTAGGTAGCACCACCGTTGGAGGTGTTCGGGTCAATTCGAGGTTCGGGACGTGGTGATCACCAGAGCAATGGGAAGACACCTTAAAAGCTACCCTCATGCCAGGTTCCCGGATCATGAGGACTTACTAAGACATCCTCTACTCGACGATCACCTTTCGAGGCAAGGCAACAGTGAGGCGTACCCTAGGGGTGGTGTGTGATTTGTGTGTCAGATTCATTTATTTTTGTCTTGTCATGTTATGAGTGAGCTACGCGTTTGTTTTTATTTTATCATTCATTCTTGCATGCATTTATTAACAGTTAAAACAGATGCGGAAATTGAAAGTTCTAAACTATTACAAAGGCGCGGGTCCACATCGCCAAAATTAAACCAGGACCCGATTTGACAGAAAAATAAAGAATTAAAATGCGGGAAATATAAAATGTCCGAGTTACATGGCTTGAGCAATTACATAATATTTGAAAGAAAATAAATGTGCAAAAGAAATAGAAATAGAACGTTCGAGGGCGTTGGACCCTTTAAAGAAATTAAATGAAATTAAAAATTAATTAATTATTTATTGAAATAAAAGAAGTGTTTTTTAGGTTTTTTTTGTATTTATGAAATAAGAAAATTAAAATTAAAATTAAAATTAAAAGAAACCCTAATTCTAAGTTATTTTTAATTATTTGAGAAAAATGTTAAAGTTTAACTTAATTTACTAAAGAATTTATGTACATGTTTATTTACAAAATAAATTAGTAATTAATAATAATAATAATGATGAGAGAATTATTTATTAAAAAAAATGATGAAAAAGTTAAAAAAACCTAATTTCTACATATTTAATTTATTAAGAAAAATATTAAAGTTTTGAAACCTAAATTAATCTAATTAATTGTTTAAAGTTTATTTACAAAAATAATAATAGTAAAATTAATATTAATAAAATAAACATTTTTTTGATTTTTCTGTATTTTACATTTATTATGAAAATTATTTTATGAAATTAAAAGAAAACAATTAAAAACAATTAAAAGAATAAAAAGGAAAAACAAATAAAAATTAAAAATTGAGCAAACCATAGGGGGTGTCTGGCCCAAGGGGAGGTTTTTTGAAGTATTGACTCCTGAGTACCGTGGTCTGCATTCTTTGGCCATTGAATTGAGTTTCATGCATAAGTTGTTCTACTTTGGCCAATTGGCTTTTGGCTTTTGGCTTTTGGCCATTTGTGTTCTGGCTTCAACGTTCCCTTAATCTCTGGCTTAATGTCTGCCTCGCCATGTATTGGTGTCATGCATAAGTTTTTCTAGTCTGACCATTTGGCTTTTGGCTTTTGGCCATTTGGCTTTTGGCCTCAACGTTCCTTAATGAACCTGCCTGGGATCCTGTCTAAATCTGCAGTGTTGAATCTCACAAACACATCAAATAAAATCATAAAATGCAAATAAAGGCAATATATGAAGAAATTTAATGTTTAGGCACAATATGGCATGTATGAATGATTATACCCTTTTGATCATGGAGATCAAATCAACCTTACCCTTACTGGAAAAGTAGTGACATGAATGCTTTTATGCCCTTTGGATCATGGAGATCAAGCCAGCCTTACCCTTACTGAAGAAGTAATAAGATGTTGGTTTGTAACTGAGATGGCTTGTTTGTAGTGAGAGAGGGATTTGTAATAAGGATTTCAAGGTTTTAGGGTTCTTGAAAGAATTTGATATTCTAACAGTGTTGTGGCAAGGTTTTTTTCTCTCTTCTTTTCTCCTCTCTTTTTCTCTTTTTTTCTCCCCTCTGGTTTGTGTGACAAGAAGGTAATTATATAGTGGAAATTAGGGTAAAGCAAATGGGCTTTGAATGTGCAATTGGGCCTCCAATATTCACTTAAATTCGTCACTTTCCAGGCTAAATCGCAGGGACTTAAGTGCATTTTTTGAAGTTGAAATGTGAAAACAAAATGTAGCCGACATCGAGAACTAACTCCTGTCCGAAAATCGACTCAATCGGATAAACGGTGAATTAGTTATGAATTTTTGAAGTTTCAGCTCAGACAAACTTATTTTGGGCTCTAGTGTCGGCTCTGACACGTTCTTCAATAAAAAACTGGTATTGATCGGTGCATAATTTGGTCTCGACTTTTGAAGCAAAGTTGTAGATCTATGAGTCAGTGACCTTGTGTAAAAATATGAGTCCAATCCGATAAAAATTGACCGAGTTATGAATTTTCGAAGTTTCGGCTCAGATGAAATAATATTCAGCATTCAGGATTTTCAGCGTGTCACGCACTCTGAGCAAAAAACGAAGGCCTTTTGAATACCGTTTGAACTCAATACCTTCTGTGAAAATGTAGCCAACTCAATTTGTGAAGTTTTGGCACCGGAACCAGCTCGATACGATGAAAATCGACCAAGTTATGATTTTTTGAACATGACGCAAATAAGCTTCTGTCACAAATTTCTGCACGAAAATACTTGATAAATCCACATTTTTGAAGATCTTCTGATCGAAATTGGCTTCCATCCGTGAGAGATGAAAACGTAGATAATGTCAAGACGGAATTTTGGCCACCGGAACGGGTTCAAAACGAGTCACGATCTTCAAGTTATGAATTTTTTAGCGCGTAAAAACTGCACTTTCAGCACACTTTTTCGCTATATTTCTTTAAGAAAACTCACACATTCGGATACCTTCTTTAAAGAATTGACTCTTGAGCCGAACCTAAATTTGAGAATACGTTATCAGAGATATCTTGGCGAAAGAATACCTGAATATGACGCGCCAGGTTGGACTTGTGAATTTTTCTTGAAATGTTTTTTTGAGAAATATGGGAGGGCAAATTTTGGGGTACAACAATCCATGTCAAGTTTCAAGCCTTGCAGAAGAAGTTTGCTCACTCAATTGCTCAAAGACCTGAAAATCGACTATGCTAGGGCAAAAGTCAACTATGGCCCACATACAGTCAAACTTCAAGATTTTTAGTCAACATCCTCATTTTGAAGTATATTTCATCATTTTATCAAGGGTTGATCATGATTCATCAAGGATTGCTCATAATTCCTCAAGAATCAAAAGTTGCTAAATTAGGGTTTTATAGGAAAAGTCAACTCAACTTTGACCACGCATAACTTTCTCATAATTTATGAGAAATGACCCATCAAATATCATTTTGAAGAGGATGCCATGCTCTACAATCCATCTTCAGCTCCCAAGTTCAAAATATGCACTCACAAGAATTTATGAATTTGGACATTATAGGTCATTTTAAAAAGTCAACAAAAACACCTTTTTTGTCAAAGCTTCATACATGAGCATGGAATATCAAATTGAGATGAGAACAAAAGGGTTGCTTATAGGACATATCAAGCTTTCTAAAAGTCAAAGAACACCTTCAAATAGTCAAAATTGAGGAAGTTATGCATTGGTGAAGTTGACCCTTTTTGCAAAATTGGCAAAAGTCAACTATGCCTAAAACATCAAATGTTGCCAAATGGGCCCAATCTTTTTCACTTGTTTTGAGTTGGCAACATAACCCATGAGCCGTAGCCCTTTCCACTTGTCATTATCATTTTTTTATTATTTATTTTGATTTTTATTTGAATTAAATCAATTTTAATCAAAATAAATCATGAGAAAATCTAAAGCATTGAAAACTCAAGATTTTATACTTGTTTCGGGTCACAAATCCAGTTGGCAAGTATTTGAAATCGTGCAAGGCATTAGGGTGGACAAAAAGATTGATTTTAGTCCAATTTTGGAATGATATTCAAGAGAATCAAATCAAAATCAAATTCATTGATGAAGGAAGATTGAGACTAGTTTTGGAACCCTAATCTATTCCTTGATACATATAGAACGTGTGCAGACCAAAACACGATTTCATTGTTCCAGGCCAATTCAAGACTCTTTACCCACTCCAATTGATTCATGGGATCCCTAGCAAGCAAAAGAAATCCAAAGCAAGCGTTTCCAGGCCTCATATTGCACCTTAAGTCACCCACGACATAACTCTTTTTTTGAAATCGAATAGCATTATTCTTGTACTTATAGCATAAAATAGTTGTATATTCTTGATCACCATCATGTTTGCAAGCTTCCTGTAATATTTGATTGCATTTTCAAGGCTTGTACTGGATTTTACCATAGCTAGGGTTTTAAGGTTCAATTTAGGATCTTCGTTTGCAGGAAAAATTGGGCCATGAAAGCGCCACCTTTGTGTTCAGCAAGGCCAGACGAAACCATCCATGGCCTTATTTTTATTTATGACGCTTGTGTTGAGTTTTGGAATTTGCAGGACTTGTAGCTACGGACAAACGTCCGTAGGTAAAAGTTTGAAACTTTTAGCAACATATCCAAGGAAGAAGACAACCAACGTGGCAACCTCCCATAGGCGTGTTTGAATTTCGCGCGTTTCTGACTCAGTATTTTCACTTTTTATATATTATATTTGTTATATGTTTTATGTACAAACAGAAGTAAGTGGCGCAGTGGTAGTGGAGTGGTTAGATAGTGCATTAGGACTTGGGTTTGAATCCCAAGTCCCCCCAATTTCTCTATATTATTTTGCTTTCCAGGTTCTAGCGCGCACATGAAGCTAATGACTACCATAGACTCTCAAGATCTACCCCTTAGATCTCCATATGGCCAAATCTGATGCCATCCTCTGAAGGTGCATCATGAAGCCTAGTCAACGCAACACACTGAATCCAGGAAGTCAACGTGGACTTCCATCTTTGGGCCCAGAATTCTGATTTTTGCACCCTCCAATTTGCTTTTGCAGGCCCATTTTCTTATCCCTTTTTTTCTTTTTACATTTTATTTTAATTTATTTATTTAATTTACTTTAATAACAAATTAGTTATTTTCTTTTATCAAAAAATCATAAAAATATTTTTCACCAATTAGATTTAGGTATATTTTTTATCAATAAATTTATTAATTTAATTAGATTTTAATTTTAGGTAAAACTTTAATTTCTTTTTTAATTAAAACTAATTAGAACAATTAGGTTTTATCTCTAATTTAACTATATTTTCTTTTTTCCTAAAAAATAACAAAAACACAATGTGATACGGTGGGAAGAACTGACTGTTTTTTGGAATGCTGGTTTGCGTTTTGCGTTTATTTTTGCAAAAATGTCGCGGTAAGCAAGAGTCGCCACCAACTTTTATTTTATCCAACAAGGAAAGGAAAAAAGCACATAAAAATTCCTTTTTCGAGATGTTTCTGAGTACGGGGTGTAGATTATAGAAAGGGAAGGTATTAGCACCCTTTCTATCCGTAGTTATCTACGGGCTCTTAGGTACTTGCTCATCATTTTCAAAATTGTTTTCTTGGTGTTTGTGGGTTTGAAAAAAGTTTTTGTTTTTAACTTCGATTTAACTCTTGCTTCTGTCCTCAAGAGTGTAATGAAGTGTTTTTGAAAACATGTTTGTAAAAGTGTAAGTGTGAAAAAGTTTTGTTTTGAAAGAGCAAGTATCTAAGAACTAGTCTACCTACTCGAAAAAGGAATAGTTCTACATTTATTTCCTTTAGACAATGCTATCCCACTATTAATGAGTAGGTAGCACCTTCGTTGGAGTTTAAGGGTCAATTCGAAAGAGGGACATATGGTCACTAAAGCAATGTTAGATTGGCTTAGCGGTAATCCTAATGTCTTAGATCATTTATACGAGGCAATGATATCCGAGGCAACCTTTTCGAGGCAACTATGATCTTTTAGACAAGAGGGAGACCTCTAAAACAACCTATACTCAATGACCGTTTACGAAGGCAACCAAGTGGGAGTGTACCCTAGGAGTGTGCATGTGCGAGTGTGTTGATTTTAGTTATTTTATCTTTGCACATGTTAAGGGTAATCTAACCATTTTAAGATTAAGCATTCATTCTTGTCATGCAAACCCTATTACTAAACACCTAACAGTTGTATATTTGCAAAAATTAAAGGTGCAGAAATTAAACTAAATTATTACAAGGCGTCGGGTATTTACATCGCCAAAAACAACCCTTTGAAAATAAAAAGAAGAAAAATAAATAAAATGTCCTAATTATTTATTACAAACCGGGAGCAGATACATTAATTGGATAAAGAAAAATAAAGCGCGACGCGAAATTAAACCGGATGCGAAATTAGGGTTTTGACCCTTTTAAAAGAAAATGTTTTTTTGTTTTTATTTTTAAGAAAAGAAATTAAATCCTAAAATTAAATAACTAAATTAATTATTAAAAATAATTAAATGGAAAAAATAATTAGTGACATGTTTTTTTGGAGTTTTTGTTAACTTAAGAAAGAAATTAAAATAATTAAATTAAAGTTAAAACTAATTAATTCTAATTGATTTTATTTATTTACAAAATAAATTAAGGTTACCTAATTAATATCCTAATTAAATTAGTTAGTATTTATTAATAAAAAATAAAAGTCTGAATTTTAATTGGGTAAAAAATTTTTTTGTGATTTTTTGATAAAAAAGAAAATTTGTTTATTGGTTAGAAATTAATTAAAACAAAATAAAATAATTAAATTAAATAAACAAAATATAAATAAAATTAGAGATATGCCTGGTTTTGGAGGTGTCCATAGCAATTTCGCTGGCCCAATTGTGCTGACCCATGTGGACATTTTTCTGATCCCATACACGTGCGTTGACTAGCCTTTTGGTGCACCTTTGATGCTGACCACCTGATCTGGCCATCTGGCATGCTTGATGAGGGATGAGAATGGTGGACCTCAAGCTTGAATATGCACTAGATTTCCTGAAAACAAATATGAAAATGCAAATTGATGGAGGCAGGGATCGAACACTTGACCTCCAGCCTTGGGATCCTTTTGCGCCGAGGTGTCTACCACTGGGCTGCGTTGTTGTTTTTGTTATTACAATACAAAAAAATTAATATATAAAAAAAGGTCAATGGATGATATAATAAAAAAAAAGTGCCATATTTGAATGGGCAAATGGTGGTGTGACACGCATCGTCCCTGTCCTCTGCACTGTGGCTAAAACACAAGAACCTATACCAACGGATAAAGGTCTGTCGCTACAAGCCTGTCCACCTTCAAAATCTTGTACAGGCCATGCAAATAGATTCTAAGAGCATGGTTGGATTCGTCTCAACCTACTGATCACAACTATAGCCATTATGTAGGCTAATTGTACCTAAAAACAAAAGCCCCAAAAAACTCCACGAAACCCTAATCATGGTGAATCACAATATAGGTTATGTAAATGAAATTGGCTAATGTAAAAAGTTTGCAAATGGCATGGTGATCACGAATATGCAATTATTTCATATTAACAATGCCTAATTTACGAAATATGAAATCAAGAATAGGGCGGCTTCGTGAACGACTTACAACGCTTGGGAGGGTCTGAAAACGCGTGGTCAGGAAGAGATTGAGACAATTGCCAAGCCTTGAAATGGCCTCTAGGATTGATTTTGAAGTCACACTTTTTCTTGATTTTTGCCAAATTTGTTCTTCCTCTAGAACTGATCTCTAACCCTTATTCTTGTCTGCCTTGCTTCCTTATGTATTGTACAATACATTAGGTTAGAATTTGCTGTCTAAATCTTCCTCTTTGAATCACTTTGACATTTGATTTGATTCTCCATTAAAGCTTTCCAAAATTGGCTCATTTGCAATCTTTTTGTAACCAAATGGCTTGATACGAATTGGGAATGGTTTTATAGCTGTGATTAAATCCTGAAACAGTAAAAAAATCAATTGGTATCAATGCTTTGGATTTTATTTGATTTTATTTAATTTAAATCAAATTAATTCAAATCAAAATCAAAATAATTAATAAAAATGCGATATGGACACATGGGTAAGGATAGAGCACGTGGGAAATAATGCAAACTCAAAACAAGTGAAAAGGAATGGGCCCATTTGGCAAAATTTGAAGTTTTGAGGATAGTTGACTTTTGGCAATTTTGCAAAAAAAGTCCAACTTTAACAATGCATAACTTCTTCAATTTTGAACTTTTGGAGATTTTATTGGACTTTTTAGAAAGATTGAGTTGTCCTATAATCAAACCTTTTGGTCTCATCTCATTTTGATGTTCCATGCTCAAGTTTTAAGCTTTGACAAAAAAGGTGTTTTTGTTGACTTTCAAAAATGACCTATAATGTCAAGATTCATAACTTCTTGTGAGTGCATTTTTTGATCTTGGGAGCTGAAGATGGATTATAGGGACTTGCATCCTCTTCAAAATGAGCTTTAGATGTGTCATTTCTCATAAAGTATGAGAAAGTTATGCTTGGTCAAAGTTGGGTTGACTTTTCCTGCAAAACCCTAATTTAGCAACTTTTGAGTCTTGATGAATTATGAGCAATCCTTGATGAATCATGATCAATCCTTGATAAAATGATGAAATATACTTCAAAATGAGGATGTTGACAAAAAAATCTTGGAGTTTGACTGTATGTGGGCCACAATTGACTTTTTCCCTAGCACAATCGATATTTGGACCTTTGAGCAATTGACTGAGCAAACTTCCTCTGCAAGGCTTGAAACTTGTCATGGATGATCTTGAGAACATATTAGGACATTGGTGAGCACTTGGGGTCACTTGGACTCAAGGATCTTGATGCAATGTGAAACCCTAATTTGGGGTAGACTACCTTTGGAGATAGCTTGTCTGGCCAATACTTGAGCAACCTTGAGCAACTTGGAGATCTTTCTTGAAATATCTTGAGAAATATGGGAGGGAAAATTTTGGGGTACAATAGCTTCCCCTGTTAAATCTTCTTAAACCTGAGGATGTAGATTGGCTCTCGTGCCTTTCGTGATCCGAAGGTGGAAGATGATTGAACACTAGAGTGCCCCGAAATTTGCACTCACATGTAGTGGTAATTGTCTTGTGATGTCGGGAATGGGCTTACAGATGCCATTTAGAGATTTATTACGAGGGTATGGGCTTAAAGATGCCATCTGAAGGGGCGTCGATCGCATAAGAGATTCCTTAGCGAGATCTTGTATACCTGTTGTTGTGGAAGATTCTGCTGGGGAAGTCTAATCTTTGTTGAGGGAAAGGAACTCGTCCGTAATTCAACTGAGGTGTCGAGATTTAGGAACTCGCCCGTAATTCAACTGGGGGGAAACATCTTCATCGATATTTAAGAACTCGTCTGTAATTCAACTGAGAAAAACTTATCTGCTGAGATTTAGGAACCTGTCTGTAATTCAACGGAGGAACATATTTTGCTGAGATTTAGGAACTCGCCTGTACTTCAACTGAGAAAACATCTCTGCTGAGATTTAAGAACTTGTACGTAATTCAACTAGGGGGAAACATCTTCATCGAGATTTAAGAACTCTCCCGTTATTCAACTGAGAAAACTTCTCTGTTGAGATTTTAGAACTTGTCTGTAATTCAACGGAGGAACACTTTTGTCGAGATTTAGGAACTCGCCTGTACTTCAACTGAGAAAAACTCTGCTGAGATTTAAGAACTTGTCCGTAATTCGACTGGGGGGGAAACATCTTCGTCGAGATTTAAGAATTCACCCGTAATTCACTTGAGAAAATCTTCTCTACTGAGATTTAGGAACTTGTCTGTAATTCAACAGAGGATAACTTTGTCGAGATTTAGGAACTCGCCTATACTTCAACTGAGAAAACATCTCTGTTTGATATTTAAGAACTTGTCCGTAATTCAACTGGAGGGAAACATCTTCGTCGAGATTTAAGAACTCGCCCGTAATTCAACTGAGAAAAACTTCTCTGCTGAGATTTAGGAACTTGTCTGTAATTCAATGGAGGAACATTCTGTCGAGATTTAGGAACTCTCCTGTACTTCAACTGAGAAAACATCTTTGTTGAGATTTAAGAACTTGTCCGTAATTCAACTGGAGCGAAACATCTTCGTTGAGATTTAAGAAACTCGCCCATAATTCAACTGAGAAAACTTCTCTTGTTGAGATTTAGGAACCTGTCTGTAATTCAACGGAGGAAACCTTTGTCGAAATTTAGGAACTCGCCTGTACTTCAACTGAGAAAACATATCTATTGAGATTTAAGAACTCGTCCGTAATTCGACTGAGGTAAAAGCTTCATAGCTTTGAATTTTGTGAGAATTTAACCGTATCCTTCTGAAAGGTAAAGGTTAGTTGTATGTAATGCATGATATGTATCAGGCAATGATGTTCTTAAAATAAATGAGATTGTGTTGTATGATGCGTATATGCATGTGTCATGATGTATGGAAATGTGATGTTTTCAGCTGGGGATTATAAATCCCGGATAGCTGCTGGAGAAAAGAGTTGAATTTTTCGTTTCCGCTGGGGATGGTGAACGAAGATGATTGTGAGAATAAACTTACAGGAGAGGATAACTCTGTTGGGGAATAAACTGATAAGGAGATTACTCTGTGGGGAAGAGAGGATCTACTGAGGATTCCACTGATAAATTCCGCTGGGGATAAATTACCGTTGCTGGTGATACTGAATCTTGTTGGGGATTTGAGTTTCTGTTTGTGAAAGTAATGAACTCTGCTGGGGATGATCTTTCAGTTGCGGCTTCACTGGGGATAACCTTTTAGGCTCTACTGGGGATAAACCTCCAGAGTCTACTGGGGATGATTCTCCAAACTCCATTGGGGAAGCTTTTTCAGACTGCGCTGGGGGAAAAAATTCAAACTCCACTGGGGATATACATTTTTATACTCCACTGGGGATATTAAGACATTTTTAGTGTTGATGGTAGACAAACTCTGCTTGGGGAGAATATTTCCGATTCATTCACAGTTTCGAGTCACAGTTGGGGAGAGTTAACATTACTGTCCTTTTCTTGCTCTGTAGGGAGTGAAAGTACCTCAGTCATATTCTTCAGCTGAATCTACCTTTGTACCTGGTGGTCAGAGCAACTGTAAAGCTTGGACAAATCTTATTTGCCCTTGTTCCTGATATTACAAGTAATCGTCTTTTGTTTCGTATGTAAATATTCATGAGCAACAATTAATGTCAAACTCATATATCAAAAATAAACATTAGACGTTCTTTGCAAAACAAAATAGAAAAAGGAAAAACAGTTTGAAACTTCTCTAAAAATGAATTGTATTGATTTTGAAGTTTGGCATGTAAATAGGCGTTTTTGTACAAGAGGCTGACGTCCTAGTAAGAGAACGCCGCCGAACAATAGAATTTATACAGTTTGTGTAAAAAGAAAGAAAAACAGCTATGTGAACAATCCCACTGGGTTCCAACTCTGTTATTGCCTTTATGTCCTCGAGCATCTCATCACTTTGCTACTTGGTTGAAGGTAAATCAGATTCATTAGTGCCATCCGAGCTTGATAGTTGATACCGAAGTCTGGTTGCAAGGTGATCCAATGAGACATAGTGTTACACTTTGATTCCTAATTTTTGCCTGAACCGCCCTTTCAGGTTTTCAGTCCATCGGGATACCCTTTTTTGCCCAAGCCGCCTTTTCAGGTTTTCGACTTGCCGGGTGTACAAATTTTTTTATTTTCATCCTTTATTTTTTCCCGAACCCTTTTGGTCCGCCGGGAATCCCTTATTTTTTCTTAGGCTAGTCAACCTAGCGGGTCTTTGATTATGTGTAGTATTTTTTCACTATGTCTGTGTGATACGGTGGGAGAGAACTGACTATTTTGGAATGCTGGTTCGCGTTTTGCGTTTGTTTTCGCAAAATGTCGCGGTAAGCAAGAGTCGCCACCGTCTTTTATTTTATCCAACAAGGAAAGGAAAAAAGCACAGAAAAATTCCTTTTTCGAGATGTTTCTCGGGTCCGGGGGGTAGATTATAGAAAGGGAAGGTGTCAGCACCCTTTCTATCCGTGGTTATCCACGGGCTCTTAGGTACTTGCTCAAAGTGTTTTCAAAATTTGCTTTTCTTTGTGTTTGTGGGTTTGAAAAGAGTTTTTGTTTGAAAGGTGTAAGTGCGAAAAGTTTTATTTGTTTTAAAAGGAGCAAGTACTTAAGAACCATCTACCTACTCGAAAAAGGAATTAAACTGTGCTAATGTCCTTTAGACAATGCTATCCCACTATTGAGGAGTAGGTAGCATCGTCGTTGGAGTTTAAGGATCAATTCGATTAAGGGACGTGTGGTCACTAAAGCAATGTTAGGACGCCTTAGCGGTAACCCTAATGTCTTAGATCATTTTTCCGAGGCAACCGTTTCGAGGAAACTTATGATCTTTGGACAAGAGGGCGACCTCTAAAACTTCCTATACTCAATGACCAGGTTCGAAGGCAACCAAGTGAGGTGTACCCTATGAGTTCGCATGTGCGAGTGTATTGTTTTTCAGTTTATTTTATCTTTGTACATGTCATGGGTGAGCTATGTTGATTTTAAGTTCATACATTTGATCTTGTCATGCATTCCCTATTATTAAACATCTAACAGTGTATTTTTTCGGAATTTAAATTGCGGAAATTAAATGTAAACTATTACAAGGCGTCGGGTATTTACATCGCCAAAAACAAACCCTTGAAATTAAATTGCGAAAAGTAAAAGAAAGCGATAAAATAAAGTCCTATTTAAAGCTATTACATACCGGGAGCAATTACAATATTGGATAAAATGATACGCGTGCGAGAAATTAAATCGGGCGAGTTTTTAGGGTTTTGACCCTTTTTTGAAAAGAAAGCATGTTTTTTTGTTATTTTTTAAATTAAAAGAAATTAAATATAAGCTAATTATTAATTAATGAAAATATTTTTTGGATTTTTGATATTTAAGGAAATAAAATAAATTGATTAAAAGTTAGTAAAAACCTAATTTCTACATTAATTTTAAATATTACAGAATTGTTAATGTTATTTCCTAATTAAAACTAAATCAATTAAATTAACTTATTTACAAAAATAAAATGATGAATTTAATTTTAATAAATAAAAATAATATTTTTTTGTGTTTTTGATTTTATGAGGAAAATTATTAATTGGTTAGTGCTAATAAAAATAATTAATTAAAACAATAAAACAAATAAATAAATATATAATGAAAAGTAAAAGGAATAAACCAAGGGGGCTGTTGGGCCCAAGAGGAGGTAAGAATAGCATGTTCAAGGCCCATTTACGTCAAAGCCTGTATGACTTTTTCTGCTTCCATGTGACACGTTGATTGGAGCGTATGATAGGCCTTCTATATGAGCCATTAGATTTGGCCTGAAGGCCATCTGGCATCTGAGATCTGGAGGAGCATGGTGCATTGCAATGTGTGAGGCACGCTGAATCATCTGCAAGAAAATAATAAGAAATATGTTGGGGACATGGGATCTTGCTTTTGATTCCTATAGCTTCAGTGAATGTCAGGCAAGAAGTCTATGTTGAGCTTTTGCCTTAAATTGGACTCTAAGGCTGATTTTGATTTCCAACTTTTCAAGCTTTTTTTAAGTTTGTTCTTGTGGTTTTTGCAGCCTTCTCCTTCCGATTTTCGTGCCTTTGCCTTGTGTGAGTATAATAGAAGCAATTAGGTTTAATTTTGGGCTTTGAATCCATGTGAATTGATGATTGAAGATTTGATTTTATTCTCCATTAACAAAGCTTCCAAAAGTGTCAAAAACCAATATTTTGTTCATAACATGGCATGATTCGGATTTGATTTGGTCCATGATGATAATTGAAACCTATATCAATCAAAAAGATCACAAGTTATTAATATTTAGATTTTATTTGGATTTAAATTGATTAAAAATGAATTAAATCAATAAAAATCAAATAAAATAGAAAAATTAATAAATTGGCACAAGACTGAAGATATGACACGTGTGTAGTGTCACAAGATCAAATCAAGTGGAAAAAGGTGGGCCCTTTTGTCAAAAATTGTAGTTTTGGGGATAGTTGACTTTAGGCACTTTTAGAAAAATGCCCAACTTCAACAATACATAACTTCTTCAATTTTGAACTTTTGGAAGTGTTCTGGGACTTTTTAGAAACCTTGAGATGTCCTATAACCGACCCTTTTGGTCTAATCTCATTTTAATATTCCATGCTCAAGTTATAAGCTTTGGAAAAAAAGGTGTTTTTGTTGACTTTTAAAAATGACCTATAATGTCCAAATTTGTAGCTTTTTGTGAGAGCATTTATTGATCTTGGGGTGTGAAGATGGATTGTATGTAATTTCATCCTCTTAAAAATGAGCTTTGGATGGGTCATTTATCATAAAGTATGAGAAAGTTATGCTTGGTCAAAGTTGAGTTGACTTTTCCTACAAAATCCTAATTTAGCAACTTTTGAATGTTGATGAATCTTGAGCAATACTTGATGAATCATGATCAATCCTTGATAAAATGATGAATTATCCTTCAAAATGAGAATGTTGACAAAAAATCTTGATATTTGACTATTTGTAGGTCACAATTGAATTTTGCCCTATCATAGTCGATTTTTGGACCTCTTGAGCAATTGACTGACCAAACTTCCTCTGCAAGGCTTGAAATTTGACATTGATGGTCTTATGAACATCTTAGGACATTGGGGAGCACTTTAGGTAATTTGTATGCAAGGACCTTGATGCAACACAAAACCCTAATTTGAGATTGACTGCCTTAGGAGATGATTTGATTGTCCAACTCTTGAGCAATTTGAGCCACTTGGAGATTATTCTTGAAATGTCTTGAGAAATAAGGGAGGGAAAATTTTGGGGTACAACAGTTGCCCCTGTTCAATTTTCTTAAACCTGAGGATATAGATTGGCTTTCGGGCCTTTCGTGATCCGAAGGTGGAAGATAATTGAACACTAGAGTGCCCAGAAATTTGCACTCGCATGGTGTAGTATAAGCATTGTGATGTCAGGAATGGGCTTACGGATGCCATTTGGAGATTGTTGGTAGGAGGATGGGCTTACAGATGCCATCCGCAGGAGTGTCGATCGCATAAGAGATTCCTTAGCGAGAGCTTGCATACCTGTTGTTGTAGAAGATTCCGCTGGGGAAGCCTAACTTTTGTTAAGATTTAGGAACTTTCCTGTACTTCAACTGAGAGAATGCCTCAGCTGAGTCTTAAGAACCTGTCCATAATTCAATTAGGGGAAACATCTTCATCAAGATGTAGGAACTGTCTAGTCTTCAACGTAGTATACCGCTGAGGTTATAGCACTCGTCCATACTATGACGGAGGAAAACATCAAGATCTAGGAACTGTCTGGTCTTCAACGGAGTATACCATTGAAATTAGAGAACTCGTCCACACTATGACGTAGGGAAACATCTTCATCAAGATCTAGGAACTGTCTGGTCTTCAACGTAGTATACCATTGAAATTACATAACTCATCCACACTATGACGGAGGAAAACATCAAGATCTATGAACTGACTAGTGTTCAACGTAGTATACCGTTGAGGTTATAGCACTCGTCCATACTATGACGTAGGGAAACATCTTCATCAAGATCTAGGAACGGTATGGTCTTCAACGTAGTATATCGTTGAGATTAGAGAACTCGTCCACACTTTGACGGAGGAAAACATCAAGATCTAGGAACTGACTAGTGCTCAACGTAGTATACCGTTGAGGTTATAGCACTCGTCCACACTTTGATGTAGGGAAACATCTTCATCAAGATCTAGGAATTGTCTAGTCTTCAATGTAGTATACCGTTGAGATTGTAGAACTCGTCCACACTTTGACGGAGGAAAATATCAAGATCTAGGAACTGACTAGTATTCAACGTAGTATACCGTTCAGATTATAGCACTCGTCCATACTATGACGTAGGGAAATTGTCGAGATTGAGAACCTTATCTGAAATTCAACCGAGGATAATTCAATTGAGATTTAAGAACCGGTCAGGTCTTCGACGTACTGAGAACTTTAACTGTATCTTTCCTGAAAGGTAAATGTCAGTCGTATGCAATGCATGATATATATCAAGCAATGACGTTCTCAAAATAAATGAGATTGTGTTGTATGATGTGTATATGCATGTATCATGATGTATGGAAATGTAATGTTTCTAGCTGGGGAAAGTAAATCCCGGATAGCTGCTGGAGAGTTGAATTCTTCGTTTCCGCTGGGGATGATGAACGAAGGTGATAAACCTGTAGGAGAGAAAAACTCCGTTGGAGAATAAACTGATGAGGAGATTACTCCGAGGGGAATTAATCTGTGGGGAAGAGATGCTATGCTGAGGATTTTAACGATAAACTCCGCTGGGGATTCTGCTGATAAACTCCGCTGGGGATTTCAATAATAAACGCCGTTGGGGGTGGATTACCGTTGCTGGTGATACAAAATCTGTTGAGGATTGAATTCCTGTTTGTGAAAGGAAAGAACTCCGATGGGGATGATCTTTCAGTTGCAACTTGCTGGGGATAACCCAGTTAGACTCTTTTGGGGATAATCCTCTGAATTCTTCTAGGAATGATCCTTTGAACTTGGCTGGGGAGATTTATTTTTGTACTCCGCTGGAGGTAAATTTCCAGAGTCTACTGGGGATGATGCTTCAACTCTGTTGGGGAAGCTTTTTCAGACCTTGCTGGGAAAATATTGACTCCACTGGGGTATCTTGTATTCTACCGGGGAACATTCTTATACTCTGCCAGGGAATATTAAGACTGCCGAGGATACTCTTATACATTGCTGGGGAATATTCCTATACTCCATTGAGGAATATTAAGACCTTCTGGGGATACCAAGCTTTTTTAGGGATGATGGTAGATCAACTCTGCTTGGGGAGAGCATTGTTGATTCGTTCATAGTTTCAAGGCTCAGCTGGGGAGAGCTACCATTACTGTCTTACTCTGAGGGGAGTGAAAGTACCTTAGCTGTATTCTTCAGCTGAATCTACTTTTATACCTTATGGACAAAGCAACTATACAGCTTGGACAATTCTTATTGCCCCTGTTTCTGCGGGAGAAGGTGCCTGCAGAGGCCTTGTGGATCGAGTATTATCCCAACCTATGAGGTGCTTGGTATCTTTCGATTGAAATGACAAGTCTTCTTCTGGTAGGCAAGTGACGAGATGACGGGACATAGTCGTACGCTTTGATCCCTAATTTTTGCCTGGACCTCCCTTTCGGGTTTTCAGTCCATCGGGATACCCTTTTTTGCCCAAGCCGCCTTTTCAGGTTTTCGACTTGCCGGGTGTACAGATTTTTTTTCCATTTTTATCCCTAATTATTTTTCCCGAACCCTTTTGGTTCGCTGGGAAGCCCTTATTTTTGCCTAGGCCAGTCAACCTACCGGGTCTTTGATTATGCGTAGTACTTTTTTGACTATGTCCACGCTCTCAGAGATGTAGGGAGGTGTCACTGTCGGTAGTGTTGTGTTGCCATACTACCAGAAGATCTTCGTTTGATCATGCAAGATTCGTTGCGGGAATCCATGTCTAATGCCCCAAGTGACTCAGATGGAGATTTCCCCTGGCTATTTGGCATTTTGAGAGTTTCCTTGAATCTTGACTTGACTGCCTCAGATGATGGACAACGATCATGTCTGCCCCTTGGTTGGAAGTGTTTCTTCCATTTGAGGTGACCCTTTTTATTGAAAAGGTTTTTGTTCACTAGATATTCGTCGTGCGAATTTCTCTGCTGTTTGAACAAATAGTAATATGCAAACAATGTTATTTTAAGAATGCAAAGCTTATGTCTATCTTTTAAAATATTTAAAAATGCATTTTTCCAGTAAAACAGGAATTTTTTTTGTAAAATGTGATGTCAACTCAGGATTTACAGCAAGCCCTACAGGAGTCAGGATACCTTTTGTAACAGTATGCTTTCGAACTAACCCATGCTTTAGCTAGGACTTTTAAGGGTTATAACTTGGCCTGGTTCACAGTTTAAGAAACAAAGGATAAAGGCTCTAATTTTATTTGTACCCACCCGTTCTTCGTGATGTTCTTCGATCCTAAACTCAGCTAATCGTGCATTAGATCTTGTTTGAGTCTTTGCTCTGATATACGAGTGATAGTTCGGATACTGGCAATTTATTTTGAACAGACAGTCATTTTGTTGAGAGTTTACAGGACCTCTTTCTTTTTGATTTTATTATCCCTGTCTTTTTCCTGAACTGTTTCTTTTGTAATTACAGTCAGCGGGATGCCCCAGTTTTGTAAGTCTCCTTCATAGGTTTTGACTTAATGGGCTTTTATTTCTGAGAGATAATGACTGCCTGTCCTTACGTTTATACGAAACCAACATCGTCTTTTGTTTCAGAAGGATTTTTTTGATGCCATTAATTGTGCATCTGAATTAACTGAGAAAACTACCCTGCCCCGGGTTGTGATTAAGGGTTTTAATTTGTGAAAAGAAAAAACTCCAACTTCTTTGGCTCAATGGGGTTGATTAGGGATTATCTTCCTTATAACTCCACTATTTAGGATTTGAATCAATGCATGTACCTCGTCAGCGGGGTCTGTTCAAAAGCATACTGTAGAGATTTTGATATCTTTTTCGTCATCCTCCCTCTAAAGGCTTAGAAATTTTTTAATCGAGAGTTGATCATCACAAAAAATGAAAGCAATTTGAATATAGTGAATACGAATGGATTGATTCAAAATAGACATATGCAATGCATTGATAAAGTAATAAAGTTTGACATGAATAAATGTTCGAACAATCAAAAGAAAATTACAAATTGAAAATTCTAATGAGCATAAGTCTCTTAGTTCGAACTAGTCATTTCAGGTGGAGAACCCTCAGCGGAAGATTTTCATCTTGCCATCCGACGTGAATTCCAGCACTCTTCTGTCAATCAAGTCTTGGATCTTGTTTTTCAAAGCCCAACAGTCGTCGGTGTCATGTCCAGGACTATAGGAGTGGTATACACAAAATGCGTCGGGGTGATAGCCAAGAGCAGAGGTATTGGGATTCCGGAGAGGATCCTTTAAAGGAATCAGATTGACATCCAACAAGCGTTTCAGTATTAGAGATGATGGTATATCAGTCTCAGAGAAATGTCTTCCAGATTTCTTTTTGCTTACGCCGATTACCCCTTTGACGCTGGCGGGGTTGTTGCTGGGCTTGTGACCCTGAAGCAAGTTGGGGAGCTTTTCCCTTGTCTTCTTGTCTCAAAGGAGGTTGAATGATGACTTGATCTTCAACCCTAGTTGTTTGATCCACTTGGTTATTTTGAAGTAGTTTGTTGACGAGGACCCTGAGCTCTTCTTGTCTTTGAGCCAGGTCTTGAATGAGAGCCATCTGGCCCACCAGCTGTCCCATCATCTGGATCTTCATTGTTGCCAACTCAATTTGTAGCCCTTCCAACTGATCATTCCTGATGCCGCCTGGATTCCCTAGGACTAAGCCCCTTGTGAGGAGAGCTTTTATTTCTTCCTGCCCCTGGGATAGGTTCAAGAACATTTCTTGAAGTTGAGCGTTTTGAGCCTGGATATCTTCGACAGTTCTCTCTATCGCCATCTCTACTGAAATAAACAGTAGGAGAATAAGGAAACCTGAAAGGGAAAACCTGTCATGATGTGGATGCATGTTTTCAAGAATCTCTCGGGGTAAACAAGAAACTTGTTAGAATTTGAATTTTGCTGCTTTGATTGAAGAAACTTCATGTTGTTAAGAGTCCTTCTTCAAGAGTCAAGCTCACCATATCGAGTGGGTCATAGCCCCTGACTCAAGTTATCGTGTTTTGATTTATAGACGACATTGGCTAGAGGAAAATAAATCCTCTTTGCCCCTTGCTTGACGTCTGATTCACCATAACCTGCATTACAAACCTTTGAGATCCTTGAAATGGTTAAGGAAATGTTAAGGAATGATGTTATAATGTGTATGCTATGCGTTTAAGAAAAAGTGTGAGGTGATGTAAGTAACGCATGCAATAAATCCAAATTATTGGATAAGGAATGTAAACAAAACCTGCAAGGAACTCATGTTGTCAGATAACAAGAAAGTGCAAGTAGTTCAAGTTTTGAAGGCACACAAGTCACACAATAGCCCTTAAATTTCAGGCCGGCATGGAGTTTAGGTATTACCCTCTTTCAGTTTAGTTGGTTCAAACCTGTCATAAAAATAGTAACCGGGTTCTAGAGGATCTCAATATCACTGACTACCCTCGATCGGTCATAATTCCAGTTTAGCAACCTTTTCTTGCGGCCGGAATCATCGCGAGAGTTTAGTCTTAATGAGTGTAGCATACTGCTACTGTTCTATGGCCAAGTTGGTCAATTTAAGGTTCTAAGGTCAGTTGGTGCTTAAATGACCCCTTAGAAGACCCATATTCTCCTCGTTCCAACACAAGGGATATCGGTACAGACTAAAGTGCCACACCAACGTAGCTACTGCTTCAACCGTGTCGGTCTACGCCGGACAGTTCCCTCACAGTTTATTGCTACTTACCTAAAGTGTACCCCCAGATCCGGGTTAGGATCTATAGAAACTCTGATACAAGTCCACAAAATTAAAGCATACAAAGCATACAATTGAAAACACAATGATCTAATCCTAAGGTACACCTCACTTATTATGTCCCTAGCAGATTCGCCAGTTCTGTGATACGGTGGGAGAGAACTGACTGTTTTGGAATGTTGGTTCGCGTTTTGCGTTTGTTTTCGCAAAATGTCGCGGTAAGCAAGAGTCGCATCCGTCTTTTATTTTATCCAACAAGGAAAGGAAAAAAGCACATAAAAATTCCTTTTTCGAGATGTTTCTCGGGTCCGGGGGGTAGATTATAGAAAGGGAAGGTGTCAGCACCCTTTCTATCTGTGGTTATCCATGGGCTCTTAGGTACTTGCTCAAAGTGTTTTCCAAATTTGCTTTTCTTTGTGTTTGTGGGTTTGAAAAGAGTTTTTGTTTGAAAGGTGTAAGTGCGAAAAGTTTTATTTTGTTTTAAAAGGAGCAAGTACTTAAGAACCATCTACCTACTCGAAAAAGGAATCAAACTGTGCTAATGTCCTTTAGACAATGCTATCCTACTATTGAGGAGTAGGTAGCATCGTCGGTGGAGTTTAAGGGTCAATTCGATTAAGGGACGTATGGTCACTAAAGCAATGTTAGGACGCCTTAGCGATAACCCTAATGTCTTAGATCATTTTTCCGAGGCAACCGTTTCGAGGCAACTTATGATCTTTGGACAAGAGGGCGACCTCTAAAACTTCCTATACTCAATGACCACGTTCGAAGGCAACCAAGTGAGGTGTACCCTAAGAGTGCGCATGTGCGAGTGTGTTGTTTTTCAGTTTATTTTATCTTTGTACGTGTCATGGGAGAGCTATGTTGATTTTAAGTTCATACATTTGATCTTGTCATGCATTCCCTATTATTAAACATCTAACAGTGTATAGTTGCGGAATTTAAATTGCGGAAATTAAATCTAAACTATTACAAGGCGTCGGGTATTTACATTGCCAAAAACAAACCCTTGAAATTAAATTGCGGAAAGTAAAAGAAAGTGATAAAATAAAGTCCTATTTAAAGCTATTACATACCGGGAGCAATTACAATATTGGATAAAATTATACGCGTGCAAGAAATTAAATTGGGCGAGTTTTTAGGGGTTTGACCCTTTTTTGAAAAGAAAGCATGTTTTTTTGTCATTTTTGAATTAAAAGAAATTAAATCTAAGCTAATTATTAATTAATGAAAATATTTTTTGGATTTTTGATATTTAAGGAAATAAAATAAATTGATTAAAAGTTAGTAAAAACCTAATTTCTACATTGATTTTAAATATTGCAAAATTGTTAATGTTATTTCCTAATTAAAACTAAATCAATTAAATTAACTTATTTACAAAAATAAAATGATGAATTTAATTTTAATAAATAAAAATAATATTTTTTTTTGTGTTTTTGATTTTATGAGGAAAATTATTAATTGGTTAGTGCTAATAAAAATAATTAATTAAAACTATAAAACAAATAAATAAATATAATGAAAAGTAAAAGGAATAAACCAATGGGGGTGTTGGGCCCAAGAGGAGGTAAGAATAGCATGTTCAAGGCCCATTTACGTCCAAGCCTGTATGACTTTTTCTGCTTCCATGTGACACATTGATTGGAGCGTATGATAGGCCTTCCATATGAGCCATTAGATTTGTCCTGAAGGCCATCTGGCATCTGAGATCTGGAGGAACATGGTGCATTGCAATGTGTGAGGCACGCTGAATCATCTGCAAGAAACTAATAAGAAATATGTTGGGGACCTGGGATCTTGCTTTTGATTCCTATAGCTTCAGTGAATGTCAGGCAAGAAGTCTATGTTGAGCTTTTGCCTTGAATTGGACTCTAAGGCTGATTTTGATTTCCAACTTTTCAAGCTTTTTTTCAGTTTGTTCTTGTGGTTTTTGAAGCCTTCTCCTTCTGATTTTCGTGCCTTTGCCTTGTGTGAGTATAATAGAAGAAATTAGGTTTAATTTTGGGTTTTGAATCCATGTGAATTGGTGATTGAAGATTTGATTTTATTCTCCATTAACAAAGCTTCCAAAAGTGTCAAAAACAAATATTTTGTTCATAAAATGGCATGATTCGGATTTTATTTGGTCCATGATGATAATTGAAACCTGTATCAATCAAAAAGATCACAAGTTATTAATATTTAGATTTTATTTGGATTTAAATTGATTAAAAATGAATTAAATCAATAAAAATCAAATAAAATAGAAAAATTAATAAATTGGCACAAGACTGAAGATATGAAACGTGTGTAGTGTGAAAAGATCAAATCAAGTGGAAAAAAGTGGGGCCTTTTGTCAAAAATTGGAGTTTTGGGGATAGTTGACTTTTGGCACTTTTGGAAAAGAGCCCAACTTCAACAATGCATAACTTCTTCAATTTTGAACTTTTGGAAGTGTTCTTGGACTTTTTAGAAACCTGGAGATGTCCTATACCAACCCTTTTGGTCTCATATCATTTTGATATTCCATGCTCAAGTTATAAGCTTTGGAAAAAAAGGTGTTTTTGTTCACTTTCAAAAATGACCTATAATGTCCAAATTTGTAACTTTTTGTGAGAGAATATCTTGATCTTGGGGTGTAAATATGGATTGTATGTAATTTCATCCTCTTCAAAATGAGCTTTTGATGGGTCATTTCTCATAAAGTATGAGAAAGTTATGCTTTGTCAAAGTTGAGTTGACTTTTCCTACAAAACCCTAATTTAGCAACTTTTGAATCTTGATGAATCTTGAGCAATCCTTGATGAATCATGATCAATCCTTGATCAAATGATGAATTATCCTTCAAAATGATAATGTTGACAAAAAATCTTGAGATTTGACTATTTGTAGGTTACAGTTGACTTTTGCCCTAGGACAGTCAATTTTTGGACCTCTTGAGCAATTGACTGACCAAACTTCCTCTGCAAGGCTTGAAATTTGACATGGATGGTCTTATGAACATTTTAGGACATTGGGGAGAACTTGAGGTCATTTGTATGCAAGGACCTTGATGCAACACAAAACCCTAATTTGAGATTGACTGTCTTAGGAGATGATTTGACTGTCCAACTCTTGAGCAATTTGAGCCACTTGGAGATTATTCTTGACATGTCTTGAGAAACATGGGATGGCAAATTTTGGGGTACAACAGTCTGCATTGACGGGGTGAGGAAGGTCGTCACCATCCATGGTGGTTAGAATCATAGCTCCTCCTGAGAAGATGTTCTTAACCACAAATGGCCCTTCGTAAGTAGGGGTCCATTTGCCCCTGGGATCACCTTGAGGTAGAATGATGCGCTTGATCACCAGATCCCCGACTTGATACTGTCGTCTAACTTTCTTGTTAAATGCCTTGATTATCCGCTTTTGATACGTTTGACCATGACAAATAGCAGTAAGTCTCTTTTTGTCGATTAAGTCTAGCTGATCAAGCCGGGTCTGAATCCAGTCATCTTCGCTCAAACCTGCATCCTTCATGATTAGAAGAGATGGTATTTGAACTTCAATGGGCAAGACGGCCTCCATACCATATACCAAGGAATAGGGGGTTGCCCTTGTTGACGTCTGTGCTGAGGTACGGTACCCATGAAGAGAAAATGGTAACATGTCGTGCCAGTCTTTGTAGGTCACCGTCATCTTCTGCACAATCTTCTTGATGTTCTTATTAGCCGCTTCAACAAACCCATTCATCTTCGGCCGGTAGGGAGAAGAGTTGTGATGCTGTATCTTGAACTGCTTGCAGAGCTCGGTGATCATCTTATTGTTGAGATTTGTACCATTGTCCATAATGATCCTTTCTGGTACACCATATCGACAGATCAAATTGTGCCGAATGAACCGTGCCACGACGTTCTTGGTTACCGTAGCAAAGGAAGCTAATTTAACCCACTTCGTAAAGTAATCAATTGCTACCAGGATGAAATGATGCCCGTTGGATGCCGTAGGTCTGATCTCGTCGATCATGTTGATGCCCCACATTGCAAAAGGCCAAGGTGCTGTCAAGATGTTCAGAGGAACTAGAGGTATGTGCACCTTATCAGCATAGACTTGGCAGTTATGACTGGTCCGAGAATGCTGATAACAGTCGGCTTCCATTATCGACCAATCATATCCTTCCCGAAGGGTTTTCTTTGCCATGGTGTACCCACTGGAATGCGTTCCGAAAGTAC
Organism: Vicia faba; assembly: GCA_948472305.1. Lineage (NCBI taxonomy): Eukaryota > Viridiplantae > Streptophyta > Magnoliopsida > Fabales > Fabaceae > Vicia > Vicia faba. The sequence continues at coordinate 1,411,716,345 of OX451736.1, forward strand.
CTTCATGTAAATCTACCATAATCCTTTCTGCCTCGTTCTTATCCACACATCGCAGTAAGGTTGAATCAATAGTTACACTTGTAAAGGATGTCATTACTGATGAAGAACTTCGCCGCGAACCTCCTCTGAAAATTCTTATCATTAGCAGATGCACCCTCGGGGTACTACCGAGCTTCAAGATACCTCTTCACCTCATGAAACCAGGGTTTATCCACTACATCTTCAGTCTCAATGTCACAACAATGCACAGGTTTGTCCAACCTTTCGATGGTAATCCGGGGATTTTCATTGTTCCAATTGACTTTGAACATAGAAGACATCGTAGCTAACGCGTCCGCCAACTGATTCTCTTCTCTAGGGAAGTGTTCAAAGGTTATCTCCTCGAAGTGTGGAAGCAATGTCAACACATACTCCCTGTAAGGAATAAGATTTGGGCGTTTCGTATCCCACTCGCCTTTGATCTGACTGATCACGACAGCAGAATCTCCGAACACACTCAAGAAATTAATCCTTAGGTCAATTGCTGGTCGAAGACCCATGATACACGATTCATACTCTGCCATATTGTTGGTGTAGTTGAAACAAAGTCATGCGGTAAACAGAGTATGAGAGCCTTTATGAGATATGATCACGGTGCTAATGCCATTACCCAAAGCGTTTGAAGCTCCATGAAAGTAAATGGACCATCGGGATCCTTCCTCAGGTCCTTCATCTGGTCCAGGTTCTTCACAGTCGGTTACTAAGATGACATTATCATCCAGGAATTCGAAGTTCATAGACTGGTAATCATCGACTGCCTGATGTGCCAGATGATCTGCCAACACACTTCCCTTGATTGCTTTCTGGGCTGTGTATTGAATGTCATACTCATCCAAGATCATATGCCATCTCGCTATTATTCCGGACAAGGCAGGCTTCTCGAAGATATACTTGATTGGATCCATCTTTGATATCAATATCGTAGTGTGAGTCAGCATATACTGTCTCAGCCGGCGAGCATCCCATGCCAAAGCACAGCAAGTTTTCTCGAACAACGAGTATCGGGTCTCGCAGTCGGTAAACTTTTTGCTAAGGTAATAAATAGCATGCTCTTTTCGGCAAGACTTGTCATGCTGCCCCAGCACGCACCCCATTGAATTGTCGAGTACTGTCAAGTATAGGATCAGAGGTCTCCCTTCAACTGGAGGCATCAGAATAGGTGGCTCTTAGAGATATTCTTTGATCCTTTCGAAAGCGGCCTGACATTCATCATTCCATCTTACCGCTTGATCCTTCTTCAGTAGCTTGAAGATTGGCTCACAAGTAGCAGTCAGATGTGAGAAGAATCGGGCAACGTAATTCAAACGTACCGAAAAGCCTCTGACTTCTTTTTCGGTTTGGGGAGCTGGCATCTCCTATATATCCTTCACCTTTGCAGGATCCACCTGAATACCTTTATCGCTTACGACAAATCCCAATAGCTTACCGGATCTCACCCCAAAGGTGCACTTGTTCGGGTTAAACCTCAACTTGTATAACTTTAACCTGTCAAATAGCTTCTGCAGATGGTCAAGATGTTCTTCTTCAGTCTGGGATCTTGCAATCATGTCGTCGACGTATACCTTAATCTCATGATGAATCATGTCGTGGAACAAAGTAACCATGGCCCGCTGATATGTTGCCCCATCATTCTTCAATCCGAAGGGCATGACCTTGTAGCAAAAGGTACCCCATTGAGTAACAAAGGTTGTCTTCTCCATGTCTTCGGGAGCCATTTTAATCTGATTATAATCGGAGAAACCATCCATAAAGTAGAAGACCTTATGATATGTGGTGTTGTCAACCAGAACGTCAATATGAGGCAGATGGAAATCATCCTTGGGGCTTTCCCTATTCAGATCACTATAGTCAACACACATTCGAACCTTACCATCCTTCTTCGGCACTGGAACCACGTTGGCAACCCATTATGGGTAAGAAGTAACTGCTAGAAAACCGGCGTCAAACTGTTTCATAACTTCATCCTTGATTTTCTCAGACATCTCTGGGCGCATTCGGAGAACTTTCTGTTTCACTGGAGGACAGTCTTCCTTGGTAGGCAGGCGGTGAACCATAATATCGGTATCCAACCCTGGCATATCTTTATAAGACCAGGCAAAGATCTCAACGTAGTCACATAGCATCTGAATCAATCGTTGCTTAACACTAGGCTCCAGATTTTCACCGATCTTGACCTCTTTCTTGTCTACCTCTGTACCCAGATTCACTGATTCCACTGGCTCTTCATGCGGCTGTATGGCCCTCTCTTCCTGAAGTAGCAGTCTAGCAAGTTCACCAGGAACTTCGCAATCATCTTCACCTTCGTCTTCGGCTAAGTTGATCGGACTTTCGAAGTCATAACTGGCAGTAGTAGAGTCGTTATTAGTAGGATCCAGAGTGGATGTAGAACTGTATATGTGAGTGTGTGTAAGATAAATAGCTGTTTTGCAAGATAGAAAAAAGAAAAACAACGAGTGCAAGATTTGTAATGCAAGAAAACGTCCAATGCTTTTATTAATGATATATGGAGATGACAAATATAAAGCCCTCACAAATAAAACCACGGTGCCTCGGGTAAGACATCGGGCCATAAAGTTTAAAAATTGTCTGTTACAAACTCAAAACAAAAGTCTCATTACTGGGTAATAAAAGAAACAGGCATAGAATCCTTCAATGTCCAATTTCTCAATCCAGCATCAGTAGTCGGGTAAATCCAGCTGTCAATGTCAAACTCTTCTTCATCATCCCCAATAGCATTCACTCCTGCATCGTGTTTGGGCATAGGTGCAATTATGACATTAAGATTCTCCGGCGCTTCGAACTCAATCTCCTTAGCATCAATCAGGTCATGCACCTTATTCTTCAAGACCCAGAAGTTATTCGTATCATGCCCCAGGCTATCAGAGTGAAAAGCACAGCGGTCTTTCGGATTATACATGGGTGATGTGGTGTTGGAGTTCTTTGGGGCCTCCTTCGGAATCACCAAGTTGGTCTTCAATAACTGCCGCAAAATTTGAGAAAGGGTCATACTGAGCTGAGTGAATTGTCTTCGCGACCTCTCTGCTCTTGGCTGATTGTTGTGCTGAGGGGAAACTGTTGGTCTTGATATAACCACTGCATTAACTGCTTGGCGGCGCTCAGGTTTGTTATGGCTCTTTACGCTGTAAACTGCGCTGGATTCCTTCTTAAAAGGCCTATTCTCGGTGCTTGACGAAGCACCCTTATGTATCTTGCCAGATTTGATACCGGCTTGAACTCTTTCCCCTGTCATAATTAGCTCAATAAACCCGGACGATGAGCTTCCAATCAGATGGTTGAAATATGGACCAGAAAAGGTCCCAAGAAACATGTCCACTAACTCCCTATCAGCTAGAGGGGGTTGTACCCTTCCAGCAAGGTCCCTCCACTTCTGAGCGTAGTCTTTGAAACCTTCGCTCGCACCCATAGACATACCTTGAAGTTGCATACGCGTTGGAGCAAGGTCGGCATTGTATTGGTACTTCTTGTAGAAAGCAGAGGCAAGGTCCTCCCAGTTATAGATGTTAGCTCCCTCCAGTTGGTAAACCCATTCAAGTTGAGTCCCTGAAAGACTATCTTGAAAAAAATGGATCTAGAGGTTCTTGTCAGTAGTTTAAGGCTGAATCTTTCTAACATACGAGCAGAGGTGTAGCTTTGGGCAGGAGACCCCGTTGTATTTAGCAAAGACTGGTGCTATAAAATTGTGGGGAATCACCACCCCAGATGACAAACCCAAATCTCTAAAGTCCAACCCAGGTACCTTCTGGACTTCCATTGCGCTCAACCGGTCTACGAGTTGCTTATACCTATCCTCAGCCGGAGGATACTGGTCTTCATCAAAGTCAGTCTCGTTGTCTGAAGCCACAGGGCTAAGAGCCATCCTTTCTTCCTGATTCTCTCCCCCTACTGGTAAGTGAGATAAATCAACATCATCCCGCAAATTATTTCCAAATCTGTGACCCATATTCAGTAGGATCTTCTTCTTCTTCTTCTTCTTCTTTTATGAGGAAAATTATTAATTGGTTAGTGCTAATAAAAATAATTAATTAAAACTATAAAACAAATAAATAAATATAATTAAAAGTAAAAGGAATAAACCAAGGGGGGTGTTGGGCCCAAGAGGAGGTAAGAATAGCATGTTCAATGCCCATTTAAGTCCAAGCCTGTATGACTTTTTCTGCTTCAATGTGACACATTGACTGAAGTGTATGATATGCCTTCCATATGAGCCATTAGATTTGGCCTGAAGGCCATCTGGCATCTGAGATCTGGAGGAGCATGGTGCATTGCAATGTGTGAGGCACGCTGAATCATCTGCAAGAAAATAATAAGAAATATGTTGGGGACCTGGGATCTTGCTTTTGATTCCTATAGCTTCAGTGAATGTCAGGCAAGAAGTCTATGTTGAGCTTTTGCCTTGAATTGGACTCTAAGGCTGATTTCGATTTCCAACTTTTCAAGCTTTTTTTCAGTTTGTTCTTATGGTTTTTGCAGCCTTCTCCTTCTGATTTTCGTGCCTTTGCCTTGTGTGAGTATAATAGAAGCAATTAGGTTTAATTTTGGGCTTTGAATCCATGTGAATTGATGATTGAAGATTTGATTTTATTCTCCATTAACAAAGCTTCCAAAAGTGTCAAAAACCAATATTTTGTTCATAAAATGGCATGACTCGAATTTGATTTGGTCCATGATGATAATTGAAACCTATATCAATCAAAAAAATTACAAGTTATTAATATTTAGATTTTATTTGGATTTAAATTGATTAAAAATGAATTAAATCAATAAAAATCAAATAAAATAGAAAAATTAATAAATTGGCACAAGACTGAAGATATGACACGTGTGTAGTGTGACATGATCAAATCAAGTGGAAAAAAGTGGGGCCTTTTGTCAAAAATTGGAGTTTTGGGGATAGTTGACTTTTGGCACTTTTGGAAAAAATCCCAACTTCAACAATGCATAACTTCTTCAATTTTGAACTTTTGGAAGTGTTCTTGGACTTTTTAGAAACCTTGAGATGTCCTATAACCAACCCTTTTGGTCTCATATCATTTTGATATTCCATGCTCAAGTTATAAGCTTTGGAAAAAAAGGTGTTTTTGTTGACTTTCAAAAATGACCTATAAAGTCCAAATTTGTAACTTTTTGTGAGAGAATTTCTTGATCTTGGGGTGTGAAGATGGATTGTATGTAATTTCATCCTCTTCAAAATGAGCTTTTGATGGGTCATTTCTCATAAAGTATGAGAACGTTATGCTTGGTCAAAGTTGAGTTGACTTTTCCTGCAAAACCCTAATTTAACAACTTTTGAATCTTGATGAATCTTGAGCAATCCTTGATGAATTATGATCAACCCTTTATCAAATGATGAATTATCCTTCAAAATGAGAATGTTGACAAAAATCTGGAGATTTGACTATTTGTAGGTCACATTTGACTTTTGCCGTAGCATAGTCGATTTTGGGACCTCTTGAGCAATTGACTGACCAAACTTCCTCTGCAAGGCTTGAAATTTGACATGGATGGTCTTATGAACATTTTAGGACTTTGGGGAGCACTTTATGTCATTTGGATGCAAGGACCTTGATGCAACACAAAACCCTAATTTGAGATTGACTGTCTTAGGAGATGATTTGACTGTCCAATTCTTGAGCAATTTGAGCCACTTGGAGATTATTCTTGACATGTCTTGAGAAATATGGGAGGGAAAATTTTGGGGTACAACAGTCTGCATTGACGGGGTGAGGAAGGTCGTCACCATCCATGGTGGTTAGAATCATAGCTCCTCCTGAGAAGATGTTCTTAACCACAAATGGCCCTTCGTAAGTAGGGGTCCATTTGCCCATGGGATCACTGTTGTACCCCAAAATTTTCCCTCCCATATTCTTTAAGATTTGCTAAGATCATGGTTCAAAATCTCTCAAGGGTTGCACAGTCCAATTGCCTCCTAACACAGTCAAAACTAGGGTTTTGGTTCTGGCAAAGAAATTGAGGTTTCCAAGGGTCCAATCAAGTCCCATATGCCTATAAACATTGTCAAGCATCCATATGTCAAGTTTCAAGACTCACATCATCAAATTGCACAGTCAAAAACCCTAATTGCTCCACAGTCAACTGCAGGGGCAAAATGGCCATTTGACAGTCAAAAGTCAAAAGTTTTGGTCAACAACTTATTTTGAAGCCACAATCATCATTTGATCAATTCTTGATCATGATTCTCAAAGCATGGCTCAAAAAGTCTCAAGATGCAAAAGTTTCTATTTTTGGACAGTTGAAAAGTCAACTGCAAATTGACCAAGGCATAACTTCTTCATGGTTTATCAGAAAAATCCCACCCAAAGCTCATTTTGAAGAGGATGACATTTCCTACAACTCATCTTCACACTCCAAGTCCAAGAAATTCACTTAGAAAAAGTTATCAATTTCAACATTATAGGTCATTTTCAAAAGTCAACAAAAAGGCACTTTAAGTCAAAGACCATAACTTGAGATTGGTAAATCAAAATGACATGGGACCAAAGACATTGGTTAGAGGACTTCAAGGCCTTTCCAAAATGTCAAAGAACATGATCATAGCTTCAAAATCGAGCAAGATATGCATTGGAGAAGTTGGGAAATTTTTGGGAATTTTGAAAAGTCAACTTTGCCTAAAACACTTCAAAATTGCTAATGGGCCTCAAATTCTTCTTTGAATCATTACCCAAAGCCTATGCACGACCCATTGAGCTCAAAAGGATTTATTTTCTTATTTTTAATTAATTAATTGAATTTTTATTCTTATTAATTCATTTAATTAGTTTTAATTGTAGAAAAATATCAAATAATGCTTTTTCAAATCTTTTTGTGCAGCAAATATATTCCACACATGCTAAGGATTTCGTGCATCAATATACAAGACCAAATCTTCCATAATTGGCAAGGTTTTCATGGCAAAAGGTTGAAATTTACATAATTGAAAATCAAATATCCAAGACATTAATTCAATGGATTCATGGGCTCTTTCTTGACCTAATTTGCTTCACATACAAAGGCTGAGTGAAACCCTATTCCACAAGACACGAAAAAGCTGCTAAGGAGCCATAACCAATTTGCAACTTTTCCACAAAAACTTGAAAACTGAAATCACACTTGCAGGACAATTCAAGGCTTGAAATTGCTTCTAATAAAGTTACTGGACCTTCCAGGAATCGATTAGCATCAAGAACCAATCCAAACACGCAAAGAACTGAGGAACATAGGCCACACGGTTTGTCTTGTTTTTCAAAATTGCATAACATGATTCATGAGCTTTTAACCAATTTTCTTGTTTGATTTGCACTAATAATGATCTTCTGAAGCGATTGGTACAGTTTAATTGGACTAATACTGCTTGTATCAAAATCCACCATTGAAGAATATTAGGTTTTCAGAACATCCAAATTAGGGCTTTTCACATATGATAAAATTGGAGCTCAAGACCAATATGGTTGAATTCATTGCAAGAAGCCTGATTCATTGAGATAATCGCGCCTTTTTTATATTAACTCCTCTCCTATTCGCTATTATTCACTGTTCCATTTAGTGGGGGTTTAAAACCCCCGCTACTGGTTTTCTATTTGCAGGAAGAACGAAGACGAAGCATGCGTGTCATCACGTTACTGGGAGATTCAAATATTAACGCGTTTTTCTTTGTTTCAGCATAATTGCCTTTTTTCATATATTATAATTCTTTGTTATATTGTTGTAGCGATAAAAAATGTAGCGGGGTAAATCGGAGATCGAATTATTGATTAATTCGTCTCGCAAAAAGCAAGAGTCGCCACCACGCTTTATTGTTTCCAAAGGAAAAGGGAAAAGAGCGAAATAAAACCCTAAATATGCAATGTAAATAAAATACAAATACAAAGCGTTTTTGAAAAGAGATCTTATGGTTCGGGGGTTGGTTATACAATGGGAAGGTATTAGCACCCAATGCATCTATAGTACTCTATAGGAACCTTTTGAAATATCTGTTTTATTTAAAATTGATTGCTTGATTGAAAATAAATTGTTTTGGCCGAAAAGGGATACGGACGGGTTTTTGAAGTTACGACGACCTAATGTCGAAGTTTTTGGCTTAAAAGGTATAAGTCTTGAAAAGGTTGAAATTTTGAAGTAATGTGAATGTTTGAAGAAAATTGACCTAAGTTTTTAATGAATGAGAGTATTCGCTCGATCGTTTTGAGGACATGAAGTCAACAAAAAATTAGACTATTCCCTTTGGATTGGTGCAAACAGAATAAACAAGTACAATGAAATAATTGACAGAAAATGATACACAACAATTAAATGTGAACATGCATTTTCTTAGATGATTTTTGTTTAATAGGCGAAAAGAAAAAAAGTTTAATTGGTTTTCACTTTTTACGCATTTTTTATGATAAAAGTAATGAGAAATAATAGAAATGTTTTTTAGATTTTATATGTTTCTATTTTTTATGTTTTTATTATATTGGTATTTAATCAAAATGAGGGGAATAAAATAAAATGTCTTTTAGTTTTCTCATTTTATATGTTTTTTAAAGATATTAAAATATCTTTTAAATTTAACTTACAAACCATGAATTTAAAATGAATTAGAAATAAGGAAGGTTAAGGTTATTAAATAAAACTTAAATTTAAACTAAATGAGATTGGATAAAATATTTATTTGTCTAAATAAAACTATATTTATTCCTAAGAAACTAACTAATCAAAATTAAATAAGTTAAGAAAAAAGAAATAGAATTAAACTAATAGTCTATAAAGAAAAAAGGGTGTGAATTAGTAAAGAGAATGGGCTGGATGGTTGGGATAAAGCCCAAGCGTGATGAAGACAGGGGGGGGTGTACAAATTCGTGGGCTTAAGTTGAGGATAGGGTCCAAGGGATTAAATTATGATTAGGGTTGTGTTTGTTTGTACAAAGGGATTTAGGGTTTGGCTTAAGGCAGAACGGCGCCTCTCTTCACGATCTTCATCTCTCTCGCGCAGCTTCTTCGTTTTCTTGCCTCCAATGTCGACATTTCCTTGTTCCGGCCACCCACACCAAGCTTCTCTTCCCTCCATTGTTGACGCGGCGGCTTAAGCAGAGACGGTAATGACAAATCGTTTTCGTTAATTTTAGGTTTGATTCGCGTGTAAATTTTTACAGCTTCGTTATGGGTTTTACGGTTTCGTTGGATTCTGACTAGTTTTCATGTTTATCTGTCCATGTTAATTTGAATGCCATTTAAGGAAAAAGAATGGAAGAAAGCGTGTTACCTAGGTGGAGAAGGAGGAGGAGCTTGGGGTGATGGAGGTCGCACAGCAGGGAAACGGCAGGCGCACACGATGGTGAACGGTATTTGTGGCTTTCTTCTTCCTCTTGCTTGAACGTGCTACTGATTTTGTCTTGCTTTTCTTCTCACTTGAATACGATGCTACCTTGTTCTTCTTGAAACTTGTTGAAACCAAACTTTGTTTCTTTCTTCTTCTGATTGAGTGTGATACTGCACTTGTTATCGTTGGAACTTGTTGAACTGCACTTTGGCTCTTTCTTCTTCTTCTTGAATATTATTGCCTAGGATACTTTGAGATGCTTGCCTTGTTGCCCAGTGATGTGTACACTGAGGGCCTCATCGATTTGCCTTGAAATGTTGCTTTGGATACTTTGTAGAATTGGATGATAACTCTCTCTTCTTCTTGAATGCTGTTGCCTATGGTGGGTTTATCGCCTATGATGAAAGAACTTTCTGAGGCTAGGGAATGGGTTTGAAAGCTTGGATATGCTGGATTTACGAAATGGTGAGGCTTGAACTTGTAAAGGTTTTATCAGGTTTATGTGGCTAGGCCTTTACAGTAGGGATATGGCTTTAATACTGGTATGAGGTTTGAGCTATGTTTTATGGTTTCAGTTCGATGACAGGCAGGTTAAGGCATTAGCAGGTTTTCTATGGTTTTGACAGGATGCTATGGTTTGTGGTTTTCTTGACAGTAGGTTAAGGCATTCGCAGGTTTTTTGGGTTTTGAGATGTTATTATAACTTCTGTCTTTGTTGTTTTTTATATGCTGTTTTTATGAGGTTGGATCTATATCTTTGTTTTCTCTTTGTTGTGTAATATAACCACACTTCCCTCCTCTCTTGCGCTACAGGTCAGGAATTTGAAAACAAATCTCTTGGGATCTCCCTGAGCAATCTGCACTATGCTGACCCTCCCATTTTGTTTCTATTCCTATTCTAAGCTATTGGTTTTACTGGCTATATTTTTTATTTGTCTTGTATACCTCTTTCTGCCTAAGCTAAGCCTGCAAATCCCACACTTCTCCCTCTCTTTTTCTCTCTCAGAATGGCTTTGACAAAAGAGTGATAAGCTGTCTATTTTTTCTGAAAATGTAGTGGCTGAAAAATGATGAAAAAGGAATTTTTATTGCTTGCAAATATGGTCAAAACTGCATATTTTCCCTTTTAATACAAAAGCTGTTTGGTTTCTGCTGGTGTAGGCAAAAGTTCAAGTAACATGCTTGCATATTAGTTACTACATGGTTTTGTATGCTTATGCTGTATGCTTTGAAATTACATTTGGGATTTTGAATAAAATGTAATTAGCTTAAGTATGCAGTTTTGGAAAATAATTTGTGCATATGCTTTGAAATCCTTTTCTTTTTGTGAACCGGGAGTAATCCCGTGATTTGCAAAAAAAATAATAACTGATTCCGGCCGTTACATTTAATGATGAACATTAAAATTATTTTCTGCATTTAATTATTTATTTGAATTCTAATTCTTTTCTTTTAATTGTGCAGGTAAAATTAAATGAGCGGACACGCATTGGATTGGAAGCTTTAGAATTAAGATAGACTAGTTTTTTTTATCTCATTTTAATTTTGTCAATTCATTAATGTAATTTACTGTAATATATACAATATTTACAAAATAACTTGTACCAAAAAAATGAATCAAAGAAACTATTTGTCCATTAATTCTTCTTCTTTATTTATTTATCGTTTATTATTTCTCCAAACGAATAATAATTGAAAACAAATCTCCAATTACCTACATTCAAAATAATAAACAGATAAATAATAATTATCATTGACCAACTAATACCTTCGATTATTTAATCCATCATTCTCAACTAAATTATAATAATTAAAATAGGATTTCAATTATTTAACCTAGAACGACGAACGATTAAACAGTCGTTATTGACCAATGAATTTCCTCAAATGCTTATTTATATTATTCATAACCTTTAAATTATATAATAACTAAGAATAAATTCTAGTTACTTAAATTTAAAAATAATGAGTAAATAAATAAAACGTCCGCACAATTAATGCGCCTCTTCTCTGATGTTCATTTTATTATCCCTACATCTTTAAACTAAATAATAATCAAAAAATGAATTTCAATTATTTAAGTTTTAGATAATAGATAATTAATAAACATCATTTTTTGCACGAATCGATTAAATGATTTAATGTTCAGCATAAATAGCTCTTGGCCCGAAAAAGTCATGAAATTTAAAATCGATGGATCAAAACAAATGTAATGTAAAGATGCAGATAGGAGACGACGTCTTAGGTCAAAATTTGGGGTACAACAGCTGCCCCTATTTAAGTTTCTTCTATCCGGAGATATGAAGATTAAAATCTTCGTGTCGACGAGATTGAAGGTACTTAAATACATAACTACGCAAATTTTGTCCTAAGATGCCGTCGTCACGTCTGGTATGAATGCAGCGATCTAACTCACAGAGAAAGATACTGTGAAACGAGACAATGTTGAGGGAATCGAACGTCAACAAAACACGAAGACATGAATTATGCGCTACTGGGAGAACGAGCTATCGACTTCAAACGACAGACTCCTGACAGCGAATAAAACTGAGGGAATACGACCTCTAACCCTAACAAAGAGAGCATCTTGCATAGGCCATAACAGATTATTGATCCAAACAGTGAATTCGCAACTCAAGGTCGACGGTAGACAGGGAGTATCGAATTGCTGATAACTGGTTACCGACTTCTGGAGGTGTAGATTCGTACCAGACTTCTCTGCGAGATTTTCAGAGATATACTCATTAATGCTGAGGTGATAAGACTGTAGATACGAAGGTTGTTCAAATAAAGAAAATTGCCAGTTGTTGGCGTCCAAAGAAAATACCGATAACAAACAAGTTGCTCAAATAAAGAAGCTGCCGCTTGCTGTCGTCCAAAGAAAATACCGATAACAAACAAGTTGCTCAAATAAAGAAGCTGCCGCTTGCTGTCGTCCAAAGAAAATACCGATAACAAACAAGTTGCTCAAATAAAGAAGCTGCCGCTTGCTGTCGTCCAAAGAAAATACCGATAACGAACAAGTTGCTCAAATAAAGAAGCTGCCGCTTGCTGTCGTCCAAAGAAAATACCGATAACGAACAAGTTGCTCAAATAAATAAGCTACCACTTGCTGTCGTCCAAAGAAAATAACGTACTGGTAACTCATGAAGAGTTTGCTGCTTGTCGCTTTCAAAAAGAGTAAATGACGCACTAGTAGTTCATGAAGAACTGCTGCTCGGCGCTTCCCAAAAAGGATAAAATGACGATGACGCACTAGTAGCTCATGAAGAACTGTTGCTCGGCGCTTTCACAAAGTCATAACTGACGCACCAGTAGTTCATGAAGAACTGCTGCTCGGTGCTTTCACAAAGTCATAACTGACGCACCAGTAGCTCATGAAGAACTGCTGCTCGGTGCTTTCCAACGGAATAAAATGACGCACTAGTAGCTCGTGAAGAACTGCTTCTTGGCGCTTTCCGAAAGATAAAATAACGCACTAGTAGCTCATGAAGAACTACTGCTCGGCGCTTGTCGAAGATAGTAACGTACAAGTTGCTCGTGAAGAGCTACCGCTTGTCGTTTTCCAATGGTGCCTATAACGTACAAGTTGCTCATGAAGAGCTGCCGCTTGCCGTTTTCCAAAGAATAACTCAGAAGGAAATTGCAATGATATTGGCAGAGAATGAAATCTTCGTCAAAGAGGACCCTGAACCAATCCTTCCCGAGGAGATCATATACTTTAACGTGCAAAATAAATGCACCAACTGTCTGGGTCGCGATTTCACTGGGGAAAATCAAAGAGATAGCCTATGCAAGAGGCAACAACTTCATCCAGGAGTAACCAGAGAGAAAACAGTCAAACAAGACTCTACCCAATGAGAAAGTAACTCGATTGGGGAATTTATCCTATCCAGAAATGGACAAGGTAAGCTGAATCAAAAATCATCCACGAGGATTAGCTCAGCTGGGGAATTAGAAAGGAGGCGCACTTTATGCTTAAGTTGACACCCTATTTGGGAAGATCAAATACGCTATTTGAAAAGACACAACTAAGATGTACGAATTTAATGACATTAACAAATACAACTGTGTGTGCATGATGCGAGTGTGGATGAATAAATGAATGTCATGTATATGCTGACAAAACAGACAGATGGGATATCTTGGAGATAATAAGGTGTCACAGCAACGTAAATGCTCGGCCACTCTTGAAAAGATGGAAGATAAACGGAATACAAAGCAACGTCGGAAGGTGTCACGCTACAAGGCTCAAGTCTTCTGAGGAGACAAACAATCAAATCCAATCTTCTAGCACCAATAAACCACTGGCATGAGACGAAGTGTACCGCACTTCAAAATCTCCCAAACAAAGGTAGCTAAAACCACACTTAACTGGAACAACTGGGGAGTCACCAAATTTAGCACCACCATAACCAAGCATGTACACAGCCAACACTTCATGACGATTTTGAAAGAAAACAAATTCATCATGCAAGTAAAAATTACTGTACTGTTTTGCATTTCATGGCTTGACCATCTTCGGAACGACTGTTAATATTCCTTTCGTTATTCACGACACATTTTAGAAATAAGAATATTTTAAGTAAATTTGTTTCAAGTATTTCCATAAAATTTAAAATTTTGCCCACAAAAGGTAAATGCTTAAATTTCATTAATACGATGGTAGTTCGCTAACAATGCGACTCCAACGGTTTACAAAAGTTTGGGGAAATAGTATGTGAAATAAAAGGTCATACAAAAACAATGATCACTATTCTCCCTAACAACTTTGAATTCCAGAATATGCTCAGATGCCAAGACTGATTTGACCAGAAATTTGCCTAAGCGAAATACTTCTTGACTGCATCGGCGTTCAAGGGACGCGGGAGGTCTTCGCCATCCATATTGGCGAGAATCATGGCACCTCCGGAGAAAACTTTCTTAACAACAAACGGTCCTTCATAGTTCGGAGCCCATTTGCCCCTAGAATCGGGTTGGAAAGATAATATCTTCTTGAGCACGAGGTCACCTTCTCTGAACTCGCGCGGTCGAACCTTCTTATCAAAAGCCTTCTTCATTCTTTGCTGATACAACTGACCGTGACACAAAGCTGTTAATCTCTTTTCTTCGATTAAATTCAACTGATCGTATCTACTTTGACACCATTCGGCCTCAGAAAGCTTGGCTTCCATCAACACTCTCAGAGACGGAATCTCAACCTCCACGGGGAGTACTGCTTCCATACCATAAACTAGGGAAAAAGGGGTCACGCCTGTTGAAGTTCGAACCGAAGTACGATACCCGTGTAAAGCAAACGGAAGCATTTCATGCCAGTCCTTATAAGTTACCACCATCTTCTGGACGATCTTCTTGATATTCTTGTTAGCAGCTTCAACAGCCCCATTCATCTTCGGCCTGTAAGGAGAGGAATTATGATGCTCGATTTTGAACTCTTCACAAAGCTCCTTCATCATCTTGTTATTTAAATTCGACCCATTGTCAGTGATGATCTTACTCGGGATACCATACCGACAAATAATCTGATTCTTGATAAATCTGACTACCACCTGTCTGGTTACATTAGCATAAGATGCGGCTTCCACCCACTTAGTAAAATAATCGATCGCTACCAACATGAAACGATGACCATTTGAAGCTTTGGGTTCAATCATCCCAATCATATCAATGCCCCACATGGAGAAAGGCCAAGGTGAAGATATAACATTGAGGAGGGTCGGCGGTACGTGCATCCTGTCCGCATAAATCTGGCATTTATGACACTTCTTCACATACTTGCAGCAATCAGATTCCATGGTCATCCAGTAGTAACCAGCTCTCAACATCCTTCTAGCCATTGCATGTCCATTGGCATGAGTGCCAAAGGATCCTTCGTGTACCTCTTGCATCAGCATGTCTGCTTCACATCTGTCTACACATCTGAGCAAGACCATGTCATAATTCCTTTTATACAACACTTCTTCATTGAGAAAGAAACTGCTTGCTAATCTTCTCAACGTCTTCCTATCTTTGTTGGATGCCCCAGGCGGGTACTCTTGAGTTTGAAGGACACGTTTGATGTCATAAAACCAAGGTTTGTCGTCGGTGACCTCTTCTACTGCGAACACATGAGCAGGTCGGTCGAGGCGCATAACTCGGATTGTAGGCACGTCGTTCCAATCATTCACTTGAAACATTGAAGACAAAGTAGCCAAAGCATCAGCCATTTGATTCTCATCCCTAGGGATATGATGTAATTCCACCTTGTTGAAGAAGGTTAACAACCTTCTAGCATAGTCTCTGTAAGGGATCAAACCAGGATGTCGAGTTTCCCACTCTCCTTTAATTTGATTAATCACCAGTGCCGAATCTCCGTAAATGTCCAGAATCTTAATCCTTAGATCCACCGCTTCTTCGAGACCCATAATACATGCCTCATACTCCGCCATGTTGTTTGTACAGTCAAACTTCAGTCTTGCCGTGAACGGGATATGAGTACCTCGGGGAGTGACGATGATTGCCCTAATTCCATTTCCATAGGAATTCACAGCTCCGTCAAATATCAAACCCCATCGGGATTCAGGATCAGGTCCTTCTTCAGGTAACGGCTCTTCACAGTCTTTAGCTTTCAAGTACATAACATCTTCATCGGGGAAATCAAACTTGATGGATTGATAGTCTTCAATTGGTTGGTGAGCCAAATGATCGGCCAAGATACTCCCTTTGATTGCCTTCTGAGTGTGATACTCAATGTCATATTCAGATAACAACATCTTCCAACGGGCTATCCTTCCAGATAAGGCGGGCTTCTCAAAGATATACTTGATTGGGTCCATTTTGGAGATCAACCAAGTAGTGTGATTAATCATATACTGGCGTAGACGGCGAGCAGCCCAGGCTAAAGCACAACAGGTTTTCTCAAGCAATGAATATCGAGACTCACAGTCTGTGAATTTCTTACTTAGATAATATACAGCGTGCTCCTTTCTTCCAGTCTCGTCCTGCTGACCAAGCACACATCCCATGGAATCCTCTAATATGGTCAAATACATAATCAAGGGCCTTCCTTCCACCGGAGGAATCAAAATGGGAGGTTCGAGCAAATATTCTTTGATACTATCGAAAGCTTTCTGACAATCCTCTGTCCACACACATCCTTGGTTCTTGCGGAGAAGCTTGAAAATTGGCCCACAAGTAGCAGTCATGTGAGATATGAACCTAGAAATGTAATTCAGTCTCCCAAGGAATCCTCTTACTTGTTTTTCCGTCTTGGGTGCGGGCATTTCCCGAATAGCTTTGACTTTATCGGGATCTACTTCAATACCTTTCTGACTGACAATGAAACCTAAAAGTCTTCCTGAACGAACGCCAAAAGTGCACTTATTGGGATTCAGACGGAGTTTGTACTTTCTCAAACGCTGGAATAGCTTTAACAAATGCTCCAAGTGATCTTCTTCAGTCTGTGATTTGGCAATCATGTCATCCACATACACTTCGATCTCCTTATGCATCATGTCATGAAACAAAGCAGTCATGGCCCTTTGGTACGTTGCACCAGCATTCCTCAAACCAAACGGCATAACTCGATAACAGAAAGTTCCCCACGGTGTAATGAAAGCGGTCTTTTCCATATCTTCCGGCGCCATCTTGATTTGGTTGTAACCAGAGAAACCATCCATGAAAGAAAAGACTTTGAACTTGGCAGTACTGTCGACCAATACATCAATATGAGGTAATGGGAAATCATCCTTCGGACTAGCTCTGTTCAGATCTCTGTAGTCTACACACATCCGAACCTTACCATCCTTCTTAGCAACAGGCACGATGTTGGCTAACCACTGAGGATAGACCGACGTCACAAGAAAACCTGCGTTGATCTGCTTCTGAACTTCTTCTTTAATCTTGTCGGCCATGTCAGGACGAGTCCTTCTCAATTTCTGCTTGATCGGTGGACACTCAGGTCTCAACGGTAAACGATGCTCCACAATGTCGTTGTCCAACCCTGGCATATCTTGGTAAGACCACGCAAACACATCAACATACTCTCTGAGAAGCTCCAACATCTTCTCCTTAACTTCCGGGATAAGCAAAGCTCCGACTTTGACTTCCTTTCTAACTTCTTCATCACCCAAATTGACCAACTCTACAGGTTCTTCAAATGGTTGAATGACCTTCTCATCTTGCTCGATCAAACGGGAAATCTCAACAGGAACCTCTTCATCATCCTCTCCTTCGGCTCTGAACACAGGGAATTCAAAGTTGGGAGAGGGCATAGGATCATTGTTTTCGATGGTTAAGTCATGAAGTAATCTGCACACATGATTATGCTTTATTTTAGAAATCGATTTGTGCAAATAAAACAAAATGCTCTTAATCAATTTTCATTATTATTTCCCGAAAAATGAAAAATAAAACAGCAGTGGACAAAATAACATTTTTATTCATTAAAGAGGAAATACTTGAAACAACAAGCCCAGACATTTCTCTTTTGCCTTGGGCAGAGCAAAAGGAGTTATTTTTCATAGCCCGACACAAAATATGTTTCGCCTTGGGCAGAGCGATTTTTCAAAAGGAAAATAAACAAAACATTACTCGGAAATATGCATAACCACAGGAATGTCAACAGCTATCCAGTTTTGGCAAGCCAATCCAGGCGTCACAAACACGGGCAAATCCTCCTCGGAATCATCATCTATGACAGCATCAACCTCAGGATGTACAAACCCTGCACTTCGAAAGACCTCTTGAATTGGACGAACAACCACCTCTTTCTTGACCCTTGCTCTTATTGGATGAAAACCCAAACCTTCCCCAGACTTATTCTCGGGTAACGTTAACACCTGGCCCCATCCTTCGGCCGAACCACTCTCCACTACTCGCCGTGCATCCTCAAAAGAAGAGATGGATGCCCCCTGCTTCTTCACGGTATCCTTAGCAACAGATAGGCCCTGAAACTGGGTCCCGACGTCCTCGTCAGCATCAATAAAAGAAAATGATGATAAATGACTTACCACCATGGCCTGCTCTCCCCCAATCATCACTAGTTTCCCATGTCTCACAAATTTTAATCTCTGATGGAGTGTGGAGGTGACTGCCCCGGCATCATGGATCCAGGGACGGCCCAATAAACAACTATAAGCAGCACGGATGTCCATCACTTGGAAAGTGATTTGAAAAGTATGGGGACCAATCACTATGGGAAGATCCACTTCACCGATAACTGTCTTCCTGGAACCATCAAAGGCTTTAACAATTACTCCGCTAGGCCTCATAGGAGCACCTGGATATGAAAGTTGAGACAACGTGGTCTTGGGCATCACATTCAATGACGAGCCGGTATCCACTAACACGCTTGATAAGGTATCGTTCCCACAACTTACTGAAATGTGCAGAGCCATATTATGGTTTCTCCCCTCCTCCGGGAGTTCTTCATCACTGAAACCCAAGTTGTTACACGAGGTTATATTCCCCACAATCCCGTCAAACTGATCAACTGTCACATCATGGTCTACGAACGCCTGGTCCAACACTTTCATCAAGGCTTCTCTGTGTGCCCCAGAATCTCTCAATAAGGCAAGCAAGGAAATCTTGGAAGGTGTTTGCAGAAGCTGGTCCACAATTTTATACTCGCTTCTTTTGATAAGCTTTAAGATTTCATCTTCTTCAGGGTGAGGGATAGGTCCACTGGATCGACCTATCTCAACCCTTGGTTCATTTCTTACAGGAATCTCCGCCGGCATGGGCCTCCTTACTTGAACTTCTGGTCTTCTTGTCGGTACCGCGGCAAAAACACGCCCACTTCTTGTCACTCTACTTACATCGGCAATATTAACGAAAGACGGTCTAGTTGGGATGGGGATCTCTACCCCGTTCTCGATCATGGTGGCGTTATACTTGTACGGCACGACTTGGTCTGAGCTATAAGGCACAGGGCCAGGTGGGTAAATAATCAAAGGCTCAGCAGACGCAGTCTGGCTGTTGTAAGCAATCTCTACTGATTCTGGCAAATTAAACTGTGGGGTGATAACATTCACTTCATCTTCAGGATTTCGGTCATAGGTAATAGTAATAATTCTCTGATCTAGCAACTTCTGAATGTCCTCCTTCACAATAGGACAATCCTCTTCTCTTGAACAAAACTGGCAAACGTCATAGTCATGTTGGTGCCTAACAAAGGCAAGTCTTCTCAAACTCTGATGTAACCTGATCAATGATTCTCTGATGTGCTCGACTTGGAAAACTCGGAACTTCCCCGGGCAACCCTCCACCATATTCACAGAAGCTGCCCCATGTCGGGGCAAAGGGTTATCTCTGACATTTGGATTCACATCCTTAAAAGACAAGATGCCATTCTTAATTAATCTCTGCACATCCGCCTTCAACGCAAAGCAATTCTCAAGGTTGTGCCCCGGCGACCCTTGATGATATTCGCAGAATTGATCCGCCTTATACCATGGAGAAGCACTGTTCGGTGCGACAGGAGGTGGCTTGGTTGTGATGAGATTCTTTCTGATGAGAGCAGGGAAAAGTTCGGTATACGTCATAGGAATGGCATCAAACTGCGGCCTTCTGGGCGAACGGTTCTGATTATTGAACGGATAGGCCTGTTGTCGAGGCTGCTGTTGAAAAGGTCGTTGTTGAGGTGGCGGAATCTGATGAGATGGGGCTACCAAAGCTGGGCGGACAGCCGGAGTGACTGCCGCGACGTGAGAGTAGCCTCTCCTAGGCCTACCTGGAAACAAAGCACTAACATCTTGCTCTTTCCTCTTCGGGAAAACACCTCCGAACTTCTTCACACTGCTGGACGTACTCCCTTCTTTAATCAAACGTCCTTCACGAGTTCCTTCCTCTAATCGCATGCCCATGCTCACCATTTCGGTAAAGTCACTGGGCGCGCTGGCTATCATCCTCTCATAGTAAAAGGACCCCAAAGTCTTCAAAAATATCTTAGTCATCTCCTTCTCCTCCAGAGGCGGATGGATCTGAGCAGCAATTTCACGCCACCTCTGGGCGTACTCCTTAAAAGATTCCCGGTCTCTCTGCGACATTGCCCGGAGTTGATCCCTGTCCGGCGCCATGTCGACATTATACTTGTACTGATGGACAAAGGCTTCACTGAGATCGTTAAAATTGAGGATTCGAATGCTGTCCAATCCCATATACCACTTCAAGGCAGCACCCGTCAAACTATCTTGAAAATAATGAATCAACAAATCATGATTATCAGAATACGTGGACATCTTCCTCACGTACATTGTCAAATGGCTTCTAGGACACGAATCCCCCTTGTATCTTTCAAAGTCTGGTGTTTTGAACTTCGCCGGAATCTTGACATTCGGAACTAAACAAAGATCATGTGTGCTCTTCCCAAACAGATCCTTCCCCTTCAAGGCTCTAAGCTCTTTCTGCATTTCCTGGAACTGATCCTGAAATTCCTCCATTCTATCAAAAAGGCCCATACTTTCAGCAGGTTCGGCAGGATAAATTGGTTCATTCAAGTATGGCACTGAGTGGACCACTGGAGCAACGGTCGTCATGATCGGTTGCGGAAAAGGTGTTACCGACGGAATTACTGGCGGCAGTGCAGTCGTCTCTGGTTGAGGAAGAGACAATGCAGGCTGAAATATAGGTTGGGCGGTAGGTTGATACCCCTCTGGCATAAAGTTGTAAGGCATTCCCCAAGGAAAACCTTTCGGCATCTGATGTTGGATCGGAGAGTTGATTTGAGTTGCGGAGGCAGGAGCGATAACAATCTCGGAAACCACTGGAGTTGAAGTCTGAATCTCGGCAGCCGTAGTCGATGGCTGATTCTGAACAGCCACCAAACTTTCCACCAATGCTGTTAACTTTTCCATCTCGGCACGAAGCGTAGCAACTTCCCCACGAAGCTCGTGATTTTCCTGTTCCAAATCTTCCATTCTTTTCTGACGACTGGCCCGAGTGTCGTGTTGGTGAGACAGCTTGGCAACCTTCGGTGGAAAAAAGAACAAGAATGAGACTCTAGAAAACATGTGATGTGGAATGTGAAATGATGCATGATGGTGATGCAAATGATGACTCATTTTAAAAGTTTTTCAAGGAACTTTTAGTAACTTTGCATACATCAATGGTAAAGGAATTTAGAATAACAAAAACTCAATCCGTTAATCGAAAGCGATAAATTACAACTTACAATTTGGAATAGTAAATTACAACCTTGGGATAACAAATCCACTAATGAAAGCAATAAATTACAACTTGCAACATGAAAACCATAATAAAGTGATAAATTACATTTTAAAACATGAAGCAGTAAATTACAACTTGGAGCATGAAGCCCGAAATAAGACCATAAGTTACAACTTCGGAGCGTGAAGCCCTTAATAAAACAATAAATTACAACTTCGGAGCATGAAGCCCTTTTACATAGTTTTACAAAATGACATCAATAAAATAAACTAAAGCTAAAGCTCACTCAGAATCCTCAGATGACGGACCAAACACCAGCTGTAGTCGGAGCTTCTTGATCTTTTCTTCATAAAAGTCTTCCAAATCTTTCTTTTCCGCTATCAGTCGATCGATGATTTCTTCTTGTGGATTAGGAACGAGAGCCACGTTTACTGAACATTCCCTTTTTCTCTTCCTTTCACTCGCGTATTTCTTCAACAAGGCATCCTTCTGGCGAAGCTTCTCATCGTGGTCAACGAACCGGCCGTCTTGAATAAGCAACAACTCCTTCTTTTCTTTCAGCTGTCGAGTCAGGACTCGATTCTCGTATTCGGACATATGGTACTTTTCCTTCCAAGCATCCCTCTCGGACTTCATCCTAGCCAGGTTCCCTTGATACTCTCCTACATCTGCGATAGGGATAGCAACTGATGATGGTGCGATGGCAGGGAATAAAGGTTTCTCAAGTTTATATGGCATCTTGAGAGCACAAGCCCTAGCACGGACCCACTGTAGGTAAGGTTCCAAAGAGACGGCACCTCTATGTCCCAGCATATCTCTCCCTTTCTTGTGGATATGGCGCCAAGCTCCTTCAATCTCTCTCTTAGCAGTCTGATGATCTTGTCCTTCCTGAAGAAAGAAACCACTCACATGGATACTGTTCGGCTTATCTCTCATCGGGTACCCGAACTGACGACGCGCTAGAACAGGGTTGTAGTTGATTCCACCCTTCGTACCAAGGAGAGGTACGTTGGGAAAAGCACCACAGCTGTCGATGATCTCCACGTCATGGTAAACTCGATTGTACCAGTCAATATCGAAATGAGTGAGAGCCATAATCTTTGGCGCCCACCGCGGTTCCTTCTCAAGATCCCAGAAAGCATCGGACCCAGGTAAATGCGAGACGTACCACTGATACAACAACGGCACACAACAGATGATCATCCCTCCTCGATAAGAGTTTCGAAGATGGATAGAGTAATACGTGTCTCCTAGCAGCGTAGGGACCGGATTTCCAATCAGGAAAACTCTGATAGCGTTGACATCCACAAATTTATCAACGTTAGGGAATAAGAAAAGACCATACGCGAGTAAAGCAAACACGTCCTCGAAGGCAACGGTATCCTTTGTATCAGCAAAATGACGAGCTTTCTTCAACAGAAACTGAGCCGGCAAACCCCGGATTCCTCCTTTCGTAGTCATATTCTCTTCTATCTCTGACTTCTTCAGATGGGTGATGACTGCTATCTCATGAGATTTAGGCTCCTCTTCTAATCCAGAAAAAGGAACACGGTCGACGATCGGCAAACCAAGGATATAAGAGTACTCCTCTAAAGTAGGCATCAACTGATAATCCGGGAAGGTGAAACATCGGTATAGGGGATCATAGAACTGAACCAAAGTGTTGAGGATGCCTTTCTTCATCTTGCGCTTCATGAGCGGTACGATGGACCCGTATTTCCTCTGAAAATCTGTCGGACTCTCTATCTTCCGAATCAAACTCTTCAGTTCTTCAATTTCAGGCTCTTTGAAGCTGAAGCTTCGAGTATTTCTCCTTCCAAGTTCCATAGTACCCTAAGACGTTTGCAAAAATCATTCCAAAGTTCCTTGAAAAACGAGTCTTTTACAAAGATGTTGATGAATGCATGAATGAATGATAATGCGACAGTCACACACAAGTTTGCAAACATGGGGTTTAAAGGTTCAAAGTTCAGCATGGAGTCGAGGGTAAAGCCCACCCAAAGGTATGTACTAATGTTTCGATCACACCTGTAAGACAAGGTTCTAAGAGTTCCCAGAGTCTGCATCCCTCTTTCGGATATTACCAACGTCTTGATTACTCAATAATTAGCAATATTCTCAAGAGAAACTCGTCCGAGCGTAGCATCGCGTAACAACTACTTCCGAATTACTCCGTGATAGTCTCCGCGCTACACCTAAAAGGCCAAGATGGGTTAGGGTTCTACGGTCCTCAACTTCTCGGGCTCCTAGGTCGAAAATAATAATGTCTTCCCGATTACTCGGTAAACAAATATTAAGTTCAAGAGGGCCTTCCATTGAGTGGGGGATCTCATGCCTCCTTCTTCGGGATTACTCCCTCAAAGTTAACATGACTATACCGCCCGTCCTATTCCTTAGGTGTTAATTAATCCGGGTATAGGATTCGTCCTTCAAAAAACCCAAACACCCCAATTTAAACACATAATCAAACATATCAAATAATAATAAAACAGATAAGATAAATTAGGCTTAACCCACTTAGGGATGGACCAGCAAGAGGTCAATCTATCCCCAGCAGAGTCGCCAATTCTGTAGCGATAAAAAATGTAGTGGGGTAAATCGGAGATCGAATTATTGATTAATTCGTCTCGCAAAAAGCAAGAGTCGCCACCGCGCTTTATTGTTTCCAAAGGAAAAGGGAAAAGAGCGAAATAAAACCCTAAATATGCAATGTAAATAAAATACAAATACAAAGCGTTTTTGAAAAGAGATCTTATGGTTCGGGGGTTGGTTATACAATGGGAAGGTATTAGCACCCAATGCATCTATAGTACTCTATAGGAACCTTTTGAAATATCTGTTTTATTTAAAATTGATTGCTTGATTGAAAATAAATTGTTTTGGCCGAAAAGGGATACGGACGGGTTTTTGAAGATACGACGACCTAATGTCGAAGTTTTTGGCTTAAAAGGTATAAGTCTTGAAAAGGTTGAAATTTTGAAGTAATGTGAATGTTTGAAGAAAATTGACCTAAGTTTTTAATGAATGAGAGTATTCGCTCGATCGTTTTGAGGACATGAAGTCAACAAAAAATTAGACTATTCCCTTTGGATTGGTGCAAACAGAATAAACAAGTACAATGAAATAATTGACAGAAAATGATACACAACAATTAAATGTGAACATGCATTTTCTTAGATGATTTTTGTTTAATAGGCGAAAAGAAAAAAAGTTTAATTGGTTTTCACTTTTTACGCATTTTTTATGATAAAAGTAATGAGAAATAATAGAAATGTTTTTTAGATTTTATATGTTTCTATTTTTTATGTTTTTATTATATTGGTATTTAATCAAAATGAGGGGAATAAAATAAAATGTCTTTTAGTTTTCTCATTTTATATGTTTTTTAAAGATATTAAAATATCTTTTAAATTTAACTTACAAACCATGAATTTAAAATGAATTAGAAATAAGGAAGGTTAAGGTTATTAAATAAAACTTAAATTTAAACTAAATGAGATTGGATAAAATATTTATTTGTCTAAATAAAACTATATTTATTCCTAAGAAACTAACTAATCAAAATTAAATAAGTTAAGAAAAAAGAAATAGAATTAAACTAATAGTCTATAAAGAAAAAAGGGTGTGAATTAGTAAAGAGAATGGGCTGGATGGTTGGGATAAAGCCCAAGCGTGATGAAGACAGGGGGGGGTGTACAAATTCGTGGGCTTAAGTTGAGGATAGGGTCCAAGGGATTAAATTATGATTAGGGTTGTGTTTGTTTGTACAAAGGGATTTAGGGTTTGGCTTAAGGCAGAACGGCGCCTCTCTTCACGATCTTCATCTCTCTCGCGCAGCTTCTTCGTTTTCTTGCCTCCAATGTCGACATTTCCTTGTTCCGGCCACCCACACCAAGCTTCTCTTCCCTCCATTGTTGACGCGGCGGCTTAAGCAGAGACGGTAATGACAAATCGTTTTCGTTAATTTTAGGTTTGATTCGCGTGTAAATTTTTACAGCTTCGTTATGGGTTTTACGGTTTCGTTGGATTCTGACTAGTTTTCATGTTTATCTGTCCATGTTAATTTGAATGCCATTTAAGGAAAAAGAATGGAAGAAAGCGTGTTACCTAGGTGGAGAAGGAGGAGGAGCTTGGGGTGATGGAGGTCGGACAGCAGGGAAACGGCAGGCGCACACGATGGTGAACGGTATTTGTGGCTTTCTTCTTCCTCTTGCTTGAACGTGCTACTGATTTTGTCTTGCTTTTCTTCTCACTTGAATACGATGCTACCTTGTTCTTCTTGAAACTTGTTGAAACCAAACTTTGTTTCTTTCTTCTTCTGATTGAGTGTGATACTGCACTTGTTATCGTTGGAACTTGTTGAACTGCACTTTGGCTCTTTCTTCTTCTTCTTGAATATTATTGCCTAGGATACTTTGAGATGCTTGCCTTGTTGCCCAGTGATGTGTACACTGAGGGCCTCATCGATTTGCCTTGAAATGTTGCTTTGGATACTTTGTAGAATTGGATGATAACTCTCTCTTCTTCTTGAATGCTGTTGCCTATGGTGGGTTTATCGCCTATGATGAAAGAACTTTCTGAGGCTAGGGAATGGGTTTGAAAGCTTGGATATGCTGGATTTACGAAATGGTGAGGCTTGAACTTGTAAAGGTTTTATCAGGTTTATGTGGCTAGGCCTTTACAGTAGGGATATGGCTTTAATACTGGTATGAGGTTTGAGCTATGTTTTATGGTTTCAGTTCGATGACAGGCAGGTTAAGGCATTAGCAGGTTTTCTATGGTTTTGACAGGATGCTATGGTTTGTGGTTTTCTTGACAGTAGGTTAAGGCATTCGCAGGTTTTTTGGGTTTTGAGATGTTATTATAACTTCTGTCTTTGTTGTTTTTTATATGCTGTTTTTATGAGGTTGGATCTATATCTTTGTTTTCTCTTTGTTGTGTAATATAACCACACTTCCCTCCTCTCTTGCGCTACAGGTCAGGAATTTGAAAACAAATCTCTTGGGATCTCCCTGAGCAATCTGCACTATGCTGACCCTCCCATTTTGTTTCTATTCCTATTCTAAGCTATTGGTTTTACTGGCTATATTTTTTATTTGTCTTGTATACCTCTTTCTGCCTAAGCTAAGCCTGCAAATCCCACACTTCTCCCTCTCTTTTTCTCTCTCAGAATGGCTTTGACAAAAGAGTGATAAGCTGTCTATTTTTTCTGAAAATGTAGTGGCTGAAAAATGATGAAAAAGGAATTTTTATTGCTTGCAAATATGGTCAAAACTGCATATTTTCCCTTTTAATACAAAAGCTGTTTGGTTTCTGCTGGTGTAGGCAAAAGTTCAAGTAACATGCTTGCATATTAGTTACTACATGGTTTTGTATGCTTATGCTGTATGCTTTGAAATTACATTTGGGATTTTGAATAAAATGTAATTAGCTTAAGTATGCAGTTTTGGAAAATAATTTGTGCATATGCTTTGAAATCCTTTTCTTTTTGTGAACCGGGAGTAATCCCGTGATTTGCAAAAAAAATAATAACTGATTCCGGCCGTTACATTTAATGATGAACATTAAAATTATTTTCTGCATTTAATTATTTATTTGAATTCTAATTCTTTTCTTTTAATTGTGCAGGTAAAATTAAATGAGCGGACACGCATTGGATTGGAAGCTTTAGAATTAAGATAGACTAGTTTTTTTTATCTCATTTTAATTTTGTCAATTCATTAATGTAATTTACTGTAATATATACAATATTTACAAAATAACTTGTACCAAAAAAATGAATCAAAGAAACTATTTGTCCATTAATTCTTCTTCTTTATTTATTTATCGTTTATTATTTCTCCAAACGAATAATAATTGAAAACAAATCTCCAATTACCTACATTCAAAATAATAAACAGATAAATAATAATTATCATTGACCAACTAATACCTTCGATTATTTAATCCATCATTCTCAACTAAATTATAATAATTAAAATAGGATTTCAATTATTTAACCTAGAACGACGAACGATTAAACAGTCGTTATTGACCAATGAATTTCCTCAAATGCTTATTTATATTATTCATAACCTTTAAATTATATAATAACTAAGAATAAATTCTAGTTACTTAAATTTAAAAATAATGAGTAAATAAATAAAACGTCCGCACAATTAATGCGCCTCTTCTCTGATGTTCATTTTATTATCCCTACATCTTTAAACTAAATAATAATCAAAAAATGAATTTCAATTATTTAAGTTTTAGATAATAGATAATTAATAAACATCATTTTTTGCACGAATCGATTAAATGATTTAATGTTCAGCATAAATAGCTCTTGGCCCGAAAAAGTCATGAAATTTAAAATCGATGGATCAAAACAAATGTAATGTAAAGATGCAGATAGGAGACGACGTCTTAGGTCAAAATTTGGGGTACAACAATTGTATACAAACAAACGCAAATGGCCTGGTGGTTGAGGACGTGTACTGCAGGCATTGGGACCTGGGTTCGATTCCCAGGTCCCCCCATATACTCTTCATATTTTTTCCAATGCTTTCAGGTACATCACCCAACAAACGTTCCACCATACACGCTCATACGTTAGTCTGCCAAATGGCTTCAAGATCCCATCCAATAGTCAGAAGGTGAATTCTATGATGCGCTCTAGTCAACCATCATGCATGCAATCAGAGAGTCAACGAGGCTCAATGCTAATGGGCCAGATTACTCCAATTTACCTCCATTTGGGACCAGACACCCCCCTCTGTTTGTATATTTAAATTAATTTTCTTTTCTTTTTAATTCTTTGATTTGCTTTAGTTATTTTTATTTAAATCACCTAAAATAATTATCTTTTCATAATAAAAACAGAAAAAATCAAAAATACAAATATGTTTAATTATATTTAATTTCACCATTAAAATATTTTTGTAAATAAACTCTAACAATTAACTTAGTTAATTTAGGTTTTAATTTTAACACTTTTTTCTTAATAAATAAAAAATAATCTAGAATTAGGGTTTCCTTGTAAATTCTTTTCTTTATTTCAAAAAAATAAAAAACATTTTTCTTTAATTAAATAATTAAATAGATTTTAATTTCATTTAATTTCAAGCAAAGGGTCAAAACCCTCGGACGTTCAATTTGAATCCTTTTCGCGCTTTATTTTCTTTTAGTGATTATTATGTAACTGCTTTCCGATGTAATAGTAATTAGGTATTTATTTACTTTCCGCATTTTTATCAAACAGGTCTTTGTATTTTGGCGGTGTATAGACCCGCCCCTTGTAATAGCGTAGCCTTTATCTTTCCGCTTTTAAATTTCCCGCACTCTTAAATTTCAAATTGCATGAAAGAATGTATGATAATTAAAAACAAACGTAGCTCACCATGCCATGATCAAAGATAATTATTAAACTGAAAACAACACATAAATACACACACCACTTCTAGGGTACGCCTCACCTATTGCCTTCGAAACGTGGTCGTCAAGTATAGGATGTTTTAGCGGTCCTTATGTCCATGATCCAGTTGCCTCGAAACAGTTGCCTCGAAACAGTTGCCTCGAAATAGTTGCATCGAAATGGTTGCCTCGGATTAAAAAAGGATCAAGGACATAAGGGTAGCTTCTAAGGTGTCCTACTGTTGCTTCGGTGACCACACTGTCCCTACAATCGAATTGACCCGAACACCTCCAACGGTGGTGCTGCTTACCTCTCAATGGTGGGATGGCACTACCTTAAGGACATTTACACAGCCTAATTCCTTAGGGTAGGTAGACGACTCATAGATACTTGCTCTCTCAAAAACAAACAAAAATACTTTTCACACTGACACTTTCAAAAACTTTCAAAAACTTTCAAAACAATTTTTCAAACACTCTTGAGGACAGATACAAGAGTCATTCAGAAATCTTTCAATGAAACTTTTTTCAAACCCACTCACATTTTGAAAAGCAAACACTTTGAAAACATAAAGAGCAAGTATCTAAGAGCCCATGGATAACCATGGATAGAAAGGGTGCTAACACCTTCCCTTTCTATAAATCTACCTCCCGAACCGAGAAACGTTCTCATAAGGAATTTTGCTGTGCTTTTGTCCTGTCCATGTTGGAGAAAATAAAAGACGGTGGAGACTCTTACTTCCGCGACATTTCGCGATCCAGCGTTAAACAGTCAGTTCTAAATCCACCGATCACAGAACTGGCGACTCTGCTGGGGATACTATAAAGTGAGGTGTACCTTAGGATAGCTCATACTTGTGTTTTCAATTGTTGTGTTTGTTTGCTTTATTATTATGGGCATTAGTCTTGGAGTTTCATAGATCCTAACCCGAATCTGGGGATACCCTGTTAGGTAGCATAAGCTGTGAGGGACCTGTCCGGCGTAGACCGACATGGGTGAAGCAGTTGCTACATTGGTGTGGCACCTTGGTCTGTACCGATATCCCTCGTGTCACAACGAGGAGAATATGGGTCTTCTGAGGAGTCATTAAGCACCAACCGACCTTAGAACCTTAAATGACCCAACTTGGCCAATAGAACAGTAGCAGTATGCTACACCCATTGAGGCTAAACTCTCGCGATGGTTCTGGCCGCAAGAAAAGATTGCGATGCTGGAATTATGACCGATTGAGGGTAGTCAGTGATATTGGGTTCCTCTAGAACCCGGTTACTTCTGATAGGACAGGTCTTAACCAACGAACTGAAAGAGGGTAATACATAGACCCCATGCTGGCCTAAACCCTAAGGGCTGTCTTGTGTGACTTGTGTGCCTTATCATGTTTGCCTTTGTGAATATTTGTGGTGTGCTTTATCATAACATCATGCCATCATAAACATTGCATACATCCTGCATAAGGACTGACCATTTCAAAGACAAGAGGGTTTCACCTTTGCTCTGTTTTGTAGGACATCATGATGCCTGTGCGAAGGAACACTATCCGGTTCAATTTTGTTCACCCACCTGAGTTGCCTGAAGAATTGGTTAGCAGAATTCCAAACACCACTTCTTTCATCCAGAGGCATGGTTCTCTTCTCGGTTTAGTCACGGCAAAGTGGGACCAACAACTGATGAGTGTCTTGACCCAGTTCTATGATCCTTTGTATAACTGCTTCACCTTTCAAGACTTCTAGCTGGTCCCTACCCTGGAAGAGTTCTCTGATTTGCTTGGCATCCCTATCTTGGATCAGGCTCCCTTCACTGGTTGGGAAAAGACTCTTAGGCTTGAGGAGATTGCTGCAGCCCTTCCCTTGACCCACAAGGAGGTAATGGACAACTGGGTGACTAGAAGCAGAGTTAAGGGTTTCTTAGCCAAGTTTCTGATCGGTAAAGCTAACAGTTTCTGGAATGACTTAGACTTTAGGGCGTATGAAGACATCTTGGCTCTCTTAATCTATGGTCTGGTTCTGTTTCCAAATCCGGATAACTTCATTAACATCACTGCCATAAGGATCTTCATGTCTCGGAACCCTGTGCCCACTCTCTTGGGTGATATCCTGCAAAAACTCTATGCTCGTACTGCCCGAAGACGAGGAACTTTGTGGTGTTGTATTCCTTTGTTAGTGAGGTGGTTTATTTCGCACCTCCCTAAGTTCGTGCTGAAGAACATAGAAGGAAGAGGTTGGGCTCATAGGTTAATGTCTCTCACTGATAATGACATCATTTGGACTTTCAGGGGTTTAGATGAGGTAGCTGTCATTGATCGTTGCAGAGAATATCCTAATGTCCCTATGATTGGTACCCAAGGAGGAATCTCTTATAATCCATGTCTAGCTCTCCGTCAGTTTGGAAGAGCCAGAAGAGCAGGGCCTCATGAGATATTGGTGCCTCACATCAGTTTTGAGTTTCAGGTAGATAGTGACAAGCTGCGTCGTAGGTTCATCAAGGCTTAGGACAGAATTCACAAAGCTGACCCACATGAGTTGGGACCGAAAACTTCTCTACCTATGGAACCCTACTACAGATGGGTCCGCATCCTTGCTCAGAATTTAGGTATGCCATATGAAGTTGTCAGACCCATCATTCTTGAATATCCTGATAGAGATGGGGCTCCTCCAACTGTTCTCCCTCCTCAGATACCTACTGATGTTGACACACTAAAGAGGTCTTGGGCACAACTACGAGAAGAACGGGATTCTTATCGAGAAAAATTCAACGAGCAGGAATTGAAGATCCAGAAGCTGACAAAGCAGTTAGAGAATGAGCGGGCCTTGAATGACTACATCCGTACTGAGAAGAGGAGACCTTGGGATCACTGATGAGCTGTGGATGTTCTTTTACAGTTTTTATTTCCCTTTTCAGTATTTCCATTTTATGTAACGCCTAAGGGCAATCTGTTGAACAATCTAAATTTCAAAGTTGAATCTAATAAAGTGCGTTCCTTTTTGTTTACAAAGTTGAATCCCGATTGTCTTTGAAAACATAAATCATACGTATTTCATTCATCATGTGCATCACAGGTACTCTTCTTTTTAGGTTGCTTAATGTTCTTCGTTGTTTATTACACGCATCATGAATCCTGAATCATCTACTGAGCAGTCCATCAAGGCCCTCCAGGCTCAGAACGCCCAATTCCAAGAGCTGATCATGAGTTTAGCCCAAGGACAGGAGGAATTGAAGGCTCTGCTGGTCAAGAAGAAGAAGAAGAGAACTGTATTGTTCAACACTGGCCGGAGGTTTGGTAACACACTGCATAATGAGGTTGATCAAGCTGGTTCTTCTGTAGGGAAAGGTAGTCCCCAGGGGGGAAGGGTTCCTAGTCCGGTGGTCTCTGACAACGAGACTGATTTTAATGAGGAGCAGCATCCTCCAGCTGAAGACAAGTACAAGCAGTTAGAGGATCGTCTGAATGCCATGGAAATTCAACAAGTGCCTGGGTTGGATTTTGGAGACTTGGGCCTATCTTCTGGTGTGGTGATCCCACACAAGTTCAAAGCACCATCTTTCGCAAAGTATGACGGGGCGTCCTACCCTAAGCTACATCTCAGATCTTATGTGCGGAAGATCCAGCCGTATACTGTGGACAAGAACTTATGGATCCATTTCTTCCAGGAGAGTCTTTCAGGGACTCATCTCGAATGGTTCTATCAGCTGGATGGAACCAAGGTTCGTAACTGGGAGGAATTGGCTACTGCTTTTTACAAGCAGTATCAGTATAATGCCGACCTCGCTCTTACACGTACCCAACTCCAGGATATGTCGCTAGGATCGGGAGAAGGTTTTAAAGAGTATGCGCAGAAGTGGAGGGACCTGGCTGGCAGGGTGCAGCCACCATTAACCGACCGTGAACTAGTGGACATGTTCTTAGGGACCCTATCCGGGCCGTTCTTCAATCATCTCATTGGTAATTCATCTGCAGGGTTCATAGATCTCATTCTGATTGGGGAAAGGATAGAGGCTGGTTTGAAATCAGGGAAAATACAGAAGGGTACGTCCTCAAGTTCTGAGAAGATACCTTTCAAGAAGGAAGCCAGTGTTGTGTATGGGCCTAGAAGGCAAAACAAACCGGAACGCCGCCAAGCTGTCAACGCGGTGGTAATTGCAAAGCCTGCTGCCGCTCCTCGGCAACCTAACCAACCAAGGGGTGAGAGACCCAGAAGAGAATATACTCGGCTTAGTATGACCTTGTCACAGATCTTGCCGCAATTGCTATCGACCAACTTGGTAACCGTCAGAGAAGCTCCGAAGGTGGTCAACACAACCTCTCCGAAGTATAATCCCAACGCCCGCTATGCTTATCACTCCGATAGCCCGGGGCATTCTACTGATGATTGCTGGGCCCTGAAAAATAAGGTTCAGGACCTTATCGATGCCAAGGAAGTACAGTTCGAGGCACCCGAGAAGCCTAATGTGGTAACAGCTCCCCTACCTGACCATGGGGTGAATGCTATCAGAGATGGTGACGAAGTGGAAGAATCTGAGTTCAACAGCTGGATCTGCCCGACGACCGACGGTGGACTGAACAATTGGACTGCTAAAGACTACATACCTGTTACTTTTGTTACGCAGTAATGAATTCCTTTGTTTTTAATTTGTAATGAATAATAAATTGAAACTTTATGGCCCGGTGTCTTACCCGGGGCACCGTGGCTTCATTTGTGAGGGCTTATTACTTGTCATTTCCATATATCATGAATAAAAACATTGGACGTTTTTCGCATCTCAAATCTTGTGCTCCCTTTCTTTCTTTCTTTCTTTATATATTACAAAACAACTATATTTACACACACTCACCTATACAGGTTCCAATCCACTCTGGATCTCACTGGTAACGACCCTGCTACTGCCAGTTATGACTTCGAAAATCCGATCAACTTAGCCGAAGACGAAGGTGAAGATGATTGCGAAGTGCCTGGTGAGCTTGCAAGACTGTTACTCCAGGAAGAGAGGGCCATTCATCCACATGAAGAGCCAGTGGAAACGGTAAATCTGGGTACTGAGACAGATAGAAAGGAAGTTAAGATTGGTGCCAATCTGGAGCTCAGCGTAAAACAACGGTTGATTCAGATGTTGCATGATTATGTGGAAATCTTTGCCTGGTTCTACGAAGACATGCCTGGGTTGGATACCGACATTGTGGTCCATCACTTGCCTACCAAGGAAGAATGCCCTCCGGTTAAACAGAAGGTCTGCCGTATGCGTCCAGAGATGTCCGAGAAGATCAAAGCCGAGGTTATGAAGCAATTTGATGCCGGGTTTCTAGCAGTGACTTCTTACCCTCAGTGGGTTGCCAACGTGGTTCCAGTACCGAAAAAGGATGGTAAGGTCAGAATGTGTGTTGACTACAAGGATCTGAACAGGGCCAGCCCCGAGGATGACTTCTCCGTGCCTCACATCGACGTTCTGGTTGACAATACTGCTCAGCACAAGGTGTTCTCCTTCCTGGATGGTTTTTCAGGTTATAATCAGATCAAGATGGCTCCTGAAGATATGGAAAAGACTACCTTTGTTACTCAGTGGGGCACCTTCTGTTACAAGGTCATGCCTTTTGGGTTGAAAAATGTTGGGGCAACCTACCAACGTGCCATGGTTGCTTTATTTCATGACATGATCCATCATGAGATTGAAGTGTACGTCGATGATATGATTGCAAGGTCCCAAACGGAGGAGGAACACCTTGACCATTTACAGAAGCTGTTTGACCGTCTGAAGTTGTACAAGCTGAGGTTGAACCCAAACAAGTGCACCTTCGGGGTAAGATCTGGAAAGTTGCTAGGCTTCGTCGTGAGCGACAAAGGTATTCAAGTGGACCCTGCCAAGGTGAAAGCCGTACAAGAGATGCCAGTTCCCAAGACAGAGAAATAAGTCAGAGGCTTTCTAGGACGTCTGAATTACATTGCCTGATTCATCTCGCATCTAACTGCTACCTGTGAACCAATCTTCAAGCTGCTGAAGAAAGATCAGGTAGTATGTTGGAATGATGAATGTCAGGCCGCTTTTGACATAATCAAAGAGTATATCCAGGAACCACCCATTCTTATGCCACCGGTTGAAGGGAGACCTCTAATCCTATACTTGACAGTACTCGACAGCTCAATGGGGTGTGTGTTGGGGCAACATGACGAGTCTGGCCGAAAAGAGCACGCCATTTATTACCTTAGCAAAAAGTTTACCGACTGTGAGACCCAATACTCACTGCTCGAGAAAACTTGCTGCGCTTTGGTATGGGCGGCTCGCCGGCTGAGACAGTATATGTTGACTCACACTACTCTGTTGATTTCAAAGATGGATCCAATAAAGTACATATTCGAAAAGCCTGCTCTGTCCGGAAGAATAGCAAGATGGCAGATGATCTTGATAGAATACGACATCCAATGCACGACTCAGAAAGCCATCAAGGGAAGTGTATTGGCAGGCCATTTGGCACACCATGCAGTGGACGACTACCAATCAATGAACTTTGAA
The DNA here is from genome assembly GCA_948472305.1 of Vicia faba. Classification (NCBI taxonomy): domain Eukaryota; kingdom Viridiplantae; phylum Streptophyta; class Magnoliopsida; order Fabales; family Fabaceae; genus Vicia; species Vicia faba. The sequence continues at coordinate 1,411,751,741 of OX451736.1, forward strand.
TTTCTTGACGAAAACATCATGGTAGTGACTGATTGTGAAGTACCTGGACCAGATGAAGGACCTGAGGAAGGATCCCGATGGTCTATGCACTTTGACGGAGCCTCCAACGCTTTGGGTAACGGTATCGGCGTTGTGATCATATCCCCTCAAGGCACTCATACTCCACTTACTGCCCGGCTATGTTTCAACTGCACCAACAACATGGCGGAGTATGAGGCATGCATCATGGGTCTTCAAGTTGTAATTGACTTAAGGATCAAGTTTCTAAGTGTCTTCGGAGATTCCGCTCTCGTGATCAATCAGATCAAAGGCGAGTGGGATACGAAACATCCAAACCTTATTCCTTACAAAGAGTGTGTGTTGACATTGATCCCCCATTTCAAAGAGATAAATTTTGAACACTTCCCAAGAGAGGAGAATTAGTTAGCGGACACGTTAGCTACGATGTCTTCCATGTTCAAAGTCAAGTGGGACAATGAGGCTCCTCAGATCATCATCTGGAAACTGGATGAACCTGCATATTATTGTGATCTTGAGGCTGAGATAGTAAATGAAAAACCTTGGTACAATGAGGTGAAGAGGTATCTGGAAGCTCAAGAATATCCCGAGGGTGCATCTTTCAATGAAAAAAAGTTTCTGAGAAGGTTCGCAGCAAAGTTCTTCCTCAGCAATGGCATTCTATACAAGCGAAACCATGATTCAACCTTACTGCGTTGTGTGGATAAGGCTGTAGCAGAAAGGATCATGGCAGAGCTACATGAAGGTACTTTCGAAACGCATTCCAGTGGACACACCATGGCAAAGAAAATCCTTCGGGCGGGATATTTCTGGTCCACAATGGAAGACGACTGTTACCAACATTCTCGGACATGTCATAAGTGCCAGATTTATGCAGATAAGGTGCACGTTCCTCCAGTCCCTCTGAATGTCTTGACAGCACCTTGGCCTTTTGCAATGTGGGGCATTGATATGATCGGCGAGATTAAACCTACGGCATCCAACGGACATCGCTTCATCCTGGTAGCGATTGATTACTTTACAAAGTGGGTTGAAGCAGCTTCCTACACTACGGTAACCAAGAACGTTGTGGCACGGTTCATTCGGCATAATCTGATCTGTCGATACGGCATCCCAGAGAGGATCATTACGGACAATGGTACCAATCTTAACAACAAGATGATCACTGAGCTCTGCGAGCAATTCAAGATACAGCACCACAACTCTTCTCCCTACCGACCGAAGATGAATGGGGCTGTCGAAGCAGCTAATAAGAATATCAAAAAGATTATGCAGAAGATGACAGTGACCTACAAAGATTGGCACGAGATGTTACCGTTTGCTCTACATGGGTACCGTACCTCAGTGAGAACGTCAACCGGGGCAACACTCTTTTCCTTGGTCTATGGCATGGAGGCAGTCTTGCCAATTGAAGTTCAGATACCCTCTCTCCGGATAATGAAGGATGCAGGTCTAAGCGAAGATGACTGGATCCAGACTCGACTTGATCAGTCAAACCTAATTGACGAAAAGAGACTCACTGCTATTTGTCATGGTCAAACGTATCAAAAACGAATGATCAGGGCGTTTAACAAAAAAGTCAGACCACAAGAGTATCAAGTTGGGGACCTGGTAATCAAGCGCATCATCCTTCCTCAAAGTGATCCCAGGGGCAAATGGACCCCCACATACGAAGGGCCATTTATGGTTAAGCATGTCTTCTCAGGAGGAGCCATGATCCTGACCACCATGGATGGTGACGACCTTCCTCACCCCGCCAATGCAGACATAGTAAAAAGATACTACGCATAATAAAAGACCCGCTAGGTTGACATACCTAGGCAAAAATAAGGGCTTCCCGGCGAACCAAAAGGGTTCGGGCAAAATGAGGGATGAAATGAAAAAATCTGTACACCCGGCAAGTCGAAAACCTGAAAAGGTGGCTTGGGCAAAAATGGGTATCCCGGTGGACTGAAAACCCGAAAGGGCGGTCCAGGAAAAAGTTAGGGATAAGCGTAATACTATGTCTCATTGGATCACCTTGCATTCAGAATCCGGTATCAACAATCAGGTTCAGACAACATCGATCAATCAGCTTCATCTTCAACTGAGCAGCCAAGTGATGAGACGCTCGAAGATATAAAGGCGATAGCAGAGTTGGAACCCAGTGGGATTATTCCTTTCACACAACTGTTTTGTTTTATTTCGTAAAATTGTATAAACTCTGTTGTTCAGCGGCGTTCTCTTACTAGGACGTCAGCCTCTTGTACATAAACGCCTATTTACAGGAAAATTCAAAATCAATACAAATTCACTTTTCAGACCAATTGCCAATTGTTTTTCCTTTTTCCGTTTTGTTTTGCGAAGAACACCCAATGTTCAAATGTGATATATGCATTTGACACTAATTGCTAACTCATAAATATTTGAATGCAAAACAAAGGATTAATTACAGGTAACATTAGAAACAGGGGCAATAATAAGTTGTCTAAGCGGTCTAATTACTTTGTCCACCAAGGTACCAAGGTAAGTTCGGCTGAAGAACGTAACCCAGATACCTTCACTCCCCGTCGAGTAAGACAAGATTCTACAATTCTCCCCAAGGAGTGGGTCTCTCATCAACCCTGACAAAGGAAAAATATCTCCAGCAAGTCAACACTCTCCCCCAAGCAGAGTTAGACCACAGTCAGCCTTAAGGAAGTTGGGTATCACCAGAAGATCTCAATATTCCCCAACGGAGCATACAGACATTCCTAACAAGCATCCCCGGCAGTCTTATTCTAAGATTGTTCCTCGGCGGAATACCGGACATCCAGTGGAGCCATTCCCCAGTCCAATCTGAAAAGTTTCCCCAGGAAAGTGGAATCCATATCCCCAGCAGGTCTTGAAGCTTATCCCCAGTAGATTCTGGAAGCTTGTCACCCGCATAGTACGAACGCTCTCCCCTGGCTTTTATTCAAAGGTTATTTTCCCACCAGGATATAATTGGGTTATCCTTAGCCAATTGCCGCGGAAAGATCGTCCGTGGCGAAGTCTTCATGTCCCCCAGCAGAGTTCATCAATTCTCTCAACAAAGTTTATCATGGTACCCCTAGCGGAGTTCATCAAATCTCTCCACATAGATCAATGGTATCCCCAGCGGAGTTATTATCAACCTCAGCAAAGTACCTCTCCTACCCCACAGAGTTCATTCCCCGCAGAGTAATCTATTCGCCAAGTTTATTCCCCAACGGAGTCATCTTCTCCTACCGGTATACTTGCAACCGTCATCCCCAGCGGAAACAAAAAGCACTACTCTTCAACATCGGCCCAGGATTCAATCTCCTGGAATTCGTCAAGGATTTATTTTCCTAGACAAAAATACAGTCATAAACATCATATCTTCATACATTATAGCATGCATATACGCATCATGAACATACAATCTCATTTATTCTGAGAACATCAAGCATGTCATACATCATGACATCGCATACAACTAACGTTTTGTCTTTTCAGGACAAAGGTCAGTACAAAGATGATTACTATCAACTGTCGCAATTCCAGATCCGATTCTTGTATCCTGCCAGGGTGTATCAGTTGACGACTAATTCCAGACTCGATTCTTGTATCTTGCCAAGGCACGTCTGAAGAGTTTGAAGATCCGATTCCTGTATCTTGCCAGGGTGTATCTGTTGACGACTAATTCCAGACTCGATTCCTGTATCCTGCCAGGGCACGTCTGAAGAGTTTGAAGATCCGATTCCTTTATCTTGCCAGGGTGTATCTGTTGACGACTAATTCCAGACTCGATTCCTGTATCCTGCAAGGGCACGTCTGAAGAGTTTGAAGATCCGATTCCTGTATCTTGCCAGGGTGTATCTGTTGACGACTAATTCTAGACTCGATTCCTGTATCCTGCCAGGGCACGTCTGAAGAGTTTGAAGATCCGATTCCTGTATCCTTCCAGGGTGTATCTGTTGACGACTAATTCCAGACCCTATTCATGTATCCTGCCAGGGCACGTCTGAAGAGTTTGAAGATCCGATTCCTGTATCCTTCCAGGGTGTATCTGTTGACGACTAATTCCAGACCCGATTCCTGTATCCTGCCAGGGCACGTCTGAAGAGTTTGAAGATCCGATTCCTGTATCTTGCCAGGGTGTATCTGTTGACGACTAATTCCAGACTCAATTCCTGTATCCTGCAAGGGCACATCTGAAGAGTTTGAAGATCCGATTCCTGTATCTTGCCAGGGTGTATCTGTTGACGACTAATTCCAGACTCGATTCCTGTATCCTGCCAGGGCACGTCTGAAGAGTTTGAAGATCCGATTCCTGTATCCTGCCAGGGTGTATCTGTTGACGACTAATTCCAGACCCTATTCCTGTATCCTTCCAGGGCACGTCTGAAGAGTTTCAAGATCTGATTCCTGTATCTTGCCAGGGTGTATCTGTTGACGACTAATTCCAGACTCGATTCCTGTATCTTGCCAGGGCACGTCTGAAGAGTTCGAAGATCCGATTCTTGTATCTCGCCAGGGTATATCTGTTGAAGACTATATTCCAGACTCGATTCTTGTATCCTACTAGGGCACGTCTGAAGAGTTTGAAGATCCGATTCCTGTATCTCGCCAGGGTGTATCTATTGACGACTGTTTTCCGGACTCGATTCCTGTATCTTGCCAGGGCACGTCTGAAGAGTTTGAAGATCCGATTTCTGTATTCGATACATGTATCCAGCCAGGGCACATCTACATAAAGAGTTTAAAGATCAACTCCTGTAACAGGCCAGGTAATTATATTTCTTTCTCAGGTACGCAAATTCTCGCTAAGGAATCTCTTACGCGACTGACACCTAGATGGCATCTATAAGCCCATCCACTTACCAACAGTCTCCAAATGGCATCTATAAGCCCATTCCCGACAAAGTTCTGTCACACTTCCAGATGGCATCTATAAGCCCATCCTCCTATCCATCATCTCTCCAAATGGCATCTGTAAGCCCATTCCCTACATCACGCTGCTGACATTCTACTATGTGAGTGCAAATTTCTAGGCACTCTAGTGTTCAATCATCTTCCACCTTCGGATCACGAAAGGCACGCCAGCCAATCTACCTCCTCAGGTCTAAGAAGATTGAACAGGGGCAACTGTTGTACCCCAAAATTTTCCCTCCCATATTCTTCAAGATTTGCCAAGATCATGGTTCAAACTCTCTCAAGGGTTGCACAGTCCAATTGCCTCCTAACACAGTCAAAACTAGGGTTTTGGTTCTGGCAAAGAAATTGAGGTTTCCAAGGGTCCAATCAAGTCCCATATGCCTATAAACATTGTCAAGCAACCATTTGTCAAGTTTCAAGACTCACAGCATCAAATTGCACAGTCAAAAACCCTAATTGCTCCACAGTCAACTGTAGGGGCAAAATGGCCATTTGACAGTCAAAAGTCAAAAATTTTGGTCACCAACTTATTTTGAAGCCACAATTCATCATTTGATCAATTCTTGATTATAATTCTCAAAGCATGGCTCAAAAAGTCTCAAGATGCAAAAGTTTCTATTTTTGGACAGTTGAAAAGTCAACTGCAAATTGACCAAGGCATAACTTCTTCATGGTTTATCAGAAAAATCCCATCCAAATCTCATTTTGAAGAGGATGACATTTCCTACAACTCATCTTCACACTCCAAGTCCAAGAAATGCTCTTACAAAAAGTTATCAATTTCAACATTATAGGTCATTTTCAAAAGTCAACAAAAAGGCACTTTAAGTCAAAGACCATAACTTGAGATGGTAAATCAAAATGACATGGGACCAAAGACATTGGTTAGAGGACTTCAAGGCCTTTCCAAAATGTCCAAGAACATGATCATAGCTTCAAAATCGAGCAAGATATGCATTGGAGAAGTTGGGAAATTTTTGGGAATTTTGAAAAGTCAAATTTGCCTAAAACTCTTCAAAATTGCTAATGGGCCTCAAATTCTTCCTTGAATCATTACCCAAAGCCTATGCACGACCCATTGAGCTCAAAAGGATTTATTTTCTTATTTTTAATTAATTAATTGAATTTTTATTCTTATTAATTCATTTAATTAGTTTTAATTGTAGAAAAATATCAAATAATGCTTTTTCAAATCTTTTTGTGCAACAAATATATTCCACACATGCTAAGGATTTCGTGCATCAATCAACAAGACCAAATCTTCCATAATTGGGAAGGTTTTCATGGCAAAAGATTGAAATTTACATAATTGAAAATCAAATATCCAAGACATTAATTCAATGGATTCATGGGCTCTTTCTTGACCTAATTTGCTTCACATACAAAGGCTGAGTGAAACCCTATTCCACAAGACACGAAAAAGCTGCTAAGGAGCCATAACCAATTTGCAAATTTTCCACAAAAACTTGAAAACTGAAATCACACTTGCAGGACAATTCAAGGCTTGAAATTGCTTCTAATACGTTACTGGACCTTCCAGGAATCGATTAGCATCAAGAACCAATCCAAACACGCAAAGAACTGAGGAACATAGGCCACACGGTTTGTCTTGTTTTTCAAAATTGCATAACATGATTCATGAGCTTTTAACCATTTTTCTTGTTTGACTTGCACTAATAATGATCTTCTGAAGCGATTGGTACAGTTTAATTGGACTAATACTGCTTGTATCAAAATCCACCATTGAAGAATATTAGGTTTTCAGAACATCCAAATTAGGGCTTTTCACATATGATAAAATTGGACCTCAAGACCAATATGGTTGAATTCATTGCAAGAAGCCTGATTCATTGAGATAATCCCGCCTTTTTTATATTAACTCCTCTCCTATTCGCTATTATTCACTGTTCCATTTAGTGGGGGTTTAAAACCCCCACTACTTGTTTTCTATTTGCAGGAAGAACGAAGACGAAGCATGCGTGTCATCACGTTACTGGGAGATTCAAATATTAGCGCGTTTTTCTTTGTTTCAGCATAATTGCCTTTTTTCATATATTATAATTCTTTGTTATATTGTATACAAACAAACGCAAATGGCCTGGTTGTTGAGGACGTGTACTGCAGGCATTGGGACCTGGGTTCGATTCCCAGGTCCCCCCATATACTCTTCATATTTTTTCCAGTGCTTTCAAGTACATCACCCAACAAACGTTCCACCATACACGCTCATACGCTAGTCTGCCAAATGGCTTCAAGATCCCATCCAATAGTCAGAAGGTGAATTCCATGATGCGCTCTAGTCAACCATCATGCATGCAATCAGAGAGTCAACGAGGCTCAATGCTAATGAGCCAGATTACTCCAATTTACCTCCATTTGGGACCAGACACCCCCCCTTTGTTTGTATATTTAAATTAATTTTCTTTTCTTTTTAATTCTTTGATTTGCTTTAGTTATTTTTATTTAAATCACCTAAAATAATTTTCTTTTCATAATAAAAACAGAAAAAATCAAAAATACAAATATGTTTAATTATATTTAATTTCACCATTAAAATATTTTTGTAAATAAACTCTAACAATTAACTTAGTTAATTTAGGTTTTAATTTTAACACTTTTTTCTTAATAAATAAAAAATAATCTAGAATTAGGGTTTCCTTGTAAATTCTTTTCTTTATTTCAAAAACATAAAAAACATTTTTCTTTAATTAAATAATTAAATAGATTTCAATTTCATTTAATTTCAAGCAAAAGGTCAAAACCCTCGGACGTTCAATTTTAATCCTTTTCGCGCTTTATTTTCTTTTAGTGATTATTATGTAACTGCTTTCCGATGTAATAGTAATTAGGTATTTATTTACTTTCCGCATTTTTATCAAATGGGTCTTTGTATTTTGGCGGTGTATAGACACGCGCCTTGTAATAGCGTAGCCTTTATCTTTCCGCTTTTAAATTTCCCGCACTCTTAAATTTCAAATTGCATGAAAGAATGTATGATAATTAAAAACAAACGTAGCTCACCATGCCATGATCAAAGATAATTATTAAACTGAAAACAACACACAAATACACACACCACTTCTAGGGTACGCCTCACCTGTTGCCTTCGAAACGTGGTCGTCAAGTCTAGGACGTTTTAGCGGTCCTTATGTCCATGATCCAGTTGCCTCGAAACAGTTGCCTCAAAATAGTTGCCTTGAAATGATTGCCTCGGATTAAAAAAGGATCAAGGACATAAGGGTAGCTTCTAAGGTGTCCTATTGTTGCTTTGGTGACCACACTGTCCCTACAATTGAATTGACCCGAACACCTCCAACGGTGGTGCTACTTACCTCTCAATGGTGGGATGGCACTACCTTAAGGACATTTACACAACCTAATTCCTTAGGGTAGGTAGACGACTCATAGATACTTGCTCTCTCAAAAACAAACAAAAATACTTTTCACACTGACACTTTCAAAAACTTTCAAAACAATTTTTCAAACACTCTTGAGGACAGATACAAGAGTCATTCAGAAATCTTTCAATGAAACTTTTTTCAAAACCACTCACATTTTGAAAAGCAAACACTTTGAAAATATAAAGAGCAAGTATCTAAGAGCCCATGGATAACCATGGATAGAAAGGGTGATAACACCTTCCCTTTCTATAAATCTACCTCCCGAACCGAGAAACGTTCTCATAAGGAATTTTGCTGTGCTTTTGTCCTGTCCATGTTGGAGAAAATAAAAGACGGTGGCGACTCTTGCTTCCGCGACATTTCGCGATCCAACGTTAAATAGTCAGTTCTAAATCCACAGATCACAATCACCTTGAGGTAGAATGATGCGTTTGATCACCAGATCCCCGACTTGATACTCTTGTCGTCTAAATTTCTTGTTAAATGCCTTGATCATCTGATTTTGATACGTTTGACCATGACAAATAGTAGTAAGTCTCTTTTTGTCGATTAAGTCCAGCTGATCAAGCCGGGTCTGAATCCAGTCATCTTCGCTCAAACCTGCATCCTTCATGATTCAAAGAGATGGTATCTACACTTCAATGGGCAAGACGGCCTCCATACCATATACCAAGGAATAGGGGGTTGCCCCTGTTGACGTCCGTGCTGAGGTACGGTACCCATGAAGAGAAAATGGTAACATGTCGTGCCAGTCTTTGTAGGTCACCATCATCTTCTGCACAATCTTCTTGATGATCTTATTAGCCGCTTCAACAGCCCCATTCATCTTTGGCCGATAGGGAGAAGAGTTGTGATGCTGTATCTTGAACTGCTTGCAGAGCTCGGTGATCATCTTATTGTTGAGATTTGTACCATTGTCCGTAATGATCCTTTCTGGTACACCATATCGACATATCAGATTGTGTCGAATGAACCATGCCACGAAGTTCTTGGTTACCATAGCAAAGGAAGTTGCTTTAACCCACTTCATAAAGTAATCAATTGCTACCAGGATGAAACGATGCCCGTTGGATGCCGTAGGTCTGATCTCGCCGATCATGTTGATGCCCCACATTGCAAAAGGCCAAGGTGCTGTCAAGATGTTCAGAGGAACTAGAGGTATGTGCACCTTATCAGCATAGACTTGGCACTTATGACATGTCCGAGAATTCTGATAACAGTCGGCTTCCATTGTCGACCAATCATATCCTTCCCGAAGGGTTTTCTTTGCCATGGTGTACCCACTGGAATGCGTTCCGAAAGTACCTTCATGTAAATCTACCATAATCCTTTCTTCCTCGTTCTTATCCACACATCGCAGTAAGGTTGAATCATGGTTACGCTTGTAAAGGATGTCATTACTGATGAAGAACTTTGCCGTGAACCTCCTCAGAAACTTCTTATCATTAGCAGATGCACCCTCGGGGTACTCCCGGGCTTCAAGATACCTCTTCACTTCATGAAACCAGGGTTTATCCGCTACCTCTTCAGTCTCAATGTCACAGCAATGCGCAGGTTTGTCCAACCTTTCGATGGTAATCCGGGGAGTTTCATTGTTCCAATTGACGTTGAACATAGAAGACATCGTAGCTAACGCGTCCGCCAACTGATTCTCTTCTCTAGGGAAGTGTTCAAAGGTTATCTCCTCGAAGTGTGGAAGCAATGTACACACATACTCCCTATAAGGAATAAGATTTGGGTGTTTCGTATCCCACTCGCCTTTGATCTGACTGATCACGAGAGCAGAATCTCCGAACATACTCAAGAAATTAATCCTTAGGTCAATTGCTGCTCGAAGACCCATGATGCACGGTTCATACTCTGCCATATTGTTGGTGTAGTTGAAACAAAGTCAGGCGGTAAACGGAGTATGAGAGCCTTTAGGAGATATGATCACGATGCTAATGCCATTACCCAAAGCGTTTGAAGCTCCATGAAAGTACATGGACCATCGAGATCCTTCCTCAGGTCCTTCATCTGGTCCAGGTTCTTCACAGTCGGTTACTAAGATGACATTATCATCCAGGAATTCGAAGTTCATAGACTGGTAATCATCCACTGCCTGATGTGCCAGATGATCTGCCAACACACTTCCCTTGATTGCTTTCTGGGTTATGTATTGAATGTCATACTCATCCAAGATCATATGCCATCTCGCTATTCTTCCGGAAAAGGCAGGCTTCTCGGAGATATACTTGATTGGATCCATCTTTGATATCAATATAGTAGTGTGAGTCAGCATATATTGTCTTAGCCGGCGAGCATCCCATGCCAAAGCACAACAAGTTTTCTCGAGCAACGAGTATCGGGTCTCGCAGTCGGTAAACTTTATGCTAAGGTAATAAATAGCATAAATAGCATTCTCTTTTCAGCAAGACTTGTCATGCTTCCCCAGCACGGACCCCATTGAATTGTCGAGTACTGTCAAGTATAGGATCAGAGGTCTCCCTTCAACTGGAGGCATCAGAATAGGTGGCTCTTGGAGATATTCTTTGATCGTTTCGAAAGCGGTCTGACATTCATCATTCCATCTTACCGCTTGATCCTTCTTCAGTAGCTTGAAGATTGGCTCACAAGTAGCAGTCAGATGTGAGATGAATCGGGTAATGTAATTCAAACGTCCCAAAAAGCCTCTAACTTCTTTTTCGGTTCGGGGAGCTGGCATCTCCTGTATATCCTTCACCTTTGCAGGATCCACCTGAATACCTTTATCGCTTACGACGAATCCCAACAGCTTACCGGATCTCACCCCAAAGGTGCACTTGTTCAGGTTTAACCTCAGCTTGTATAACTTTAACCTGTCAAACACCTTCTATAGATGGTCAAGATGTTCTTCTTCAGTCTGGGATCTTGCAATCATGTCATCGACGTATACCTTAATCTCATGATGAATCATGTCATGAAACAAAGTAACCATGGCTCACTGATACGTTGCCCCAGCATTCTTCAATTCTAACGGCATGACCTTGTAGCAAAAGGTACCCCATTGAGTAACAAAGGTTGTCTTCTCCATGTCTTCAGGAGCCATTTTAATCTGATTATAACCGGAGAAACCATCCATAAAGGAGAAGACCTTATGATATGTGGTGTTGTCAACTAGAACGTCAATATGAGGCAGAGGGAAATCATCCTTGGGGCTTTCCCTATTCAGATCACTATAGTCAACACACATTCGAACCTTACTGTTTTACCCCAAAATTTTCCCTCCCATAATTCTTCAAAGATTTGCCAAGCCAAGCTTCAAAATCTCCCAAGGGTTGCACAGTCAAAGATCTCCTATACAGTCAAGATTAGGGTTTGTGTTCTGACCAAGAAAAGGAAGTTTTCAAGGGGCCAATCAAGTCCCACATGCCTATAAATATGGTCAAGCATCCTCATACCAAGTTTCAAGACATTTAGCACAAAATTGCACAGTCAAAAACCCTAATTGCACTACAGTCAACTGTAGGGGCAAAATGGTCATTTGGCAGTCAAAAGTTCAAATTTTTGGTCAACATATCATTTTGAAGCCACAAACATCATTTGATCAATGCTTGATCATGATTCTCAAAATTTGGCTCAGAAATCATCAAGATGCAAAAGTTTCCTTATTTGGACAGCTGAAAAAGTCAACTGAAATTGACCAGGGCATAACTTTCACATGGATTATCAGAAAAATTCCATCCAAAGCTCATTTTGAAGAGAAAGACATTTCCTACAACTCATCTTCATACTTCAAGTCCAAGAAATGCTCTCACAAAAAGTTATCAATTTCAACATTATAGGTCATTTTTAAAAGTCAACAAAAAGGTACTTTAAGTCAAAGGCCATAACTTGAGATTGGAAAATAAAAATGACATGGGACCAAAGGCATTGGTTAGAGGACTCAAATACCTTTCCAAAATGTCCAAGAACATGAGAAAAGCTTAAAAATTGAGCAAGTTATGCCTTGTGGAAGTTGGGAAATTTTTGATATTTTGAAAAGTCAACATTGATTCAAATGACCTAAAATTGCTAATGGGCCCATTTTTCTCCCAGAATTCATCATTCCAAGCATGTGCACGACCACTTGGCCCAAAGGGAAGTATTTTCTCATTTTTTATTTATTTATTTGAATTTTTATTTATAATAATTCACTTAAATCAATTAAATAGGTGAAAAATATTTAACTTAACCTAACAAATCTTTTTATACATGTTTTAGCCTCAAGATTTCGTGTATATGCAGATAAGGAAAGATTTGGAGAGATTGGAGATGATTTGAACCAAAAACACATGAAAAAAAGATTGAAAAAATCTTAGAAAATCAAATCTCCAAAATCAATGAATGCAATGGATTTGATTGATTTTTCTTGACCTAATGGACTCAATACAAAAGCCTGAATACAACCCTAGTGCAAGAACACACAGAGCTGCGCAGAAAGGCATCAAAAGAACTTGAAATTTTCTCTAAAAAAGTCAAAACTGAAAGTTCACTTCCAGGGCGATTCAAGACCTAATTCTTGTTCCATTAGCTTCCTTGAAGGTCACTGGACATATTCCAATCAGAAACAACCATCAAAACGCAAGGAATTGGTATACAGCATTCAAGATATTTCATGGAAAATTCATAATCGTACTTTGAAATCTATGCATTTTTATGGCATCTCAATTATTGATTCTTATTCCTCATTTGATTCTGAAGCTAACCTATGTATTCAATTGTGTTTTTGAGCTATACACGCGATTATGCCATTGTTGATATTTAGGGTTCTTCAACCTTAGAATTAGGGCTTTTGAAATAAGGCAAAATTGGAGGCTGGGACCAAGGCCAGTGGATTCAACGTGTTTGGACGAATAGAAACCAACACTCGCGCTCAATTTATGAACATTATAGGCCTAATCGCTATTTCGCCAAAAACGGCCTAAGAGAACGTCATGAAAACCGTTGCCTGTTCTTTTATGTTTTCAAGAACATGAAGAAGACGAAGTCGTGGCAAAACGTGATAAGCTGGTTTGAATTTTCGCGCGTGGATCCACTAACCCTTTGTTTTATTTTTATAATGATTGTTAGTTTCTTATTAATCAAACGCGTTAGTTGGCACAGTTGGTAAGCGAGAACGTTAGCAACATCCATGACCTGGGTTCGAGCCCCAGGTCTGTATTATTTCCCATATTATTTTGCTATCTATGTTCCCATGTAGTGCCAGCATCAAGACGCACCATATTCCTTCAAGAATCCCACATCCACGTGCCCCTGGAGATCCAATCAAAGGCATAGATTGGAAGCGCATCATAAGCCTGGTCAAAGTGCTAACACGCTACCTGGAAAAGGTCAAATGGACCAGGGTTGTTGGGCCAGAATTCTTGGATTAGACCTCCATATTGGGGACTGACACCCCCCTAGGTTTGCTTTTTTTAATATTTCTTCTTTGCATTATTTCTATTCTTATTAATAATTGTTTTGTTAATTAAATTAGTTATTTTCACAAAATATAAAATATCACAAAAAATCAGAAAAGATAAAAAAATATAATAAATATTTTATTTTAATATTTCTTGTAAGTAAATGCATGTAAATTAATTAGTTTAAAATAGGGTTTTAATTTTAATTTCTTTCATAACAAAAATCTAAAAAATATAGAACTAGGTTTAATTAATGTTTTATTCCTTTTCAATTTTTTCTCTTTCACAATAATATTATTTATTTTACTTATTTCTTTAATTAAATTTGTATATAAAAATTAGGTTTAATTTAGGTTAAATTCTAATGTTTTCTTAATAAATTAAAATAAAATAGAATTAGGGTTAGTATTTAATTGCAATTAAGTTTTTTCTATTAAATCTTAAAATACATAAAAATACCAAAAAAACAAAAACAATTTCTTTTCTTAAATTAATTAATTCATGTAATTTTAATATTTTGCAAAAAAAGGGCCCAACGCCCTCATTTCGACTCAATTGTTTATTCGCACATTTATTTTATTTTGCTTAAATAATTATGCACCTCTCCCAAAGCCATGTAAATTACTTCTCGCACCTTCAATTCTTTATTTACTTTGTTTATTTATTTTCTGTCAAATCGGGTCCTGGTTAATTTTGGCGATGTGGACCCGCGCCGTTTGTAATAGCTTTAGATTTTTACATTCCTGCAATATTTTCAACTGTTAATCAAAAGCATGAAAGAATGTGTGGACAAAATAAAAACAAGCGTAGAACACCAATAACATGACAAGATAAATACAAATGAAAACGACACACGAATCGCACACACCACCCCTAGGGTACGCCTCATTGTTGCCTTGCCTCGAAAGGTGATCGTCGAGTAGAGGATGTCTTAGTAAGTCCTCATGATCCGGGAACCTGGCATGAGGGTAGCTTCTAAGGTGTCTTCCCATTGCTCTGGTGATCACCATGTCCCGAACTTCGAATTGACCCGAACACCTCCAACGGTGGTGCTACCTACCTCTCAATGGTGGGATGGCACTACTTTAAAGGACATTTACACAGACGAATTCCTTAGGGTAGGTAGACGACTCTAGATACTTACTTTAATTTCAAAACAAAATCAAAAACTCTTTTCACACCGACACCTTTTCAAAAAGCTTTCGAAAGCAATTTTTCAAACACTCTTGAGGACCGATACAAGAGTCGAACTGGAATTTTCAAAGAAAATTTTTAAAACCCACAGTTGAAAAGCAAACAAACTATTTTGAAAACACAATGAGCAAGTATCTAAGAGCCCATGGATAACCATGGATAGAAAGGGTGCTAACACCTTCCCTTTCTATAATCTACCTCCCGAACCGAGAGCAATCTCTTTAAGGAATTTTTCTGTGCTTTTGTCCTTTCCATTTGGAGAAAATAAAAGACGGTGGCGACTCTTGCTTCCGCGACATTTCGCGAACCAGCGTTAAACAGTCAGTTCCAGATCCACCGATCACAAAACTGGCGACTCTGCTGCGGATAAACTTAAAGTGAGGTGTACCTTAGGATTAAGATCACTGTGTTTTCAATTGTCTTCTTTGCTTGCTTTACTATTGTGGGTTGCACCGGAGTTACATAGATCCTAACCCGGATCTGGGGATACCCTGTTTAGGTAGCATAAGCTGTGAGGGACCTGTCCGGCGTATACCGACATGGGTGAAGCACTGGCTACGTTGGTGTGGCGCCTTGGTCTGTACCGATATCCCTCGTGTTGAAACGGGGAGAATATGGGTCTTCCAAGGAGTCATTAAGCACCAACCGACCTTAGAACCCTAAATTGACCCAACTTGGCCAGTAGAACAGTAGCAGTATGCTACGCCCATTGAGGCTAAACTCTCGTGATGGTTCTGGCCGCAAGAAAAGATTGCGATGCTGGAGTTATGACCGATTGAGGGTAGTCAATGATATTGGGATCCTCTAAGAACCCGGTTACTTTGATAGGACAGGTATGAACCAACAAACTGAAAGAGGGTAATACCTAGACCTCATGCTGGCCTAAACTCTAAGGGCTCTTCTGTGTGACTTGTGTGCCTTCGTACTTGACTACTTGCATGCTTTATCTGACACATGAACTATTTGCAGGTTTTGTTTTGGTCCCTAATTGGGACCCATGACAGGACTTACTAAGTTTCTTGCAGGTTTTGTTTATAGTCCTTAATTGGGACTCATAACAAAGTATACTGAATTTCTTGCAGGGTTTGTCTATAGTCCTTAATAGGGACCCATGACAGGGTTACCTATATTACCCCATGCATCATGACATCATACCATTGCATACATCCTAACCCATTTCAAGGATCTCAAGGGCTTGTGATGCAGGTCATGATAAACCAACACAGCTAGCAAGGGGCAAAGAGGATTTATTTTCCTCTAGCCAAGGTTGTCAGGGGCTATGACCCACTTGACATGGTGAGCCTTTGACCCTTGAAGAAAGACTCTCAACAAATATGAAGTTCTTTCAATCAAGCTACCGGACCCAAATTCTAACAAATTTTCTTGTTTATCCTGCGAGGTCCTTGAAAACATTGCACGCATATCATACATATCATTGCATTACAGGTACCCGTTCTTTGCAGGTCACTTACCCTTCTCGCTGTTTATTTCAGCAATGGCCTTCCAACCAGACAACCAGGACTTTCTTGCTCAAGAGACCAGGTTCGGGAAAATCCTCCTGAATCTATCTAAGGGGCAGGAGGAGCTAAGGACACTTCTCATAGGGACCTTTGTCGGGAACAGTGCTGAAGATGAAAGGCTGAAACACCTACAAGCTGAGATGGATGCTATGAAAGCCCAAATGCTGGGGCAGAGGAATGCCATTCAAGGTATAGCTCAAAGACAAGATGAGCTCCGGTTTCTCGTCAACCAACTGCTTCAGGATAACCAACTGGGGAAAACGTCTAAGGGTGAAAAGCCAATCATCGTTCGACCATCTTTGAGTCAAAGAGGTAAGAAGAAAGCTCCTCATATGGCTTCAGTATCCCCAATTCAGTATCAACCTCACCAGCTTCAACCAGACAAGCCCCAAAGGCAATTCACCGAGCTCAACGTATCGCTGCCTCAAGCCTTACAACAACTGCTGAGGTTGAACTTGGTAACTCGAAAGAATCCTCCTAAGAATCCCAACAGGACACCTTCGGGGTATAACCCCAATGCTCACTGCGCTTATCATTCTGACAGCCCGGGGCATGCTACAGAGGATTGTTGGACTTTGAAGAATAAAATCCAGGACCTGATCGAGGAAGGAGCTGTGGAATTCACCCAAGATGGCCAGGCTGAATGCTTCTACCATCCCTACAGGAGGCACCATTTGAAGTAACAAGCCCTGAGATGAGAAGACTTTTGTTCGTTAGGATTTTCAAGTTGTAATTTCTTTCTGTTCAAACATTTACTCATGTTAAACATTGTTATTTAATTAATGCATCGCATATGTCTATTTTGAATCAATATATTCGTATTCACTCTATGCAAGTTATTTTCATATTTTTTTCTGATGTCAACTCTTGATCTAAAATTCTAAGCCTCTTGAGGGAGGATGACGAAAACGATACCGCAATCATTACAGTATGCTTTTGAACGGACCCCGCTTATGAGGTACAGGCATTGTTTCAATTCCTAAACACTGGAGTTATAAGGAAGATAATCCCTCGTCAACCCCTCTGAGCCAAAGAAGTAGAAGTTTTTATTTTCGAAAATCAAAACCCTTAATCATAACCTGGGGCAGGGTAGTTCTCTCAGTTGATCCAAGTGCATAACGAATGGCACCGAAGAAGTCATTACGAGACAAAAGACAGTGATGGTTCAGAACAATCATAAAGAAAGGCAGTCATTATCTCAAAAATAAATAAATAAATGAAAAGCCCAAGAAGTCTAAACCTCCAAAGGGGACATACGAAACTAGGGCATCCCGCTGACTGTAATCACAAAAAAACAGTTCAGGCAAAAAAGAAAGGGATAACAAAATCAAAAAAGAAAGAGGTCCTACAAACCCTCGACAAAAAAAATGATGACTGCCTATTCAGAATAAATCATCAATGACTGAACCATCGCCGGAAAATCAGAGCAAAGACTCAAACGAGGTCTAACGTATGATCAACTGAGTTTAGGTTTGAAGAACATCACGAAGAGCGGGTGGGTACAAATAAAATTTGAGCCTTTATCCTTTGTTTCTTAAACCGTGAACCAGGCCATGTTATAACCCTTAAAAGTCCTAGCTGAAGCATGGGTTAGTTCGAAAGCATACTGTGACGAAAGGTATCCTGACTCCTTAAGGCTTACAGTAAATACGGAGTTGACATCACGTTTTACAAACATTCACTGGTTTTATGAAAAAGAATGCATTTTCAAAATCTTCAAGACAGACATAGGCTTTGCATTTTTAACATAACTTTGTTTGCATATGACTTTTTGTTTGAACAACATAGAAGTTCACACGACGAATGCCTAATGAACAGAAGTACCTCCAATCAAGGGGCAGACATGACCATGGTCCATTATCTGGGGCAGTCCAATCAAGATTCAAGGAATCTCTCAAGATGCCAAATAGCCTGGAGCAAATCTCTGCTTGAATCACTTGGGGCACTGCAGCAATAAATCTTGCCTGATCAAACATCTTCTGGTAGCATGACGAAACACTTCTAACAGGGGCAACTCCCTACATCTTGAGAGCGCGGACATAGTCGGAAAAATACTACGCATCATCAAAGACCCGCTAGGTTGACACACCTAGGCAAAAATAAGGGCTTCCCGGCGAACCAAAAGGGTTCGGGCAAAATGAAGGGATGAAATAAT
Organism: Vicia faba; assembly: GCA_948472305.1. Taxonomy (NCBI): domain Eukaryota; kingdom Viridiplantae; phylum Streptophyta; class Magnoliopsida; order Fabales; family Fabaceae; genus Vicia; species Vicia faba. The sequence continues at coordinate 1,411,770,330 of OX451736.1, forward strand.
AAAAAAAATCTGTACACCCGGCAAGTCGAAAACCTGAAAAGGCGGCTTGGGCAAAAATGGGTATCCCGGTGGACTGAAAACCCGAAAGGGCGGTCCAGGCAAAAGCTAGGGATCAAAGCGTACGACTATGTCCTGTCATCTTATCATCTGCCTACCAGAAGAAGGTTTGTCCATCAACAACTATCAGCACCTCACAGGTCTTCCTCTCATACCTCAGAAACAGGGGCAATAAAGAGTGGTCTAAGCAATCTGATTGTTTCTGTCCTCCAAGATACCAAGGTAGGTTCAGCTAAAGAATATGACCAGTACATATTAATTCCCCAGAGAGTGAATCAGCAGCTAGTACATTCTTCCCCAAGCAGAGTTATCAAATCTTAAGGAAGTTGGGAATCCTCTAGTAGATAGCAACATTCCCCAGCAGCATAAAACTTCCCCAAGAGAGTCCAATCTAATTCCCCAGGAAAGTTGGAATCCATCTCCCCAAGTAGTAAGCTTATCCCCAGTAGATTCTGGAAGCTTATCCTCCCGAAAGCACGAACGCGTCGTCCGGCTTTATTTAAAGAGTTATTTCCTTAATCGGATATAACTAGGTTATCCTCAGCCAAAAGCCATGGAAAGATCATCGTCGACAGAGTCTTCTTACCCCAGCGAATTCTATCAACACTTTCAGTACAGCAAGGATATCGCCAGCAAATTACTACTAACAACACTCAGCAAAGCATCCCTCTTCCCACAGAGTATTGCTTCCCAGCATAGTCACTAGAGTATCTTTTCTCCCCGCAGAATCTTCCATTTGCCAAGTTTATTCCGCAACGGAGTCATCTTCTCCTACCGGTATTCTTGCAGTTATCATCCCCAGCGGAAGCAAAATCTATTCTTCAACATCAGCCCAGGATATGACTTCCCAGCACCCGTCAAGGATTTAATTTCCCAGACGAAAATATACATTCATAAAACATCACATACATCATTATAGCATGCATAGACACATCATATCATACAAATCTCATTTATGTTGAGAACATCATTGCTTGATCCATATCATGCATTGCATATGACTGACCTTTACCTTTCAGGAAGGATGCAATTGAAATTCTCAATCATATTTCACGACCTAGACCGGTTCAGTTAATCGACTCCAAAGATTTCTTATCCAGTCCCAGGCCTTCTCTAGTCCATCTAAATCGACTCCCAACAGATTTTTCTGATAAAGACTCAGTAGAAGTTATCTCAGATGGTTCCCTCTCCGACGGTGAGTGAGGTGATAATTCCTTTTCAAGATGTTTCCCTCTCCGACGGCGAGTGAGGTGATAATCTCCTATGGTTCCCTCTCCGACGGTGAGTGAGGTGATAATTCCTTTTCAAGATGTTTCCCTCTCCGACGGCGAGTGAGGTGATAATCTCCTATGGTTCCCTCTCCGACAGTGAGTGAGGTAATAATTCCTTTCCAGATGTTTCCCTCTCCGACGGTGAGTGAGGTGATAATCTCCTATGGTTCCCTCTCCGACGGTGAGTGAGGTGATAATTCCTTTTCAAGATGTTTCCCTCTCCGACGGCGAGTGAGGTGATAATCTCCTATGGTTCCCTCTCCGACGGTGAGTGAGGTAATAATTCCTTTCCAGATGTTTCCCTCTCCGACGGTGAGTGAGGTGATAATCTCCTATGGTTCCCTCTCCGACGGTGAGTGAGGTGATAATTCCTTTTCAAGATGTTTCCCTCTCCGACGGTGAGTGAGGTGATAATTTCCTTATGGTTCCCTCTCCGACGGTGAGTGAGGTGGTAATTCCTTTCCTTATGGTTCCCTCTCCGACGGTGAGTGAGGTGGTAATTCCTTTCCTTATGGTTCCCTCTCCGACGGTGAGTGAGGTAATAATTCCTGTTCAAATGGTTCCCTCTCCGAAGGTGAGTGCGGTGATAATTCCTTTTCAGATGGTTCCCTCTCCGACGGTGAGTGAGATGATAACTCCTTTTCCTATGGGTCCCTCTCCGACGGTGAGTGAGGTGATAATTCCCTTTCAGATTATAATTTCCTTTGGTTCTCTTCCCGATACTGCGAAGATGGTAATTCTCACCAAGATTTTCTCAACGAGCGTTGTTGAAGTTAAAGTCACCCAAGGTTCTCTTACCATTCATGATAAGGTAGTAACCATCCCTGGTTCATTCATCATCTTGTGAAGCTCCAGACTCAGCTCCTGTAACCAGTCAGGACACATCTATACCAAGCATCTGAAATCAACTCCTGCAACGTGTCAGGTACTCATGTTTCTTTTTGCAGGTATGCAGGTTCTCGCTAAGGAATCTCCTATGCGATCAACATCCAGATGGCATCTATAAGCCCATCATCCTATTCATCAATCTCCAAATGGCATCTATAAGCCCATTCCCATCATCACTACTACTATGACGAGCGCAAATTTCTGGGCACTCTAGTGTTCAATCATCTTCTACCCTCAGATTACGAAAGGCACGTCAACCAATCTGCATCCTCAGGTTTAAGAAGATTGAACAGGGGCAATTGTTGTACCCCAAAATTTGCCCTCCCATAATTCTTCAAAGATTTGCCAAGCCAAGCTTCAAAATCTCCCCAAGGGTTGCACAGTCAAAGATCTCCTATACAGTCAAGATTAGGGTTTGTGTTCTGACCAAGAAAAGGAAGTTTTCAAGGGGCCAATCAAGTCCCACATGCCTATAAATATGGTCAAGCATCCTCATACCAAGTTTCAAGACATTCAGCACAAAATTGCACAGTCAAAAACCCTAATTGCACTACAGTCAACTGTAGGGGCAAAATGGTCATTTGGAAGTCAAAAGTTCAAATTTTTGGTCAACATATCATTTTGAAGCCACAAACATCATTTGATCAATGCTTGATCATGATTCTCAAAATTTGGCTCAGAAATCATCAAGATGCAAAAGTTTCCTTATTTGGATAGCTGAAAAAGTCAACTGAAATTGACCAGGGCATAACTTTCACATGGATTATCAGAAAAATTCCATCAAAAGCTCATTTTGAAGAGAAAGACATTTCCTACAACTAATATTTATACTTCAAGTCCAAGAAATGCTCTCACAAAAAGTTATCAATTTCAACATTATAGGTCATTTTCAAAAGTCAACAAAAAGGGACTTTAAGTCAAAGGCCATAACTTGAGATCGGTAAATCAAAATGACATGGGACCAAAGGCATTGGTTAGAGGACTCAAATACCTTTCCAAAATGTCAACGAACATGAGAAAAGCTTAAAAATGGAGCAAGTTATGCCTTGTGGAAGTTGGGAAATTTTTGGATATTTTGAAAAGTCAACATTGATTCAAATGACCTAAAATTGCTAATGGGCCCATTTTTCTTCCACAATTCATCATTCCAAGCATGTGCACGACCACTTGGCCCAAAGGGAAGTATTTTCTCATTTTTTATTTATTTATTTGAATTTTTATTTATAATAATTCACTTAAATCAATTAAATAGATGAAAAATATTTAACTTAACCTAACAAATCTTTTTATACATGTTTTAGCCTCAAGATTTCGTGTATATGCAGATAAGGAAAGATTTGGAGAGATTGGAGATGATTTGAACCAAAAACACATGAAAAAAAGATTGAAAAAATCTTAGAAAATCAAATCTCCAAAATCAATGAATGCAATGGATTTGATTGATTTTTCTTGACCTAATGGACTCAATACAAAAGCCTGAATACAACCCTAGTGCAAGAACACACAAAGCTGCGCAGAAAGGCATCAAAAGAACTTGAAATTTTCTCTAAAAAAGTCAAAACTGAAAGTTCACTTCCAGGGCGATTCAAGACCTAATTCTTGTTCCATTAGCTTCCTTGAAGGTCACTGGACATATTCCAATCAGAAACAACCATCAAAACGCAAGGAATTGGTATACAGCATTCAAGATATTTCATGGAAAATTCATAATCGTACTTTGAAATCTATGCATTTTTATGGCATCTCAATTATTGATTCTTATTCCTCATTTGATTCTGAAGCTAACCCATGTATTCAATTGTGTTTTTGAGCTATACACACGATTATGCCATTGTTGATATTTAGGGTTCTTCAACCTTAGAATTAGGGCTTTTGAAATAAGGCAAAATTGGAGGCTGGGACCAAGGCCAGTGGATTCAACGTGTTTGGACGAATAGAAACCAACACTCGCGCTCAATTTATGAACATTATAGGCCTAATCGCTATTTTCCCAAAAACGGCCTAAGAGAACATCATGAAAACCGTTGCCTGTTCTTTTATGTTTTCAGGAACATGAAGAAGACGAAGTCGTGGCAAAACGTGATAAGCTGGTTTGAATTTTCGCGCGTGGATCCACTAACCCTTTGTTTTATTTTTATAATGATTGTTAGTTGCTTATTAATCAAACGCGTTAGTTGGCACAGTTGGTAAGCGAGAACGTTAGCAACATCCATGACCTGGGTTCGAGCCCCAGGTCTGTATTATTTCCCATATTATTTTGCTATCTATGTTCCCATGCAGTGCCAGCATCAAGACGCACCATATGCCTTCAAGAATCCCACATCCACGTGCCCCTGGAGATCCAATCAAAGGCATAGATTGGAAGCGCATCATAAGCCTGGTCAAAGTGCTAACACGCTACCTGGAAAAGGTCAAATGGACCAGGGTTGTTGGGCCAGAATTCTTGGATTAGACCTCCATATTGGGGACTGACACCCCCCTAGGTTTGCTTTTTTTAATATTTCTTCTTTGCATTATTTCTATTCTTATTAATAATTGTTTTGTTAATTAAATTAGTTATTTTCACAAAATATAAAATATCACAAAAAATCAGAAAAGATAAAAAAATATAATAAATATTTTATTTTAATATTTCTTGTAAGTAAATGCATGTAAATTAATTAGTTTAAAATAGGGTTTTAATTTTAATTTCTTTCATAACAAAAATCTAAAAAATATAGAACTAGGTTTAATTAATGTTTTATTCCTTTTCAATTTTTTCTCTTTCAGAATAATATTATTTATTTTACTTATTTCTTTAATTAAATTTGTATATAAAAATTAGGTTTAATTTAGGTTAAATTCTAATGTTTTCTTAATAAATTAAAATAAAATAGAATTAGGGTTAGTATTTAATTGCAATTAAGTTTTTTCTATTAAATCTTAAAATACATAAAAATACCAAAAAAACAAAAACAATTTCTTTTCTTAAATTAATTAATTCATGTAATTTTAATATTTTGCAAAAAAAGGGCCCAACGCCCTCATTTCGACTCAATTGTTTATTCGCACATTTATTTTATTTTGCTTAAATAATTATGTACCTCTCCCAAAGCCATGTAAATTACTTCTCGCACCTTCAATTCTTTATTTACTTTGTTTATTTATTTTTCTGTCAAATCGGGTCCTGGTTAATTTTTGCGATGTGGACCCGCGCCGTTTGTAATAGCTTTAGATTTTTACATTCCCGCAATATTTTCAACTGTTAATCAAAAGCATGAAAGAATGTGTGGACAAAATAAAAACAAGCGTAGAACACCAATAACATGGCAAGATAAATACAAATGAAAACGACACACGAATCGCACACACCACCCCTAGGGTACGCCTCACTGTTGCCTTGCCTCGAAAGGTGATCGTCGAGTAGAGGATGTCTTAGTAAGTCCTCATGATCAGGGGACCTGGCATGAGGGTAGCTTCTAAGGTGTCTTCCCATTGCTCTGGTGATCACCATGTCCCGAACTTCGAATTGACCCGAACACCTCCAACGGTGGTGCTACCTACCTCTCAATGGTGGGATGGCACTACTTTAAAGGACATTTACACAGACGAATTCCTTAGGGTAGGTAGACGACTCTAGATACTTACTCTAATTTCAAACCAAAATCAAAAACTCTTTTCACACCGACACCTTTTCAAAAAGCTTTCGAAAGAAATTTTTCAAACACTCTTGAGGACCGATACAAGAGTCGAAATGGAATTTTCAAAGAAACTTTTTAAAACCCACAGTTGAAAAGCAAACAAACTATTTTGAAAACACAATGAGCAAGTATCTAAGAGCCCATGGATAACCATGGATAGAAAGGGTGCTAACACCTTCCCTTTCTATAATCTACCTCCCGAACCGAGAGCAATCTCTTTAAGGAATTTTTCTGTGCTTTTGTCCTTTCCATTTGGAGAAAATAAAAGACGGTGGCGAATCTTGCTTCCGCGACATTTCGTGAACCAGCGTTAAACAGTCAGTTCCAGATCCACCGATCACACTTACCATCCTTCTTCGGCACTGGAACCACGTTGGCAACCCATTGTGGGTAAGAAGTAACTTCTAGAAAACCAGCGTCAAACTGTTTCATAACTTCAGCCTTGATTTTCTCAGACATCTCTGGGCGCATTCGGCGAACTTTCTATTTTACTGGAGGACAGTCTTCCTTGGTAGGCAGGCGGTGAACCATAATATCGGTATCCAACCCTGGCATATCTTCATAAGACCAGGCAAAGATCTCAACGTAGTCACATAGCATCTGAATCAATCATTGCTTAACACTAGGCTCTAGATTTTCACTGATTTTGACCTCTTTCTTGTCTACCTCTGTACCCAGATTCACTGATTCCACTGGCTCTTCATGCGGCTGTATGGCCCTCTCTTCCAGAAGTAGCAGTCTAGAAAGTTCACCAGGAACTTTGCAATCATCTTTACCTTCGTCTTCGGCTAAGTTGATCGAAATTTCAAAGTCATAACTGGCAGTAGTAGAGTCGTTATTAGTAGGATCCAGAGTGGATGTAGAACTCTATATGTGAGTGTGTGTAAGATAAATAGCTATTTTGCAAGATAGAAAAAATAAAAATAAAGAGTGCAAGATTTGTAATGCAAGAAAACGTCCAATGCTTTTATTAATGATATATGGAGATGACAAATATAAATCCCTCACAAACAAAACCACGGTGCCTCGGGTAAGACATCGGGCCGTAAAGTTTAAAAATTGTCTGTTACAAACTCAAAACAAAAGTCTCATTACTGGGTAATAAAAGAAACGGGCATAGAATCCTTCACTATCCAATTGCTCAATCCACCGTCAGTAGTCGGGTAAATCCAGCTGTCAATGTCAAACTCTTCTTCATCATCCTCGATAGCATTCACTCCTGCATCGTGTTTGGGCATAGGTGCAGTTATGACATTAGGATTCTCCGGCACTTCGAACTCAATCTCCTTAGCATCAATCAGGTCCTGCACCTTATTTTTCAAGACCCAGAAGTTATTCGTATCATGCCCCAGGCTACCGGAGTGAAAAGCACAGCGATCGTTCGGATTATACATGGGTGATGTGGTGTTGGAATTCTTTGGGGCCTCCTTCGGAATCACCAAGTTGGTCTTCAATAACTGCGGAAAAATTTGAGACAGGGTCATACTGAGCTGAGTGAATTGTCTTCGCGGCCTCTCTGCTCTTGGCTGATTGTTACGCTGAGGGGCAACTATTGGTCTTGATATAACCACCGCATTAACTGCTTGGCGGCGCTCAGGTTTGTTATGGCTCTTCGCGCTGTAAACTGCGCTGGATTCCTTCTTAAAAGGCCTCTTCTCGGTGCTTGACGAAGCAACCTTATGTATCTTGCCAGATGTGATCGGTGGATTTAGAACTGACTGTTTAACGCTGGTTCGCGAAATGTCGCGGAAGCAAGAGTCGCCACCGTCTTTTATTTTCTCCAACATGGACAGGACAAAAGCACAGCAAAATTCCTTATGAGAACGTTTCTCGGTTCGGGAGGTAGATTTATAGAAAGGGAAGGTGTTAGCACCCTTTCTATCCATGGTTATCCATGGGCTCTTAGATACTTGCTCTTATGTTTTCAAAATGTTTGCTTTTCAAAATGTGAGTGGGTTTGAAAAAGTTTCTTTGAAAGATTTCTGAATAACTCTTGTATCTGTCCTCAAGAGTGTTTGAAAAATTTGTTTTGAAAGCTTTTTGAAAGTGTCGGTGTGAAAAGATTTTTGTTTGTTTTTGAAGAGAGCAAGTATCCATGAGTCATCTACCTACCCTAAGGAATTAGGCTGTGTAAGAGTCCTTAAGGTAGTGCCATCCCACCATTGAGAGGTAGGTAGCACCACCGTTGGAGGTGTTCGGGTCAATTCGATTTTAGGGACAGTGTGGTGACCGAAGCAACGGTAGGACACCTTAGAAGCTACCCTTATGTCCTAGATCCTTTTTTAATCCGAGGCAACCGTTTCGAGGCAACTGTTTCGAGGCAACTGGATCATGGACATAAGGACCGCTAAAACGTCCTATACTTGACGACCACGTTTCGAAGGCAAGGAGTGAGGCGTACCCTTGAAGTGGTGTGTGTATTGTGTGTTGTTTTCATGTTATGTTTTATCTTTGATCAGGGCATTGTGAGCTACGCGTTGTTTTTAATTGACATACATTATTTCATGCAAGTTTAGCAGTTAGGAGTGCGGAAAATTAAAAGACGGAAAGGTAAAAGCTACGCTATTACAAGGCGCGGGTCTATACATCGCCAAAATACAAAGACCCGTTTTTTTTATAAAAGATGCGGAAAGTAAATAAATGCGGTAAACCTAATTACTATTACATCCGAAAAGCAGTTACATAATAATCAATAAGAAAATAAATGAAATTAAAACCTTTGCTTGAAATTAAATGAAATTAAAACCTAATTATTTACTTAATTAAAGAAAAGAAAACGTGTTTTTTATGTTTTTGTATTTATTATGGAAATAAAGAAAAGAATTTACAAGGAAACCCTAATTCTAAATTATTTTTAGTTATTAAGGAAAATATTAAAGTTGACCTAATTACTAATTAATTAATCTACATATTTATGTACAAAATAATAAATAATAAATAATGATGAAAATAATTAATTAAGAAAAAGATAAAAAAATGTCAAAACCTAATTCTATGTATTTTTTATTTATTAAGAAAAAGTGTCAAAATTAAAACCTAATTTAAACTAGATTAATTGTTAGTTATTTATTTACAAAATATTCAAATGGTGAAATTAAATATTAATTAAAAAAACATTTTTTAGGTTTCTGATTTTTTTATTAGGAAAATTAATTTTAGTGAATTAATAATAATTATATATACAAAAAAAAACAATTGAAAGAAATTAAAAGAAAGAAAATTAAATTGCCAAACCAAGGGAGGTGTCAGGCCCATGTGGACGTTTTTTGAAGTATTCTGGCCCATTAGACAAAGGACTCGTTTGACTTTCCAGATTGAGTGCATATTGGTTGACTAGAGTGTACCATAGGCTTCAATCTGTGGCCACTGGATTATTGATCAGGACATCTGGCAAGCCAACGCGTGAGGGTGTATCATGGAACGTTTGAGAAGTGCTACACCTGAAAGTGTTAAGAAAAATATGAAGAATAATGCGGGGACCTGGGAATCGAACCCAGGTCCCAATGGTTGCAAGGCACGTCCTCCACCAACTGAGCTGTGAAACGCGTTTGTTAACATAATAATAAAGAAACATAATATATGTAACGTGCCAAAATTTGCTGGGATAATGAAAAAGCGCGCTAAAGTTTGAATGTCCCAGTCATGTAATGCCACACATGCTTCTTCTTCGTTCTTCCTGCAGAATATAAAACAAGTAGCGGGGGTTTTAAACCCCCACAAAGCAAAAGTCCAGAAAATAGCGAATAGCCTTGTGGATCACATAAATTGAGCGCGAGGGTATCATTTGATTCGTCTTGAGCTTCTGAATTCAACTGTATAGGTCTCCAGGTTTAATTTTTTCTCTCTACAAGAAAGCCCTATTTTGAAGCTTCAGAAACCCTAGGTTTCATCCATGGTGAATTTCGTTTCAAGCAGTTTTAGCACAATTAAACTATATCAAAAGTTTCAGGGAGATGTCAGTAATGCAAATCAATGATCAAAACATAATAATGATGCGTAGAAATTAAAATTTGATTATGGAAATATTTGTGAAAAACGTGACTCTGTTCTACCGTTTGTTTGCGTATGACGACCTGTTCTTGATGCCAATAGCTTCCTAGCAATGTCAGTAATGTAATGGAAAAGATTTTAGGCCTTGAATCGTACTGCAAGTATGATTTCAGTTTCACAATTTTCTTGGAATTTTTGCAACTTGGTTATGGATTCTCAGCAGCTTTTTCGTCTCTTTCTGAATGGGGTTAGGTCTTGCATATGTATGTGATGCAAATTGGGTCAAAATAAAGCCCATGAATCCATTGCAATAATGTTTCATATCTTTGATTTTCAATTATGTATTTCCAATCTTTTTTCATTGAAACCCTTGCCAATTATGGAAGATCTTCCTTTTTTGAATGTGAAACGACTTGGCCAGCTTGCCCTGATATGATTTGCTTCACAAAAGATCCAAAAACATATATTTTTTAATTTTCCTATAATTAAAATCAATTAAATGAATTAATATAAATATAAATCCAATTAATTAATTAAAAATAGGAAAATAAATTATTTTGAGCTCAATGGGTCGTGCATAGGCTTTGGGTAATGATTCAAGAAAGAATTTGAGGCCCATTAGCAAATTTGAAGTGTTTTAGGCAAAGTTGACTTTTGAAAGTTCCCAAAAATTTCCCAACTTCTCCAATGCATATCTTGCTCAATTTTGAAGCTATGATCATGTTCTTGGACATTTTGGAAAGGTCTTGAAGTCCTCTAACCAATGCCTTTAGTCCCATGTCATTTTGATTTACCAATCTCAAGTTATGGTCTTTGACTTAAAGTGCCTTTTTGTTGACTTTTGAAAATGACCTATAATGTTGAAATTGATAACGTTTTGTGAGAGCATTTCTTGGATTTGGAATGTGAAGATGAATTGTAGGAAATATCATCCCCTTAAAAATGAGCATTGGATGGGATTTTTCTGATAAACCATGAGGAAGTTATGCCCTGGTCAATTTGCAGTTTACTTTTCAGCTGTCCAAAAATAGAAACTTTTGCATCTTGAGACTTTTTGAGCCATGCTTGTGGAATCATGATCAAGAATTGATCAGATGATGATTGTGGCTTCAAAATAAGATGTTGACCAAAAATTTTGACTTTTGACTGTCAAATGACCATTTTGCCCCTGTAGTTGACTGTGAAGCATTTAGGGTTTTTGACTGGGCAACTTGATGTTGTGAGTCTTGAAACTTGGCATATAGATGCTTGACAATGTATATAGGCATATAGGACTTGATTGGACCCTTGGAAACCTCAATTTCTTTGCAAGAACCAAAACCCTAATTTTGACTGTGTTAGGAGGCAATTGGACTGTGCAATCCTTGAGGGATTTTGAACCATGATCTTGGCAAATCTTGAAGAATATGGGAGGGCAAATTTTGAGGTACAACACCAGATTTGATACCAGCTTGAACTATTTCCCCGGTCATAATTAGCTCAATAAACCTGGACGATGAGCTTCCAATCAGATGGTTGAAATATGGACCAGAAAAGGTCCCAAGAAACATGTCCACTAACTCCCTATCAGCAGAGGGGGTTGTACCCTTCCAACAAGGTCCCTCAACTTCTGAGCATAGTCTTTGAAACCTTCGCTCGCACCCATAGACATACCCTGAAGTTGCGTACGCGTAGGAGCAAGGTCGGCATTGTATTGGTACTTCTTGTAGAAAGTAGAGGCAAGGTCCTCCCAGTTACGGATGTTAGCTCCCTCCAGTTGGTAAAACCATTCAAGTTGAGTCCCTGAAAGACTATCTTGAAAAAAATGGATCTAGAGGTTCTTGTCAGCAGTTTAAGGTTGAATCTTTCTAACATACGAGCGGAGGTGTAGCTTTGGGCAGGAGACCCCGTCGTATTTAGTAAAGACTGGTGCTTTAAAATTGTGGGGAATCACCACCCCAGATGACAAACCCAAATCTCTGAAGTCCAACCTAGGTACCTTCTTGACTTCCATTGCGCTCAACCGGTCTTCGATTTTCTTATACCTATCCTCAGCCGGAGGATACTGGTCTTCATCAAAGTCAGTCTCATTGTCTGAAGCGACAAGGCTAGGAGCCATCCTTTATTCCTGATTCTCTCTCCCCTACTGGTAAGTGAGATAAATCAACATCATCCCGCAAATTATTTCCAAATCTGTGACCCATATTCAGTAGGATCTTCTTCTTCTTCTTCTTTTTATCCTTCAAGATAAGAGTCTTCAGATCTTGCTGACCCTTGGCCAAGTTCATGAACATTTCCTGGAACTGAGCTTTTTGAGCTTGCAGAGCCTTGATGGCTTGATCAGTTGATGTTTCAGAAGACATGACTGCTGAAATAAACAACGAAGAAGATGAGAAACCTGTAAGAGTACCTGTAATGAGGTGCATGGGAATGAAATGCGTATGATATGATTTCAAAAACATTGGAGATTCAAATTCGTAAACCAAAATGAAACACACTTTTATTAGATCAAAAACTTAATATGAATGATTAACAGATGCTTTTAAGGCGTTACAAAAGGAAATACTGAAAAGTAAATCTAAGCTAGAAACAATAAAAGACGATCAACGCTCCCATGGTCGCTTTCCTTTGGTGCTGACATAGTCGTTGAGGACCCTCTCATTCTCTAGCTGCCTTGTAAGCTTCATAATCTTCTGCTCTTTCTCGTGATACTTTCCTCTGTAACTATCCCGTTCTTCCCTTAGCTGGATCCAAGACTTCTTTAATGCCCTAATGTCAGTAGGCATGTATGGATGGAGGATGGTAGGAGGAGCCCCTTCTTCGTCAGTACGCTCCACTATCACATGTAAGACAGCTTCGTAGGGCATCCCTAACTTTTGAGCTCGGGCTCGAACCCACCAGAGATATGGTTCCATTGGGAGAGATGTCTTCACGCCTAGCTCATGCGGATCAGACCTGTTGACCCTATCCCAGGCTCGTATGAATCTACGACGATGTCTTTCTGTATCTCCCGTAAAGTCAAAGACAATACTTGGAAGCAACAATTCATGAGGTGCATCCCTCCTAGCTCGCCCAAACTATCATAAGGCCAAGCAATGGAACATTGGGGTATTCCCCACAGCGATCAATAATAGCCACTTCTTCCCTGTCTTTGGTACTCCAGATGATGTCCGTGTGAACAAGAGACATAATTATGTAGGCCCAGCTCATGCCTTCCTTATTCTTCAGAATAGATTTGGGGAGGTAAGAAATAAACCACCTCGCCAGCAATGGTGCACAGCACATAAGGGTTCCCCTCTTCTGAGCAGTACGAGCATAAAGAGTATGTAGGATGTCACCCAAGAGAGTGGGCACTGGATTTCGGAACATGAAAATCTTCACCGCATTCACGTTAACAAAGGAATCTGAATTTGGAAACAGAACCAAACCATAAATAAGAAGAGCCAGGATGTCTTCGAACGCCTGAAAGTCTAAACTGTCCCAGAACTGATTATCCCGATCAACCAAGAACTTAGCTAAGAAGCCTTTTGTCCCACTCCGAGTGTCCCAATTAGACATTACCTTAACCTTTGTCAGATGTAGGGCTGTAGCAACATCCTTTGGCTTAAGGGCTATCTCCCAACCTGTAAATGGGGTCTGCTCTAGAATAGAGATGGCGAGTAGATCCGAGAACTCTTCCAAAGTAGGGACCAACTGGTAGTCCGGAAAGGTAAAGCAGTGGTATATTGGATCAAAGAACTGGAATAAGACACTCATCATCTGTTCATCCAGCTTGGAGGTGACTAGACTGAGGAGGTGACCATGTCTTCTATCAAAAGAGGAAGTGTCAGGGACTTTGGAAAACAAATCTTTAAGCTGAGTAGGAACCTGGACAAAGCTGATCCGAATAGTGTTTCTACGCATAGATGCCATGATCTGTAAAACAGAACAAAGATGAATCCCATTGGTCTTTGAAATGGTTAGTCCAATGCAATATGCATGCAATGTCATGATAGAAACACACCACAAGTATTCACATATAGCAAACATGGTAAGGGCAAACAAGTCACACATATAGCCCTTAGATTTCAGGCTTGCAAGGAGTTTAAGTACTACCCTATTTCAGTTTAGTTGGTTCAACCTGTCCTAGAAATAGTAACCGAGTTCCAGAGGATCTCAATATCACTGACCACCCTCGATCGGTCATAATTCCAGTTTAGCAACCTTTTCTTGCGGCCGGAATCATCGCGAGAGTTTGGTCTCAATGAGTGTAGCATACTGCTACTATTCTATGGCCAAGTTGGTCAATTATAAGTTCTAAGGTCAGTTGGTGCTTAATGACCCCTTAGCAGCACCATATTCTCCTTGTTCCAACACAAGGGATATCGGTACAAACTAAAGTGCCACACCAACATAGCTACTCCTTCAACCGTATCGGTCTACGCCGTACATTTCCCTCACAGTCTTTTGCTACTTACCTAAAAGGTATCACCAGATCCGGGTTAGGATCTATAGTAACTCTGATACAAAGCCCACAAAGATAAAGCATATAGATCAAGCAATTGAAAACAATATGAACTATTCCTAAGGTACACCCCACTTATTATTCGTCCCCAGCTGAGTCGCCAGTTCTGTGATACGGTGGGAAGAACTGACTGTTTTTTGGAATGTTGGTTTGTGTTTTGCGTTTGTTTTCACAAAAATATCACGCTAAGCAAGAGTCGCCACCGACTTTTATTTTATCCAACAAGGAAAGGAAAAAAGCATAGAAAAATTCCTTTTTCGAGATGTTTCTGAGTACGGAGGGTAGATTATAGAAAGGGAAGGTATTATCACCCTTTATATCCGTAGTTATCTACGGGCTCTTAGGTACTTGTTCATCATTTTCAAAATTGTTTTCTTGGTGTTTGTGGGTTTGAAAAAAGTTTTTGTTTTTAACTTCGATTTAACTCTTGCTTTTGTCCTCAAGTGTAATGAAGTGTTTTTGAAAACATGTTTGTAAAAGTGTAAGTGTGAAAATGTTTTGGTTTGAAAGAGCAAGTATCTAAGAACTAGTATACCTACTCGAAAAAGGAATCGTTCTATGTTTATTTCCTTTAGACAATGCTATCCCACTATTAATGAGTAGGTAGAACCGTCGTTGGAGTTTAAGGGTCAATTCGAAAGAGGGACATACAGTCACTAAAGCAATGTTAGATTGGCTTAGCGGTAACCCTAATGTCTTAGATCATTTATCCGAGGCAATGATATCCGAGGCAACCTTTTCTAGGCAACTATGATCTTTTAGACAAGAGGGCGACCTCTAAAACAACCTATACTCAATGACCATTTACGAAGGCAACCAAGTGGGAGTGTACCCTAGGAGTGTGCATGTGCGAGTGTGTTGATTTCAGTTATTTTTATCTTTTCACATGTTAAGGGTGATCTAACCATTTTAAGATTAAGCATTCATTCTTGTCATGCAAACCCTATTACCAAACATCTAACAGTTGTATATTTGCAAAAATTAAAGGTGCGGAAATTAAACTAAATTATTACAAGGCGTCGGGTATTTACATCGCCAAAAACAACCCTTTGAAAATAAAAAGCAGAAAAATAAATAAAATGTCCTAATTATTTATTACAAATCGGAAGCAGATACATTAATTGGATAAAGAAAAATAAAACGCGATGCGAAATTAAACCAGATGCGAAATTAGGGTTTTGACCCTTTTAAAAGAAAATGTTTTTTTGTTTTTATTTTTAAGAAAAGAAATTAAATCCTAAAATTAAATAACTAAATTAATTATTAAATTAATTAAATGGATAAAATAATTAATGACATGTTTTTTTGGAGTTTTTGTTAACTTAAGAAAGAAATTAAAATAATTAAATTAAAGTTAAAACCTAATTAATTCTAATTGATTTTATTTATTTACAAAATAAATTAAGATTACCTAATTAATATCCTAATTAAATTAGTTAGTATTTATTAATAAAAAATAAAAGTCTGAATTTTAATTGGGTAAAAAACATTTTTGTGATATTTTGATAAAAAAGAAAATTTGTTTATTGGTTAGAAATTAATTAAAACAAAATAAAATAATTAAATTAAATAAACAAAATATAAAGAAAAGTAGAGATGGGCCTGGTTTTGAAGGTGTCCATAGCAATTTCGCTAGCCCAATTGTGCTGACCCATGTGGACTTTTTTCTGACCCCATACACGTGCATTGACTAGCCTTTTGGTGCACCTTTGATGCTGACCACCTGATCTGGCCATCTGGCCATCTGGCATGCTTCATGAGGGATGAGCATGGTGGACCTCAAGCTTGAATACGCACTAGATTTCCTGAAAACAAATATGAAAATGCAAATTGCTGGAGGCAGGGATCGAACCCTTGACCTCCATCCTTGGGATCCTTATGCGCTGAGGTGTCTACCACTGGGCTGCGTTGTTTTTTTTGTTATTACAATACAAAAAAATTAATATATAAAAAAAGGTCAATGGATGATATAATTAAAAAAAAGCGCGCCAGATTTGAATGGGAAAATGGTGGTGTAACACGCATCGTCCTTGTCTTCTGCACTGTGGCTAAAACCCAAGAACCTATACCAACGGACAAAGGTCCGTCGCTACAAGCCTCTCCACCTTCAAAATCTTGTACATGCCATGAAAATGGATTATAAGAGCATGGTTGGATTCGTCTCAACCTACTGATCACAACTATAGCCATTATGTAGGCTAATTGTACCTGAAAAAAAAGCCCCAAAAAACTCCACGAAACCCTAATCATGGTGAATCACAGTATAGGTTATGTAAATGAAATTGGCTAATGCAAAAAGCTTGCAAATGGCATGGTGATCACAAATATGCAATTATTTCATATTAACAATGCCTAATTTACGAAATATGAAATCAAGAACAGTGCGGCTTCGTGAACGACTTATAGCGCTTGGGAGGGTCTGAAAACGCATGGATTGATTTCCTTTAGGATTGATTTCGAAGTCACACTTTTTCTTGATTTGGCCAATTTTGTTCTGCCTCTAATACTGATCTCTAACCCTTATTCTTGTCTGCCTCGCTTCCTTATGTATTGCACAATACATTAGGTTAGAATTTGTTGTCCAAATCTTCCTTCTTGAATGACTTTGATATTTGATTTGATTCTCCATTAAAGCTTTCCCAAATTGTCTCATTTGCAATCTTTTTGTTACCACATGGCTTGATACGAATTGGGAATGGTTTGCTAGCTGTGAATAAAGCTTGAAACAGTCAAAAAATCCATTGGTATCAATGCTTTGGATTTTATTTGATTTTATTTGATTTAAATCAAATTAATTCAAATAAAAATAAAAATAATTAATAAAAATGTGATATGGACACATGGGAAAGGCTAGAGCACGTGGGGACTAATGCAAACTCAAAACAAGTGAAAAATAATGGGCCCATTTGGCAAAATTTGAAGTTTTGAGGATAGTTGACTTTTGGCAATTTTGTAAAAAAGTCCAACTTTAACAATGCATAACTTCTTCAATTTTGAACTTTTGGAGATGTTCTGGGATTTTTTAGAAAGCTTGAGATGTCCTCTAATCAAAACTTTTTGTCTCATCTAATTTTGTTGTTCCATGCTCATGTTTGAAGCTTTGACAAAAAAGGTGTTTTTGTTGACTTTCAAAAATGACCTATAATGTCCAAATTCATAACTTCTTGTGAGTGGATTTTTTGATCTTGGGAGATGAATATGGATTGTAGGGAATTGCATCCTCTTAAAAATGAGATTTGGATGGGTAATTTCTGATAAAGTATGAGAATGTTATGCTTGGTCAAAGTTGGGTTGACGTTTCCTACAAAACCCTAATTTAGCAACTTTTGAGTCTTGATGAATTATGAGCAATCCTTGATGAATCATGATCAAACCTTGATCAAATGATGAAATATACTTAAAAATTAGGATGTCGACAAAAAATATTGAAGTTTGACTGTATGTGGGCCACAATTTACTTTTTCCCTAGCACAGTCGATTTTTGGACCTTTGAGCAATTGACTGAGCAAACTTCCTCTGCAAGGCTTGAAACTTGTCATGGATGATCTTGAGAACATATTAGGACATTGGTGAGCACTTTGGTTCACTTGTACTCAAGTATCTTGATGCAATGTGAAACCCTAATTTGGGGTAGACTGCCTTAGGAGATAACTTGTTTGGCCAATCCTTGAGCAACCTTGAGCAACTTGGAGATCTTTCTTGTAATATCTTGAGAAATATGGGAGGGAAAATTTTGGGGTACAAAACACAAAAATAGGCCATGTCATTATTTTCATTAATTAATTAATTAACTAATTAATTTTTTCATTTAGTTTAGAAAACTTAATTCTTTTATTAAAAACAACAAGAAAATTTTCTCTTTTAATTAGGATAGAAGGGTCAAAACCCTAGTTCACATTCGTTCTAATTTTCATCGCGCGTTTTATTTTATTATTTTTTTTACCCTATTATTGTAATTGCTCACAAGGTTCTAATAGTTTAAATTAGGACTTTATTTTCATTTACCGCTTTACTTTTCAAGGTTTTGTTTTTGGCAATGTAAATACTCGAAGCCTTGTAATAGCGTAGTTTAATTTCCGCATTTTAAAATTCCGCAAATATTTAACTGTTAGATGTATGATATTAGGATGCATGACAAGAATGTATGTGAAAAACTTTAAAATAATTAGATAACCCTAACATTTGCAAAGATAAATAATCTGAAATTGAATCACTCGCACATGCACACTCCTAGGGTATGCTCCAACTTGGTTGCCTTCGGTAAACGGTCATTGAGTATAGGATGCTTTAGTGGTCATCCTCTTATCCAAAGATCAAAGTTGCCTCGGAAAGGTTGCCTCGGATGTTGTTGCCTGGGATAATTGATCTAAGACATTAGGGTTATTACTAAGACGTCCTAACATTCCTTTAGTGACTGAACTCCCCTTTCGAATTGACCCTCAAAATTCCAACGACAGTGCTACCTACTCACTAATAGTGGGATAGTGTTTTCTAAAGGAAACAAGAATAGAAACATTCCTTTTTCGAGTAGGTAGATGCTAGTAAGTACTTGCTCAAACAAAACAAACCATTTTCACACTTACACTCTTTTACAAACAAAGTTTTCAAAAACACTTCATTACACTCTTGAAGACAGAAGCAAGAGTTAAATCGAAGTCAAAACAAAAACTTTTCAAATCGCACAAGCACACAAAGAAGCAATTTTGAAAATGATGATCAAGTACCTAAGAGCCCGTGGAAAACCACGGATAGAAAGGGTGCTAATACCTTCCCTTTCTATAATCTACCCCCCGTACTCAGAAATATCTCGAAAAAGGAATTTTTCTTTGCTTTTTTCCTTTCCTTGTTGGATAAAATAAAAGTCGGTGGCGACTCTTGCTTACCGCGACATTTTGCAAACACAAACACGAAACACAAACCAACAATTCCTTAAAAAGGGAAACACGTCCCGGTTCTGGCCACCATATCACAGAACTGGCGACTCTGCTGGGGAAGATATAAGTGGAGTGTACCTTAGGATTAGTTCATCATATTGTTTTCAATTGTTTGATCTGTTTGCTTTATCTTTGTGGGCTTTGTATCGGAGTTACTATAGATCCTAACCCGGATATGGGGATACCTTTTAGGTAAGTAGCAATAGACTGTGAGGGAACTGTACGACGTAGACCAATACGGTTGAAGCAGTAGCTACGTTGGTGTGACACATTAGTTGGTACCGATATCCCTTGTGGAGGAACAAGGAGAGTATGGGGCTTCTAATGGGTCATTAAGCATCAACTGACCTTAGAACCTATAGTTGACCAATTTGGCCATAGAAAGTAGCAGTATGCTACACTCATTGAGACCATACTCTCGTGATGGTTCCGACCGCAAGAAAAGATTGCTAAGCTGAAACTATGACCGATGGAGGATGGTCAGTGATATTGAGAACCTCTAGAACCCGGTTACTATTACTAGGACAGGTTGAACCAACTAAACTGCAAGAGGGTAGTACCTAAACTCCATGCCATCCTGAAATTTAAGGCTATTATGTGACTTGTTTGCCCTTACCATGTTTTCTATCTGTGATGCCTGTGGTGTGTTTTTATCATGACATCATGCATCATGACATCGCATGCATATTTCATTATACTTACCATTTCAAAGACCGAGGGGATTCATCTTTGTTCTGTTTTGCAGATCATGGCTTTTATGCGCAGAAATACCATTCGAGTCAGCTTCATGCAGATACCTGCTCAACTTAGAGAGTTGGTTTCAAAGGTTCCTGATACTTCTTCCTTTGTTAGAAGACATGGTCATCTCCTTAGCCTGGTCACTTCCAAGTTGGATGAGAAAATGATGAGCGTGTTGTTCCAGTTCTTTGATCCATTGCATCACTGTTTCACCTTCCCGGACTATCAGTTGGTCCCTACTCTGGAGGAGTTTTCTGGTTACTTGGCATATCTATTCTAGAGCAGACCCCCTTTACAGGTTTGGAGATAGCTCCTAGGCCAGAGGATATTGCTTCAGCTCTACATCTAACAATGGCTGATGTAGTATCCAACTGGGAGGTTCGGAGTGGGGTTAAAGGTTTCTTGGCTAAGTTTTTAATTGATCAAGCTCAATAGTTCTGGGATAGTTTGGACTTTCAAGCATTTGAAGATATCCTGGCTCTCCTCATCTATGGCCTGGTTCTGTTCCCAAATTCAGATTCTTTTGTCAATGTGAACACAATCAAGATCTTCATGTCCCATAACCCAGTGCCTACACTCTTGGGTGATATTCTACATTCTCTTTATACCCGTACTTTTCGGAGAAGGGGAACTCTCATGTGTTGTACACCGCTGCTGGCGAGGTGGTTTATTTCTCACCTCCCCAAATTTGTAATGAAGAATGAGGAAGGTATGGGTTGTGCTTACAGAATCATGTCCCTTGCTCGTACGGACATCCTTTGGAGTACTAAAGATATGGAAAGAGTAGCTGTCATTGATCGGTGTGGGGAATACCCCAATGTTCCATTGTTGGGAATTAGAGGAGGAATTACCTATAATCCTTGTTTGGCCTTACGACAGTTTGGACGAGCTCGGAGACACGGTCCTCATGAGCTGCTGCTTACAAGCATTGCCTTTGACTTCAAGGGGGATGTTGAGGGACATCGCCACAGGTTTATACAAGCCTGGGACAGGGTGAATAAGTCTGATCCACATGAGCTAGGAATGAAGACTTCTCTCCCGATGCAACCGTGTCTCCAGTGGGTTCGAGCCCGTGCTCAAAAGCTGGGGATGCCATACGAAGTTGTTTTGCCAGTGATTGTGGAGCATACTGATGAAGAAGGTGTTCCTTATACGATCCTCCATCCCTATATGCCTACAGATCTTGAGGCATTGAAGAGATCTTGGATCCAGTTAAGGGAAGAAAGGGATACTTACAGAGAGAAGTATCATGAGCAGGAACGGAAGATCCTGAAGCTTACAAGGTAGCTGGAGAATGAGAGGATAATCAACGATTATGTCAGCACGAAAGGAAAATGACCATGGGAATTCTGATGTCTTTTATTGTTTCTAGTTTAGATTTTATTTTCCGTATTTCTTTTGTAACGCCTTAAAGGCATTTGTTAAACATTGTTACCAGTTTTTATGTAATAAAGTGTGTTTTATTTTGGTTTACAAATTTGAATCTCCCTAAGTATTTGAAATCATTTCATACGCATTCCATTACCATGCACCTCATTATAGGTACCCTTACAGGTTTCTTATCTTCTTCGCTGTTTATTTCAGCACAACATGTCTTCTGAAACACCTACTGATCAAGCTATTTAGGCTCTTCAAGCTCAGAATGCTCAGTTCCAGAAAATGTTCTTAAACATGGCCAAGAGTCAACAAGATTTGAAGACTCTTATCTTGAAGGAAAAGAAGAAGAAGAAGAAGAAGAAGAAGAAGAAGAAGAAGAAGAAGAAGAAGAAGAAGAAGGTGGTCCTCCTGAATATGGGTCACAGATTTGGGAATAGGTTGCGACAGGAAGTTGATCTGTCTCACTCATCTGGGGGAGGAGAGAATCAAGAGGAAAGGAAGGGTCCTAGACCTGTGGTTTCTCACAATGACACTAATTTTGATGAAGAACAGTATCCTCCTGCTGAGGATAGGTATAAACAACTTGAAGACCGTCTGAGTGCCATGGAGATTATGAAGGTTCCCGGTTTGGACTTTGGAGATTTGGGTTTGGCATATGTGGTGGTGATCCCGCACAAGTTTAAAGCACCTGTCTTTGCTAATTATGATGGGGTCTCCTGCCCGAAGTTACACCTCCGCTCGTACGTTAGAAAGATTCAACCATATGCTGCTGATAGGAACCTCTGGGTTCATTTCTTTCAAGATAGTTTGTCAGGGACTCAACTTGAATGGTTCTATCAATTGGAAGGAGCTAATGTCCGCAACTGGGAGGACCTTGCTGCTGCTTTTTACAAGCAATACCAGTATAATACCGACCTTGCTCCCACACGTACTCAACTTCAGGGTATGTCTATGGGTGCGAGCGAAGGTTTTAAGGACTACGCTCAGAAGTGGAGAGATCTGAAAGGAAGAGTACAACCCCATCTAGCTGATAGGGAGTTGGTGGATATGTTTC
The DNA here is from genome assembly GCA_948472305.1 of Vicia faba. Lineage (NCBI taxonomy): Eukaryota > Viridiplantae > Streptophyta > Magnoliopsida > Fabales > Fabaceae > Vicia > Vicia faba. Next base: position 1,411,792,802 of record OX451736.1, read on the forward strand.
TTGGGACTTTGTCTGATCCATATCTCAATCATTTGATCGGTAGTTCATCGTTTGGGTTCACTGAATTGATTATGATTGGGGAGAGAGTTGAGGCCGGTATCAAGAGCGGAAAGATACAGAAGGGCGCTTCGTCAAGTACAGAGAAGAAGCATTTCAAGAAGGAATATAGTGCAGTTTACAGCTCGAGGAACCAAAATCAACCTGAGCACCGCCAAGCAGTTAATGCGGTAGTTATATCAAGACTTGTGGTTTCCCCATAACGCAACACTCAAAAAAGAATGGAGAGACCGCAAAGACAGTATACTCGGCTGAGTATGACCTTGTCTCAAATTCTGCCGCAGTTATTGAATACCAACCTGGTAACTATGAGGGAAGCTCCAAAGAATCCAAGTACTATATCACCGCTGTATAATCCGAACGCCTGCTGTGCTTATCACTCCGATAGCCTAGGGCATGATACCAATAACTGCTGGGCTTTGAAGAATAAAGTGCAGGATCTGACTGATGCTAAGGAGATTGAGTTTGAAGCGCAGGAAAAGCCAAATGTCATGACTGCTCCTATTCCTAAGCATGGAGTAAATGTTGTGGATGATGATTCATTTGTGACCTCCGTGGAAGACATTTCTACCCTATTGTCGACCGTTAAGAAGAACTTATTATTGGTGGGTTTATTTCCAGGCTGTGGCGAAGGTTGCCACTTGTGTTCCATCCTGCCTACTGGTTGTCATCTATTGAAGTCAGGTGTGCAACGCCTGATGGATAAAAAAGAAATCCTGTTCGAGAAAACTTTGGTTCCATTGATTCCTGTTGAAGATGTTTTCATAATCACCATTTCCGCCAATTCTTCCAAGGCTTCCTCGAGAAAGCCTATTAGGATTACATCTGTTCCGAGAGTTGTCCATTGATCATTACTATTCCTGGTCCTATCCCTTACACTTTGGATAAGGTTGTCCCGTGGCATTATAGGGCCGATGTCTATTATCATGGGATTAAACAAGACTTGAAGGGTGAAGAGGCTGATACTGATGTCAGCAATATTGTTGGGTCTAGCAAGGTCACCCGCAGCAGAAGACTTTTCTCTCCTGAGATTTCTCCTCCAACTATTCAAAAACCTGTTGCTATTCCACCTGCCAGTACATCTAACGCTCGGGGAAAAGAGATCACCGGTGAACCTGCCCGGACGGAGGCACCGAAGAAAATTATTGTTGAAACCTCTAGGCAGGAGATAGAGGAAATTTTGAAGATCATCAAGAAAAGCGACTACAACATAGTCGAACAGCTGGGGTAAACCCCGTCGAAGTTATCCATGTTATCTTTATTGTTGTTCTCAGAAGCCCATGCTAAGGCTTTAATTGCTTTCCTGAAAACTGCGCATGTGCCGCAGGAAACATCTTCTGATCAATTCAAAGACTGTGTGGCTAGTTTGACCGCTGACAACGGGTTGGGTTTCTCCGATGCAGATTTAACTGCCAAAGGAAAGAATCATAATCACACTCTGCCTGTTTCAATCGAATGCAGGGGCACTACTCTAGCTCACGTGCTGGTGGATACCGGGTCCTCGTTAAATGTTTTACCCAAGAAAGCGTTAGATCGGCTGGATTGCGAAGGGTTGGTTCTGAAGCCAAGTAATATTGTGGTTAAGGCCTTTGATGGGTCCAAAAGGATGGTACATGGGGAGGTGGATGTCCCTGTTAAGGTTGGTTCCAAAACTTTTGCGTCTACGTTCTATGTGATGGACATTTGACCATCTTATTCTTGTTTGCTGGGTCGCCCGTGGATTCATAAGGCTGGGGCAATAAATTCTAGGCTCCATCAGATGTTAAAATATCCAGTGAAGGGTAAAATTGTTATGGTACAAGGAGAAGAGGAGTACATGGTGAGCCACCTTAACTCTTTTTGGTATGTGGAAATGGACGGGGAATTCATTGAAACCCCATGTCAAAACATTGAGGAAGTCCCCCAGACTCTGGCGTCAACTGAAACTGTTGCTAAAAATCCTCCAATGAAGATGGCTTTCCTCAAGGATGCCCGGGCTGTTATTGAAAAAGGTGGGTGTGCGAATTGGGGCCAACTCCCTGACTTTGCACACAAGACTGACAAGTTTGGTTTGGGTTTTACTGCAGAAGCTCAAAGGGTTGTTCGGCGTGCGCGGATTGGAAGACCTCCCATGCGCATCACTAATCCAGGAGTGAATGCAATTGAAGATGATGATGAAGAGTCGGATTTCGACAACTAGATTTACCCGACTACCAACAGTGGCTTAAACAATTGGACGACGAAGGACTTCGTGCCAGTTTCGTTTATTACACAGTAATAGACTTTTTGTTTTGAGACTTGTAACAGACAATTTGAAACTTTTACGGCCTGGTGCCTTGCCCGAGACATCGTGGCTTTGTTTGTGAGGGTTTATTATGTGTCATTTCCATATATCATCAATAAAGAATTGGACGTTTTCTTGCATTACAAATTTTGCGCTCCTTGTCTTTCCTTTCTATTTTTGCACTTTATTAAAACAGCTATTTGTCTTACACACACTCACATATCATAATACAGGTCCACGTCCACTCTGGATCCCACTGATAACGACTCTGCTACTGCCATTTATGAATTTGAAACTCTGATCAACCAAGCCGAGGACAAAGGTGAGGATGATTGTGAAGTGCCTGGGGAACTTGCTATACTGTTACTTCAGGAAGAGAGGGCCATTCAGCCGCATGAAGAGCCAGTGGAAACAATAAATCTGGGTACATAAGTAAACAAGAAAGAGGTCAAGATCGCTGCAAATCTGGAGCCTAGTGTTAAGAAACGGTTGATACAGATGATGCTTGAATATGTTGAGATCTTTGCCTGGTCTTATGAAGATATGCCTGGGTTGGATACTGATATTGTGGTTCACCTCCTGCCCACCAAGGAAGGTTGTTCTCCAGTGAAAGAGAAAGTTCGCCGAATGCGCCCAAAGATGTCTGAGAAAATCAAGACCGAGGTTATGAAACAGTTTGATGCCAGTTTTCTAGCAGTTACTTCTTACCCGCAGTGGGTCGCTAACGTGGTTCTAGTGCCGAAGAAAGATGGTAAAGTCCGTATGTGTGTGGACTATAAGGATCTGAATAGGGAGAGTCCCAAGGATGATTTCCCTCTGCCTCATATCTACGTTCTGGTTGACAACACCGCACAACATAAGGTCTTCTCATTTATGGATGGTTTTTCTGGTTACAATCATATTAATATGGCTCCCGAAGACATGGAGAAGACAACCTTCGTTACGCAGTGGGGTACCTTTTGCTACAAAGTCATGCCTTTCGGATTAAAGAATGCTGGAGCAACGTATCAGCACGACATGGTCGCCTTGTTCCACGACAACATCCATCATGAGATTGAGTTATACGTTGATGACATGATTGCAAGGTCCCAGTGTGAGGAAGAACATCTTGACCATCTTCAGAAGCTATTTGACAGGTTGAAGTTGTACAAGCTGAGGTTAAACTCGAATAAGTGCACCTTCGGGGTGAGGTCTGCTAAGCTGCTGGGCTTTGTCGTTTGTGATAAAGTTATTCAGGTGGATCCTACAAAGGTGAAGGCTATACAGGAAATGCCAGCTCCTCGAACAGAAAAAGAAGTCAGAGGCTTTTTGGGACGTCTGAACTACATTTCCCGATTCATTTCACATTTGACTGCTACTTGTGAGCCAATCTTGAAACTGCTGATGAAAGATCAAGTGGTAAAGTGGAATGATGAGTGTCAGGCCGCTTTTGAAAGGATCAAAGAATATCTCCAAGTGCCACCTATTCTGATGTCTCCAATTGAAGGGAGACCTCTGATCTTATACTTGACAGTACTCGACAATTCAATGGGGTGCGTGCTGGGGCAGCATGACGAGTCTGGCTGAAAAGAGCATGCTATTTATTACCTTAGTAAAAAGTTTACCAACAGCGAGAACCGATACTCATTTCTTGAGAAAACTTGATGCGCTTTGGCATGGGCTGCTCGCCGGCTGAGACAATATATGCTGACTCACACTACCCTATTGATATCAATGATGGATCCAATCAAGTATATCTTCGAAAAGCCTGCCTTGTCCGGAAGAATAGCGAGATGGCAGATGATCTTGACTGAGTATGACATCCAATACACAACCCAAAAGGCAATCAAGGGGAGTGTGTTGGAAGATCATTTGGCGCATCAGGCTGTGTATGATTACCAGTCTATGAACTTCGAGTTTCCGGATGAGAACATCATGTTGGTAACTGACTGTGAAACACTTGGACCGGATGAAGGACCTGAGGAGGGATCCCGATGGTCTATGTACTTTGATGGAGCTTCAAACGCCTTGGGTAATAGCATTGGCGCTGTGATAATATCCCCTGAAGGTTGTCATACACCGTTCACCGCCTGTTTATGTTTTAACTGCACCAACAACATGGCAGAGTATGAAGCGTGCATCATGGGTCTTCGAGCAGCTATGAACCTAAGGATTAAGTTCTTGAGTGTGTTCGGAGATTCCGCTCTCGTGATCAGTCAGATCAAAGGCGAGTGGGATACGAAACACCCAAATCTTATTCCTTACAAGGAATATATATTCACATTGCTACCACACTTCGAGGAGATAACCTTTGAACACTTCCCCAGAGAGGAGAATCAGTTAGCGGACACGCTAGCTACGATGTCTTCTATGTTCAAGGTCAGGTGGGACAATGAAGCTCTCCAGATTACCATTGAAAGGTTGGATGAACCTGCACATTGCTACAACATTGAGACTGAAGAGGTAACAGATAAACCCTGGTTTCACGAGGTAAAGAGGTATCTTGAGGCTCAGGAATACCCCGAGGGTACATCTGCTAATGATAAGAAGTTTCTGAGGAGGTTCGCAGCGAAGTTCTTCATCAGTAATGGTATCCTTTACAAACATAATCATGATTCAACCTTACTGCGATGTGTGGATAAGATCAAGGCGGAAAGAAGTTACATGAAGGTACTTTCGGAACTCATTCCAGTGGACACACCATGGAAAAAAAGATCCTACGGGTAGGATATTATTAGTCCACCATGGAAGCCAACTGTTATCAACATTCTCGGACCTGTCACAAATGCCAAGTTTATGCTGATAAGGTGCACATACCTCCAGTTCCGCTGAACGTCTTGACAACTCTTTGGTATTTTGCAATGTGGGGCATCGACATGATCGGCGAGATCAGACCTACTGCGTCTAACGGGCATCGTTTCATCCTGGTAGAAATTGATTACTTTACGAAGTGGGTTGAGGCAGCTTCCTTTGCTACAATGACCAAGAACGTCGTGGCACGGTTTATTCGGCACAATCTGATCTGTCGATATGGTGTACCAGAGAGGATCATTATGGACAATGGTACAAATCTCAACAATACAATGATCACCGAGCTCTGAAAGCAGTTTAAGATACATCATCACAACTCTTCTCCCTACCGGCCGAAGATGAATGGGGTTGTTAAAGAGGCTAATAAGAACATCAAGAAGATTGTGCAGAAGATGACAGTGATATACAAAGACTAGCACGAGATGTTACCATTTGCTCTTCATGGGTACCGTACCTCAGCGCGGACGTCAACAGGGGCAACCCCCTATTCTTTGGTATATGGTATGGAGGCAGTCTTGCCCATTGAAGTTCAGATACCCTCTCTTAGGATTATGAAGGATACAGGTTTGAGCGAAGATGACTGGATTCAGACCCGGCTTGATCAACTGAACTTAATCGATGAAAAGAGACTTACTGCTATTTGTCATGGTCATACATATCAAAAGCGGATGATCAAGGCATTTAACATGAAAGTCAGACGACAAGAGTATCAAGTTAGGGATCTAGTGATCAAACGCATCATACTACCTTAAGGGGATCCTAGGGGCAAATGGACCCCTACGTACGAAGGGCCATTTATGGTTAAGAACATTTTCTCAGAAGGAGCTATGATTCTAACCACCATGGATGGTGACGACCTTCCTCACCCCATCAATGCAGACATAGTGAAAAAATACTACGCATAATCAAAGACCCACTAGGTCGACTGGCCTAGGAAAAAATAAGGGCTTCCCGGCGAACCAAAAGGGTTCGGGGAAAAATAAGGGATGAAAATGAAAAAAACATGTACACCCGGCAAGTCAAAAACCTAAAAAGGCGGCTTGGGAAAAAAAGGGTATCTCGGTGGACTGAAAACCCGAGAGGGCGGTCCAAGAAAAAATTAGGGATCAAAGCGTAACACTATGTCTCATTGGATCATCTTGCAACCAGACTTCGGTATCAACGATCAAACTCGGACGACACTAATCAGTCAGATCCACCTTCAACCAAGTAGCAAAGTGATGAGATGCTCGAGGATATAAAGGCAATAGAAGAATTAGAACCCAGTGGGATTGTTCACATAGATGTTTTTTCACAAATTGTATAAATTCTATTTGTTCGGCGGTGTTCTCTTACTAGGACGTCAGCCTCTTGTACACAACACCTATTTAGAAGACAAACTTCATAGTTAATACAATTCATTTTCACAAAAAAATTTCAAGTGGCTTTCCTTTTTCTGTTTTGTTTTGCAAGAACGTCCAATGTTCATCTTTGATATATGCATTTTACACTAATTGCTGCTCATAAATATTTACATGCGAAACAAAAGACGATTACTCGTAATATCAGAAACAGGGGCAGACAAGAAATGTCTAAACCATAGAGTTGCTCTGTCCACCAGGTAAAGGGATAAACCTAGCTGAAGAATATGCCTATGGTATGTTCACTCCCTGCAAAGTAAGGAAAAGACGGTGATGTTAGCGGTCCCTAACAGGACACCATTCTCCCCAGTTGAGGATCGCAACCGCGAATGAATCAGCAAGATTCTCCCCAAGAAGAGTTTATCTATTGCCCGCACTAAAAGATTATCCCCAGTGGAGTCTGGCAGATTATCCCCAGTGGAGTCGGGAAGATTGTCCCCAGTAGAGTGTAAAAGATTATTCCCAGTGAAGTCGCAACTGGAAAATTATCCCCAGCGGAGTTCATTCCTTTTACAAACAGAAACTTAATTCCCAACAGAGTTTCATTATCACCAGCAACGGTAATTCATCCCCGGCTGAGGTTATTCTTCCCAAATAAACAGGTCCTCTAGCAGAATATGTCCTCCCCACATAGTCATTTCCTCATCAGTTTATTCCCCAGCGGAGTTATCCTCTCCTGCAGGTTTATTCTCACAATCATCTTCATTCACTATCCCCAGCGGAAACGAAGAATTCAACTCTTTTCTCCAGCAACAATCCGGGACTTATTTTCCCCAGCTAAAAACATCACATTTCCATACATCACGACACATGCATATACGCATCATACAAGCACAATCTCATTTATTTTGAGAACATCATTGCTTGATACATATCATGCATTACATACAGCTAACCTTTACCTTTCAAGAAGGATACAATCAAGTCCTCACAAAATTCAAGCTGTGAAGCCCGGGTACGACTGAATAATAGTTTAATCCCCAGTAAGTCACTGTAAAGCCTGGATTACGACCAGATAGAAGTCAGTCTTATCACTACGAAGCTTGGACCATGACCAGATAGTAGTTCATTCTCAACTTTCCTCTTGAATAGAGATGATTCCTCAGTAGAATACGGACGACCGAAGTTCCTAAAATTCAATAGAGATGATTCCTCAGTAGAATACGGACGATCGAGGTTCCTAAAATTCAACATAGATGATTCCTCAGTAGAATACGGACGACCGAAGTTCCTAAAATTCAACAGAAATGATTCCTCACTAGAATACGGACGACCGAAGGTCCTAAAATTCAACAAAGATGATTCCTCAGTAGAATACGGACGACCAAAGTTCCTAAAATTCAACAGAGATGATTCCTCAGTAGAATACGGACGACCAAAGTTCCTAAAATTCAACAGAGATGATTCCTCAGTAGAATACGGACGACCGAAGTTCCTAAAATTCAAACAGAGACAACTCACCAGCAGAATAACAGACGATGAAGCTCCTAAAATCCTACTTCTCTTAACAAAGATCATCCTTCCCTAGCAGAATCTTCCTCAACGACAGGTATACAAGCTCTCGCTAAGGAATCTCTTATGCGATCGACACTCCTTCGGATGGTATCTTTAAGCCCATCTCCCGTCATCAGTCTCCAAATGGAATCATTAAACCCATTCCCGACATCACAAGACAATTACCACTTCATGCGAGTGCAAATTTCTGGGCACTCTAGTGTTCAATCATATTCCACCTTCAGATCACGAAAGGCAGACAAGCCAATCTAAATCTTCAGGTTTAAGAAAATTGAACAGGGGCAGCTGTTGTACCCCAAAATTTGCCCTCCCATATTTCTCAAAACATTTCAAGAAAGATCCTCAAGTTGCTTAAGGTAGTCCAAGGGTTGGCCAGACAAGCTCTCTCCTAAGGTAGTCTACCTCAAATTAGGGTTTCATGTTGCATCAAGATACTTGAGACAAAGTGATCCCAAATGCTCACCAATGTCATAATATGTTCTCAAGATCATCCATGTGAAGTTTCAAGCCTTGCAGAGGAAGTTTGCTCAGTCAATTGCTCAAAGACCTGAAAATTGACTATGCTAGGGCAAAAGTCAACTGTGGCCCACATACAGTCAAACTTCAAGATTTTTAGTCAAAATCCTAATTTTGAAGTATATTTCATCATTTCATCAAGGGTTGATCATTATTCATCAAGTATTGCTCATAATTCCTCAAGAATCAAAAGTTGCTAAATTAGGGTTTTGAAGGAAAAGTCAACTCAACTTTGACCAAGCATAACTTTCTCATACTTTATGAGAAATGACCCATCCAAAGCTCATTTTGAAGAGGATGTCATTATCTACAGTCCATATTCATCTACCAAGTTCAAAATATGCACTCACAAGAAGTTATGAATTTGGACATTATAGGTCATTTTGAAAAGTCAACAAAAACACCTTTTTTGTCAAAGCTTCATACATGAGCATGGAATATCAAATTGAGATGAGACCAAAAGGGTTACTTAGAGGACATCTCAAGATTTCTAAAAAGTCAAATAACACATTCAAAGAGTCAAAATTGAGGAAGTTATGCATTGGTGAAGTTGACCATTTTTGCAAAATTGCCAAAAGTCAACTATGCCTAAAACTTCAAATGTTGCCAAATGGGCTCAATCGTTTTCACTTGTTTTGAGTTGGCAACATAGACCACGAGCCCTAGCCCTTGCCACTTGTCATTATCATGTTTTTATTATTTATTTTGATTTTGATTTGAATTAAATCAATTTTAATCAAAATAAATCATGAGAAAATCTAAAGCATTGAAAACTCAAGATTTTATACTTGTTTCAGGTCACAAATCCAGTTGGCAAGTATTTGAAATCGTGCAAGGCATTAGGGTGGACAAAAAGTTTTATTTTAGGCCAATTTTGGAATGATATTCAAGAGAATCAAATCAAAATCAAATTCATTCCTGGGATCCCTAGCAATCCAAAGCAATCCAAAGCAAGTGTTTCCAGGCCTCATATCGCACTGTAAGTCACCCACGGAATAGCTCTTTTTTTGAAATCGAATAGAATTATTCTCGTACTTATAGCATAAAATAGTTGTATATTCTTGATCACCATCATGTTTGCAAGCTTCTTGTAATATTTGATTGCATTTTCATGGCTTGTACTGGATTTCACCATAGCTAGGGTTTTAGGGTTCAATTTAGGATCTTCGTTTGCAGGAAAAATTAGGCCATGAAAGGGCCACCTTTGTGTTCAGCAAGGCCAGACGAAGCCATCCATGGCCTTCGTTTTTATTTATAACGCTTGTGTTGAGTTTTGGAATTTGCAGGACTTGTAGCTACGGACAAACGTCCGTAGGTAAAAGTTTGAAACTTTTACCAACATATCCAAGGAAGAAGACAACCAACGTGGCAACCTCCCATAACGTAATTGAATTTCGCGCATTTCTGACTCAGTATTTTCACTTTTTATATATCATCTTTGTTATATGTTTTATGTACAAACAGAAGCAAGTGGCGCAGTGGTAGTGGAGTGGTTGGATAGTTCATTAGGACTTGGGTTCGAATCCCAGGTCCCCCGAATTTCTCTATATTATTTTTCTTTCCAGGTTCCAGCGCGCACATGAAGCTAATGACTACCATAGACTCTCAAGATCTAGCCCTTAGATCTCCAGATGGCCAAATCTGATGGCCATCCTCTGAAGGTGCATCATGAAGCCTAGTCAACGCAGCACGCTGAATCCAGGAAGTCAACATGGACTTCCATCTTTGGGCCCAGAATTCTGATTTTTGCACCCTCCAATTTGCTTTTGTAGGCCCATTTTCTTATCCCTTTTTTCTTTTTTACATTTTATTTTAATGAATTTATTTAATTTACTTTACTAACAAATTAATTATTTTCTTTTATCAAAAAATCATAAAAATATTTTTCACCAATTAGATTTAGGTATATTTTTTATCAATAAATTTATTAATTTAATTAGATTTTAATATTAGGTAAAACATTAATTTCTTTTTTAATTAAAACTAATTAGAACAATTAGGTTTTATCTCTAATTTAACTACATTTTCTTTTTTCCTAAAAAATAACAAAAACACAAAAATAGGCCATGTCATTATTTTCATTAATTAATTAATTAACTAATTAATTTTTGTATTTAGTTTAGAAAACTTAATTCTTTTATTAAAAACAACAAAAAAAATTTCTCTTTTAATTAGGATAGAAGGGTCAAAACCCTAGTTCTCATTCGTTCTAATTTTCATCGCGCGTTTTATTTTATTATTTTTTTACCCTATTATTGTAATTGCTCACAAGGTTGTAATAGTTTAAATTAGGACTTTATTTTCATTTACCGCTTTACTTTTCAAGGTTTTGTTTTTGACTATGTAAATACCCGAAGCCTTGTAATAGCGTAGTTTAATTTCCACATTTTAAAATTCTGCAAATATTTAACTGTTAGATGTATGATATTAGGATGCATGACAAGAACTTATGTGAAAAACTTTAAAACAGTTAGATAACCCTAACATGTGCAAAGATAAATAATCTGAAATTGAATTACTCGCACATGCGCACTCCTAGGGTATGCTCCCACTTGGTTACCTTCGGTAAACGGTCATTGAGTATAGGATGCTTTAGTGGTCGTCCTTTTTTCCAAAGATCAAAGTTGCCTCGGAAAGGTTGCCTCAGATATTGTTGCCTGGGATAATTGATCTAAGACATTAGGGTTATTACTAAGACGTCCTAACATTGCTTTAGTGACTGAACGCCCCTTTCGAATTGACCCTCAAAATTCCAACGACAGTGCTACCTACTCACTAATAGTGGGATAACGCTGTCTAAAGGAAATAAGAACAGAAACATTCCTTTTTCGAGTAGGTAGATGCTAGTAAGTACTTGCTCAAACAAAACAAACCTTTTTCACACTTACACTCTTTTACAAACAAAGTTTTCAAAAACACTTCATTACACTCTTGAAGACAGAAGCAAGATTTAAATCGAAGTCAAAACAAAAACTTTTCAAATCGCACAAGCACACAAAGAAGCAATTTTGAAAATGTTGAGAAAGTACCTAAGAGCCCGTGGAAAACCACAGATAGAAAGGGTGCTAATACCTTCCCTTTCATTAATCTACCCCCTGTACTCAGAAATATCTCAAAAAAGGAATTTTTCTGTGCTTTTTTCCTTTCCTTGTTGGATAAAATAAAAGTCGGTGGCGACTCTTGCTTACCGCGACATTTTGCAAACATAAACACGAAATGCAAACCAGCAATTCCTTAAAAAGGGAAACACGTCCCGGTTCTGGCCATCGTATCACAGTAAGGTACGTATGTGTGTTGACTACCGAGACTTGAATAGAGCAAGCTTGAAGAATGACTTCCTGTTTCCTCATATTGATGTATTGGTTGGGAATACTGCCCAGTCTTCAGTGTTCTCCTTCAAGGATGGGTTCTCGGGTTACAATCAGATAAAGATGGCTCCGAAGACATGGATAAAACAACTTTCACAATTCCTTGGGGTACCTTTTTCTATAGAGTCATGCCTTTTGGTCTCAAAAATGCTGGTGCGACATATCAGCATGCTATGGTAACTCTCTTTCATGACATGATTCATAAAGAGATCGAGGTGTATGTGGACAATATGATCACAAAATCACAAACTGAGGAAGAACATTTGGTCCATTTGCAAAAAAAAATTGATCGTCTACGAAAGTTTAGATTAAGGCTTAATCACAATAAGTGCACCTTTGGGGTCCGATCGAGCAAGCTACTTGGTTTCATCGTGAGTCAGCGAGGGATTGAAGTAGATCCAGACAAGGTGAGAGCAATACAGGATTGTCAGTGCCGAAAAATGAAAAGTAAGTACGAGGTTTCCTTGGAAGGTTGAATTACATAGCTAGGTTCATTTCTCACCTTACTGCTACCTGTGAACCCATCTTTAAATTGTTACGCAAGAATCAAGATGTCCATTGGGATGAAAGTTGTCAAGAAGCCTTTGAGAAGATTAAGAAATATCTTCAAGAACCACCAATACTCATACCATCAGTTCCAGGGAGACCTCTCATTATGTATTTGAATGTGCTTGAAGCATCTATGGGTTGTGTGCTCGGACAACAAGATGATACTGGACGAAAAGAACACGCCATTTATTACATGAGAAAGAAGTTTACTGATTGTGAATCAAGGTATTCCTTACTTGAGATGACTTGTTGTGCTCTTACATGGGCAGCTCGACGTTTGAGGCAGTATATGTTGACATATTCTACACTTTTGATAACTAAGATGGATCTGATAAAGTACATCTTTGAAAAACCAAAACTTATAGGGAGGTTAGCAGTGGAAAATGCTTTTGTCTGAGTATGACATCCAGTACGTCACACAAAAGGCTATCAAAGGTAGAATTCTTGTTGATCATCTCACTCACCATCCATTGGAATAGTATTAATCCATGAAGTTCGAATTTGCAGACGAGGATGTTATGAAACTTGATGATAAAGAAGGACCCGATCTAGGGGAGCGATGGACTCTCACGTTTGATGGGGTGTCGAATGCCATGGGCCATGGAATTGGGGCAGTTTTGACCTATCCATGCAATACTCACATACCTTTCACTTTCAAGCTATGTTTTGATTGTATGAATAATGTCGCAGAATACGAAGCTTGTGTAATGGGTCTTGAAGCAGCCATTAATTTGAAGATCAAGATACTTGAAGTTTATGGGGACTCTGCCTTAGTGATACATCAAGTACGAGGTGATTGGGATACACGACACCCTAATTTAGTTCCATGCCAGGATTACATATTAGAGTTATTTCCCGCTTTCGATGAGGTCACCTTTGAGCATATTACTAGAGAAGCAAATCAACTGGCAGATGCTCTGGCCACTTTAGCAGCACTGTTCAAAGTTAGTTATTCGAACCATGTACCCAATATAAAAATTTGTTACTAGAAGGAGCCAGCGCACATTTTCCATGCTCATTGTCTCACAACTGAAGATGTATCGGGTGAAATGCCGTGGTACTTCGACATCAAAATATATCTTGAGAATCAAGAGTACCCAGAAGGTGCTACAATTTGTAATAAGGGGACTCTCAGAAGGTTGGCATCTAAGTTTTTACTGCCAGGAGACGTTCTGTATAAGAGAAACTATGATTCGGTTCTGCTTAGATACGTGGATACACACGAAATAGAATCCATTATACGAGAAATACACGAGGGCTCTTTTGGGACTCATGCCAGTGGACATTCCATGGCCAAGAAAATCCTACGAGTAGGTTATTTCTGGATGACGATGGAAAGCGATTGTTGTGTATATGCGAAGATGTGCCACAAATGTCAAGTTTACACGGATAGGATACATTTTCCTCCCACTCTTTTGAATGTGATGACTTCACCATGGCCCTTTGCAATGTGGTGCATTGATATGATTGGACGTATCGATACGAGCGCTTCAAATGGACATAGGTTCATTCTCGTTGCTATTGTCTACTTCACCAAGTGGGTGGAAGCGGCTTCGTACATGAATGTGACCAAGCAAGTTATCACTCGTTTCATCAAGAAAGAAATCATTTGTCGTTATGGAACTCCTAACATGATCATCACTGATAACGAGTCGAATCTCAACAACAAGATAGTGAAGGGAATGTGTGAAGAGTTCAAGATTGAGCATCATAATTCATTACCTTATCGGCCAAAGATGAATGGGGAAGTCAAAGCTACTAACAAGAACATAAACAAGATTGTCCAGAAAATGGTGAGAACATACGAAGATTGGCATATGATGTTGGCTTTCTCCCTGCATGGCTATCGAAATTCAGTACATACTTCCACTAGGGAAACTCCGTTTTCACTAGTTTATGGTATGGACGTGGTACTCCCAGTCGAAGTTGAGATTCCTTCCTTGATGGTTCTGATGGATACTAAACTTGATGAAGCTGAATGGATTAAAACGAGACTCGACCAACTCAATCTCATCGAAGAAAAGAACCTAGCATCCATTTTTCACGGTCAGTTATATCAACACCATCTCAAGAGAGCATTTGACAAGAAGATTCGACCTCGAGAGTTCCACACGAGCCATCTAGTCTTAAGGAAGATTCTCCCAATACACACTGATCTAAGAGGCGAGTGGACTCCCAACTATGAGGGACCGTATATCATGAAGAAATCTTTCACATGAGGTGCTCTAATCCTGACAAAAAAAGAAGGGGAAGATGTTCCTCTTCTACTCAATTCAGACTCAGTCAAAAAATACTACGCTTAAAAGGACCCACTAAGTCGAAAACCTGAAAGGGCGGCTTAGGCAAAAGTTAGGGCTAAAAAAGAAAAAGAAAAAGAAAAACCAGCTAAGTTGAAAACCCGAAAGGGAGGCTTAGGCAAAAATCGGTGTCCCGGTGGATTGAAAACCCAAAAGGGCGATCCAGGCAAAAATTAGGGACAAAAAGCGAGAGGCTGCAGTCTGAAGACTCTTCATGTACACCCTCCTAACACGGGATGGATCAATTCAGCTATTATCCTTCGGAAGCACGGCGCTAGGACGATCCAGGATATGGGATCTATAGCAATATCAGTTTTAACGGAAGTTCGAGATTTTCTTATTACCATTTTACTTGTTGTATTTTGTCTTTGTCTTTGTAACTTCCTCATTTAGGAGTTGTTTCCATGTACGAATGCTTATTCACAGGCCAAACTCATTAATAAAAGTTTGCCCTTCCACCAAAAAGTTTTTCTCCTTTTTACTTTATTATCGTATGCGAATTGTGATTTAAATTCTTTGTTAAGCATTGCATTAATAAACAATAAGTCAATAATAATCACAAGCTAAGATATGAAACACTACATTACATGGATATGAAGGCATCCCAAGTGAAATACATGGCGTTCAAGTGTTTGTTTTTCTGTGCCAGTAGCAATTATAATGGTCACCTCAGGAAAAATTTCATCTTCATCGCCTCCTTACAGTCGACCGAGCACCCGATTCTCCAACACTGGGAACTTTCAGCATTTGATGAGATATACGTCTCTGATCATTTATTCACAATAAGTCCAACATATGAAGAAATTCAGATCAAGATACTTCTCCTCAGCAAGATTTAATCCCCAGTGAACTCGACAAGGCTATAACTCAATTCTCTGAGTTTTCAAGAACCAATCCATATGGGTATCTCAAGACAAAGGGCAACAGATCCCAATGAGCCTAACATTTGGAACTTTGCATACAATAATCATCACTGCATATTGCCTTGCATCCTCAAACGCATAGCATATCCGTGGATCATCATGCCACACTTCAAATGCATATGAAGCATGAGCCATATTTGGTACCTTGTCCGAAAGCCTCAAATCAATCCCAAATCAACAAAACATACCCACAAAGAATATCATCCTCATAATTCCCAGTCAACATCTATCATTACACTACCAACCAAAATAACCTATGGTGCCAATACATTGCACTCCCTAACTCTCAATACTCATGTTATCTTTTATAGGGTCGTAGGTCTTCCGTCGGTCTTACCCTCATGTTATCCTTTATAGGATCGTAGTTCTCTCGTAGGTATTACCCTCACGTTATCTTTTATAGGGTCGTAGGTTACTCGTAGGTCTTACCCTCATGTTATATTTTTTAGGGCCGTAGGTCACCCGTAGTTCTTCACCTCACGTTATCTTTTATAGGGTCGTAGGTCGCTCGTAGATCTTACCCCCACGTTATCTTATCTAGGATCGTAGGTCGCTCGTAGGTCTTACCTTCACGTTATCTTTCATAGGGTCATAGGTCGCTCGTAGGTCTTACCCTCACGCTATTTTTTATAGGGTTATAGGTCGCTCGTAGGTCTTACCCCCACGTTATCTTTTCTAGGGTCGTAGGTCGCTCGTGGGTCTTACCCTCATGTTATCTTTTATAGGGTCATAGGTCGCTCGTAGGTCTTAGCCTCACGTTATCTTTTCTAGGGTCGTAGGTCGCTCGTAGGTCTTACCCTCATGTTATCTTTTTATAGGGTCATAGGTCACTCGTACGTCTTACCCTCACATTATTTTTTCTATGGTCGTAGGTCACTCATAGGTCTTACCCTCATGTTATCTTTTCTAGGGTCGTAGGTTGCTCGTACGTCTTACCCTCGCATTATTTTTTCTAGGGTCGTAGGTCGCCTGTAAGTCTTACCCTCATGTTATCTTTTCTTGGGTCATAGATCGTACGCCAATCTTTACACATTGTATTTACGTTTTCTTTTTTATCGTGAATCCCACCTGATGGATTCTCTGTTGTTGTCAAATTCTACCCATCGTCTTTAAGTTATTATGTTGTTAGTAATCCTACCTTCAATCACCACGACATCGTCAACCATATCCTTTCAGTCACTTTACCGCCCACTCCCTCGAGAACCTTGTATTGGCACCGTTACCCCAGTACGAGCTACCATTATTCAAGCATGTTTATCCATCATGCCCAGTTTACCTAAAGACCAATTTTTCTTTCCCCAACATACATTACCAATAAATAACACTCACACTATCTCTCCAGGACAAATTCCAGGTCCTGGTATTTAATCATCTTCCACCTTGAACTTTTGATAGGCTGACGCTAATCTCACCTTCAGGTTTAAGACGATTAAATAGGGGCGGCTGTCATACCCCAAATTCGCCCTAACTTTTTTCTACTTTTTCCTGTCTTTGAACTTTGCATCCCATTTCCATCATTTTCACTAAGTCATTTGCATATCTCGCATCTCATGGAATCAAGCGCCTTAGTTTGAAGTATTAGTTGTTCCCTCTTTATGTCTAATTTTGTTTTGAAGTTATCTTATCAGGTAAAAGGGAAATTCATCTAGTGCTCAATTAGTGGATCATGGAATTAATTTTTGTCATGGATTTCTTTCTTATCAAGTTACAAGGTTGTTTCTTGCTCGAATTCATCAAATCCTAGATTAGGGTTTATTTCGCTATTTGTTGGTCAAGATGCTAGGGTTTTGGATCCATGGTTTTTGTGAAGATGTTTCCTTCGCACGCCTCAAGGATAACTCAAAGTCAAGTACATTTGGTTAGGTATTTCATCTCCTTGCACTTCAAGCTTTCTTCTTAATATCTCTAAGTCACTGAGTCAAGGATTTGAAGTTTAAGGTGGCGAATATGGAAACCGGGCACAAGAAATAAGGTTGGAGTTTCATGATAATTAAGGCATGTTTTGGTTGCTTCAGTTACAAATTACTTGCGATTTAGATATCAGAGTTAAGTTTCTCATTAAGATTGCAAGCTTGATTTGTACATGATATGAAGATTAAGGTTTTCATCTAAATTACCATTGTTTTGAGTTCAAGTTAACCAAGTGGAATTAAATTCTTAAGCATTTATTTTGTTCAAGAATTTAATTGGAGTTTGGAAGACAAGGCACGTGGTTTGCTTGAAATACAAGTTACAAAGGCAAGATGTATTATTCAAATCATTCAAGTAGGGAATTTCCATGCTCAAACGAGATTCAAGAATTGTCTAATTTCTGTACAAATTCATCGTTCATAATATTCAAAGAAATATCATTCATTACATTTTGTGGGCCATTTACAAAACATGTTACAAATTTTAAAATACAAGCTACAAATATTTTGTTTACATAGAAAATGTTTGTTCTTCAAGTTGTCTTTGCTTCATCTTCAAGCAACTTATCCGCACTCCTTGCTAGCCATGGCCTTTTCACCTTTCAACCGTGCGTTGGCCATCCAATTCTCATGTGGTCATGGAACAAGAAAAAGGAAAAAGTTAGCAGTAATTAGGGTTTTCATATAAATAAGAAAGCTCATAATTAGGGTTTTCATTTTGAATCAATACTAAAAGGGTTTGTTTTTAATCATGGGCTATCTCCTCCTACTTTTGCAAAATACAAAAAGTGTGGGTTTTTGGTTCACAAAAGGGAAAATAAATTTGCAAATATGTATGACGTGAGCTACAATGGTGGTGCTCCTTCTACTCCTCCAACAAATAATACGAGGAAGAAACAACTCCAAATGAATGGTATGACATATGATAAAGGTGCTCCTTCTACTCCTCCAGCAAATAATATGACGAAAAAGCAACTCCAAATAAATGGTATGACCTATGACAGTGGTGCTACATCTGCTCCTCCAGTGGATAAAGATAGTGCTAAAATAAATGAGACACTAAGTGTTCAAGATGCCAAACTTTCTTACAGCAAAACTTGATATTATGCCAACACCAAAAGCTATGTATTATTACGAATCCATAGCGTCTGATTATATTGATAGTTAAATATCTAATGTTTGTTTCAAACTTTTTATTAAACCTATAAAGTGCACAAGTGAAATTTGTAGTAAGAATATATATTAGGTATAGTTTCTAATTTGTGGTTTTCTTTTGTTCTTCATCACTATTGTGGATCTTTGCAAGTGCAAGTATATACAGTCAAAATGGTAGTAAGAGTTAAAAGTAAGAGTATTGTGAGAAAGTATCATGAGCAAGAAGTTATAATAGTTGTTGTTGTGATAGGTTCTAAATGAATGTTACTAGCTTTAAATTAAGAAAGTTTATTAGATATGAGATCATTACTGAGCAAAAATCTATTTAATGAGTTTCACCTACATTTTGGATCTTGGGCCTTATGTTTATCCATTAATTTGGCACAAGAAATAAAGCATATGATCTCTTTTGTTTGTTAATACAGTTACTAGGATGGTACACTGCACTTCCAGGAGACAATACGTCTTACACGTTCATTCTTTACATCAATTTCTAAACGTTGTCATCCCACACAAAAAAATAGTACAAAATATAAATTTAAATAAATAAACTTTTTTTGAAAATGAGATAAAGTTGTTTCAAATAAGTTTTGAACAAAGTCTACTTATATTGTAATTTAGTTTTTTTTAAAATATTATCAAAACAACGTTGTTTTGTTGGAAGAAAAAAACATTCATTTATCCTATCAGTTTTACCTTGTTTTGGCCAGTTATGGCCGATTTCTACTAGTTAAGTATTGTTGTACCCCAAAATTTTCCCTCCCATATTCTTCAAGATTTGCCAAAAGCATGCTTCAAAATCTCCCAAGGGTTGCACAGTTCAAGGGCCTCCTAACAGTCAAAAATTAGGGTTTTGGTTTTGGCAAAGAAATTGAAGTTTCCAAGGGTCCAAACAAGTCCCATATGCCTACAAACATTGTCAAGCATCCTCATGTCAAGTTTCAAGACTTACAGCACAAAATTGCACGGTCAGAAACCGTAATTGCTCAACAGTCAACTGCAGGGGCAAAATGGTCATTTGACAGTCAAAAGTCCAAATTTTTTGTCAACATCTTATTTTGAAGCCACAAACATCATTTGATCAATTCTTGATCATGATTTTCAAGGCATGGCTCAAAAAGTCTCAAGATGCAAAAGTTTCCATATTTGGACAGTTGAAAAAGTCAACTGTAACTTGACCAGGGCATAACTTCCACATGGTTTATCAGAAAAATTCCATCCAAAGCTCATTTTGAATAGAATTACATTTCCTACAACTCCTCTTCACACTTCATGTCCAAGAAATGCTCTCACAAAAAGTTATCAATCTCAACATTATAGGTCATTTTCAAAAGTCAACAAAAAGGCACTTTAAGTCAAAGACCATAACTTGAGATTGGTAAATCAAAATTACATGGGAGCAAAGGCATTGGTTATAGGACTTCAAGACCTTTCCAAAATGTCAAATAACATGATCAAATATTAAAAATTGAGCAAGATATGCCTTGTGGAAGTTGGGAAATTTTTGGGAATTTTGAAAAGTCAACTTTACTTCAAATGCCACAAAATTACTAATGGGCCACATTTTCTTCCAAGAATCATCATCCAAAGGTTATGCACGACCATTTGTCCTAAAGGGAAATTATTTCATCATTTTTTATTATTTATTTGAATTTTTAATCACTATTAATTCATTTAATAAAATAAAATATGACAAAAATAGAAAACCATGTTTTTTAATCCCTTTTTGCAGCATATTCTCTCCAATAAAACCTCAAGATTCGTGCACACCCAATTTGGAAAGGTTTGGCCATGATTGGTATCAAAAACACATGAAAAAGATTTGAAAAGATTCCATGGAAATCAAATATTTGATTCATCAATGTAAAGGCTTTTGACTCAAAATTCTTACCCTAATCCATTGGCATACTTAAGCTGATCACAACCCTAGTGCACACAACCTTCAGGCTGCGCCCAAACCTAAGAACAAACTTTGCATTTTTTGTGAAAAAATTGAAAACTGAAAACGCACTTAGAGTTGGTTTCAAGGCAAAATTTCAATTCCAAAAGCTTTATGAGGCATCACTGAACCTAACTGAATCCTTTTCCACGCTTCTAACGTAAAGAATTGGTAACATGATGCCGTCATGTTCTTAACATTTGTCAAATTCGTGTTTCAATTTATACGCATCCTCATTGCATTTTTTCTGTTGATTTGTACTAATCCAATCATTCTGAAGATAACAGCATCGTTTAATTGAGTTTTCGTACCTTGTACGTGAATCCACCATTGGAGCTCGCTAGGTTTTCTAAACTGTGAAATTAGGGCTTTGCGCTTGGGGAAAAATTGGCCAACAAGACCTGGACCACTGAACTCACGACCTCCATACGAATTGATTACACTAGTCGCGCTCAATTTATGAGCAACCATACGCTAATCGCTATTATCATGTTCTTCATTTAGTGGGGGTTTAAAACCCCCGCTATCCATCTGTTTTTTTTCCAGGCAAAGCAAACGAGTGGAGAAGAAGATGAGGTGTAAGCCAGCGGTTGGTGCGTTTGAATGTTTGGCGCGTTTATCAGCGTAGTGGATGTTTTCCCATATTATGTTTTCTTATTATATTACATACGAATAAACGTGTTAGCTCAGATGGCTGGAGGTGTGTTTGGTAAGTCTTGGGACCTGGGTTCGATTCCCAGGTCCCCTCCCTTTCTCATATTATTTTGTTTTCCATGTTCCTACGCAGCGTGCATTCCAGGGGTTCACCATACATCCACTCTCAAAGCGTGCCACGCGCCCCATAAGATCAATCTAGTGGTCAGAAGCTGCAGACCACCATGTGCATAGGTCAATGGAGCCACACGCATCCCAGAGAAGTCAACCAGGCCTCCAATAAATGGGCCAAAAATGCTGGAAAATACCTCCAAATTGGGGTCAACACCCCCCATTGGTTTGCTTTTTTTCATTCTCTTTATTTTTTCTATTTTATTTGTTTTATTTGGTTTTAGTTTAATACTTTAAATTAATTTTTTCTTTAACATAAAAAATAATAAAAAAATCAGAAAGACAAAAAATATAAATATATTTTATTTAAACATTTTTGTAAATAAATGTTATTAATTAATTTAGTTTTTAATTCTAGGTTTAATTTTAATGTTTTCTTAATAAACTAAAAAATGTAGAATTAGGGTTTTAAATACTTTTATCTTTTTTTTCTTTTCTTTTACCATTATTAATAATTAATTATTTATTTTTGTAAATAAATTGGTCATTAAATAATTAGGTTAAAACTAGGTTAAATTTAAACATTTTTTTAACAAATTAAAAATAGTTTAGAATTAGGGTTTTAATTTCATTTAATTTTCTTACTAAATTCCATAAATACAAAAAACTCAAAAATAATTTCCTTTTCTCATTAAACTTAATTAATTTATTAATTGTAATTTAATTTCTTTAAAAGGGTCCAACGCCCTCGCATTCGATCATAATTCTATTTCGCGCGCTTATTTTATTTCCTTTTTTTAAATTTCATGTAATTATCCCAAAGCCATGTAATAGATTAATTAGGATATTTATTTTTTCGCGCTTTATTTTATTCAAATCGGGTCTTGGATTAATTTGGCGATGTAGACTCGCGCCTTTGTAATAGCGTAGGACTTTTAATTCCGCATCTTTTAAACTGTTAATAATTTGCATGAAAGAATGAATGCCAAACATAAAAGCAACGCGTAGATCACCAATGCATGAACAAGATAAAAATAAATGAACATGACACACAAATCACACACCACCCCTAGGGTACGCCTCACTGTTGCCTTGCCCCTCGAAAGGTGGTCGTCGAGTAAAGGACGTTTTAGTAAGTCCTCATGTCCATGAACATGGCATGAGGGTAGCTTCTAAGGTGTCCTCCCATTGCTCTGGTGACCACAATGTCCTGAACCCTCGAATTGACCCGCACACCTCCAACAGTGGTGCTACCTACCTCTCCATGGTGGGATGACACTACTTTAAGGACATTTACACAGACGAATTCCTTAGGGTAGGTAGACAACTCGTAGATACTTGCTCTAATTTCAAAACAAAATCCAAAACTCTTTTCACACCGACACCTTTTCAAAAAGCTTTCAAAAGCAACTTTTCAAACACTCTTGAGGACTGATACAAGAGTCGAACTGAAATTTTCAAAGAAACTTTTTTAACCCACAGTTGAAAAGCAAACAAACAATTTTGAAAACACAAATGAGCAAGTATCTAAGGGCCCATGGATAACCATGGATAGAAAGGGTGCTAACACCTTCCCTTTCTATAAATCTACCTCCCGAACCGAGAAATTATCTCATAAGGAATTTTTCTGTGCTTTTGTCCTTTCCTTGTTGGAGAAAATAAAAGACGATGGCGACTCTTGCTTCCGCGACATTTCGCGAACCAGCATTAAACAGTCAGTTCCAGATCCATCGATCACAGAACTGGTGACTCTGCTGGGGATCTTTTTAAAGTGAGGTGTACCTTAGGATAGTTCATAAATGTGTTTTCAATTGTATTGACTTGTCTGCTTTAAAATTGTGGGTTGCATGGGAGTTACATAGATCCTAACCCGGATCTTGGGATACCCTGTTTAGGTAGCATAAGCTGTGAGGGACATGTCCGACGTAGACCGACACGGGTGAAGCAGTGGCTACGTTGGTGTGGCACCTTGGTCTGTACCGATATCCCTTGTGTCGCAACGAGGAGAATATGGGTCTTCTGAGGAGTCATTAAGCACCAACAGACCTTATAACCTTAAATGACACAACTTGGCCATTAGAACAGTAGCAATATGCTACGCCCATTGAGGCTAAACTCTCGTGATGGTTCTGGCCGCAAGAAAAGATTGCGATGCTGGAGTTATGACCGATTGAGGGTAGTCAATGATATTGGGATCCTCTAAGAACCCGGTTACTTTTGATAGGACAGGTATGAACCAACAAACTGAAAGAGGGTAATACCTAGACCTCATGATGGCCTAAACTTTAAGGGCTTGTCTTGTGTGACTTGTGTGCCTTACCATGTTTGCCTTTGTAAATATTTGGGGTGTGCTTTATCATAACATCATAACATCATAACATCATGAGCATTGCATACATCCTGCATAAGGACTGACCATTTCAAAGACAAGAGGGTTTCACCTTTGCTCTGTTTTGTAGGACATCATGATGCATGTGCGAAGGAATACTATCCGGTTCAACTTTGTTCACCCACCTGAGTTGCTTGAAGAGTTGGTTAGCAGAATTCCAAATACCACTTCCTTCATCCAGAGGCATGGTTCTCTTCTCAGTTTAGTCACTGCAAAGCGGGATCAACAGTTGATGAGTGTCCTGACCCAGTTCTATGACCCTCTGTACCAGTGCTTCACCTTTCAAGACTTCCAGCTGGTCCCTACCCTGGAAGAGCTCTCTGATTTGCTTGGCATCCCTATCTTGGATCAGACTCCCTACACTGGTTGGGAAAAGACCCTCAGGCTTGAGGAGGTTGCTGCAACTCTTCCTTTGACCCATCAAGAAGTAATGGACAATTGGGTGACTAGAAGCGGAGTTAAGAGTTTATTGGCCAAGTTTCTGATTGGTAAAGCTAACAGTTTCTGGAATGACTTGGACTTTAGGGCATATGAAGACATCTTGGCTCTCTTAATCTATGGGATAGTCTTGTTTCCTAATCCTGACAACTTCATCAATGTCACTGCTATAAGGATCTTTATGTCTCAGAACCCTGTGCCCACTCTCTTGGGTGACATCCTGCAACAACTTTATGCTCGTACTGCCCGAAGACGAGGAACTCTATGGTGTTGTATCCCTTTGTTGGTGAGGTGGTTTATTTCGCACCTCCCTAAGTTCGTACTGAAGAACCAAGAAGGAAGAGGTTGGGCTCATAGGTTAATGTCTCTCACTGATAAAGACATCATTTGGACTTTCAGAGGTTTGGATGAGATAGCTGTTATTGATCGTTGCGGAGAATACCCTAATGTTCCTTTGATTGGTACTCAAGGAGGGATCTCCTACAATCCATGTCTAGCACTCCGACAGTTTGGAAGGGCCAGAAGAGTAGGGCCTCATGAGATGTTGGTGCCTCACATCAGTTTTGAGTTTCAGGTGGATAGTGACGAGTTGCGTCGTAGGTTCATCAAGGCTTGGGACAAAGTTCATAAAGCTGACCCACAAGAGTTGGGGCCAAAGACTTCTCTACCTATGGAAGCCTACTACAAATGGGTTCGCGTCCGTGCTCAGAAGTTAGGTATGCCGTACGAAGCTGTCAGACCCATCATTCTTGAGTATCCTGACAAAGATGGGGCTCCTCCAACTGTCTTCCCTCCTCAGATACCTACTGATTATGAGACATTAAAGAGGTCTTGGTCGCAACTGCGAGAAGAACGGGATTCTTACCGGGAAAAGTTTAACGAGCAGGAATTGAAGATCCAGAAGCTGACAAAGCAGTTGGAGAATGAGCGAGCTCTGAACGACTACATCCGTACTGAGAAGAGGAGACCATGGGATCAATAAGGAGCTCTGGATATTCTTTTACAGTTTTATTTCCCTTTTCAGTATTTCCCTTTTATGTAACTCCTAAGGGCAATCTGTTGAATAATTTAAGTTTCAAAGTTGAATCTAATGAAGTGTGTTCCTTTTTGTTTACAAAGTTGATTCCCGATTGTCTTTGAAAACATAAATCATACGCATCCCATTCATCATGTGCATAGCAGGTATTCTTCTTTTCAGGTTGCTTACTGTTCTTCGTTGTTTATTTCAGCATCATGAACCCTGACTCATCATCAACCGAGATGTCTATCAAGTCTCTTCAGGCGCA
Source organism: Vicia faba (assembly GCA_948472305.1). Lineage (NCBI taxonomy): Eukaryota > Viridiplantae > Streptophyta > Magnoliopsida > Fabales > Fabaceae > Vicia > Vicia faba. The sequence continues at coordinate 1,411,818,362 of OX451736.1, forward strand.
GAATGCGCAATTTCAGGAGCTGATCATGGGTTTGGCTCAAGGCCAAGAAGAGCTGAAGGCTTTACTCCTGAAGAAGGAGAAGAAGAAGAAAAAGAGAACTGTTCTTTTCAACTCGGGCCGAAGGTTTGGCAACACTCTGCAGAATGAAGAGGCTGGTTCTTCTATAGGCAAGAGCAGTCCCCAAGGGGGAAAAGGTCCTAGTCTGGTGGTCTCTGACAACGAGACTGACTTCAATGAGGAACAGTATCCTCCGGCTGAAGACCGGTATAAGCAGTTGGAAGACAGACTGAATGCAATGGAGATCCAACAAGTTCCTGGGCTGGATTTCGGAGACTTGGGTTTATCTACTGGTGTGATCATTCCTAACAAGTTTAAGGCACCATCTTTCACCAAGTATGACGGGGCGTCTTGTCCCAAACTACACCTCAGATCCTATGTGCGGAAGATTCAACCGTACTCAGTGGATAAGAACTTGTGGATCCACTTCTTCCAGGAGAGTCTTTCAGGGACTCATCTCGAATGGTTCTATCAGCTGGATGGAACCAAAGTTCGTAACTGGGAGGAGTTGGCTACTACTTTTTACAAGCAGTATCAATATAATGCCGACCTTGCTCCTACACGTACCCAACTCCAGATTATGTCGCTAGGGTCAAGCGAAGGTTTCAAAGAGTATGCACAGAAGTGGAGGGATCTGGATGGCAGGGTGCAGCCTCCGTTAACTGACCGGGAGTTGGTAGACATGTTCTTGGGGACCCTATCTGGGCCATTTTTCAATCATCTTATCGGTAACTCATCTGCAGGGTTTACTGATCTTATTCTGACTGGAGAGAGAATAGAGGCTGGAATGAAATCCGGCAAAATTCAGAAAGGTGCATCTGCAAGCTCTGAGAAGAAACCCTTTAAAAAGGAGGCAAGTGCCGTATATGGGTCTAGAAGACAAGAGAAACCTGAGCGCCACCAATCTGTCAACGCGGTGATGATTGCCAAGCCTGCTGCCGCTCCTCGGCAAACCAATCCACAAAGGGGTGAAAGACCCAGAAGAGAGTTTACCCGGCTGAGTATGACTTTGTCGCAAATCTTGCCGCAGTTGCTATCCACCAATTTGGTAACTGTTAGAGAGGCCCCGAAGGTTGTGAATACGGCTTCTCCCAAGTACAATCCAAATGCCCGCTGTGCTTATCACTCCGATAGCCCGGGGCATTCCACTGATGACTGCTGGGCCTTAAGGAATAAGGTGCAAGACCTTATTGACGCAAAAGAGATACAGTTTGAAGCGCCTGAGAGGCCAAATGTGGTGACTGCTCCTATGCCCCAGCATGGAGTGAATGCCGTTGATGAAGATGTATATGCCGTTTCTGTGAATGATGTAGCTACTCCCTTGATGACTGTTAAGAGGAACCTACTTCTGGCCGGTTTATTTCCGGGTTGTAGTGAAGGTTGCCTTTTCTGTGCTGTTTCCCTTTCTGGTTGTCCTTTGCTGAAGTTGGGCATCCAAAGCCTAATGGACAGCAAAGAGATTCTGTTCAAGAAGACTGCTGTTCAGTTTTTTCCGGTGGAAGAAGTTTCTGTTGTTACAATCTTTAATAATCCGATCAAGGCTCTCCCGAGGAAGCCGGTTAAAATCATGACTGTCGCACCCATTATGATTACTGTTCCGGGGCCTCTCCCCTATGAATCTGATAAGGCTGTCCCCTGGCACTATGGGGCAGACGTATATGTACATGGAATCAAGCAAGAGTTCAACACTGGCACCAGCATCAGCAATATCACTGGTCCATCCAAAGTTACCTGCAGTGGCAGGCTCTTCTCGACTGACATTGCGCCACCATCTATTCGAAGACCCCTCACTATAACACCTGCAAGTGTACCTGTTCCCAGTTCTGATCAAGTTGTTTCCCCTGCCGCCGAGTCGTCTAATGCTCGGGGCAAAGGGATTGAAGATGAGCATGCCCGGATGGAGGCGCCAAAATCTGTGAATGCTGAGGCCTCCCAACAAGAGATGGAGGAAATTCTGAAAATAATCAAGAAGAGTGACTTTAATGTTGTTGAACAGCTGGGGCATACCCCCTCCAAGATCTCCATGCTCTCCTTGCTGCTGTGCTCAGAGGCCCATGCTAAGGCCTTGATTTCATTTCTCAAGATGGCCCATGTGCCACAGGAGACATCTGCAGTCCAGTTTACTGATTGCGTAGCCAATCTGACAGAGGACAATGGTTTGGGTTTCTCGGATGCTGACCTTACTGCTAAGGGAAAGGACCACAATGATGCCCTGCATGTCTCTATTGAATGCAGGGGCACTACTCTTGTGCACGTGTTGGTAGACACTGGCTCTTCCATAAATGTTCTACCCAAGAAGGCCTTAGACCGTTTGGATTGTGAAGGCCTGGAGCTGAAAGCTAGCAATATCATCGTCAGAGCCTTTGACGGTTCTAAGAGGATGGTTCATGGAGAGGTAGACATTCCTATTCGCGTGGGTTCTCAAGTATTCGACTCTACTTTCTATGTGATGGATATCCGTCCATCGTATTCTTGTCTACTGGGTCGACCTTGGATCGACAAAGCTGGGGCAGTGACCTCTACCCTACACCAGAAGCTCAAGTACCCCGTCAGAGGGAAGATTGTCACTGTGCAGGGAGAGGAGGAGTATATGGTGAGCCATTTGAATTCCTTCAGGTATATTGAGATGGACGGGGAGTTTATTGAAACCCCCTTTCAGCATTTCGAAGAGGTACCTCCAACATTGGCAGCAGCGGAAACAGTGGTTGAAGAGGATGTTCCTTTGAAGATGGCTTCCCTAAAGGATGCCCGGGCTGTAATCAAGAAAGGTGAATATGCTAACTGGGGCAGGCTCCCTGATTTTACACCTAAAACTGACAAGTTTGGACTGGGTTTTACTGCAGAGGGTCAGAAGGTTGTGCGCAAGGCAAAGACCAGAAGACCTCCTGTGCTCATTACCAACCCAGGAGTGAATGCTATTGGGGACGAAGATGAAGTGGAGGAGTCAGAGTTTAATAGCTGGATCTACCCGACGACTGATGGTGGATTGACCAATTGGATTGCTAAAGATCATACTCCTGTTACTTTTGTTATGCAGTAATAAACTCCTTTGTTCTGTTATTTGTAATAAACAATGAATTAAAACTCTCGCCCGGTGTCTTACCCGTGGCACCGTGGCTTCATTTGTGAGGGTATATTTAATTGTCATTTCATATATCATGAATAAAGATCTTGGACGTTTTCTCGCATTTCAAATCTTATGCTCCTTTTCTTTTTTCCTTTCTTTATATATTGCAAAACAGCTGTATTTACACACACTCACTCATACAGGTTTCAATCCACTCTGGATCTCACTGGTAACGACTCTGCTACTTCCAGTTATGACTTCGTAAATCCGATCAACTTAGCCGAAGACGAAGGTGAAGATGATTGCGAAGTGCCTGGCGAGCTTGCAAGACTGTTACTCCAGGAAGAGAGGGTAATTTAACCACATGAAGAGCCGGTGGAAACAATAAATCTGGGTACTGAGACGGACAGGAAGGAAGTTAAGATTGGTGCCAACCTAGAGCTCAGCGTGAAGCAACGGTTTACTCAGATGTTACATGATTATGTGGAGATCTTTGCCTGCTCCTACGAAGACATGCCCGGTTTAGATACTGATATTGTGGTCCATCATCTTCCTACCAAGGAAGACTGCCCTCCGGTTAAGCAAAAGGTCTGCCGTATGCGTCCAGAGATGTCTGAGAAGATCAAAGCCGAGGTTATGAAATAGTTCGACGCCGGGTTCCTTGTAGTGACTTCTTACCCTCAGTGGGTTGCTAATGTGGTGCCGGTACCTAAGAAAGATGGAAAAGTCAGAATGTGTGTTGACTACAGGGATCTGAACAGGGCCTGCCCCAAGGATGACTTCCCTCTACCTCACATTGATGTCCTTGTTGATAATACGGCTCAGCATAAGGTGTTCTCTTTCATGGATGGTTTTTCAGGCTATAATCAGATCAAGATGGCTCCGGAAGACATGGAAAAGACTACCTTTGTTACTCAGTGGGGTACCTTCTGCTACAAGGTCATGCCATTCGGGTTGAAGAACGCTGGGGCAACCTACCAACGTGCCATGGTTGCTTTATTTCATGACATGATCCATCATGAGATAGAAGTGTATGTTTACGACATGATCGCAAGGTCCCAAACGGAGGAAGAGCACCTTGATCATCTACAGAAATTGTTTGACCGTCTGAAGTTGTACAAGCTGAGGTTGAACCCGAACAAGTGCACCTTCGGGGTAAGATCTGGAAAGTTGCTAGGCTTCGTTGTAAGTGATAAGGGAATTCAGGTGGACCCTGCCAAGGTTAAAGACATTCAAGAGATGCCAGTTCCTAAGACAGAGAAAGAGGTCAGAGGCTTTTTAGGATGCCTGAATTACATTGCTCGCTTCATCTCGCACCTAACTGCTACCTGTGAGCCAATCTTCAAGCTGCTGAAGAAAGATCAGGTAGTACATTGGAATGATGAATGTCAGGCCGCTTTTGACAGAATCAAAGAGTATCTCCAAGAACCACCCATTCTTATGCCACTGGTTGAAGGGAGACCTCTGATACTATACCTGACAGTACTTGACAACTCAATGGGGTGTGTGCTGGGGCAGCATGATGAGTCTGGCCGAAAAGAGCATGCCATTTATTACCTTAGCAAAAAGTTTACCGACTGTGTGACCCGATACTCACTGCTCGAGAAAACTTGTTGCACTTTGGTATGGGCTGCTCGCCGGCTGAGACAGTATATGCTGACTCACACTACCTTGTTGATCTCAAAGATGGATCCTATAAAGTACATATTTGAAAAGCCTGCTCTGTCTGGGAGAATAGCAAGATGGCAAATGATCTTGACAGAATACGACATTCAGTACACGACCCAGAAAGCCATCAAGGGAAGTGTATTGGTAGACCACTTGGCACATCAGGCAGTAGACGACTATCAGTCAATGAACTTTGAGTTTCCAGACGAGAGCATCATGATAGTGACTGATTGTGAAGTACCTGGACCGGATGAAGGACCTGAGGAAGGATCCCGATGGTCTATGCACTTTGACGGAGCCTCCAATGCTTTGGGTAACGGTATCGGCGCTATGATAATATCCCCCCAAGGCACTCATACTCCACTCACTGCCCGACTATGTTTCAACTGCACCAACAACATGGCGGAGTATGAGGCATGCATCATGGGTCTCCAAGCTGCGATCGACCTAAGGATCAAGTTTCTGAGTGTCTTCGGAGATTTCGCTCTCGTGATCAATCAGATCAAAGGGGAGTGGGATACGAAACATCCGAATCTTATTCCTTACAGAGAATGTGTGTTGACATTGATCCCCCACTTCACAGAGATAACCTTTGAACATTTCCCAAGAGAGGAGAATCAGCTGGCGGACGCGTTAGCTACGATGTCTTCTATGTTCAAGGTCAAATGGGACAATGAGGCTCCCCGGATCATCATCTGGAAACTGGACGAACCGGCATACTGTTGTGATCTTGAAACTGAATTAGTGACTGAGAAGCCTTGGTACCATGAGGTGAAGAGATGCTTGGAAGCTCAGGAATACCCTGAAGGTGCATCTGTCAACGATAAGAAATTTCTGAGAAGGTTCGCAGCCAAGTTCTTTCTTAGCAACGGCATCCTTTATAAGCGAAACCATGATTCGACCCTACTGCGTTGTGTGGACAAGACAGAAGCAGAAAGGATCATGGAAGAGCTACATGAAGGGACCTTCAGAACACATTCCAATGGACACACTATGGCAAAGAAAATCCTTCGGGCAGGGTATTTCTGGTCCACAATGGAAGCTGACTGTTACCAACACTCTCAGACATGCCATAAATGCCAGATATATGCAGACAAGGTGCATGTTCCTCCAGTTCCTCTAAATGTTCTGATTGCGCCTTGGCCGTTTGCAATGTGGGGCATATACATGATCGGTGAGATTAAACCAACGGCATCCAATGGGCATCGCTTCATCCTGGTGGCAATTGATTACATTACAAAGTGGGTTGAAGCAGCTTCCTACGCCACAGTAACCAAGACTGTTGTGGCACGGTTCATTCGGCATAATCTGATCTGTCGATACGGCGTCCCAGAAAGGATCATTACAGACAACCGTACCAATCTTAATAACAAGATGATCACTGAGCTCTGCGAGCAGTTTAAGATACAGCACCACAACTCTTCTCCTTACAGACCGAAGATGAATGGGGCTGTAGAAGCAGCAAATAAGAACATTAAGAAAATCGTGCAGAAGATGACAGTGACTTATAAAGATTGGCACGAGATGTTACCGTTCGCTCTACATGGGTACCGTACCTCAGCCAGAACGTCAACCGGGGCAACTCCTTTCTCCTTGGTCTACGATATGGAGGCAGTCTTACCGATCAAAGTGCAGATACCCTCTCTCCGGATAATCAAGGATGCAGATCTGAGTGAAGATGATTGGATCCAGACACGACTTGATCAATTAAATCTTATTGATGAAAAAAGACTTGCTGCTATCTGCCATGGTCAGACGTATCAGAAACAGATGATCAGGGCATTTAACAAAAAGGTCAGACCACAAGAATATCAAGTTGGGGATCTGGTAATCAAACGTATCATCCTACCTCAGAGTGATCCAAGGGGAAAATGGACCCCCACATACGAAGGGTCATTTGTGGTTAAACATGTGTTCTCAGGAGGAGCCATGATTCTAACCAACATGGATGGTGACGACCTTCCTCACCCCGCCAATGCAGACATAGTTAAAAGATACTACGCATGAAAAAAGACCCGCTAGGTTGACATACCTAGGAAAAAATTAGGGCTTCCCGGCGAACCAAAAGGGTTCGGGCAAAATGAAGGGATGAAATGAAAAATCTGTACACCCGGCAAGTCGAAAACCTGAAAAGGCGGCTTGGGCAAAAATGGGTATCCCGGTGGACTGAAAACCTGAAAGGGCGGTCCAGGCAAAAGTTAGGGATAAAGCGTAATACTATGTCTCATTGGATCACCTTGCATCCAGAATCCGGTATCTACAGCAAGTTTAGACGGCATCAGTCAATCAGCTTCATCTTCGACTAGGTCATCAAGTGATGAGACGCTCGAAGATATAAAGGCGATAGCAGAGTTGGAACCCAGTGGGATCATTCATTTCACACAGCTGTTTTATTTTCCTTTGTACAAATTTGTATAAACTCTTTTGTTCGGCGGCGTTCTCTTACTAGGACGTCAGCCTCTTGTACATAAACGCCTATTTTACAGGCAAATTCAAAAATCAATACAAAAATCACTTTTCAGTTAAAATTGCCAATTGTTTGTTTTTCCTTTTTCTGTTTTGTTTTGCGAAGAACGTCCAAGGTTCAATTTATGATATATGCATTGACAATAATTTTCTAGCTCATGAATATTTGCATACGAAACAAAGGATTACTTACAGGTAGCATTAGAAACAAGGGCAATAAAGATTTGTCTGAGCGATCTAATTGCTCAGTCCGCCAAGGTATCAAGGTAGGTTCAACTGAAGAACACAACCAGTATATCTTAACCCCCCAGAGAGTGAGCCAGCAAGTCAGTGCACTCTCCCCAAGCTATATTATCAAACCTTAAGGAAGTTGGGTATCCTCCAGCAGATCTCAACATTCCCCAGCAATGTACAAACATTCTTAACAAGCATCCCCGGCAGTCTTGGTCTAAAGATTGTTCCCCGGCGGTATATCAAACATTCATTGGAGTCACTTCCCGTATAGTTCAAAATTTCCCCAAGAGAGTCCAATCCAGATTTCCCCAGGAAAGTTGAATCATTTCCTCAAGCAGTAAGCTTATCCCCAGTAGATTCTGGAAGCTTCTCCCCCGCAGAGCACGAACGCAACCCCCGGCCTTATTCAAGGGTTATTTCCCTACCAGGATATAACTGGGTTATCCTCAGCCAAAAGCCACGGAAAGATCGTCCCCGATGAAGTCTTCTTATCCCCAGCGAAGTCTATCAACACTTCCAACACAACAATGGTATCCCCAGCGAAGTTACCATCAACATTCCAGCAAAGTACCTCTCTTCCCACAGAGTACCATTCCCCAGCAAGATAGCTAGAGTATTTTTTCTCCCCGCAGAGTAATCCATTCGCCAAGTTTATTCCCCAACGGAGTTATCTTCTCCTACCGGTATTCTTGCAACTATCATCCCCAGCGGAAGCAAAGATCTATTCTTCAACATCAGCCCCGGGATGTGACTTCCCGGCACCCGTCAAGGATTTATTTTCCTAAGACGAAAATATACATTCATAAACATCACATTTTCATACATTACAGCATGCATATACGCATCATATCTTACAAATCTCATTTATGTTGAGAACATCATCGCTTGATTCATATCATGCCTTGCATATGACTGACCTTTACCTTTCAGGAAAGATCCAGTTGAGTTCTCAGCTACATTTCAAGACCTTGTCCGGTTCAGTTAAATCGACCCTAAGATTTTCCTGATTCTTATCCAATCAAAGGCCTTCTCTGGTTCAGTCAGATCGACCCTAAGATCTCCTTGATTCTTATCCAGTTGAAGATTCCAAGACCTTCTCTAGTTCAGTCAGATCGACCCTAAGATCTCCCTGTTTCTTATCCAGTTGAAGATATTCCAAGACCTTGTCCGGTTCAGTTAAATCGACCCTAAGATTTTACTGTTTCTTATCCAGTCAAAGGCCTTCTCTAGTTCAGTCAGATCGACCCTAAGATCTCCCTGTTTCTTATCCAGTTGAAGATATTCCAAGACCTTGTCTGGTTCAGTTAAATCTACCCTAAGATTTTACTGTTTCTTATCCAGTTGAAGATATTCCAAGACCTTGTCCGGTTCAGTTAAATCGACCCTAAGATTTTACTGTTTCTTATCCAGTCAAAGGCCTTCTCCGGTTCAGTCAGATCGACCCTAAGATCTCCCTGATTCTTATCCCAGTAGAAGACATCCAAGATTCTCTCAGCGTTATTGTTGAGGTTGAAGTCGCCCAAGATTCTCTCAGCGTTACTGTTGAGGTAGTAATCGCCCCATGATTCTCTCAGCGTTCCTGTTGAGGTAGTAATCGCCCCAGATTCTCTCAGCGTTCCTGTTGAGGTAGTAATCATCCAAGGTTCTCTCAGCGTTCCTGTTGAGGTAGTAATCGTCCAAGGTTCTCTCACCGTCCCGTTGAGGTAGTAACCATCCCTGGCTCATTCATCATCATTTGAAGCTCCAGATTCAATTCCTGTAACCAGTCAAGGCGCATCTATACAAAGAGTTTGAAGACCAGCTCCTGTAACAGGCCAGGTAATCATTTTCTTTTTCAGGTACGCAAGTTCTCGCTAAGGAAACTCTTACGTGATCGACATCCAGATGGCATCTATAAGCCCATCCACTCGTCCATCACCTCTTAGCATGGCATCTATAAGCCCATCATCCTATCCATCAATCTCCAAATGGCATCTATAAGCCCATTCTCACCATCACACTATTATGTGAGCGCAAATTTCTGGGCACTCTAGTGTTCAATCATCTTCCACCTTCGGATTACGAAAGGCACGTCAGCCAATCTGCATCCTCAGGTCTAAGAATATTGAATAGGGGCAACTGTTGTACCCCAAAATTTGCCCTCCCATATTCTTCAATATTTTCCAAAAGCATGCTTCAAAATCTCCCAAGGGTTCCACAGTTCAAGGGCCTCCTAACAGTCAAAAATTAGGGTTTTGGTTCTGGCAAAGAAATTGAAGTTTCCAAGGGTCCAAACAAGTCCCATATGCCTACAAACATTGTAAAGCATCCTCATGTCAAGTTTCAAGACTTACATCATAAAATTGCACAGTCAGAAACCCTAATTGCGCAACAGTCAACTGTAGGGGCAAAATGGTCATTTGACAGTCAAAAGTCCAAATTTTTGGTCAACATCTTATTTTGAAGCCACAAACATCATTTGATCAATTCTTGATCATGATTTTCAAGGCATGGCTCAAAAAGTCTCAAGATGCAAAAGTTTCCATATTTGGACAGTTGAAAAAGTCAACTGTAACTTGACCAGGGCATAACTTCCACATGGTTTATCAGAAAAATTCCATCCAAAGCTCATTTTGAATAGAATGACATTTCCTACAACTCCTTTTCACACTTCAAGTCCAAGAAATGCTCTCACAAAAAGTTATCAATCTCAACATTATAGGTCATTTTCAAAAGTCAACAAAAAGGCACTTTAAGTCAAAGACCATAAATTGAGATTGGTAAATCAAAATGACATGGGACCAAAGGCATTGGTTAGAGGACTTCAAGACCTTTCCAAAATTTCAAAGAACATGATCAAAGCTTAACAATTGAGCAAGATATGCCTTGTGGAAGTTGGGAAATTTTTGGGAATTTTGAAAAGTCAACTTTACTTCAAATGCCACAAAATTGCTAATGGGCCACATTTTCTTCCAAGAATCATCATCCAAAGGTTATGCACGACCATTTGTCCTAAAGGGAAATTATTTCATCATTTTTTATTATTTATTTGAATTTTTAATCACTATTAATTCATTTAATAAAATAAAATATGACAAAAATAGAAAACCATGTTTTTTAATCCCTTTTTGCAGCATATTCTCTCCAATAAAACCTCAAGATTCGTGCACACCCAATTTGGAAAGGTTTGGCCATGATTGGTATCAAAAACACATGAAAAAGATTTGAAAAGATTCCATGGAAATCAAATATTTGATTCATCAATGCAAAGGCTTTTGACTCAAAATTCTTACCCTAATCCATTGGCATACTTAAGCTGATCACAACCCTAGTGCACACAACCTTCAGGCTGCGCCCAAACCTAAGAACAAACTTGGCATTTTTTGTGAAAAAATTGAAAACTGAAAATGCACTTAGAGTTGGTTTCAAGGCAAAATATCAATTCCAAAAGCTTTCTGAGACATCACTGAACCTAACTGAATCCTTTTCCACGCTTCTAACGTAAAGAATTGGTAACATGATGTCGTCCTGTTCTTAACATTTGTCAAATTCGTGTTTCAATTTATACGCATCCTCATTGCATTTTTTCTGTTGATTTGTACTAATCCAATCATTCTGAAGATAACAGCATCGTTTAATTGAGTTTTCGTACCTTGTACGTGAATCCACCATTGGAGCTCGCTAGATTTTCTAAACTGTGAAATTAGGGCTTTGCGCTTGGGGAAAAATTGGCCAACAAGACCTGGACCACTGAACTCACGACCTCCATACGAATTGATTACACTAGTCGCGCTCAATTTATGAGCAACCATACGCTAATCGCTATTATCATGTTCTTCATTTAGTGGGGGTTTAAAACCCCCGCTATCCATCTGTTTTTTTTCTCCAGGCAAAGCAAACGAGTGGAGAAGAAGATGAGGTGTAAGCCAACGGTTGGTGCGTTTGAATGTTTGGCGCGTTTATCAGCGTAGTGGATGTTTTCCCATATTATGTTTTCTTATTATATTACATACGAATAAACGTGTTAGCTCAGATGGCTGGAGGTGTGTTTGGTAAGTCTTGGGACCTGGGTTCGATTCCCAGGTCCCCTCCCTTTCTACTATTATTTTGTTTTCCATGTTCCTACGCAGCGTGCATTCCAGGGGTTCACCATACATCCACTCTCAAAGCGTGCCACGCGCCCCATAAGATCAATCTAGTGGTCAGAAGCTGCAGACCACCATGTGCATAGGTCAATGGAGCCACACGCATCCCAGAGAAGTCAACCAGGCCTCCAATAAATGGGCCAAAAATGCTGGAAAATACCTCCAAATTGGGGTCAACACCCCCCATTGGTTTGCTTTTTTTCATTCTCTTTATTTTTTCTATTTTATTTGTTTTATTTGGTTTTAGTTTAATACTTTAAATTAATTTTTTCTTTAACATAAAAAATAATAAAAAAATCAGAAAGACAAAAAATATAAATATATTTTATTTAAACATTTTTGTAAATAAATGTTATTAATTAATTTAGTTTTTAATTCTAGGTTTAATTTTAATGTTTTCTTAATAAACTAAAAAATGTAGAATTAGGGTTTTAAATACTTTTATCTTTTTTTTCTTTTCTTTTACCATTATTAATAATTAATTATTTATTTTTGTAAATAAATTGGTCATTAAATAATTAGGTTAAAACTAGGTTAAATTTAAACATTTTTTTAACAAATTAAAAATAGTTTAGAATTAGGGTTTTAATTTCATTTAATTTTCTTACTAAATTCCATAAATACAAAAAACTCAAAAATAATTTCCTTTTCTCATTTAACTTAATTAATTTATTAATTGTAATTTAATTTCTTTAAAAGGGTCCAACGCCCTCGCATTCGATCATAATTCTATTTCGCGCGCTTATTTTATTTCCTTTTTTTTAAATTTCATGTAATTATCCCAAAGCCATGTAATAGATTTATTAGGATATTATTTTTTCGCGCTTTATTTTATTCAAATTGGGTCTTGGATTAATTTGGCGATGTAGACCCGCGCCTTTGTAATAGCGTAGGACTTTTAATTCCGCATCTTTTAAACTGTTAATAATTTGCATGAAAGAATGAATGCCAAACATAAAAGCAACGCGTAGATCACCAGTGCATGAACAAGATAAACATAAATGAACATGACACACAAATCACACACCACCCCTAGGGTACGCCTCACTGTTGCCTTGCCCCTCGAAAGGTGGTCGTCGAGTAGAGGACGTTTTAGTAAGTCCTCATGTCCATGAACATGGCATGAGGGTAGCTTCTAAGGTGTCCTCCCATTGCTCTGGTGACCACAATGTCCCGAACCCTCGAATTGACCCGCACACCTCCAACAGTGGTGCTACCTACCTCTCCATGGTGGGATGGCACTACTTTAAGGACATTTACACAGACGAATTCCTTAGGGTAGGTAGACAACTCGTAGATACTTGCTCTAATTTCAAAACAAAATCCAAAACTCTTTTCACACCGACACCTTTTCAAAAAGCTTTCAAAAGCAACTTTTCAAACACTCTTGAGGACTGATACAAGAGTCGAACTGAAATTTTCAAATAAACTTTTTTAACCCACAGTTGAAAAGCAAACAAACAATTTTGAAAACACAAATGAGCAAGTATCTAAGAGCCCATGGATAACCATGGATAGAAAGGGTGCTAACACCTTCCCTTTCTATAAATCTACCTCCCGAACCGAGAAATTATCTCATAAGGAATTTTTCTATGCTTTTGTCCTTTCCTTGTTGGAGAAAATAAAAGACGGTGGCGACTCTTGCTTCCGCGACATTTCGCGAACCAGCGTTAAACAGTCAGTTCCAGATCCATCGATCACAAGTATTATATTTGGTCCAGGAATCAGACCATACCGATGGTTCTCTAGTTCCCGGTTCGACCTTGCAGTTTGATTCGGTCTTTAAAACACTACTTATTGTACTTTACACTAATTAAGCCAAATCACACAAAACATACCTAAATAACATCATTAAAAATTAGTCTACCATAAAATTCAAGTTTAAGAAACTTAGATATCTCACAAATAATGACTTACCACACTCCCAAATTTTAATAGTTATTTGTCCATATGTGATGATACAAATAAGATTAGAAATAAATAATTAAACGAATTTATCTCAAATAACTGTATTCAAACATTGGTACAATTTTATATTTTTAATGCTCATTCAATGTGTGTGTTTGTATAACCCATGATGTCATATGTCACGTCAGAAGTCTTTATTTAAGATAGTCATCCTAATTCCTAGTTTGGTTTCTCTATCATATGATTCAAGAATTTAACTTTCGTTTAATAAGGGAGATTATCTAGCATATTCATTTTTAGGCTTTTTGGTTCTTTTTGAACTTGGGGACACTACTTGAATTAATTTTCAATTCTATTATGTGAAGTGTTCCACCTTTGCTCTTGACGCGATCTCATTTATAATGAATGTAACATGTTAATTACCCAGACTAAAACACGAAATACTCCTCTAGTTTTGGGCACAAGAATTCAATTTAGCATGTTCTTTTGCATTTTTACTTCTTTCCATGTTTATTTATTATTTTTTTCAATATGGAGTATTCCTATTAGCTAGGCCTTTTTACTAGGGTTTTTTCTCCACTAAATTAAATCCTTAAAAAAATCCTCTTCCATAATTTCGAACAAATAAAACTTCTAAGAAGGCTTACTACTTCTCTATTTCTTTTGGCGTGACAAAAGTTCATCACTTTCCAAGTTACATTTGGTGCACAGTATTTTATTAATTATTATGACTTTTCTTCCAATATTTTTCAACACTCCAGTTATAAGAATAATTCTCTACTATGTTTTAAAAATTTTGCTTATCTGAGGTTAAATTAACAACTTTTTTCTTTTTTTTTTCAATATTTAATTTACAAAAACTAAACAAGTTTTTTATTAATTAAAAACAACAAACATCAACAAAATACTAGCAAAATAGAGGTGCCACACCCCCAAGCTTTAAGTAAGAACAATTACCTCCCAAAAAGCTTGATGAGTAATGGCATGACATAACCTAAAAATTTTGAAAACTAAAACTGAAACAAACTTTTGATTAGGTGGGTTGGTGAGTTGTTTCAATATCAGCTAGTTCTTAAGCCTATTGTTTTTCCTTGTTCCTCCATCCTTCTTGCCATTTTTAGCTAGATAACTATTTAAAATAGAATGGACACTGATACACTATGTATATTCTTTTTTACATATTTTTTATTCATAAAATATTGTTTAATTATTTTTATCATTTTAGGTTGAACTAGTTCTTGCACAATTTCAAAGAGAAAAAGGGGAGAAAAGCTATCAAGCACCCCTTTAAGGAATTCATTAAGTTTTAGAGAACCCAGACTGTTTTGATTTTGAGATGAAAAAACAAGGTGATAATTTGATAAATGCATCATATCCATTTTAAGGTTAAGAAAATATTTTCTTGGATCAGTCTCCATATCAATAATGTATGTTCACCAAAAATTTCCTAAGGAAGGAATGCATTCTTGTAAAAATAAAACAATATGTTGAAATATGGAAACCAATGTAGATAGGTTATAAATCTAACTACCCTAAAGGAAGAACTTGTAGATGCTTCCTTTAAATTTGTTTGACATGGCCAAGACGAGAAAACTATCTACACGGCGAAGTGGTATGAACACCCGAAGCAAGACCAGTTTACCAACAAATACTGCATGCCACAGATTAATGCCTAAAACTAGACGGGGAAACTATCTTTGTGACCAAAAAAATAAGTTCTAGAGTAATACCTGAAACCAGCCAGGAGAACTATCTATGGACGACCAACTGTGGATTAACAGTTGAAACCAGCCAGGAGAACTATCTACATGAGGAGACTGAAGATTAATACATGTAACAAGCCAGTAAAACTAACTTTCTTTCTCAGGTTAGAGATAAATACATGTAACAAGTCAGGATAACTATCTCAGCCACCGAAAATTTTCAAATTCTAGATTAATACCTGAAACCAACCAGGAGAACTATCTGTGGACGACCAATTATGGATTAACACTTGAAACCAGCCAGGAAAACTATCTTTCTTTCTCAGGTCAGAGATTAAATACCTGTAACAAGTCAAGACAACTATCTCAGTGACCGACAATTTTAAAATTGCAGATTAATATCTGAAACTAGACAAGACAACTATCCGCGAATAGCTGATTTGTAGATTAATACCTGGAACCAGACAGGAAAACTATCTACACGACAAGACAAGGCAATCTTACACGGGTTCCTTCTCATATATCTCTGAGTGCAGACTAACACAGACTCATCTTGGAACAGTCCTACACAGACTCTTTCTAATACATTTTCAGGTAACGGTTAATTTCATTATCCTCAACAAGCTACTGTGAAGCCTGGATTTCAACCAGAAAACATCAAACTTTCATTTATCTAGAGATAACTCTTGAGCAGAGCCTTGGACAATTGAAGTTCTTAGACTCTATTCCCCATATAGTTTCCTCAAGCAGGAGAACAACAGAAACCCACATTCCCTAGCAGAGTCCTCCTCAGACAGCAGGAAAAGGAATCCCCACAAGGAGACCTCTTAAAGAGCCAACATCTACTTTGGATGGCATCTTTAACCCCATCTCTCACGACTCTCTGTCATCTTCTCTAAATGGAATCTGTAAGCCCATTCCCGACATCATCAACCAAAAATGTTACTTCATGCGAGTGCAAACTTCTGGGCACTCTAGTGTTCAATCATCTTCCAACTTGAGATCACGAAAGGCAGACAAGCCAATCTAAATCCTCAGGTTTAAGAAGATTGAACAGGGGCAGCTGTTGTACCCCAAAATTTTTTCTCTCATGTTTTCCAAGATTGTCTCCTACATGGTTGGTTACAAACAATTACTTAAAGAAAATGTAATTTTTTTTTAAGATGAACAAGCTATCTTTCGATTGGCATCCTGACAAGCTTCGATTGGGCATCTAAATCCTTCGAGCAAGCTTTGTTTCAAAGTATTCGATTAGGAATTTGGCACTCTTCGATGCAGGTTGGATTCATAAGCTTCGAATGGGCGTTGGGTCCCCCTTCGATCACATTCAAATTACAAGGCTTCAACTTCCTATTGGCTATTTCAGGCCTGCCTTCGATTCACAAGGCTAAAGGCCTCTTCAAGTTCCCTTCGATTCATTAGGCCAAAAGCCCCTTCATGCTTGCTTTGGATTCACAAGGGCAAAGGTTTATTCTATGAGTTCCTTCAATACATAAGGCAAAGACTTCCTTTGTGCTTGCCCTCAAGGCCAAGACCACTCAACACAGTTTCTGCACTATGACACACAATATGACTCAATTGAAAGAGCACTCCAAAAGCCCATTTGAAGGACATATATTGTTGGCCATTCAAAAGAGACACATAATTCAAGTTTATCTTATGATGAGTCTTGGTCCTACATGTGGCCAGGCAGAGGCTTCATGTGCAATGGCATTCGAAGGAAGTGACGAAGGAGGCTTCGATTGATAGAATGAAGTTCTAGTTTCCATACCCCCAAGTGAGAACTCCACTCTGTCAATCGAAGCCTCCTTTATCACTTCCTTCGAATGCCATTGCATAGGAAGTCCGGGCCTAGCCAAATGTAGGACTAAGACTCATCATAAGATAAAATTTCATTCAGTGATTATGTGTCTCTTTCGAATGGCCAGCAATATGTGTCCTTCGAATGGGCTTTTGGAGTTCTCTTTCGAAGGGGTCATATTGTGTGTCATAATACAAAATCTTTATTGAGGGGTCTTGGCCTTGAGAGCAAGCGTAGAGGAAGTCTTTTCCTTATGCATTGAATGCAATCATAGAAGAAACCTTTGTCCTTGTGAATCCAAAGCAAGCTTGAAGGGGCTTTTGGCCTAGTGAATCGAAGGGAACTTGAAGAGGCCTTTAGCCTTGTGAATTGAAAGGAACTTTTAGAGGCTGTTAGCCTTGTGAATCGAAGGCAAGCCTGAAGTAGCCAATGCACAGTCGAAGCCTTATGATTTGAACGTGATTGAAGGGGACCCCACGTCCATTCGAAGCCTGTGAATCAGACCTACAGCGAAGAGTGCCAAATTCCTTATCATAGACTTTGAAACCAAGCTTGTTCGAAGGATTTAGATGCCCAATCGAAGCTTGTAAAGATGGATATCAAAAGACACCTCGTTCATCTTCAAAAAAATTATTTTTCTTTAATCAAGTGTTTGTAACCACCCATGTAAGAGAAAAAAAAACCTTGGGAAACATGAGATGGAAATTTTTTAGGTACAACAGTAACAAATTGATTTATCGTGGCGCGATGATAAAAATTGAGTTCACATATCATGAATGCTAAGAAATGAAACACAACGCCGTCAACACAATGCTCATATCCAATTTAAACGCATCAACCCTAAAAATGTCGAGCATACATAAACATACTAATGACATCGACACAACAACTAAAGTGCAGAGTTGTCAACAAATAGTCGTATTCATTTAAACATGGCAACAAACAAAATCAGCAAAGCAAAATCAAACTAATCAAATTAACACCAAATAATTGTAGAGCTAAATCCCATATACAAATACATAACAAAATCGAAATCGTCGGAACCAATACAGGAGATTTACCACCAAATAAAAATTGATTCAAAATTTAAAAACAAACTAACATAGTTTAAATTAATGTTGAAGCTGAATCATAGACCAGAATACCTGAAAACAAATTATGTACGAAATCGCCAACCTGAATCTTGAGTTATTCACATATGTGAGGCCGAAAATGAATTAACAGTGACGCGTATTTGATCTTTGAAGGAGGATGGAAGAAGTTGTTGTAGAATCAATGATATTCGGAAGTTGTTCAGGCTTATGCACACAATTTTGATGGTTGTGCTGAGAAGAAGGTGGATTTGAATGTTTGTCACGGTAAGGGAGATGTTGTGTGAAATGTAGAGTTATAGTGGTGAATAGATGGATAAAAAAGGTCGGTTTATGAAAATGATGTAGGTGGTAGTTTTATATGAAAGGTTTGAACGGTGGTTGGTGGGTGAACGGTGATGGAAAGGCAAGTTATTTTCGGTGTTGCTTTAGGTGGAATTCTGAGTTGGTTGAAAGTAAGAGAAGTAGAGAAGGCTTATATGGTGGTGACAAGGTATTAAAGTTGTTTGGTTTTGAGGTGATGAAGACATGGTGGATCAGAGCATAAGAAGTGTGGATCAAAGGTTTGTTGTAGGGTGGTGGTGTTAGGGAGTTCTCATGGAGAAAATGGTGGAGAATGTATAGTATGGTGGTAGATATGAAATGAAAATTGAGAGAGAGAAGTAGGGACTTGATCTTTTAAGCTTGTTTTCAAAAAATTTAGATCTCCTTTTTTCTGATTGGTTATTTGGTGAGAGTGGGAATTCATATTTTTTTATAATGGATGATTGATCTCTCTATTATTATAGAGATAATTCGTTGTCGAGGTTTTGTCTACTATAATAGATGGTTGATCTCTTTGATATGACTAATATAGTTTGTTGTCGAGGTTCTATTATCTCCAGTTGATGGTTGGTCTCTTCAATATGACAATGATATTTTGTTGTTGAGGATTTAGCTACTCCGATGGATGATTTATCTCTTTGATATGACAAAGATAGTTTATTTTTGAGGTTTTAACTAATCCAATGGATGGTTGATCTCTTCGATATGACATAGATAGTTCGTCGATGAGGTTTTATATACTCCAATGAATGATTGATCTTTTCGATATGAAAGAGATAGTTCGTTGTTGAGTTTTTATCTACTATGATTGATGTTTGATCTCTTCGATATGAAAGAAATATATCGTTGTTGAGGTTTTATCTACTCTGATAGATGGTTGATTTCTTCGATATGATAGAGATAGTTTGTTGTTAAGGTTTTATTTATTTTGATGGATGGTTGATCTCTTTGATATGATAGAGATGATTCATTACGAGAACCTTATAACAATTAATTACCTTTTACGGAGGTTGTTTATTACTCTTTCGAGGTGGAAAACTTGGTTAAAGAAGAAGTTGAAGCTCATTTTTGAGAAATTTTTCTACCTTCAACCCTGAGTTGGTAGTTTATCGTCATCTCTGAGTCAATATTACCCTGGTTTTTTTTTACCTTTAACCCATAGTTGGTAGTTTACCATAATCTGTGAATTCGTGTTACTCTCATTTATTGAGATGATGTTATCTTGATTCCTCTTTCTCCTTGTTGGGCTATTACCCAATAGAGTTGAGCTCTCTTTTCTCCAATGGAGTTAAGTTTTTTTCTCTCCAATATAGTTAATTATCTTTCCCCAGTCAAGTCAGTAATCTCTTCGTACAGATTATTTCATTGTACCTCATATCTTGCATTGTTTAGAACCTCCATATTGGAATCTTTCTTTGCTTGTTAGTATGTCTGTGATTTTGGTTTTCCCCATTTTACAATCATATCTAATGGGGTTGGGTTTCCTTTTCCCAGACAGGAGTCTTCCTTTAAAATTTTGAGTTTTTCTCATCCCTAATGGTGTGGGATTTCTTTTCTTGTTTTCCTATAGCATTCATAATTATAAGCATTTCATGATATCTTAGGGCCAAAAATTAGGTTTGTTTTTTGTATTTAAGTATTTTCAATCACGTCGAGATGAATATTTTAACCTTCATATCTCCATATAGAAGAAACTTAAATAAGGGAAGATTTTATACCCTAATTTTTACCCCTAAGATCTCTAATCATTCCACATCCTCCCAATACATCAAGATCACAATATTTGGGATGCCTCTCACTTGTGCTCTCTCCCTTATTTAAGTTTTTCCTTGAGGGATCACCAAACACCCTAATTGTGTATCTTGTACATATATATTTTATGTTTACTAACCCCTAACTAAAATCCAAAAAGATGTTATGTTTCTCTTTTGTACATTGTAGGTGTTAAGCTAAGAGTATCTATCTCATCTCCCAAGCTAGAGGTTTGAGAATTGATCCTTAATCAATTAATCATTCATTGAACCTCAATTGCCTGAACTTCAAAGTGATGACTTATTTGGCAAGAAAATCTCGAAAGATCCAAAGTTGATTCAAGTTGTTTGACTTAATTTGGCAAACTCTTGATTATATGGTCACTAGTGCATAACTCTCTCAATTTTCAACATTTTGAGATGATTCTTTTTGTTATGAACTCTTCTCATCATCCTCAACATAAGAGCCAATTATGCTTGGAGGATCATCAAAATTCTGGAGAGACTATACGTCTTTTGGAAACCATTGAAATGCTTTACCTAGCTTCCCAAGACCATAACTTTCTCAATTTTTATGATTTTGAGATGATCTCAACACCACATTTCTCTTCAAAGAGTCCTCTTCAATTTCTCTTCAAGGATCTAAGGCTAAATATGTGTGGAAGGTCATTTAAGTTTTGAAAATATTATAGATTATCTATTGAGTTTTCAAGTGATTTTTACCAACTTCCAAAGGCCATAACCTCTTTAATTTTAAACATTTTTTAATGATCTCAACACCCAATTTCTCTTCAAGAGGTCTACTTCATTTCGTCTTCAGAAGTCAAGAACTAATTATGCTTGGAAGTTATGTAAGTTTTAGAAACATTATTGGTCATTTTGAAGCTCCGTACTTAGAAATTTTTCTAAGTACAAAACCAGTTTGTTTTTACCATTTTTGAAGAAGCATAACTTTTAGCTCAAGTTGCCAAATACATACTTTCTTGGCACTTTGTAAAGATCGTGGGAAGGTCTTTATATGCCAAAAGGAATCGTGAAATAAATCTTCCTACATTATATGCCCATTGCTTTTGAAGATCACCTCATGAACTAAAATTTTGTTTGAAAATCACTTTGCACAACCTCTAATTCTCAAACTAATCAAGCTTTGCAGGTGTTTCCCTGACTCGTTAACTCTAACAAGCTTCTAGAAGGTTATTTGCAACTTAAAATGCAAGAATTGGTTATGTTTTGATGAGTTAGAAGTCACATTTTTCCATGATTAGGGTGCACACCATTTTATCTAATTCCTTATCATTCACCTCACTTGAGAATTGCATCATGCTCAACTATAAATAGAGGTCCTATCTACATCATTTACCAAGTTTTAAAGACACAAAGTCACTATGTCAAACTCTCTCCATAGCTCTCATTTTTGAAACTTTGAATTCCTCTTTAGAGTGCTTCCAATTCCAATTTTTCAAGCTCTTTAGCACCACTGAACTTCATTGAAGCTTCTCCAACAATAATTAAGCCTTGAAGTGTCCTTGATCGTGCTAGCCATGTTCATTTTCAGAACAAAATTATCTCATTTCTAACAGGTAGATTAAGGCACCAAATCCACTAACTAAAATTACTATGATGATCTTTGAGGTGCACTGATACTCACTTCTTCATTAATTTTGATTGTTAGATCCTTTAGATCCATTTGTTTTTTAGTTTTAAGTTTTCAAGTTTGTCTGATTTTTTGAAATCCATTGTGATGCACTTTAAATAATTTTTTTGCGATAGCATGGTTGAGATCATCTTGAAGAGACGCTTCCAATGATACCAACCTCATGACCAATGGATACATATTTTTGAAAACTCATTTTTCCCTAAGTTTTAGGTGGCTGGAGGTTAAAGATGACCAACCTATCATTCTTCAACCAATGGATATCAAGCCAATTATTTTAATTTGGTTGGTGTGACTTTTTTGGATTCCACACGTGTAACACCCTGTTTCTACCCGGCGGATAATAATAAAATCAGAGTTTAACATAGATAGGATGCTACAATTTTAACTTAAAATCAAACTTCATTTAATCGCATATAAAACAGATACATAACATTTAATTCGGATGAACCGATAACAACCTTATTTATTCTTAAAAATCAAACAACTTTTTATTGGTAAACAGCGGAATCTACATACTCAAATTTAATTCACTTAACATCTTTTATTTGACTAAAACAACTTCAAGATAACAATTATTTCATGAAACCAACTTAAAAATTCAGCAACTGAAATAAATATCAACAACTAAACATCAAGCGTTCATCCCCCCGAGTGCTACGTATCAGAGCGACGACACTGACTCGAACTAACGGGTTAACAACTATCCTTCTTGATTAACTGCATGTTACTAGCAGAGGGCAACATTCAAACAGAAGGGGGGATATATCAGACAATATAATAAGTGATATGATAAATAATATATTAAATCAGATCATATAGAATCACCACTTCACAACTTACAAACAACTTTAATGATAATAAAACATCAACACGACATAACTACTAATTCACAGCTTTTAGATAATACTTGTCACAATAAGTCAACAACATAAAGCAACAACAAATGTATCATCACCACAACTCAAGATGCAACAACAACGACGACTCAATTACAATACACATGCATGTGGTGCCATTGGAGCAGAACTCCCATCTAAAAAATCTGCCAATAAATAGAGGTATCAACAAGGCATAAGCCTTCTTCGTAGTTTTCCAATCCAGGCCATCACATAGTATGCAAATGTATGTGACTCAATGAGTGCACTATCATATACTCACAACAATCATCATTCATCGCAAGGCATAAGCACATATCACCATTATTACCGGTAAATAGAGTTAATTCAACAACAACATAATAATAACAATAACTCAGCAACAACTAATCAACGAATCAACATTGGCCATATGCCTACAACTTTATATTGCCAATAAATAGAGGCAACATAACAATAATAGCAACAAATATTAACAACAACATAACCACAACAATTCAACTTTGGGAACAAGCCTAGAACTTGATTCTTGCCAATAGTTAGAGTCAATGCAACAAAATTCACCACCTCAACTTCATAATTAATCACAACAATTATCCAGTATAATTATTCGGACAAATATACCAAATCCTGCTAATTAATTATCGGCTAAATGTCCCATTACTTATACTTTATACTAATATTCCTTATTAGTTTTCTGACAATATAATACTACACTAATATCCAATTTTGATATATACATATACCAACTCCATTAAATTAAATCAACTATAATTAATTCTTTGTTACTACTGCTAAAGTATCCTACTAATTAGTTTTGTTAAATGTCAACTCTATGATTGTTATACTAACCATATCTATTATAAACTAATTCTGCTTTGTATTAATACTCTAAAAGTTACTGCTATTAAAACAACTCTATTAATTTACTACTCTACTAATTTACTTGTCTTCTTCTGATATCTACTTATTATTACAGTTACTAAAGTATGCAATTAATTGGCTTTGCTCAATCTACATGTACTTCCATTATAATCATTCTACATAATAATTATTTTTTTGGTTGAAACATACAAAAATTTCATGGATCAAGAACCAACATAAGCAGTACACAAAGCATGGTGCCGCTCGTCACACTTGCTTGTCCCCCCCGACACAACAATCACTCACAACATGCCAATCGACATGCTTGTGTGGCCCTCGGCACATCCATCAGTTTTGTGCCGCCCGGCACAGCCTTTGTGCGCCTCGGCACACACTATTTTCCACGTCGTCTCTTCACAAACTTTATTCTGATACTGATACTAACCCAGAATTTTCCCAAATTTTCCTTCGACTAACAATATTTTCACAACAACATAATACATCAGTAACATAGCGACTTAATAACAATTAAATCGATACACAAATCACAACATAGACAGTTAATATCAACAATTATACAGACGAATTCAACATCACTCAGGAACACATAAACATCAATTACATGTACAATAATTACACCAACCCAATTCCTACATACAATTTAACATAACTCCCATTATAGAGTCTTAACCCCACCATTTCCTTGGATTGGAGATCTCCCTATAATTCTTCGATCAAACCTAGCCTTGCCAAAGTTTCCAACCTTTGCCTCTTTTGTACAATTTTGCAACTTCCACGTTCCCACAAAATACTCAATACTTTTTCCTTATTCCTTCTAATTGACCTAATCCTCATAATTAGCTTAAACTTATAGTTATTAATATTCTTATTGGGCCTCACTCTCACACCCCACCTATTACTCCATACAACCAAATTATGATATCAAATAATAAACCTTATATAATTCTAATATCTATAATAATATTATTGTTAATATTAACCAAATAAAAACTTAGTAACTTAAATCAACATTTCTCGACATTTCGCAACTTCAACAATTTCAACAACATTTTCAACCATTAATTCGTAATTAATTTAATTAAGTAATTAATTTAATTAACGGGCGTTACAACACGCGCGTTTTGTCTCAGGTTCACGACACATCATCCCCTCACCATCACTTTATATGCCACAATGTATTAATGAAACAAATATGACACCTCTTGTTTTTTTGTTTTATTTTAATTTTACGAAAATTGTTTTAAAAATCCTCTTATCTTCTAAAATTAATAACTCTTTTATTTTTTATTCAAACATTATGAAAAATTCACAAAAGAAATACATTGAAGTATTCCTAACTCTATGAATATTTTAAGATTTTTATTTTGATGTTTGCTATTTTTTATAATTGGTTTAAAAAGGCTTTTAATAATTTTAAAATTCTGAGAAAAATATTATATGATCCAATGATGGTCTCTGACCTACGGTGATTTTATTTAGTTTTTATTTTAGGTCTTGTTATTTTTCATCTGCTTTTGATCTTTTTGTCTGTTTTAAAATGATTTTAAAATAGTTTATGATTTCCAAAAATGATATAGCTATTTGCAAAAAATATTATAGATAATATATGATTTTTATATGGTCTTGGTTGATTTTTATTTTATGTCTTAAACATAGTTTGCTATTTTTATTTTTTCATTCAATTTTAAAACCATTTTAGAAAATAGTTTTCTGATTTTTTTTATTTGCGATTTTAATTTTGCACATATTTGGTTATGACTTTGGTTTATTTTGTTGATCATTTGGAAGTGATACTTTGATCCATCTTGATCTTAATCATATTTTTCATCTTATCTTTCTTCATCTATTTTCTTTTATTTTCCTTTTGATCAATTTGAAAAGGCATTTGAAATTTAAGTTCATCTAAGGTTATGGATAGTTGAAGAACTATCTTCCATGGCATAGGTCTTCATCACCTTTATTTTAACTTGTGCTACATGTTTTAGGAGTACGTTTTCTACCATATCTCTAACATGTATGGTACATACATTGTTATTGACCAACCTCGTATAGTATTGACTTCTACATAAGTCTGTATGCGATTGCTTAACATAATGCTAAATTTTTCCCGAATCAGAAAATGATCATTTGTGGCTCAAACTTTATGTTAGAATTTCCAATTATCGTTTGTTTTATTAACTTTAGATCAAATAATTATTATACTTGTTGTTAGAATGTTTTGATTTTATCAATCCTCAAATGAGTTTTCATTATTTTTGGTCCAAGATCATCATTCAATCATCATCGATCATACTTTATGACCATTAACTTCTAACTTACTAACTATTATCTTTAGTTTATGCCTTTATTTTATGCATTTACCTCTATGCACTTTTATCTTTAGCATTTACATTTCTTGTTGTTTTCCTTTTGCTCACTTGAACATTTATTTTATTTCATTTCATTTATGCTCACTTGAGCTTTCATTTTCTTTTGAAAATAATTAATAATCAACTTGAACAATAAAACACTTAAGGCTCATTGGACTATAGGTTACTATCCTTAGCTTATTATAGTTTTGGACCTTTTGAAGTTAGGATTAAAAGCCTTGTCACTTTGAGACCTTTGGATATTGTGTTATCTTGTTGCTATTTTGTCTGTGTGTTGGGAAACTTTTTATTTGCGGATGTTACATAAAAGTAACATCTAATTCAAGAATAATTCATCCAATACATTCCATGTCATTTGTGTCTTATTAGATTCATCTGATGCTTATTACTTCATTATGTGGCTTTAACACAAAGGATGAGAATTCTATGTTGGATTTATTATGTAAAGTGTTGGCTTCTTGTTCGGTTAGATCTTTCCTACCTTAGATTTTACTTTGTGCTTTAGGATAGTCCCGTCATCACTTGCCCATCTTCTTTAATTCAAAAATCTTCCCCCTCCTTTTCAAAACCTTCTTTGTTTGCAAACTTAGAGCACTTTCATAATAAATAAAAACCTTGACTTTTTCAAGTGCACTTTCAAAACCCCTTTTTCTTAATCAAACTATGATCCATTTAATCCAAGTCTATTTTTTGTCTTCAAAGACTAAAAAATACAAAACCACATTTAAAACCTTTTTCCATTTGGCTATTTATTTTTAAAACATTCCTTAAAGATTAGATGTGAGTCATCTTTATGGTTTAGATTTGATTCTCCAATGTTCATAACCTTGATTGATATGATGTTGAATCTTTTCCACTTTAAGGGGTTAGTGGCATACATGTTGAGTTATCCAGGTTTAATCCCTCCTTTAAATTGTGATGCAAAGGTCCGTCGTTCTCATGTTTATGGATATTTGGTTGATTGTCTTCCCTAAGATGATGAAATGTCTCTTCTTTTAAAATTAACCAACAAAAAACTTTGTTATTTTAGAAGAACTACTTGGTTCTGATTTCACTATTGCACATTAGTTGTACGTAGGCACCGAGCTCATTATAGTTTTTCCGAATAAAAATTGTGAAATCCATTTCTTTTCTTATCCCCGTAATCTTTTGCAAACAACCTTTTTTTAGCCAAACACACATATTTTAAAAGAGGTTCCTGTGGAGTACCATAGATGTTTAGATTAAAAATACCCTCCCTTTGTTTAGCCAACCCTCGTACCTTGATCTCTCTTTCATTTTTGGGTTTTATTCCCTCCTTTCCCATTTCCTTTGGAAAAAATAAAGTGTGGTGGAGACTTTCACTTTGAGAGTTAAGTCAATCAACAACTTAGTCTTAACTTTTCAACACTAAATCCAGAGAAAGCAATATCATTTGAGAATTTCTCAATTTATGACCTATGATGATAAGTAAAGTAGATAAGCTTGTGATGGAATTATCTATTTATTTGACTTTGCCAACTCTAGCATTCATTGGTGTGTGGAGAAGGAAACACTTTTGAAATGTCCTCTCTTAATAGAAATTTGGTCAATAATTCATTTTTGACCAGTGTAAAATCCTTTTAAGGTTGAAAATGATAGTTAATCTGATTAACCACTTAAAATAATTATTTCTAAACTCTTCTTATGTTTTAAACAAATACTATTGATTTATTATTTATTTATTAAGTCTCTTCTAACCCATAAAATAAGTGTGCTCAAGTGTTTTTAGCTTAGGGGTGTCAAAAATATAAATCGGAGGTGTTAAGAAAGCAAAAAAGCTCAACAGTCAAACCAAAATACCAATAAGACGAATCAAGGAAAATTTAATCGATTAACAAAAGGAGTTGATCCATTAAAAGATGACAAAAGCGCATAATTTCAAATCCAAAATAGCATAATGCACAAGAAAAATCAAATCTAAGCAATGGTGGATCTGCATCAGAAGATGAAAATTTAGGATATTTAATCGGTTAAATCAATCAATTAAAGCACTAAAAAATTGCAAGGATTGATTTGATTTTTGGATATCATGATTTGATAATCAAAATATCTCATCCCATAAGCTCAAAAAGCCCTGAAGGTATAACTATAAATAGATAATGTATTCTAACCTTCTCATGCATCTCATTCCATTCATCTTATTTGTTTTGATATAACCTTGTCAAAAGGTCAAACATGTTTTCAAACCAAAGACAAACAATTCCCCAAGAAAAGAGAGATAGTATTTTTGCTTCCATTAGAGATAAACACGAGGAAGATAAAAAGATAATCATTGCAAAGAAAATTCTAGGACCATGGTCTATGGACGATACCTTCATGAGAGGTTATAAAACCTACACCCATATCTGTCAAGCATCTCTAAGGGAATTCTTCACTAAAACCTCTGATAAAGTATACCCAAAACTAAAGAGAGAATTCTACATCAATCTAGAATTTGTAGGAAAACCCATAATTACCTCTGTTAAAGGAGTGAGCATAAAAATCCAAAAAGAAAGATTTCAAAGAATCTTTGATATACCCAATACTATAAATCACGCAAACAACAATGTCAAAGTCATCACAGTTCGCCCCAAAATCGTGGTGACAATTCTAAACTCATGCGCTAAATTTTTTTTAATTGAAAGTTTTAAGATTATAATTACGGTTAATTCTCTAACCAAGGTGATACAGTCCAAGTTTCCTGGATTTTATTTTCAGCTCCCTTAAATAGTTTATCTCTTTTATGTTAATGCATGTCTTTTCAATTATATTTATATTTAATTAAAAAATAATAGGGATATCACAACAGATCTTTTGTAAAACCGTTGTTACACACTGACGCTTCTTTATATAATTAAACATTAAGTACCCATTTCCTCTTATCAAAGAAATAACCCTAACACTAACGCCTTCGACATCGTATGGAAGAAGACAATAACACCCACACTCATTGTTTTTATCCAATTTCGTTTCAATGTCGCATTTAAAGACAAACTCATCCAAAGGTGTTACTATGTCTTCTTCCACTGGAAACTCCTTA